>OW121784.1:82257247-83457247 GCA_933228815.1 Machimus atricapillus | reverse complement strand
TATTGCCTGGTAAGTCGACCTGCATGCGGAGCGTGTCAATTTCGAAGAGACCAACTGAAGCGTTAAATGTTTGATTTACGCGAAAATGGATACGATGCCATCTGAAAGTACGCGGGTAAATCCAGCCCTTACAAAATTTCACTTTTATCTCTTGTTGAAAATGAGGATTGAAACATTAAATATATATGCGGGCTGAGTTTGAATATGTATGGACGTACACATAAGTCTACACGAAATTTGATTTATGGTAAAGCATAAAAAACGGCAAAGGATACTTAAGTACATAGGTACTATAAGTACCTACTTCTTAGAAATGGACGATTTCTAAAAATATAAAAATAATAATAATAAGCAAGGGTTACAACATAATATATAGAAGCTGCAGCTGCAGGTAGATGTGTAGGTAATCGGTTTTCACAAAAAGAAAAATTTAAAGATATCATACACAAAGCAATCTGGCGTTTCTATTTTTTAAAGCTGAGATTCCGATATCTCTAACTCTATAGAAATGTTTAACCACAGTCGAACAAATAACTAGATATATGTATGTTAAAAATGATAATGAAGTTTATATTTCCAAATTAGCTCCACAATTAAATTAATCAAAACCAACCAAATGACATTACACAATAGGTGTATACGCATTCTTCCAAAACTTTGCAATTATAAATTAGTGAGACTTTACTATGGGACATGCTAACTAATCCATGCGACGTCAGAATATTAATCTACGAAGGAAAAATTGTGTTTTACCTACCTTAAATGAGCTCCGATTTGTACATACATTTGCATTTTTAACGCAGCCACATGAATTGAAATCCTTTATCTAGCACGATTCGTCCTATTTCGGTTTCAAAATTTTCTGCAAATGTCAATTTCATTTATTGGATACAAAAGGACTTTGCGGGTATTTGTCTGATGTAGACGTGTCACTGATGATGTTCCTCATTTTTCACAATAAGAGCTTTAAGGTAAATAAAAGGACGAAGGACAATAGAAGCATTCTAAATATAATGACAGCCATATAGCATCTGAATGGCTCTCATTTATTCCTGATAAGCGATAATCACGTTGTTATCTTACAAAATAGACTAAACCTGTGGCGAGTAGGACTTTTGCAATACATGTTGCAAATGTAGGTTTTACCCTCTAATAAGGTGTAAATTATAATACTGCTCAGCTCTGCACAGTTTCTAACTTATAGAAAAGTAAAACCTAACATGTATATTTAATATCTAATATTTTAAACTAGTGCATCTAGCAATGCGTACATTAAAATTTGTATCGAAATCACCTTATAATTGCAGCAGGTTAGGTATACTGCAGAAAATTAATAAATCAAACTCGAAAATTTAACGTCTAAAATGCATATATGTACATACATATGTATAAGCACTTCAGAGAATTGCCTTTCAATGCTATTTATGTGTTATTATTACATATATGACAAAATTAATTGACTAGTTTTTTGTTTACCTAGTTTTAAATTAATTTTTGGCCGATTGCTTATTTAATAAAGGAAGTAGAAGTAGAATTAATAGAATGGCTCTCTAACGGCAGCTTAAAGAATATAGTGATGAAAAACGTTACTTATATTTTTTAAATTTTAAGCTTTTATTATAACAATGCATTTTCTTTTATTTCAGTTGCAAGTACTCCAGATAGCAATAAAACGGCTCGTGACGATTCACATGTTTTTGAGCCACGTGGATACGAACGATCAAAGTCAAATAGTCCAACAAGCTCGCAGGCCCAAAGTTCAAGTCCTGTAAATGGTCAGGTATCTCGTAAGTGTCACACTATAGTTTCCAGTTATTTAATATTTTTTATTATTTTATTATTTTTATTGTTTGATTAAATTAACAAATAGGTATTAAATTTTATTCTAATTGAATACCTAGTCTACATTTTAATGTTGACTGCCGATCCATTTCAAAATAAACAGAAATTGTAAGCATAGTTTCAACTTAAAGTTTTTTGGTATATGTATCAATTTCTCTTGAAATAATATTCAAATCTGTTAGGAAGAAAAATGCATAATACACTTGCTCTAAGTAATTAATTATATCGAGGCATTTTTCACCTTTGCAATGTCGCATAATTTATTTTGCCGAAGTAATGTAATGAGGGAACAATTTTAAAATCAATAAGAAGAGAGATCAGCATTTCAAGGATTTCAGGTATAAGACGCTCATTAAAATGAAAAGTACCTACATACTTTAGTAAGCTGGTGCTAATTAACGTCAATAAATTTCTTTGAAGTCTTTCGAAGCGTACTAGACCCAAATTCTCTTTTAGAAATTGCTAAATCACACGGGCCGCAGGTTGTCTTTACAATGAAGACATTTTGAATGCTTAAGAAGCCAAAAAGATGAAAAGTCTTATAAATTCGTCCTATTAAAGAACAAACTCTTATGTTAGTGAATGTTTCCGACGCTGGTATAACTAGTACATATGTATATTCTCCGTTCTGCCAAGTGTGTGTTGTCAGGGAAAACCACGTTACTGTTCGTTAATCGATTTGTGGTTCCGCGAGTGTATATTACTTGTACCTACTGGACATAAAATTCATTCACTATATCTCTGACGATCCAAACCGTCAACAAACAAACGAGAGAGGTCAAAATTCGAAAATAGCTACTTATTTCAATGTAATAGAATTAATTGGCATACTCCTTCAGGCCTTAGCGAAAAACCCTGTATATCTTCGTACAATCGATTTATTTCAATTTTCTTTTACTTTCCAGAAGAAGGAGGCTTAACGATCGTTCGTCGGTCAAACAGTCGTAAAGGAAATTTATGCCCACAGACGGAATCGCAACAACAGATAACAGTAACTGGCGATAAGTGTAACGAAACACAGCAATTTCAATTTCCGCCGTACCAGGAAAATCTCGGTGAAGCACACTGCACCACTCTTTCAAAATCAGTCGATAACGAAAGATATTCCGAAGAAACGAATATGCAAGCTCTAGAAGCCACAAGTCATAGCACAACCGGCGCGTCGACTACGGGAACTTCGACCCCTGCTAGCGATGATCTCGATACCATCGATTTAGCAACGGAAAACCTACCTGCCGTCGATACACCAGATGCATGTGATAAAGCCGCTATGAGGTAAGACTCCTTGTTTTTACCTTGAATTTTAAATTAATTACCTTACTAAATGTTGTTAGTGAACCTAATTTGCAAGTTCGAAGTTATACGATTCCTTAGTTTTAAACTTACCTTCTAAAGAAAACACCGATCAATTTATAGTACAATAAGCGATTTTTATCATTTCAGATTAAGATGTCTCCTACGGCTTTTGCAACGAGGTGAGATATCTGCAGAAGTTCTGCAGAAAAATCTGCATTACGCAGCTCGAGTCCTCGAAGCTGTTTTTATAGATGAAACAAAGTAAGTATTCAACCCAAATCCTCCTTTGCCTTTTAAAATAGTAAATAAATTTTACATTTTTCTTATGAAGAAGGTAACGGCTTAGAAAGAGTTGAAAAGATACTTCGTTTCGCTTAAATTGCTCTTATGAAACGATGGTGGTGGGGATAAACCTATACAATTGAACTGCATTTTTTTCATTTCTGAAAATAGACACAAATTCAATCTTTTCATTATTTGGCTGGCGCATTTTTGTTTAGTCAACTAAAGACAAAGCAACTGTTCTGATTTTCAATAATTATTCTTAACTTTTTCGCTAATTTTAGAGTGAGAAAAATGTTTTTTAAAATAAATTGCTTTTTTTCATATTGATATCTTCGTTATAAATAACCGAAGCTTTTCTTTTCAAAGACCCAAAGAAGGTTTTGCATAAAAATTGTTGAAACATTGATTTTAATGACTGCTAATAAATACATAGTTTGTACTATGCATATGTATTCACATGCACACCTAAAATATGTTTCAATAAAAATTGTACTGCAAAAATACTCAATTAAAAAGAAGTCACTAAATGCAAAGCGTATATAATTGATTCTTCATAAAAATGATGTTTTATTTTCAAGACGATTTATTCATTTCAAATTTTACAGACACTCGCAAAAAAACGCAAAATTAATATTACAATTTTCGGGATTAAAAAAACATGTTTTAAAGAATGCGTAAGTTAAACTTAAATTGAATTAAAATAAACTCAACCAACCATAATCAGTAAACTATTTGAAAAGTAACAAAACACGCTAAATTTCTTGAATTAAATACGATATTTTGCTTCAAAGGTAGTTGCCAGCCTATTGTGCGTTGTTGTTTTAGTCTGTTCATTTTCATTGCGCCCTATTGGTTTTGTACGAGTATTTTTTAATGCTAACTTCACACTATTTTTAAAGTTTATTTTAGTTTTCGTCGCAAATAAACTGCGTTCTTACTGCTCTCCGAGATCGAAATATACGACCAAATTATATGCGGGCGTTTGTTTTTGCGTTATTTCAGGATCCATTAATTGCGACCGATCAAGATATATAATATTCATAGGATAACTTTTCATATTCTTAATTAATTGGAAATATGTTTTGTGGTTAATAATGAAATTTTTATTTTATTTTCTTTATGCTTTCAATCGTAAACTGTTCGTGCTTATTTCGTACCGCGGTTCTTGGTACAATTCAAATTAATTGAAAAATCAAATGTACGAATGAAAATGTGATGATTAATTAAAGTCAGGACGGTGTCCTGAAGGATCGCAGCAATATGTGTAGCAATCAAACGGTAACAAACCCAGGAGTTGCGCGAACAAAGGGTGTGTCAACGGCACCACAAACCCACAGTGGTCCCACAGGACCACCGCTTTGTTCAAAAGGTGCACTACAGCGACGAAGACTTCGAACCCCGGTGTGGGCCAGGTCCATGTCAAAAATGTACTAAGATCAAATTTTTTAAAAATAATTAAATTTTTGTAAAGCTTTTAGTTTTATTAAAAATTATATTATCAGCCCTTTTCCACTAACTTTTAGAGTGTGTATACCTACTTCTGCTGTGCATATTTCTGCAACTTCCCTATACAAATAACTCTACACAAGAATGAGTTCTATCAACTCTACTTCCATAGAACAGACCTCGTGCATATATGTACTTACTTTGTAAATACTTGCCTGATGTTACAACTCTCTGTTCTCTGACTTTCTGTGTTCAGTCGTCACTTTTATACTTTTGTTAAAATCTTTTCTTCTTTTCTTCTTTATTTGTCTTTTTATTAAATGCGAACAAACATTTGCTTGCAACTAAATATTTTCTGCATAATATTTTATTTATTACCTAGTGTTACAGTTTCTTACGCTGCACTTTTGTGTGTCATATTGTTTTGCTTTATAATACACTTTTTTTCAATAGCACGCACTTCCCACATTCAAGTAATTCCGAACTTCTAAAAATATAAATATCCATTTCACCTTTTTCTGAACATACATATATGTTATACTTCACTTTTAAATTATTTAATTTTGCATTGTTATCATTATGTTCAGGGCTTTAGTTTTTGTATTGTGTATAGTACCTACAGGGCGCAATATATTCATTCAACCTAGCATAGGGGTCCATACACCAAAGTAATACAGTAAGGTATACATATTATTTTTCATGTGTATTGTCAATTGAAAGAGGCTGCCAAATTGAAGAGTCTCATATTCTGTACAGTCTTTTATTAAATCTTATTAGTCAAAAATGAATTATAATATTCAAGTTGACTAATAAATTCATATGTACATGACGTATATTATTTAAAAAGGAATTGTTTTTCATTTATTTTAATTTGTTCGGCAGGTGCAAAGAACAGAAAAGGTTCTTTCTTGCCCTAAAAGTAAGATTTTCTGTCGATCGATCTTATTCTGCTAAGCCCGTTCAAAAAAAATATATGTACATATAAGGATCTGATGGCGTCTTCGCACTTTATGGAAGGCCCATCTAATTGTGGAACGAAATCCGTCCCATCTTTACTACTTTTTACTATTACTACTTATTTTTCTTTTTCACTGTATACAAATGTCTATAAAAAATATCATTTGATACAAAATATTTTAAGCTATAAGCAATTATAACAGTGGTACAGTAAAATTTAAAATGACGAAGAATATAAGTATGTAATATTTCTTTAAGAATTTCTTTATTCTACTGGCTGCTTAGAGGATTTCACTCACGACACTCCACCTTTTATTCAAAATCAAAGTAACTCCAATGCTTTTTTTTCTCAGGAAAACTGGGTGCCAGAATTTTAGCGAAGTGTGACGTAGTCAAAGCTAAGCAAACAAGATTCAGTGTACACAGAAACAGGGCATTTGTTGAAGTATGAATTTTCCTTTTTAAATAAAAATACAAAAACGTACATATGAGGGCTTACATGAACTCTTGGAATAAAGTGTCCTCGTCATACTCCTATCCTAAATACTATTTACAAATCGAATGAGAGAAAAATTGCCTTCTTCTTAGTCTACTTGAAAAGGGTGCGATATACCCGATGTAACATCACTTATTGACAAAACTTTCAAAACAAAAAATCGTGTTTTGTACAAACGTATATAATACATATTAGGTCCACATCGATATTCAAAGAATAGACATTTATTTATATTTAGTTTTCATTTGGGCTGCGCAAGAAGTTATTTCTTAAATGTTGTCTATTTTTTACACTGAGCGAACAATTCTTATTGTTACAACTGAAAGGCAACTATAGCTTTCACAATTTTCGCAAAATTCGTCTGAAATTCTCCCCTAAAAGCAGATTTCCTTTCAAAATAAAAATGTTGTGACCTTCAGATTTAAAGGTATTTTCAATGCAAGTATTAAGATAAAGGTCTCTTGACAAATAACATTTCGGGTTATAAGGAACCCATATCTTATGCTTCAGGATTAGAATTGTATTAGGAGTACTTGTATCAATCAACAGCAATAATACAACAAGCAGGGATAACCTTCTTCATCTTTTGGGGCTTTGTGTCTTAAAATGTCGCTCCATGAAGAAGATAAAAAGACTTTATTGATTGAGCTTCCAAAATAATTCAGAAAATGATGTAGCTCTGAGTTTCCCATAGAAATCGTTCTTAAAATGTCAAAAGGAAGCGATTGTCTAATAAAAACTGAAATTCCTTTTCGTTCACGACAAAACATCCTCTTTCGGGAAGTAATTATCTTTTCCGGATTTACACCCGAAATCCCTGAGAGCTCAGCATTTCCATTTTCAGCAATCAAAGGAACAGGAAAGGAATTTAATGAGCGGTTAACAGAAATAGCGGTGGGAGAAAAATCTTTCATTGTTCCAACTGCCTGGAATTGTCTTGGTGGTTAATTGAGTTCTGGTTTCCTGTTTGCGGTAACAATTACACAAAACTCAAAGTCAAACAAAAATACCTTTTTCTTCCACGAAATTTAAAAATGTTAGGAGGAGTTTGCATTGTAATCATGTAACGTTTGAAAATCATAAGTTTTTACTTATAAATTGATAACAGAGCCCAAAACTATGTGCGTCACCAAAATTATAATATGTAGGTTTATATTTTACCAGATTTTATATATAATAGATTGTTAAGAAGACACATTGACAATTTTGTTAACATCTCCATTAAATTGTCATGTTAAAAAATCAGAACTGAGGCTACTGCCACGTAAGACAAATTTTTAAAGTTAAATAGGACGAGCGCGAGTTGTTGCATGCTGCGTCCGTCTTACTGTGAAAATAGGTTAAACGTTGTTATGACAATTTTTTCACGAACTTGGTTACAAAATCAACAACAGGTCACGAAATTCTTATAAGACTGTTCATTCTCATGTATCTGTGTGGGAGTGGCAGGACTTAGGACATTGCCGCAGTGACCCGAAAGCATCCAAGAAAAACGTCTTTACTCTTTATATAAATAAAAGGCGGTTCTTGCGCACGGCATGAGTAATAGCGTTTTGTAAAAGATAAGGGCCAAGTAATTATTTCAGAACGGCAAAACGTGATCGTTAACTCTCACCTCGACGGAGGACGTTTCAGGTAATACGAGAACCGAACTCGATTTCGAATTTAGTCCGACTGCATAGTCAGCCGCGTTTTACGGTTGGTGCGGGATATTACAAGCGCTTTCAGATTGCATGATTAACTCATTTAGAATATTCCGTAAAAATATTTCAGCAATCTATGAATACTTCCAACAGTGAGCGAAAAGAGCGCAGTATTATTACCGTCGAACTTATCCAGTTTATAATTCAAAACAGAGCTCGCCGTCTCAGGCACAGGTGATGTACTTTTTATGTTTATCTTACTGTTGTTGCAGCAGTAATTAAGAAGTAAATTAATTAGCAATTTCGTGTATTTGGAATACCTATTCCACTAATGGTTTACCAGGCAAGTTCATCCATCTTTCCTGAAATAAAAGTTACTTACTTCGAGAATTGACCTTTATTCTTCTCGAAATAACGTTTTATTTCTGTTGTAGAGTTTGCCTTGTTACCAGTTTTAGTTCAGTTAAAAGTGTTTTATTTTTGGTGCCATAAAATTTCTTTATAAGACGGATAATTTTTTTATACGAGTACTAAGGAATTGTGTAATTGTAAAGAAATGCATGCGAGTGTTAATTTCATTCTTTATGTAACTTCGCATAATTAACAGCTAAGAAAATACGTCTACAAATACATTTTGATTAGTTTAACTTATAAACTTTGTAAAAATAAATCAATTTTGTTGTGCCGGATGATTGTCTATAAAAATCTCATTTCCAGAGTATCTCATCTTCAAGGTATTTTTTTAGGCACTTGTCGAAACTAAGCTGAAACTCCAGAAAATTAGATTTCAATTTGATGAAGAAATCGATACGTTACAGATATTTCCCTTTTACCAAGAGTAATCTAATTTGGACACTTGGGATTGAAGTAAAAATGGCATTTCCTCTCTCCTCTTCGAGATTTAGTTTAAAAAATAAAAACACTCGTGAAATGTATGGGGCAAACGTCTAATTATTTTGTGAAATTGCGGGCTTATTTTGAAATATCTTTAATTGATAGTATAAATATAATAAAGTAAATCGGGGACGAATTTGAATGCTATTTGGATAAAATATTAATTTCATGTAAAATGGAAGTAGTGTTAACGTAAACGTTGTAAAGTATTCTCATCCGGCTGAAACTAAAGCAATAACGCAACATTCATTTCAAAGACATTTTTAATTTTTTCATTTATCAGTTTGCTATATTAACATAATTTGTTTTCCTGTTATATACATATATGTACATACGCTATTTAAGTATTTTAAACTATTGCTTGTAGTTATAGAAAACCATCAACTTGAGTGCTTAGCCCCATGTATTTCGTTTTTAAACATAATTATGTCTAAAAGGTGTGATCTAGGCATGTTCTTTGTTGACTTTCTCCCCGTATAGGCTTTTTACGAATCCTAACGATCCTTTCCTGTTAATTTTTTTGTTTGTTATGTTCAAACCTCAAAAATTCTTGATTTTTCCTCGTAAAACAATAGCCACAATGGATTTCAAAAGATTGCTAACTAGGTCTGTTCTCTCTTTTTCCTCAAACACCTCGTCTTCCTGATGCACCCAACATCCTTAATGCTCCAACACTGATAATTTAGGAGGCTCGCTGACGAAGATGACGAGCTGTCGGAGGTCCAACCAGATGCTGTCCCACCTGAAGTTAGAGAGTGGCTGGCTTCCACTTTCACCCGACAGCTGGGCACGACGCGGAAGAAGAGCGACGAAAAACCAAAATTCCGCTCGGTGGCGCATGCAATTCGCGCTGGAATATTCGTTGATCGAATTTACCGGAGGGTGTCCAGCTCAGCACTTATGCAATTTCCGCCTGAAGTGGTTAAAGTTTTAAAGGTAAGTGCTTCCACACTCAAATTGATTACCATCAAAAGTTTGGAACAATGCCGGCCAGCATAAACGACTACACCGCGTATTGTGTGTGGTGTGTACACATGTGGCCGCGTTTTTTTTTTATTATTTAAAATATTTATACTCCACATGAAGCATTTTAAAATGGGATAATGTTTTATTTTAAAATTGGATGAAATTTCGCTTGCCTATTTTTATTAGAAAATCAAAATACATACCAAAATAAAAATTACAAATTAAGAAAAATTTAATTGTATGTAGAGTAAAAGGAAAGAGTAATAAAAAACTATGATGTACATCATTAAATACCTTACGATTTTTTTTACATTCTAAAACTCGCGAATTTCAAGAGATGAGATTTCAATTTTGTTGTGTGTATGTAATTCCAGACTCTCGACGAATGGTCATTTGATGTGTTCGCTCTCGCCGAGGCTGCCAATGGTCAACCAGTGAAATACCTAGGATACGATTTGCTCAACCGCTACGGCATGATTCATAAATTTAAAGTACCGCCAGTGACTTTAGAGACGTTCCTCAACAAGATCGAGGAGGGATACTGTCGCTTTAGGAACCCATATCACAACAATCTGCACGCGGCGGACGTGGCCCAGACGGTGCATCATGTTTTATGTCAAACCGGACTCATGAATTGGATGTCCGACCTCGAGATCTTTGCCACCCTCCTTGCCGCCATCATTCACGATTACGAACACACGGGAACGACGAACAACTTCCACGTGATGTCGGGGTCTGAGACTGCCATGCTCTACAACGACCGAGCGGTGTTGGAGAACCACCACATTAGCGCAGCCTTCCGCGTCCTGAAGGAGGACGACTGCAACGTGCTCGCGAACCTCTCCAGGGAGGAGTACCGGGAGCTCCGGACGCTCATAATCGACATGGTGCTAGCAACGGACATGTCCTATCATTTCCAGCAGCTGAAGAACATGAGGAATCTCCTGACACTGGCCGAACCAAGCGTGGACAAATCGAAGGCGCTTTCGCTGGTCCTACACTGTTGTGATATTTCTCATCCGGCCAAGAAGTGGTCTCTGCACCATCGCTGGACGATGCTTTTGCTAGAGGAGTTCTTCCGGCAAGGAGATCTGGAGCGCGAACTAGGTCTACCCTTTAGCCCCTTGTGTGATAGAAACAATACGCTCGTGGCCGAGTCCCAGATCGGCTTCATCGAGTTCATCGTCGAGCCCAGCATGACGGTCTGCTCCGACATGCTGGAATACGTTTTGGCACCCATAGCTCCCATGGCTTGCAAAAACTCGACTTCGGAGGAGAACGCTTCAAGCAGCCCTAGCCAATTAGCAAATAAAACCTGCGAAGCAATTACTGAAGGCGTTGAGATGACGAAAAACGGCTCATCCGGTGATGATAACAAGCAAAAGTTTAGGATACGAAAACCCTGGGTGACTAGCTTGTCAGAGAACAAGAAGATTTGGAAGGAACAGGCTGTGAAAGGTAGGCACCACCCAAAAGCATTTATTCCAAAGCAAGGTTTTAAAAATTTTATAATTTAAGATTTATTCCAAAAGAAAATGGAGACATTTTATTACCTAATTATATTCCTTGAAGGCTTGAAGAGTCCATCATTTCTAGCATCTTCACAAGCAATAAAAGGTGAAAAACCACTATCGGACATAGTTTTACTATCTTTAACCATTTTCTATAAAATTTTCTTGGCGCAATTTATTGTGACCTTCAAAACCACTTCAATATTATTTTACCTTACTAATCTGCGATGAGTCAGAATTTATCTTCTATAAACTCCGTTCGCCTTTCCTATTAATTAAGATTTCTTCAATAGCTTTCTTTGGTAAACGGCCATCGTGGCTTTAGTGTCGCTCTCCCGACTTTGTAGCAGGGCGACGCAACGCGACGTATAAATTGCCGAAAGTTGCCACTTTTCCGCCAAGAATGGAAAAGCAGCCATATAATTTGATAAAGTATTCAAATAGAAGGGATCTGGCTTTCATCAGCACTTATTTAAATATTCAACGCACGATTGTTACATTCATTCATCATTTTGAAGAAGCGTGGGAGGCGCCGTCATTAGGCAATTCGTTTTCTGTGGATCCGACACAATCAAGACTTTTCACTTTCGCGTTTTCTTCACTGTTCATTATGGTCGTCCTCGGTAAATATTTAATTTTTTTATCAAAACGAGCATCCGCGAGTCCTCCGCAGTTTATATTTGTTTGAAAATATTAAAGGAGTTTGTTTGTAGTCATAGCTATGCCCCGAGGGAGAATGAGACTTTTAATTCCCAGTACTTCTTCTGAGGCAACGAAAGTTTTCGCAAACTTAAGCAAGGTGAGCGGAAATTATATTTGGGCAGTCGAACAAGCAGGATTCATAAATTGCCGACGGATTTCCCAGTGCTGTTTACTAGAACGGTCCTTGGCTCTGTAGATTGTATGAAATTTCTGAACTTTTTGAAACACCTCAAAGCAAAAGATGGAAAATCGCGCGAATATTTCACAGCCCTTTAATCTCAAGAGGCGTTAGAGGGGTTTAATTTAATTTGGGCTAACCATTTTAATTGTCTTTAACACTTTGAAAATGAAAGTTGAATTGAGTTACACTTACACTAACAAGAAATCCAATGAAATCACATGAAAACATTTCTTCGCATTTGAACACTTGCTTTTGTAGTGGAATTTCGAAAAATGCGCTAAGTATGTATAAAAATATCTTACATGTAGATACAGATTTTTAACTACAAAAAAGATGCATGCATATTTTTAATAAAAAATGAACAAGAACCGCAGCAGAATATTTAATTTTATATTTCAGATGCCGAAGCACGTGCAGTAGTAACAAGCGCCGAAGAACAACACGATGACGCGGCAAAGGAAGGTGAGCCCGAAAAACTGAGAACGGATTAGTGCTATCGACTAGCTTACCTAAGCTATACTCTCTTTCATAACTTTGTACTGTTATTATATTGTTATTTTTATATGCCACTTAATCCCCTTGGTTTCTTATTTTTCTAAGCAAAACCATTTTCCTGTACATATTTTTTCCATTCGAATAGGCAATAATTTTCTCAAGAGAAAAGCAAAAATAATGATAATTATATTAAAAGTAGACTAAATTTAAAATTATTTATTTATAAACTTTTCGACAAAATAAGGTAAAACCTAGAAAGTATACAAATGAAATGGAAAATAAATAAAAAATTACAAAAAGATTCGGTTGTGTAGGCTTTGTAGCGGAATTCATAGTAATTAATAAATAATTTTGACAAATATGAAATCATAGAAAACAAATCATATTTAGGGAAGCTTTGCATATTTAACAAAATAAAAAGACATTGAAATACATTTAAGGTTATATTTATCAGTAGTAATTTATTGTTGACTACACGAATACGAAAATGTTACAACAGAGCACAAATACTTATAATCATTATTAATTTCTACAAAACCTTAATATTCATGAAAAGTTTCGGGCTTGCATTTCGCGAACTAAAATGTCCATGTTATGTTTATCACCCACTAAGATTTCCGAAGTACTTTGGACCTAATATTACCATATGTATTTTAAATATATAACCTAATGTTAAATCATGTATATACAATATACATATTGAAATTAACCACAACTAAAATACATATGTTGTATTATAGTTTTTGCTTGTCCCGCCCGCTATAATTTTGAATATTCAAATTATATTTATATATAGCATATTATTTGTTTTTCAGTAGGTGTGGAATAAAGAAATATTTCATAGTGCCAATATTTCTCAAGCAGAACTCTAGATTGTAGAGCTCGTTTTTCTTCTCCTTTTTTTAGCTAGATTAACTTGACCAAAAATGGTTCTCTATTAAAAATGATGTTGATTGAGGTGCGTAATTGGACTGTGAGAATAACTTCCTAATTTAAAGGTGGCAGTGCGGCATTAGACATGCGAATGTGAAAAAACAAAAAATATTTTAATCCTTCAAAACAAATTACTGTGATTGTGAATTTAAAACATAAATGAATTGCATTGCTAAGCAATTTGGGTTTGTTCATTAAGCTATTAAGCTTTCGAATCTGCCTGTAAAGTATTCTACGCACTTTGACATTTTACCTCTGCACAGGCCTCTTCGTCCCCATCATTTTCCTCGGATTGACTATGTTAGGAAATTCCTCCAATGATGTGGGCCTCGTTAGGAATTCATATTTTCCTTTAAAGCTACGGGGGTTTACTGGAAATATATCTGAACAATTTACCATATTTTTCTGCTTTTAATGGGACCGAGAACTGGGGACGGCAGATAAAAACAGAATTTAGTTGATCCCTTCAGTTAAGTACATCAGTGAAAAACTGTTACATGAAGCAGATCTGTCAATACACACCCACTCTTATTTATGCCGTAGGATCTCTGATTGTTTCTACCTTAAAGGTAGAAAAGTCATAAAATTCGCGATATGTAGAAATACATAGCCCTTTGCCACAGCAGGCTTTTTCCTGGATTTTATCGATTTCCAGTAGCGCATGATCCCCGCATTACCACTGTTTCGTGTGCTGACTCTTGCAAGTCTAAAAGCACGTGGTGCAATAAGTGTATTCGAAACTGAAAACTCAGTTTATGGCGATGCGATGTGCTTGATTTGGCTTTAACATTCCACAGCTGTTGTGTTGAATTATGGCGGTAATTAATGCAACGCATTATGCGCTTATCCTCAAAGATTGCTCGTTTTTTAGAAAACACTTTTCATGAATATTACGTAGGGAACAAATATCTTT
This sequence comes from Machimus atricapillus, assembly GCA_933228815.1. NCBI lineage: Eukaryota > Metazoa > Arthropoda > Insecta > Diptera > Asilidae > Machimus > Machimus atricapillus. The sequence continues at coordinate 83,442,687 of OW121784.1, read as the reverse complement.
GCTAAGACTCTAAGGTGCATATCTACAATTATTTATAAAACTAATTCCAACAATGCGTTTGAAGAATGAAATTTATTTAAAAAGAAAATGCATAACAAAAACAAACTTGTTTGCCTTAAATTTTGATGTTTATTTTATGTATGATCCAAATCAATTTGTAGAAAAGAATATTTGAAGAGTACAAATTTTATTTACTCAATGTGTTTTTGCACCCAATGTTACAAATAGCAAGTATGTGGCATAAAAGCGTAGAATGCAAAAAAAATTTCGATTGAAATATCTTTTGATGTAATTTTCAAGTCCTGAAGGCATTTTAAGTTTTCTTAGTATTGGAAATATGTAGGTACCTAATTCTAGTCCATAAGTTTGCTTTAAAAATTCGCTTGGAAAGGTGAAGAGTACAAAGATGAACTAGTGCAAAGTTATGTCAATATTTTTATTTTTATTTCCAGTTAAAAAGTGATATTGAAGAGAATTATAACTTTAAATTTCAAATAACATCGTTTTTATGTCACTGCAAATGCTTACCGTCATATACATAGTTCAAGATTGTACTATTGCACACTGCACCGCAGGTAAACTCATAATACACTCGTGCATTCGCTCATCCTCACTAATCTCACTAATCCTTATCGATCCGATTACTCAAACTCATAAAAGAAGAAATCCGCGTTTGTAGTATATTAACCGAATAGTTTCTTAAGTACTTACAAATATACATATAATATTACAAGTTTCTTTAATATGATTTGAATTTTGAATTGTCTGATTGAGGGACCAGTCGTTTAAGTTTCACCATTGCTCCAAGGAAAACAAACAATTTTCTTACTGAGAAATCTTCTACGGCAAAATTTCAGAATTAAATAATTATTGAAGAACACGCAACAAAACAAGCAAGTATTTTTGTAAAGTTTATATAACGTATATCATCATAAAAGAGACTAGGGGAATTTTGTAAAGGAAAATTCGTCCAATGGGATTTTTCTGAAGGACGAAAAAGTGCGAGGGCTTGGGTTGGTGCAATTCCAAAAACGTAGACACATCAGACAGACCATACAATTTTGTGATAGGAAAAGCAAAGCAGTTTCGAAGTCGGAATTATATGAGCAATGGTAGATTAGCTTAGCAGTAAGGTACCATTATCAGCTGACATTGGGATCATAGCTTTATTAAGGTAGAATTTATGCAAACAAATCAGTTTTAAGTAATATTAAAGAACGAGGAAGCAAATCCAGTTGATGTTAGAGAATGGAAAAAAAGCGCAAAGATACACCTAAATATTTTCACGGGGGCTAGCTCCCGAGTATACATACATAAAGTATATACAAAAATAGAGTATATACATAAAGACTTCTTAATTTTTGCGGTTCGACGTACGTGATGTTTTTATCATATCCTGCCAACTACACCGTTGCATTTTATTATGTGCATATGTTAGGCTCCTTTACTTAAGGTAAAGATTCAGCAACTACCGCAATATTTTCATAAAGGTGGATCCACACTGAGCCGGCGAAAGCAAACGAAAGCGAACGAGTCCACGTTGTTGTTGTTGTAAACAACAACAACAACGTGGACTCGTTCGCTTTCGTTTGCGTTCGTTGGCTCAGTGTGGACCCACCTTAAGAAGCCCAAAGATTCTCTTATGAGGCGAGCTTTGCAATTTACACTGCCTACCATAGGCTTGGTGGTCACATTCACCGAAGGGTGAGTCGAAACAACAACTTTGATTTTCTTTGATAGAGTTAATCAGTTATATGATTTTACATATTTCAGAGTAGCAGTAGGAGATTAACAAAAGTAGCATCATTTAATTTTACTTTGTATAATATTTGTGAAATTAGGTGTTCATCAAAATGTTTTTTTTTCCGACCATTTTTCCCAAAAAACGCATACGAGGGCAATCATTTATAGCATCAAGGAATATAAATATTGAACGCCACCTTTCGGTTTCTTATATTAATTATTTAAGTAAATAAGAGATGTTTATCTAGGAGAATTGTACGCAACTGTTATGTATATAAAATAAAAATACTTTGGAGCTGTTAGATTTATGATTATTTATTTTGTTTAGCTTATTCTTTCTTTACACAAAGATCAATATGAAAAGCAGAAATACAGTCCTTTATGTATAAACGAAATGTGTTTCATTTAGTACTACCGCAGGTAAAAAAATAAAAAGCTAGAAACCGCCTTCTTGAATTAAGCCCCAGTAATAAGGTGTTAAATAAATAAATAAATAAATTATGCTTTCTTCAACAGTTTTCTTTAGAAGTTGAACAAAAAATTATAATATATGTATGTATTTATGAAACGATACTGTTAAAACGCTCGGATCCATGCGTAAATTTAACGGACAAGTTGATACTGTCTCTTTGTGGCTTAAAGAGACGACGTAAAACCGCAGTGTAATTCGGCGATTGAGCGCCGCACGGGGTGATAAATAATAACGACGACCCGCAACAGTCGCATTATAGCCGAATAGTTTTAAGCTCGCTGGCTTTATGAGCGTTGCTCTAACTGAAGTACCTCTGGCATTTGAACAGATCCTCGCTACTTTTGTGGGTCGACAAGGTTTGGTTGGTACGCTGCTTTTATGGTGGCTGTTTCTTCGGTAAAACTCGCATTGATGGCTCAAATGGCACCACCGGAAAAAGCAGCACGACGCTTAACTGCCCCATTAATCGAAACAATGTGTTCTCAATAAAGTCCACGAGGTTTACACGTAGTTAACTTGCACCACTAATTCTAATACTACTCCCAGGAACTTTAATTGTATTTCTTTCCATCCTTGTGAGTGCGCTTCGGAATTCTTTGTTTCCCTAACTCGTTCGATTTCCATCCTCCGAATTGAAACGACACCTGCACATTGATTGGATGTGTATCCTCACAGGAAAGGCCGGGTCATGAGCCCCTAGTTAGTTTTTTGTGAAAACAGGTAACGCAGACATTTCTTGATTTTTTATGCCGTGCTTTTACGTGCCCTCCCTCGTTACGTGCTGTGATCCTGTATGTCTTTGCCTTAAACGTTCAGTTCTACAGAAATAAACATGAATTGAATAAAAATGGTTTCTTTATACAAAAAAAATGGTCGAATAAAAGTAAATTACAAAGATTACAGAAAACTGCAAACATCAGTTATATTTTCCACATAATGCCGTACAAGGCTTGATATGGAGCGTGTGCCAAATATTTACATACAAGGTGTGTAGGTACTATAAAGTATAAACCACCACCACCCATGTCAAAAAGGAAACGTTTACCATTAAAAGCAGTATAAGAAAATAAGAAAATTCATCAAGTGCGACAAATGGCTTAACCAAATTCGGAAAGAAATATTCGTAGAATTCAACGTGATGAAAGAATCCATACGAAAATACCCAACTTCGATCGAAAAAGGCGAAGGGACCTAATGTTTTGTTAAAATTTACAAAATCAAACAGTTATTTTTAATGACATTAAAAATTTTATGTACAGTATTCGACGATCCGGAATGATTGTGACATTCCCTTGCACGAAAGAAGGAATCGAACTTATTTGAAAATAAGAGATATAATTATTAATCTTAATAAAATAAAATCATGTAAAGCAAAGATGAATTTAAGAGGATGTAAACTTTTGTCAACTTTAAAATGACTACGTCAGTAACACTTGCTCTTAAACGATCAATAAGGTAAATCGTCATTGAATGAATGAAGAGTGAAAGGGTTACTTCGAAGCACCCTAAATGGGCGAGCGCGTTCGTCGAATTCATCAAAGTTTCTGCCTCTAGGAGGAGCAGTACATCAGAGTGTCAATTGTAAAGATTTCCATTTTCTTGATGCTGAATTCAGTTATAAGATCAAACCGCAAATAAACTGATTGTGAGTCCCTTGGCAGTTGGATTGTCAATCAGTAGTTTTTAAAGGTTCTGTTGCTCCATTCAGATGGTCAATTCCTCTGAGATAAATATTTAAGTAAGTATGATTGTGTTACACAACATTTCGAGGTCCCTCAAAAATGTTGCAGATGGCAGCTTCATATTCTTTTGTGCGAGATCAGATTTAAAATATTTAGGTAAATAAAGTATTTTGATAAAGGAGATTTTTATGTTAAACGAAATCAAATGCCCTAGATTCCAATACCAAACGCATGGTGAGTCGTTTTAATGCCCTTCAACTTTCGTTGAATCTACACTCAATAAAATAAAATTCGATTTTCCGAGAACGAACTGAAATGTCTCGTAATTGCATCAACTTACCAGAAATCAATTTCTGTAATGTAACGTCGATTTCATCGGCCTTGTTAGAGCAGATTCCTTAAGGCCAATTTTGACAGTCTGATTTTCTTTTGGGACAGGAATCAATAAGAAACCAGCAGGGCCTTCGCAATAAAGAATGTGAAAAGATAACGATCCGGGACATTTAAAAGAACAGGGCTCCTTTGGGGAAAACTGGGATATTACAACCTTTGTTAGACATGACTATGAGGTAGTAAATAAATTGATTTCAATTTTATACATGTAATACTGCATGTCCGTTTATCAAATAATTTATAAATTTGTAAATTTCATAGCTTTACGATTAATTTTAAAATTATTTGCACTTATCTTTCACAAGTTTTTAAAATTTAAAGTTGTTCTGAAAGGCACATCAAATTGTAATTTACAGAAAACGCGTTGCTTGTGGGCTGATATCTTTAATTTGAAAGGGTTGTTGAGTACGCAGAAAAAGCTATTAATATTTTAAGGGGACAAATTAATTGAATGCATGTAGACATCACATCTTAAACTCCGGATGAAGGTGCCTGAGGCCCACGTCGTTATTTGCGCACTATATTTATGCAAAAGTCGCTCACCGAGGAGATAGGCCCGTGATTTCATTATTGTGAGAAAATAAGGAAATATATTCGTAAATATCCGTCAGGGTGCGTGCAAAGTGAAGCCAAGTCACTTAAAATTCTGAAATTAAAATTGACGCAGGAACAAGAAACTCGACACACGCAAAACATGCCTTTGGCGGGCTCAATATCATGCAAATCTGAAGCTGTTTAAGGAGCAATTATTCACAGCTTTGAGACTTAAGGTCGTCATACACGAAAGATATTGAAAAGGACATTTAATAAGTGATTGGTGTGCCTGCCAAGAAGTCAGGATAAACTTTTTATTGGCTTATTTGACGCGTACAGTAACAGAACTATAAAACATCAAGGTTTTTACTCATTTTTATTTAGTTAAAAGTACTTTTGCGTTTTCGGGAAGAACACTATTTTATTTTTCCATACTGCAACTGTTACTAAACCTAAAATTGCTATATTTATGCACTTTCGAGCCACATCCAGCGTTTGTCTATCAATCCTGTGAAATGAAATCGTTTAAAAAAAAAACAAATATATTCAAATGAATTATTACTTTGAATATTTTGAAACGCCTTTAAGTGTGAGTGATTCATAAGTCCCTAGCAACACAAGATTTGTCACCATAACTTGGCTGAGGAGAAAAAAAAAATGCACTGAATTTATTTCAAAGAAGACAAAAGAAGGAAGATGATTATTAAAAGAAAATATAAGCAATCATTTTTACCAACAATGAAAAGAGCCTTTAAATTAGGCGACACAAAAATAAACAGCAACCGAGCATCACATGCACGTTATACATAGTTCGTACTTTAACCTGTGTTTTTTACTTACCCTTCCTGATAGGAAGAAGAACACCCTGATACCACCGCGGTCATGATGTCTGGAATATCCCCTAAATGCTGCAAGTTTACAGTTTCCTCATGAGCACTTAAATTTAAGACAATAACAAACAAATCGTTGTCCTTTAATTCCCTTGAAATTTGAAGTAGGTATTAACACCTAACAATTCAATTAAGCAACAAATAACATACCTCTTGTAAGCGACAACATTTCTGGATAGCGCCAGCGCAACAAAATTTCCACGTTGAAAAGTAGGAAGTTTTCGCAAGTTCGCCAGTTTTACGTAAAGTTTATAATGACTTTTATCCATAGTTTTCTGCCTTTGTAGATTTAACTCTTTATAATTTGAGTGCACGGGTAACCAGGTCGAAAATCCATCGGAGAAACCTAATAAAACAAACATTTTTGTGCGAGAAGTTTATTAGCATAGAAAGCATAACATTTAGAACTACTCAATTCCAAAAACATATATGTACATATTTCGTTTTAACCTGCATTCTTACTGCCATCCCACTGGAAAGGAGTTCTGCAGGGGTCGCGACTGTATTTTTTGTATACTTTGGGGTTTGTATTTTTAGCAATTGGGTCTCTACTCTCCTCCCAACTAATGTCTCTGTTGTCTATCATTCCAATTTCCTCGCCCTAAGAAGACGGTAAGAGGTTTATTTAATGAATTTCAGTTGCATGGACATTCAACGCATACGTTGTAAGTGATGGCAATTCCAGGCAAAGTGAGCAGCAACATATTCATCGAGTCAATCAGCTCTTCGCCGAAACGAGAAGCAACCCTCGGTCGATCGTGATTTCCGAGGACCCAGTTGGGAGTCGCGTCTTGAGGCTTGTAGGTGAGCCACTTTTGAATAGCAAAAATAAAATCACGGGCATCCGAACTCTTGTCTAAATCTGTAATGAGAAAGAAATTGGAAGGAACTTGGGCCCCTTTCCGGCCTTCGCAGCTTTCGTAGTAATTCATTGTGAAAGAGACATTGGCGTATGCCTCGGTCAACATGACCCTTGAACCTCCCTCGTTTGCAGCTGAGTACTCATCGAAGAACTCCCGCCATGTGTAAATAACGTCGTACGACTCGGGCTGCAATAGCATTTATTAGCGAAGGTTTCTTTTCGATGGTCAGCTTTAGCCTACCAAGTCTTTTGTGTAGTGATGTAAAGTGTAATCATAGGAATTAGGGTCATCCGTTATGCCAGACACGGGCTCATCTCGAAAACTTCCTATCTCGAACAAATGGTTAACTGCGTCGATTCGAAAACCGGCAATTCCTTTGTCCAGCCAAAACCTCATTACATCACTCATGACCTCTAATACCTTGGGGTTTCTGAAATTCAGATCGGGTTGCGCCGCGGAAAACTGATGAAGGTAGAACTGCTGACGCCTGTCGCTCCAAGTCCACGCGGGTCCGTAGAACACAGATGGCTAAGGTCCACCGCAAAAGCATTTATCAACCGATGAAATCGATCATTGCAATGTTAACATTAAAAAGGGCCATATTTTCTTTAAATTTACAAAATCAGACTTTATGTACATACATACAGTTGAAATTTCGGAATTTTAATTAATTTTAATTTCATTGCATTTCAAAAGATGGCTCTTAAATGGAGGTTATCCCCTAACTTACCCAATTATTTGGTGGCTTTTTCTCGCCGTTTTCGTCAATTACGCCGTTATGCCAAACATAAAAGTCCTTGAAACCTTTCTCACCAATTTCGGACTTAATGAACCACTCGCATTTATCAGACGTGTGATTGGGAACGAAGTCCAAAAATATCTTAATGCCTAGATAAATTCACTCAATTTACATCCTCAATTAATTCTGCAATCAAGTACCCAATTTATTGGCTTCGGTCATAAGTGCGTCGAAGTCCTCCATTGTGCCGTACTCGTGGTGTATAGCTGTGAAATTAGAGATGTCGTAGCCAAAGTCGATCATGGGTGATTCAAAGATCGGACTTAGCCAAGCCGCTTCGATTGCAGATTCCTTTAAGTAGCTCAACCTTGAAGTGATACCTGTGATCTTGTACAGCATAAGAATATGTACTTTTGAAAATTGAAATCCTCAAAGGGTCTTGCCTTTCAGGTCGCCGACACCATTTCCGTCGCTGTCTTGAAACGAGCGTGTATAAATGTGGTAAATAATGGTGCTCCGCCACCAATCCACCTCCGCGGGGCTTCCCTGCGTGTTACAGCAATAAAATTGGGCGACCAACAGCGCAATTGCAAACGTAGTTAAAGCCATTTTGTAGCAATTAAGGAAAATGAACCCCACAAGTTGTTTTAGGAAAGTGTCAGTCTAAAAAAGTCTTATGCAAAGATTTACCGGCTCTGCCAATAATCTTCTTAGCCCCAAGTGCGAAATTTGGTGCTCAAACGGCTGCCAAACACAATGGAGGAAAATAACAGATTTGCATTACATTCGTAATACCATTTCAGCCCTAAAACCACACCATTTAATTTTTTTTTTCCGTAAAATTACTACCAAAAACAAATTAGTATGCTACTGAATAAGTTAATTACATTGAAATTGCCGCTTTGTTTTTACATTTCACCTCAATTATGTAGTTTTGAATGAAAAGTGCTTATTGCGCTAGAATCAATATTTAGAGGAATTTAATTAGTTACTACCTGAAACTTCGTTGTTGATTTTTTATCAGTTATCTGTTATTTCTATATGCACATTGTATTACATTATTGACCAATGACCCGGGCAAGGTTTGCGAGCAATTAAACTTACTACGGAAGGTAATTTAATTTCCAATATCCCAAAAATGTTTTTATTACATCGTCCAATATGCCATTTAATGAAACGAATTATTGATAAAGTCTGTTCGGAAAAGATTCTGTCGTCCAGACTGACAATAGCCAATAGTCAACAGTTTTATGATGGTTTTTCACTTGTTAGAAATTAATGCCGCATGAATTTTTATATAGATATTATATATTATTAAATTTTTAACCACATTTGCATAGTCTTTTTCTTTCTTGGTAATATTAAAATATACATGTATGTATGTATATGTATGTATGTACTTTAGAAAAATTGAAGATACTGAGGAGTCGCCTAAGTTCAAAGTCGAAATACGATAAAGCGCACTTTCATTTTTTGGAATGCTTTTTTATACTGTAATCACTAAAACCTCTATATGCTGACTGCTGAGAAGGTATACTAATAATGTTTTTTATCCGTTTCAATTAGCAATTTTTCCACACTTAATTTCAGAAGCATTGTTACCACAAATGCTTTGTCGCGGACTGGTGATCTCAAAGGCAAATATACGGCAAAAATAGCAAAGATCTCTCCCCACCGAAGAGCACGACCGCCTGCTGTGCTCTGTAACCATGGAAACGTTTAACAGCTTCGATTATGCTTTTCTGGTAGTTTATTCTTGGCACGGCGGGGGATGCTGCCCCACCTTACAAAACCCCACAGCTGAAGATTCCTTGTAAATGAAAGTTATCTTTAAGATAATGTGTGCACTTGCATTAAATGCTCTTAGGAAGTCATTGCGCCATATTCTAAGCGGAAGTGGGGATTGTATCGATCTTTGGGCAAATAAGTTTTAAATAAGAGGGAAGTAAATCGCGTTAAGCTGGAGATAATTTTTAAAAGCATTTAAGGTGCCATCAGCATAACTTTATTTGATACACACAGTGTGAAAAGTGATGTAGGTAGTGTGATCCATAAAAATTAATAAGGTTAATGCAGTCGTTTGGCACTTAAGACCATAAATATTAAATGGAAAATTTGGAGAATCCACAAAGCTTCACACAACGTCCTCGTACGTACATATGTATGTATGTTTGAATGTTTTTAGCTTGAGAATTGGCACAATTTACATACATTTCGCCACAAAGGGACTTAATTCCTTTCTTGCTCTTTTTGTCATTTTTGCCTACACCTGGAAAAGTTCTCGAGCGCTTACTTCCCCAGCAATTCACTCTTAAGGAACAAAACGCAAATTTAATTTAATTCCCTTTTTGTTTATGTAGACTCATTGGATAATTTGCATAAAGTCTTGAGTTATGCAACTCTTGGAAGGCCCTTTGCTTGTTAGTCTTTAGTCTGCCTTTAGTAATTTTGCGTAATTCCTTCAAAATTCCTTTGCCCAGAGTTTCTACATATACATAATGTATAAGTATATTTATTTTTGACTTTCCCTGAAATGCAACAAATTAGACAAAAATAGGATATTCTCCATTCCTTATATCATACAAACTTTCTTCATTAGAGCAAAACACTTGAGTATATGTAAGTATACACTACCCCAATTTTCTAATACGCACGTTTTCCATAACTCATAAATATAATTCGGGACAAACACCGTGCAGACATTACTCCCATTGGATTCAATGAAATTATTTGGGGCAAAGGACAATTTTGTGTAATAATGGTCCTAGATCAATCATAATTAGGTTTACGTCCGCCCCGGGCTGACGACTGAGAACTCGAATAAATTTTTCATCACACTATTCTATTTGATTTTCCGCCTTCTCAGGACACTTGAAAGCCGAAAATAATTTGATGGCTGTACAACACGACCTACAACACTTACAGCGCAAAAAAGAGCCTCAGACGGAGGCAATTCGTGTTAATTAATTTAATTATTGCCTTGACAGCCTCAGTGTGTGCGGAAATCTCCCGTCACCAGTTTCCAGTCCACAGCTTTGGTATAGACATACAAATATAAAATATTTAGCTGTTTACCTTCTTACTACTCATTGAATTTTTTTTTACTGATTTTTCCCAAATTTTCAATTTTCAAAGCCGAAAATAATCTCTGCTAGGCTACAAAAACCATTAAAAAATGTAATTCAAAGGGCATTAGTTTGTACGTGGTTGTTGTTGTGAATAGGACGAAAAAGTTGCACTATTTTTATAAATATGTACATATCTCGAAAATAAATGGGAGGTGGAATCTTTTCATAATTTTTCTCTTCTTCCCTACTACAAAATGCTTTCGAAACCTTTCTGAATTGGCACACGGGCTCAAATCGAAAAACCTCGGAAATAATAGAATCTCCTTTTACAGTAACCCGATTTTATGTATGTATATACATACATGTACGTATGTATGCTTCGATGCAGGATCTTGGTTTGTCCACTTCCATACGCAATGAGTGTTTTCCCTTTGCAGTACTGATTATTTCCTTAGATAACTTTTCTTTTTACTTCGTACGCGTACGTGAAAAAAAATATAACTGATCCTTCAAAACCAAAGCAATCAAAACCAACGCGTAAAGCTTCTTGATTTGATTACGATTTAGAAAAAGTTAAGTTCTTCTTTACAAAGTGTACAATTAAACATTCTTTCGCAACAGTTGCAGTGTGGACAAATGTTGGAGCTAATTCTGTTGAGGTTAATTATTTTAAAATTAAAGGTCTTAAAATTAGAAGCCCTGAAGGAGAGAGCATTGCTGCAACAAAACTACCAAAATCCTTCAGGATGATGTCTAGATCTGAGGTTAAAATTGAATAAAACTTTCTAATTCATCAGCATTTTCCAAGTATTACGTCCCGACCGAGGAGATACATTTTTAATTAGAAAATCTCTGGCAAGGTGTTGCTTTCTCGTATCCTTCGGCTTACCTTACCCTGTAAATCCTTGACAGACGTTGCGTTATTAGCCTCCACCGCTCTTTCAGGGGAGCGATTTATTTTAGTTTTGAGATTGTGTTTGGCTTTCCTGGAGTCGAGATGGAAAATCGATTTTCTCGAGAGTTAAATATTAAAGGGAAGGGATCAGCGGAGCTCAGTGTGGCAAAGTTACTTCAAATGCTAATTGTTGCAAGAAATTACAAATAGCAAGGTTATCAAGCCGCCAGAAGTTTTATTACCGCGTTGCGATCAGCCGCTAATCTTGGGACATTTTATCATCGGCGGATTTACGCGCTTATGAATGTTTGAATATTCCCACCTCCAGGTACAGTTGCTATTGCCCAAATAGCGCCATTTGAATGTCTTATTGGACCCCTCGGGGTAAGTCGAACGATGTGGGTAACCTCGGCCCCAGGTAGAGAACCGAACACCCTGGCATTTTCTTTTAAAATTCATTTAATTATTATCACATCATCCAATGTCTTTTTTATAGCCGAGGTTTTTGGGTTTCAATTTTTGTTTCAGAATCAAAATATGATATCGTTTATAAAATTGTCTACATAAAATCGTCTTAAATCTTGTAGAAAATTAATAGATGAGTTTGAACTTAATTCTTGCAAAATAATAATTCGGGGCTATATATTTGAGTGCCTATTTCCGGTAGTCAGGCTCTCAGCGGGCGGTCACAAGTAAACAATTGCTGAATTCCTCATGCAATTGGGCCATAAATTACATCGTAAAAAGTGAGATTATATCAACCAAATATAAGAGGCAATCGATGGACTCTTTGTTGTCCTTGAACTGCAGCATAATTAAATAAATAAATTAAACTCTAAATTAAACTAATAAAATATTTCATCATTTCGAAGCTTTAAAAACAAATAAAACTTAAATTAAATTACACTCTAAATTTCGAACTAAACATTAAACAATTATATGTACCTAAACTTAATTTGCCTTGTATTGTATCCTTTTGCGCCATATGGGCCTCGCTCCTGAGAGCATTGTACTTCATGTATTTAGGTTAAGCCCTGTTACTATGAATATTAAATAAATAAATAAAATATACCAACCAGTCAAAAAATTTACCACATATAGGAAAAAATCACGGATTTAGACGAGATGCTGCAGAAACCTAATTGCATTGAAGCGAAAGGGTATAAAGAAATGTGGCAGACGGTTATACTTTTAGAAAATTCAATTCCGTACAAAATTTGTTCGAAATCCGTGACTTCTTTTGTTATAAACTTAATCTTCGAACGGGTGAAGGAGAGGAATCTAAACTCGTTTAATCGAAAATTTCCTTGGCTAAATACATAGTTGAATTTTATTAACGTGAATTTGGTATGCAATCTATAAAGTAATTACACTTTGATGGAAATTAAAGCGCTCTCGTAGTTTAACGTGTCATGTTTCAAGGTTTTAGAAAGGTAATAAAAAAAGATGTTGGATTGGGTAATAATAAGATTTATTTTCATAATTTCACTTTGAATCATCCTTAGCCGTCAAAAGAGTCCTCTCAATTATTTTAAAGTACAAAAGTATTGAATATTAAAACTGCCATAGATGTAATATTCCTTGGTTTCTGTTAAAATATTACATTATCACTACAAAGAAAATATATTCATTTGATCACAAAAATTTATATAATTGCCATAAGATTGTTCCAGCCGCCCCTCCGCGGTGGCCAAAGTTCAACGAAATTCGGTTTGCGAAATAATAAACAAAATAGAAGCAGCGAGAGTCTTGAAAAGAAGGAAAACGGAGGCGAAGAGCCAAGTCAGTCACAGGACAAAACCATCGTCGCCGAATTAAGACAGAGTACGTAAAATGCGATATACGTATGTAACAAAAGGAAGCTACCGATCCCAGCCCAACAGTCGGGAGCCGTGATCACGATAAAATAGCCACGCTGCGCCTCGGGCCGCCTTGGCTTATATTGTCCATCGACGACCACTTCTTCATGCCATTCTTCAGTGCCTCGGCAGTGACCTTGTCCTGCATGACCCGCGACATGGCTTCCAGCTTCTGCGCCCGTTCCTTAGACAAGGGCTCTGTGGGGAATGAGAGATCATTGGCTTCGGCTAGCGTTCGGAGGTCGAAGTAGTACTTGGCGTAGACAGAGGATGGTACGTTTATGTTGAACTGCAGCAGCTCCAGGAACTGCCGCTCCAGCTCATTCATGTCCTCGACGGTGATGTCCTTTAGGATCTGGCAATAATCAACGTTCCACACAGCTTGATCGTCCCAGACCTTGCTGGCCAGGAGAATGGCGGCAAGAACCATGCGCTTCCAGTTGCAAGGCGCGATGTCGAGCTCTGCGTAGGTCAACAGACGTTCTAAATAGACTAGCGTAATGATAGCACACTCTGCCGTGAGCTGAGCTGCGTTAAAAAGAGTCCTAACAAATTTGTAAATTTGTCTGTGTTCAGGATTGTGGATATCGTAGTCCTCGGGGACCGTTTCGTGCGTCAGCGGGTGCAGTTTCTCATCGAAGATGTCCAACCGTCGCTCGGACTGCCGGTTCTTAATGTGGTAATAGATAGCCAGTGAGACGCATTTCACAGTGTTCTTAAGATTGGGCTGGGACACCGTGCTATCGTCCAAATAAATTGTGGAGCAGGAAGAGCTTTTCTTTAGACCCCCTTGCTGGGGAGCGATTTGGTGTGAAGACTTCTTTCTCGTTATGCAGCCGTTCTCTAACTTTGACCGTTCTAAGAACATTGTCGCTGCAGATGGGTCGACGGAGGGATCTGCATCCCCATCGACTGCCTCTCGTTCAGATATATGTTGTAAATTATTCGTCGACTGATCTCCTTCTGGAAGGCGTTCTTCAAACACAGGAACTTCTTTCACCTTGCGCTCTGGTGGCGGACTGGAATACGCGCAACACGAATTCTTGTTACCCATTGTAAATGCTCTGCTCAAAAAAATTTCCTAAATTTTCTAATAGCTACTAAAATAGATAGACTCTAAGATCTGAAATGAGTCCCTCTCATTTCTGGCTGGACACAACTTCGCAACGGGCTACATTTGTTTCCAGTGATCACAAGCTTTGTTCTTTTGGCGTGAGAGGGCTAGTGAGCTCAATACAGCTCCTAGTTAATTTACTTAACTTAGTACTTCGAAAAGTGACCAAACTACTTAACAATGACTAGCTTAAAAGTAGGTTTATGCAGTAGTGTAATTTTATATAAAAAAAAAAGAAGAAATTGCAATAATTTAATGCAGACGAGTTGTGTTGTTTCCCTTGACTGTTGTGTTTGGCACTAGGTGCATGGCATGAAGCAAATGTCTTTGAATTCGGAATTTTTCTTGTCGTTTCGTTGCTGTATCCAAGGCCTTTATTGGTAATCTAAAAGCAGAGAGATTAAAACGGTTTGTTTATGCAAAAAGCGTTACATAGCAAGTTTTGGCAGCATTAAAATCAAAGGAATGGGAAGGTTGCCTCTAGATCTATTGAGCCTAGCGCTAGTCAATGCAAAATTCAAAGAAATCAAGAAGTAATCGGTTGCCTCCTCGGTTTACTGCTAGTGTGCATCTTCTTGGTTAATTAACATAAAGCCAAGTCTCTATCAAGGTAGCTGAGGTAGAGGTGTCAAGATTTATATCTAGCTGCTGAAACCAGAAGACTTGTTAAAGAGGCCAGAAAAGTTTTCCAGAGCTACTTAGTCACCCAACAAGAATTTACCAGAAGTGACTAGATACTGGTAGAAACTGAAACGAATCTGAGCTAATAAACAGGTGAATTTTCATTCGCTTATTTATCTAGTCGAGGGGCTCTTGAGTTTACCTCTCCCTCTCTACTCGAGTGGAGGAAAGCTTTTCAGCACAAGAAAATGGTATTAAAAATACTACTTGCAAGCGGATACGAATTAATGTTGGTCTATGTGAGACTAAATTTGCCTGATAAACATAACGTTCAGTATTAAATACTTTTTGTTCACAAAAACATTTTCCGGGGAAAGAAAGTGACAGCCGACAGGAGGAATGGACGAAAACTGGAGGCTGCGAGGAAGAATCCAGCAGATGGTCAGTCAAACCCGCACTGCCTCCGGCACATCTCCTGGGAGAGGGTTTGCTACAACAAATATTTGAATAGGGACTACGCCTTTGCTGGTTGCACCGGCACTTAATCACAACGATTGCTCGATTGAGCCGTGGGCAATCTGCCCATTTGTTCACTGGGATTTGCAGAAAAGAGCAAAATTCGTATACTAACAAATTGGTCTCAGCTTTGCGTCAGTAAACATCTTCGTCTCGTCAAAAATATTCCTCGGACTTCGCGAAGAATACAATGAAAATGAAAGAAATCGCACCGAGAGTTACAACAGATTTATGACAGCCATGTTCAACGCTCGGGTGGCCAGATGCGACTGCCTTGTGAAACAGGGTGTGTCCTGAACTCTCCATGTTTCCGTAGCCCTCCCTTGTAGAGTTTAATTAAATCGAAAAGTTTTTAAATAGCGATTTTCAGGTTTAATTCGGTTTCTTTACTTGAATTGTTTTAATATTCGTTGGAAAATATTTCCAAGATGGTATTTCTATTGGTGTGGTTCCGGGTGTTTGTTTTTAAAAAATTCGGATTGTACTCAGATGTAAACGTATTATTGGTACGGGAAATCGAGTCTCGAGGATTAAGAACAACCGGCATCCATTCTGACGGATGCTGTCACATTCATTGTGTTCGAAGGAAATCGGATTTTCGTACATATCTGTTTGAAAGTATGTGAGCGTGTTGTACTTGGAATAATTAAAAGTAATTAAACGAGGGACGGAAGCAGTGATATTGCACGATGGCTATAAAGGCCCCAAGTTCAATTGATGTTACGGTAAGTTGCCAAATCCCGCTAACTCCACTAACCTTCAATTGAATTCGCAGGAGTATCAGTTCAAATTGCGCAGCAAGCACGCAATTTTCAGCACTTCTGCCGAGAGCAAAAGCAACATAAATTTGCTGGCGACTGCAAGCAACTATGGTTTAATTTTCGTGGGAGACCCAGAGAACGCCGAGTTGAAAGGTATGTTAGAATTACCTTGCCATGTAATACCGTGCCCACCTGGAGTTGGACACGAAATCCCCCAATTTAAAATCCACAATTATGAAATCCCCCATGGCGAAATCTGCTCAGACAGAATCCACAAAATTCAAAAAATTAATAAAACAACATAAAGACATAAAAACTCAAAAAACAAATTAGAAATACCTAAACCTAACAACTCAAAAAAAAGACAGAAAAACGAAAAAACTATCAACACCTGGAATTCAATAAAATTTTACTGAAGTTAATGGTAACTAGAATGAATTTGTTAAAAAATTAGGAACTTTTCGTTCTGTCGCAAAGGAAATGGGAGATCTTGAAATGGGGAATTTCGTCCAGTCCCCATCCAACAGAGCACTGTAACTTTTATCCTGTAGTTATCCGCCACCAGAATTTAGTGGACACCACCGAGAAGGATGAGAAGCTTACAGCGCGCGTGGTGCAGCTACCCAGTGTTCCGCATTCCATTGGGGTCAGTTGCGACGGTGCTACGCTTGCTGTGAATTACTCCATCAATGGCTGCTCGATTATTTCGTTTTATAGCGTTCCCGGTTTTCTGTCAGCGGTAACACAGCATATCTTCCTTCATTTAGCAGGGGTCATAAATTTCTCTCCATTTCTAGAAAGTATTGACTAATCTCGATATCCGTGTGTCACCGGACGACAATGTCCAGGTGTTGCAAATTTTGTGGAACCCGGTCATGCCGAACATGCTGGCAGCCGTGCTAGACAATGGGTCCTTGGGGATGTACATTCTGAAGGAAAGTGGGTTCGAGTTCCACTCCATCGACAAACAAGAGCGGGTCAAGTGTGCTTGCTGGAGTCCAAAAGGGAAACAGATAGTTTTAGGTTTTCCTGGGGGCAGGCTTGTTCAATATAAGCCAGATTTGAAAGTTGCTCGAACAATAACATGCCCGGAAAACATCCATGAAGGTCCTTTTAACACTGTAGCGGTCCAGTGGCTCTCTAATTTCCAGTTTGCTGTTGCGTTTTTGCAAGAAAGAGGTGATGCGACGCCAGGTAAATTTATGATTTATTTTTTATTTTTTTTAATTACATATATTTCTACCTTCACTATCAACAATTGTTCTCTTTTTCTGGCCTTTTTATAATATCATATCAAACTTGGAGGTTCTTAATTTTGTTAACAATACGAATTTTTAGCTCTGTACATTGTAAACGCGCCAAAGGTGGGAAGTCCCTCTTACGTAAACTACAGTGATATTAGCTACAGCCAGTGTGGACCAAGAGTCGCACAGGTTTTTCTCATTCACATTCAGCCCTGGAACATTCTGCTTATGACTACATCAAATAGCATGGAAGCTGGAATTTTGGGCACTAAAGAAAGTGGCGATAACCCCACCTGGACTCAATATACTACACTGGATGAAGCACGACTAGAGCTGCCTCTAACTGCTGACAAACAGGACACCTTTCCAATTGGCTTTTCCCTCGAGACTGGATGTACTCATCAAGTTACAGTAGGAGAGATCAAAATACCGGTCATGCCCATGATTCACGTGCTGTCCACTCATGGCTTTTTGATATCTTATGATTTTCTAAATTTGACCCCGAACTCGCCTGGGATCTGCTGTCCGCCTAATGCGATTGCGGACATGTCCGGACTAAATTTGTTTAAATCGGTGGACGAACTATTGAGAGTTCCAGCGGAACAGCCTGATCATAGGACAGCCCCTGCGCAGCAAGTAAGTGATATCACTTTCTCTGTCCCCTCTGGTGCAACCTCTACACCAACTATGGTAGGTTAATCAAGTTTTTCGTTGAACTTTTGAGTTTTATTATTCATTATTTCTGTTAAGGATCGCAAAGCAAAACCAACTTTTGGAGAAAAGCCTGTAGACAGCGGTTTTGCAGGCTTTGGAAGTGCAACGACTGCTTCTTCATTTGCTTCACTTTCAGCACCCACTCTCGCAAAGCCAACGGCTAGCTGCGGCGGGTTGTTTGACTCTACAGGGGTGCAGGTGAATCAAGCAACCACCACAGCGAATGCATTAACTCCCACGCAGTCATTTGCCTCAAAAAATCTGTTCAGCCAATTCGGAACATCCAATACAATTGTCAGCACTCAAGGAATGGGTCAGGGTTTGAACCCAAGTAAATCTACTTTATTTGGTAAAAAGCTTTATAATGTACACTGGGTGTATGTGTTAAAACACTATTTAAGGTGCTCCAGAAAATTCAACGGGGGGAAAAACTTTAACTCAGAAGCCGAGCACCACCGAAAAGTGTAAACCGCTCTTTACAATTCCTCCTACTTACAACACATCCCTTGGGCAGCAGCAGCAACATCATACGCCTTTGCAAGAACCAAAATTCAAAGAAAATAAAACGTCAGTGGCTAGTGACCCCGCTGTACACGACATAATAAAGCAATTAGTTGCAACACAAATACAGTCCTTTCAATTGGAGCTGAAGGAATTATCAGCCCGATCAAAAGACATCGATATTTCGGTACGAATTTACTTGTTATAGGTGCCTGTGTTGCTAATATATTTAAAATTTAAGATAGGAAATATGGACGAATCCAGAATATGTACGAGGAAATTGAATGATTTGCAGGAAATAAGCGATCGTGCTGCAGAGAAGGACATGGAGTTTGACGTTCAGATCCTGAGGCATTCCCTCACTGAGGCGTTTTCTATGATTGCTGAGGTTAAAAGCAAATTAAATTTTTATAAGAACCCAAAGTAAGCACACAATTTCTAACACAAAAAATAAAAGTAATCACACTCCTTTAAAGACTTCCAGAATTATCGGGAGCCAGCTCGCTGAATCAAACGAATCGACGACAAATGGCAAAGTTAAAAAATCTCGTGTCAGTCAATGAGGCACAGCTGCAAATAGTTCAGCAACAAATCGACGCACAGTGGGCAAATTATCAAGATCTCGTGAGGCAAAATGCGAGAAGAAAATTGCACATCCCTGGCTTAGAAGCCATTTATCAGACCCTAACTAAACAAGAGGACATTTTGGCCAAACAGAGAGTAAAAATTGAATATATCAAAACCAAGTTGCGCGTCAGAGGCATAATTAATAAGAAAATGTAAGTAAATAAAACTGAAAAGTTTCGAAAACTTTAAACCAACATTTTGTTGCAGCAACGTGGAGTCACTCGCTGATTCCATTCTCTCCCTAACCCTAGCAGATCAAGTCAGAACAGACACATCTCGGCTTACTGAGGACAAACGCAATGGTATCAAACAATGCTTGAGTGGACGAAAAATTATCAGGATTAAACCTCAAAGACCTGATCGTGTTGGAATGAATTCAGAAGTTATTCTTGAAACAAAGTTAAGAGCGGGTAAGTTATTGAGTCTTTAGGAGTCCACCTTTGGGAATAGATCTTATTATTATTAATTTTTTGCAGCACGACAGAGGGAAGGAGCCGTAACAAAACCAGAAAAAATGGAAAAAATGCGAATCCAAACTGAACAAACTTCGATCGCAAAACCAATGGCTACAAAACCATTTGTGAATTTGATTGGAAATGCATCATCTCTCCAAGTCAAGAAGGTGGAACCGAAGCCAATAAATTTATCACAAGCGCCAGTTCAGTCGTTCCCGCAGAAGCCTGCTCTTGTTCCAGCTAAAGGTAGGAGTAACCGAACCAAAATTCAGCTTATTTTTGACTTTGTATTTCGTCGTAGCTCCAATTATAATTGGCTCGGGTGATGTGCAAAACAGTCCGCAGCCAGTAAATATCTTTGGCGGAACCTCTCTCAGCAAATTGTCTTTTCCGTCATCATCCTCTGTAGGATTTTTGTCGGGGACTCAAATTACAACATCATTTAGTTTGAAGAGCGAGCAAACTAACCCTACACTTCCATCCAGTTCAGGTGAAGTCAAGATGTTCCAGCCCACTTTAGAAGTGATAAAAATAGAAGAAAAGGGTAGAGCTATAAAAGGACTCTCGCAGTTTAAGACTGATGAAACCGAATTAGAGTCCAGAGAGAAACCAATCAACTCTTTCGCTCCAAATACAAATAGCGGAGAATCCAAAGTAGGAAGTGCTTTTTCGTTTTCATCGCGCCTGGTCGACAACGTTGCGGAAGATAAAACAGTTGAAACGGAAAATGTGACTGATTTTAACTCTGCAATTTTGACAACAGGTTTGAATAAAAATGAATCTAACGTTCCTTCCCAGAAAAATATGGAAATTAATAAGACAGAAAACCCCTCAAAAATTTCATCGCCACAAATTGAGGCATTTTCGTTGAATTTTGGATCCCAAAGTAGTAATTCGTTTGCCCTTAAATCGACGCCGCCAAATATTTCATCAGTTGGCGGGGTAACGATACAACCAGTCAGCTCAACTACCGTGTCCGGTTTTAGCTTTGCTGCTGCAACATCTCAGCCAATCAACTCTTTTAGCTTCAGCAAAGCAGCAGACAGTGCGAGCTCAACAATTATCAGCACTCCAAAAAGTTTGGCTGAATGCGTTCCATCAGCAAATGTAGCTTCTGCAAACTCCACAACAGTCGCGGTGACATCTACCCAGCTGGGTTTCGTAACAACTACTCCGAAGACTAATGCTTCGACGTTATTTTCATCGTAAGTTTGCGTACTGAATTTAGTGTTTCTTGCTTCATTGCTCGATTTTAGGATAAATTTTGGAGGCTTGGGCGTTGCACTTTCTCAAGTAGTAACAACGCAGTCTTCTGAAACTCCGATTGCTCTAACAAACAAACCAACAGATAACACGGATAATTTATTCGGGAATTTAAACATATGTTCACCAACGGCACAAGATAACGGTAGGCGTTTGGTATTAAAGATTTATTGATTTAACCAATTTATTTTCAGGGTCGGCTAAAACTCCAGTGTCCAACATATTCGGTGGTGCTCTCTTTGAGTCAACTGCGTTTACGAGCTCTACATCTCAGCCTAACTCTAAACCCCTTTTTGGAAATTCATCACCGACAACGGGGCTTTTATTCAGTTCAGAGGCTGCGACAACAGTGTCGTCCTCTTTTCCTCCAACGCCCATTGCGACCACTCCTACTAGCGCTGGCATCAATGCCCCGCTTTCCCTAACTGCGAGCGCGGTTACTGTGTCATCTTCTGCTGCCTTTGGATCACCTCTGACATCCGGGACATCAACAACCCAGTCTGTGAGTTGGGGACTTGGAACAGGAAAGTCTGTTTTCGGTGGAGCTGCCGCCACTACCACAGCTTCGATATTCGCAGGCACGACCACAACATCCTCAGGTTTTGGAGGGCAGACCACTGCGACTGCAGTCCCATTTGCACCAGCGACTACAATTGCGACCCCACTTTTTGGAACTGTAACACCGAGTACGTCGGTTTCCCTTTTTACGGCAACAAGTCCTAGCTTATCGTCTGCTCCACTTTTTGGCACCGCCAACACCTTTTCAAATGTGTCTTCAGGCTCTTCTATCTTCGCAGGCACGCCCACAGTCGCAAGCTCTGGAAACATCTTCGGGGGTATACCAAAGCCAGATCAATCTCTTTTCGCAACAACCTCACCGGCGGCGCCTAGTTCTCTTTTCGGTGCCAACACCGCCGCTGGGACACCGCTCTTCAGGTCACCCACTACAGCTCAGGCAACCTCGGGAGACAATATTTTCGGATCACAATCCACGGGTGCGGTGGCATTTGGCGGTCAGCCGGGAACGACTACGAGTTCAATTTTCGGTGGATCCCCTGCAGTTAGCCAACCCACGAGCCTCTTTGGAGCAGGCACCGCGACTACGACTCAAGCCGATAGCTCGACCAGCATTTTCGGGTCGCCGAGTCAGCCTAGCCAAGGAACAGGTGGCTCTCTATTTGGATCTTCGTCCTTTGGAGGTAGCGGCCAGACAACTGGTTCCATATTCGGAGGAGGAGCGCAAGCCACCGGAGCATTCGGCGGCTCAACTTTTGGACAGTCTAGTCCATCTCCATTTTCAGGAGGAACGCAGCAGCAAAACCCTGCATTTGGTGGTTTTGGTCAAAGTGGTTTCCCAGGTGGCGGGGCGGTCTTTGGCGGACAAACAACTGGGTTTAATGCGTCACCTTCTAGTGGGTCATTTGCCCAAGGCGGACCTTCAATAGCTCAAACTGGGTTTGGTTCTCCCTCTGCGCAGTTTGCGAAACCGACTTTCGGGGGACCACCTACGTTTGGTAGTCCGCCTTCATTTGGAGCAGCTTCAGGTTTTGGAAGCGCCCCTACATTCGGAAGTCCTAAGAGTGCATTTGGCGGATTCGGCACTACAACCACAGGAGCATTCTCCCCTCCTACTCAGAAAAATGCCCTTTTCGAGACTCTTGGCTCGTCCGACTCTGGGCTCTCCTTCGAGAATCTGGCACAAAGTGCTAACACCAATAATAGCAAACCTCAGTTTGGAGGGTAAGCAAGAGATCTTTGATATTTTTTAATTACTAATTGTATTCCACTTACAGCTCGCAGTTTTCATCATGGCGTTAATGAAATGTTGGTATCCGTGCTGAATACTCGAATAAAAACTCCTTAATACATACCTAACAGAGCTTTGTTTGATTTTACTCCCTTATATATTCTATTTATAACAACATATTGCAAAAACTCTAAAAAGCCATGAGATCTCTGGGATATTGCAGCGTAACAAACGCCAGAAAATTTTTAAAAACTTTACTTTTACATACAATAGTGTTAGTAACCTAAAATTGCGTGACTCTTACAAGTGGCAACGTCACTTCCTGAGATTCATTGTAAAAGCCCGGCCGGTATTCGCACGCCTATTGAAATGGAATGAGCACCTTGTTGATGAAAACCAGGTCATAGTTGTTCTCCTTGATTTCCTGCAGCAAATCGTAAGAGTCGTCGACGCAGGACACGTTCAGGTAGTTCAGCATTGGATAGTTATTGAGGAGAGCCCTGATTCCAGAGGTCGTGAACAACAGCCTTATGGACATTTCTACGTGCCTCAGCTCCTTCGAGGGGACAGAGCTTATAAAGATTTTGTCCATGTTAGTGTCGACTAAGCCCTTCTCTATTATTCGCAAGTTCTCCAGATTTTTGGCATTTTCGGTACAGAATTTCAAGACATTCCCGACGTCTATATCGTTGCCATGGATGTGCAGACTTTCTAATTTCGAAAACTGATCGACGTCTTTAGGGCGAGAAATTGGTTCATTGCGGTTCACCACTTGGGAGCAGGAAAAAAAGGTTAGATTGGGGCAAAACCGACCGATTGTTACCAAGTTGGCAAACGAAATGGTGAAGAAATTGTTGGATATTGAGAGGAATACTAGGGACTTTCCGATGGAGCGGAATAGGTCACTGAAGTGCGTATTACAATTCAAATTGATCACCTCTAGGGCTCTCAGCTCAACACTGGCTTGCATAATATTCAACCAGATAGCGTTCTGGGGCTCGGAATTGAAAAAGGTCAGGTAGAGCTCCTTCAGGTGAATGCACAGTCGGAGTATTTCGCGTATGCTCTCTTCAGTAGCGTTGAAATGACGAATTATTTTTAAATTAAGCGACTGTATATTCTCCAGGCCCTTCCGTACCACTGAGCCTAGGTCAGAGTAGGAAATGTCCTCTAAAGTGGACACCCTCGTTAGCAGCCGACGCAGCCCCCGATATGTTATTCCATTTTGGATGCAGCGACTGTTGCTCCTGGGCTCGTTCACTGTGATCGTCCGTAATTTTTTGCAATTGCAGAGAAAACCAAGTCCGTAGTCGGTGACTGAGAGGGCGAAGGTACAGGCATTCGCGCCTATTTCGACGCGCTCATACTTACAGGTCGCGTTTAAGTGCTCTAGGTTCGGGCAGTAGGAAGGAATTAGTTCCAGGATGTGGTCATTGCAGCTCAGAGCTAAGTTCAGCGTAACTAAGTTGTTAAAAGCTGTCTTAAAGAGACTGCGCCAGTAGGACAAATCTAACTTGAAATTTCTCGCCTTGAAGCATCGTATCCGGCTGTGGACCACAGCACGATAGAAATAGTAGGCCTTCAGGGAATGACCGTCGTTGTTGCCGTACGAGTAGTGAATCTCCAGCAGATCGTCAAGAACGCTGAAAAATCGAGACTGCTTAAGCGAATGACTGCGAAAAGTATTTGTTTACCTAGTCGGGAAGTGGGTGACCAGGTACTCATGCAGAAGCTTAAGTCGTGGTCCCTTGTCGGGGACAGTTAGCAAGTCCAGCTGCGAGCAGTAATCGAAAACTATGTTGTAAAGGATTCTCATTGACTGGTTGTACAGCGACGGGATGTTTTTGTGGCGCGGCATTCTACATCTCCCGCGTGTTCAAGCAAAAAAGTTCTATATCTCAACACAGCGAAAGCAAACAAAATTTCCGCACAAACGCCAAAAACATATGATATGATTGACGTCATTCACTGACTAACGTCATTTATTTTATATTCACACAAAGAATATCAAAACAAGTGATGTGATGTGACACTCTCCTATGCCCAGAAGGGCGAACGAGAAAAACGTAGCCAACCTCAAGTCCACAAACTGTTCACCTACAGCGCTCACATTGCAAAGAATAAATGTGCGGCATAGTTTTAGGATTTCCGGGTGTAAAGCATGTATGCGTGCGTGCATATATGCGCTTTGGTGCACTCCCCTTGCAATGCTCCGATTCCGTTATAAAGAATGGCAGAATTGAAGAAGGGGGATAAATACGCATGCGATAATTTTGTTCCCGATGTTTCCATCTAGCGGACGAGTACAAGGTGGGCTTGTTTTTCTCAGAGGTTTTAAAACTTGAAAAATTAATTCAAAAATTTGTACGATTTAAGAAATGAATTATTAAGAAAGAATGTATATGTTTTGGCTATGAACATAACTAACAAAATTTTGTTTTAACAGCTAAATATTATAATGAGATGCAGGTATCGAAAATGTGTAAATAAATAGAGGCGCCCTATGGACGTGTTTCAATTTTCGTTTCATTTCTTCAAACATTTTTATCTCTTTCTTGCACATGACGCCCTTACTACTATCTACTTCTTTCAAAATTCTCAAATTCATTTGGGTAACTGTATCAAGGTCGACAAAAGATAAGATAGATTTAACGGAACGGAATAGATGCGAAAAATCAATTGTTACTAAACTCTTCCGATTTCTCCCTCATTTTGAAGGATCAGTTTGCTTGCAGCATGTTATAGGAAGAGCTATGAAATCCCTATTATTATTGCATTCGAATGAGGCTCTAGGAGGCCAGAAAAAATTAAATTAGCGATTATCAGCGTAGCCGACCAATGAGAACGGCCCAAATGTACCTCAGTTCGACGACAGAACCGACCTGCATTACCCGCGTTGCTCGTATAACAATTAGCACCCACACACGCACACAGTCGTTTGACAGCCGAGTGAAAACACAGCCAAATTTTGTCGTGATCGGTAGAAAAATTTAGTGTAAAAAGTACTCACTCGCTGAAGTTTAGTTATTTGTTAGAAATATTTCCCGCATTGAGGACAATTTTACGAGCAACCCTGCGAACAGGGAGAGTTTGAGAATCAAGTTGCCCCTGACAATCGGGAGGGACAAGAAAATTTCTGTTTTTGGTACAATTTTCGCTGGCTTTTCGATTGTGCTCTCGTAAATTTTTGGCTAGTGAAACAGTTGTGCAATAAGGGGCAGCTCAGCTTTGCAGTGTGTTCATTTTCAGAACTGTTAGTGCCTGGGGATTCGCCACCGAGCGCCGCAAAATGGATTCAGCCTCCGACCGCGTGACAGTTGTCGTTAAGGCATCGAATCAACAATTTGATGACCAAACTGTCTTCTGTGAGCCTTCGTGGTCGGTGCGAAAGCTTAAGGAACATCTCCAGGAGGTGTACCCATGCAAACCCGTAAGTATCCCTATTTACAAACACCCCGTAAGTATGTCATACCCCAAGCCCAACAGGGGCTTTTCGGTCTGGAATTCATTCTATTCTACATTTCTAGCAAATTGCGTCAGATCATTAGATTTGAAGAGCGCTCGCGATTGGGTGACTTCCACGGCTATCGTCGTCTGTTCTTTGTTTGTTTTTATTGTGCCGAACAGCTGGCGGATGATCACTGGTTGTTAGCTTTGTTATGTAATTAATCCGTGAACAAGTACATACTTGCAAAAATAATCCAGGTCCTCGTAGGTTATTTTCCAGCAAATTTACATTTGAACGCGCTCATAAAGCTATAACACACGCGCCT
This sequence comes from Machimus atricapillus, assembly GCA_933228815.1. Classification (NCBI taxonomy): domain Eukaryota; kingdom Metazoa; phylum Arthropoda; class Insecta; order Diptera; family Asilidae; genus Machimus; species Machimus atricapillus. The sequence goes on along the minus strand of OW121784.1, from coordinate 83,416,213 downwards.
GCCCGGGATAGGCATCCTCTTTCAGGGACTGATAACAAAATTTCGCCCTGCCTTACCATTCGCAAGTTACTAATTCTTTGATTACAAGTTTGTTTATTAATATCTACGTATTCATGTATGGAAAAACACTCGCTGATATCGCTCCATTACCTAAACTGATTAGCGACTAATTTTTGGTTGTGTTTGGTTTTTATTTTGGGTTCAAATGAAAAGGTTTTTTTTTATATGCGGCTAAATGGCACATAAGAAAATTCAAACATTCAGATGTGTACTTGCATTATTTGGAATTGTACTTTCTAAGGTATCTTAAAACAAGTTTAACGTTCATAAATCGATCTGCCAGTGAGGTTTTGAACAATGATAAAAGAAAATATTATTAAAAATTGAAAAAAAAAAAAATTTCAAAAGGATTTTAAATGGGGCAATATTTTTTTTCGATAATGAGAAAAACACAAGAGTCGTGTGATTTGATTTGTTTGAATATACATATGTATATAGGTAAATAATGCACTTGCTTCGTTATACTTTCAGAGAATAGAAGAGCAAAAACTTATTTACGCTGGCCAATTATTGACTGATAAATTAATCCTGAAAGACATATTACGTACATATGAAGACGTTCACCCACCAAATCATGCAATGCACTTAGTATACACACCAAAGACAAGACAGCAACTGACTGATTCAGCAAACTCTCCAAAAGACAAAAGCAGTCTCGTTCTTGGAGAAGGACTGCGACATAGGAACATTCAAGGAGCAGCTAGCTCTGAAGCAGCATCACAATCAGTTCAAAGTACCATTCCACAAGTGGCAACCGGATCAGTTGCTGGTAACTGTCCAACCTCACTACCTCCTGGTGGTAACAATGTTCCTGGATCAAACTTTTCTCAAGCAACTAACGAGTACTTAGTGGCGCAGCAGCTAGCTATGCAGAGTTGGATGCAACAAGCCTACATTCAGTACATGAACCAATACATGAACTTGTAAGAATTTTATTTTTATCTCAGCGAGATATCAAATTATTTTGATTTCAGAATATCGATTGGTGTTCGTCCAGAGTCTGTGTATATGCAAAACCAACCAAATGCCGCTAGTGCAAATTCTAATTTGGGAATTCCACAGATGCCATATTTACCACACACTTTTCCTTTTCCTAATATAAATTCGGCAAATGTTCCGAGTAATTCCATTCCACCGAATCAGGTTCCAGCAGCAAATCCAGATAGTGAGGACACAACTCCACAGGCAGTGCCAGTACCTCCTGCTGCTGAGCAGGCTCAACAGCTGCAAAATGAAATTCCCCAGCCTAGATTTCCTAATATCGTTCAGGAAGATTTACCCGAAAATCGAGACTGGCTAGACATGTTCTACTCATTCAGTCGTCTTCTGGTGTTGCTTACTCTGGTGTATTTTTATTCGTCACCCTTACGATGCTTAGTGGTGCTTTTCATTGGATTAGCAATATATTTGTAAGTTTTCATTATTAATGTCAATATTTTTACTTAGTTGAAAAACTGCTCGAGTATATTAAAAGACCGAATGTAGTTAAAAGTGAATATTAAAATTATATATAAATTTATTTTGCAGCTACCACGTTGGATTTTTTCGAAATGCAGTTGAAGCCAACAACAATAATAGGGGGCGGGAGGAAAATCCTCAACAAGCTGCACAGCAAGAAATAGCAAATCCTCCACAACCAGGTAACAATCAGAATGCAGCTGGTGAAAATCAACAACCTGCGACAGAACAGCCTATCATTGCGGAGGCAGACGGAGCACCCGTGACGACTAATCCAGTGGTAGAGTCGCAGAACAATGGGACTTCTGTGGTTGCGTTCATAAGGACATTCGTTGTGTCATTTTTCGTTTCTTTATTGCCAGAAACACCAGCATTGTAAAATAATGTCGTAGCTGATCTTTAACTATTCGAAATCCTTTAATATAAGACCAGCGTGGGGCTTTAAAGGAACACGTAGAAATTCATCAGATTTTAAATTTGAGTTTAAACTCAAGACGGCAAACTTGTTTTTTTTTACTTTCCATCACTGCATGATCCTGCAACATTTGTGAACTCTGCGTGCTTAAGCGCTGATGAGAAACAGGATTCTGCACTTGGTGCCGCTGTGAGCTGATTTCACCAAAAATTGTAAAATATTGCTTTAATGAATAAAATTAATTTATATTGAGATAAATACATTGTATTTGTAATGCTATCGCATGTAGTACTGTGTGACTGTGCATATGGGCTGTCCTTGTCGAAAGTTCATATCCGCAAAATATATTTAAATCAGATCCAAGGAATTAGTTATACGTTTTTATTGTTGTACTTTTATTGTCAAGTTTTTGATTTATACTAAATATATTGAAAATCAATTAAATCTGTTGTCTTTTCTTACGCCGAGTTCTTATATTACAAAGTTTTTTTTCCCCGTTTCCAAGGATACATTTAAATGATTCTATGTTCGAAAACATAATTTTTGCAGTACTTGATTCAGAAATAACATATTGTAACTGTCAGTAGATGGTCATTAATTTGACTATTTTATATGCTACAATATGCAGCAATGAATTTTCGGTTATTTTTCACCTTGTTACAATTTTGTTCTTCTTAATAAAAATCTGGACGGTGGGGTGAGGCAGTTTAAAAGGTGCATATTTTTAAATAAGAAAACTCTTGTAATTCAGATTATATATTTTTTAAAAGTACTTTTAGATAAGATGCTATTTCACACTTGTCGTCTTATCAGGTGTATACTTGTTATCAGGTGTATACTTGTCGCTCAGGTCCCCCGCGGCGGGCGTGCTGGCAACAAAATTATCTAACACGCTTTATTTCTATCAACAAAGTGTACGGATTTGCGTCTACATCGATTGCTGCATATTAACTTTTAGCAAAGTCGTTAGTTTCCGTCAATCTCAAAGAGATTCCAGTTGGTACTGTTTCCCGATAAGAACCTTGTGTTGATAACTTGGGCATGCTACGAAGCGATAGGGCGCAGTAAATTTCTTTGATAATGCCTTATCACGTGAGTTAATATATTCATTTGCCACCACGAAGTTAGTCCGTATCGGGATTGTCTACCAGAGCACTTGAGAGACTTGGGGAATAAGATATTTTTATTAGAATTTGCCGTTCAGGATCCCAAAGTTACACAATGATTAAGTTACTTAAGCTAGGGAAATATTGTAAAATTAAAGATGTTCTCGTTAGATCTTACAGTTCTCGAAAATTTAAACATGTGAGTAAAAAGGCGTAGAGCAATGACTAGTGCTTGTTTTTTGAAGTAACTTACGATTGCCGTTGCTGAAAGTGTTTTTCATTCGTTGAAAATGAGAATGCCTTTTAAAAAACGTATGGTATTTTTAGAGTGGGAAGGTGATTGCCATTAGGCGCGAGGACCAATCGGTGTGGGAGCGACGAGCTGCCTTCAGCCCTGCCCACGTGCAGAAAATGGTGAAGCATGGTGTCAAGGTCATAGTTCAACCATCCAACAGAAGGGCATATCCCATGCAGGTACATAACTACATAATACTCTAATTTTAATTTTACTTAGATTCTTACTTGTGTACCTTCTTGGTAATTGCCTCAAGTTCTCAATGATATCTTTTAACTTGCGCATCATAGCGATTAAGAAAAAAATCATACGCAATTATCTTTATCATAATAAGACACAAAGAAAGAAAATCTACACAAATTCGATAAAAGCTTTCAACGATCTATCGCAATAACATAAAAAGAGGGATATTTAAGTCATAATTTAATTATTATTTTATTAGGCTTACCTTAGCGCTGGAGCAGTAATTCAGGAAGACATCAGCGAGGCTTCTGTGATATTCGGTGTGAAGCAAGTTCCTATAGACGCACTTATACCAGGAAAAACATATTGCTTTTTTTCCCACACCATAAAAGCACAAGAATCGAACATGCCTCTCCTGGATGCGATTCTGGAAAAGGTAAGTGAAGATCTCTCAAGCGTTCGCAATTCTGAGCTTTAGATGCAAATTGCAGAATATTCGGCTTATTGACTACGAAAGGATAATTGACGAGTCCGGGCAAAGACTCGTGGCTTTTGGGAAATATGCGGGAGTGGCAGGCATGCTGAATATCCTGCACGGGCTGGGGCTGCGCCTCCTGGCCCTTGGCCACCACACCCCCTTTATGCACGTCGGCCCCGCCCATAACTACCGAAATTCCTCCATGGCTCGACAAGCCATCCGCGACTGTGGGTATGAGATCGCGTTGGGGATGATGCCGAGGTCGATTGGTCCTCTAACTTTTGTGTTCACTGGGTCTGGGAATGTGTCTCAAGGAGCGCAGGAAGTGTTCCAAGATCTTCCCGTTGAGTACGTTCCTCCGGAGATGCTTAGGAAAGTGGCAGAGCACGGAAGTAGAAATTTTCAGTTTACTTTAAGAAATCCGGTACTTATTTTGTCGACAAGCAGGTCAAAATAAACTGTACGGTTGTGAGGTAAGTCGTTCTGATCATTTGGAACGCCGAGAAGGAGGAGGTTTCGATCAACAGGAATACGAACAACATCCGGAAAGGTATATTTCAACCTTCAGCAAGAAAATCGCACCTTATGCATCGGTTATAATCAACGGGATTTATTGGGCAGTGGGCAGCCCCAAACTTATGACGATTCCAGACGCTAAGTCGTTGTTAAGGCCAGCGAGCACACCTTGGCTGCCCACTAGCAAAGGATCACCTGCTCTTCCTCACAGGTATAGGCATACTTTTCTTTTTATGCAGAGAATTTGTTCAGAGTGCTTCTATAATTTGTATAGGATGCTTGCGATTTGCGATATCTCTGCTGATCCCGGTGGCTCCATTGAGTTCATGAACGAGTGCACCACGATAGACACGCCGTTTTGTTTGTACGACGCCGACAGGAACAAGGACACAAAGAGCTTCAAAGGTCCAGGTGTCTTAGTCTGTTCGATAGACAACATGCCGACGCAACTTCCTAGGGAATCCACAGATCTTTTCGGGGAGCTTTTAGCTCCTTTCATAAGTGACATACTTCAGAGCGACGCCTGCAAGCCTGTGGAGGAGGAGGACTTTTCCTATCCCATTTTCTCCGTGGGTCCTCTTTCTAAATGTTAATACTTAATTTCAATATTTATATCTTTTAGGCGATCATTGCAAGCAATGGACGGCTCACGGATAACTACGAATACATCGCAGAGCTACGTGAAGCATCGTAAGTAATATGCACTTCCAATTAATATTAATTATTTTATTGCAAAATTTGTAAAAATATGATCCGACTAAAATTAATTATTGTTCGATCGTTAAATAACCGTAGAATTGTGATCAATTAAATAAATCGCATAATTTTAAAACGATTGGCTGGGCGACCGTTAGTTTTCTGTTTATTTCTAAAAAAAGCTTCAATAGTCCTCATTTTTTGTCCGATTATATTGCAGCAATGTGTTTTGGTATTAAATTAGCTATTCCTAAATGTTTAATCGTAGTTTGAATAATTGGAGAGCAATTGCATAAATTAATTTATTCCAGCAAATCCAGGCATAAGGTTGAAGGCGCTGGCACTGCAACTAAACGCCTCTTGGTCCTTGGAGCTGGCATGGTGTCAGCGCCCTTGGTGGAGTGGCTGCACCGCGAGAAAGACGTCGCGATCACCGTTTGCTCCCATCTCAAGGAGGAGTCAGACCGCCTGGCCCACAAGTACCCTGGGGTCGATAGCGTCTACCTGAACGTCACTGAAAATCCAGGTCAGCTCCAGGAGTTATGCGCTAAATCGGATGTGGTGGTCTCACTGCTGCCCTACAGCTTGCACGGCCTCGTGGCTCGCAACTGCGTTGAAGGAAAAACCCACCTGGTTACAGCGAGTTACGTGACCGACGAAGTCCGGGAGCTCCACGATGAAGCGGAGCGGGCCGGAATAACCCTTCTGAACGAAGTTGGTCTAGATCCTGGAATCGACCACCTCCTTGCACTGGAATGCATTCACGAGGTACAAGACAACGGCGGCGTGATTGAGTCATTTGTTAGTTATTGCGGCGGCCTTCCTGCACCTGAACATTCGGACAACGCGTTGCGGTACAAGTTCTCGTGGTCCCCACGAGGAGTCCTTTTGAATACATTGTCCGCTGCTAAGTACTTGAGTAAGGGGCAAATCGTTGAAATTTCCGGCGGCGGGGATCTCCTGTCCAACCCTCGGGATCTGAACTTCCTCCCTGGATTTGCTCTCGAGGGCTTCCCTAATAGAGATTCGACTAAGTACTCAGACCTCTACGGACTAGGAAACCAGGTGCACACGCTGCTGCGGGGAACGATTCGGTACAAGGGCTTCTCCGACTGCATAAGGCCAATGCAGTTCCTGGGCCTCATTGATCCGGCGCCCCATCCCATGCTACACCCAAATGGGCCTGAAATTACTTGGAGGCAGCTCGTGATAAATTTGCTCGGCCTTCAAGACACAAGTATATTTTATGAAAATCTTAAGCAAAAGATCGCGGAGCGGGTAGGAAATCCGGAAATCCTGGAAAGTTTGGGACTTTTGGAGGAAACTCCAGTTATGAAAATGGGAACGCCATTGGACACGCTTAGCTACTACTTGTCGAAAAGGCTAGCTTTCGGTAAGATGAACAAAAAACTGAATGAAGGCAACAGAAAAATGTTTTCTTTTAAATTTTAGAGCCGCACGAACGAGATCTTGTGGTTCTTCGGCACGAAGTGGGAATTTGTTGGAGTGATGGGCGCAGGGAGGTCCGAGGTATTAATTTCGTCGTCTACGGACAGCCCCATGGCCACTCCGCCATGGCGGTTACCGTGGGAAAGCCTGCAGCTATTGCAGCCAAAATGATTCTCGATGGTAATAATTATTATTCAATCACTTTATTATTACTAATTTAAAAAAAATCTTTCGCAGGTGAAATTCAGAAACGCGGTGTTATTTTGCCATTCACGCCCGATATTTACAGGCCTCTTCTTGCCCGCCTCAGAGCTGAGGGTCTTACTGCTCATGAGACAACAAAGACGTTGTGAAGAAGAAAAATTTCATCGTATTTTTTTTTATATAATATATTTTTACAGATTATTATTTGTCAGATATTTATGATATTAAATTCCTTTACGTTTTTCTTGAAGAACATGCCTTTTCGCAGTCAAGCTTTGTTTTAAAATTATTTGCATTGCCTTCGCATCCTCCATACAAAAAATATTCGCAGCTCTTGGTTTTAGGCTCGAAATAGTAACGCGGTTTGGCTCCTCGACAGGGACCGATATCAAGTGGCAAGTTGCATACTGCAAGCAAACAGTTTAAGTTACTAAAACACAGCACTTGCAATAATTCAGCACAAACTCACTTGAATTTCTTTCGGGTTTTAGACCCAAAATAAATGGTCCACTGAGCGACACAAGAAACAAAACCAGTAAGAATTTCATCTTCAGTAGCAGGCGAAACCTTAGCTCGTTCGGAAATAACTCGACGGTCAACAAACTCGTTCTTTTATAGCATTTTCGTGGCTTACTTTTGGAGTCGTTAACTTGGTGTATGTATGTAGGTGAAAGAACTTCTCTCCTTATAAAGAAATTTGTGTTTTACAAATTCTTTTCGAATTTACATCTTTGCTCTTTGTTATTGCCTACAGGGTGAACCCTTCTTAATCAACCGTAACGCATAATTTTAAAAACTTTTAGCGAAAGTTTGCTAGTCAAACGTTAAATTCAAAACGCAAAATAAAGCAAAGCTATTAATGCGCATACATTAATTATTTGTTATATTTTTACAGGTAATACTTTACTGCATAAAATTTGACCAATGCTTCAATTAGCAGATACATTTATTTATACTAAAATAACTGAGCGCCGCCGCGCCGTGTGAACTTTAGCAGTTTATGAAAACAAAAACTAATTGACTTTACTGATTTTGTGTGGATCCACAAAGAAATATATACTACATGTGTATATATCTTAAAAAAAGTTGCATTCGCAAAGTAGCCTGTAGTTGGAACATGTTGAGTTAATTCTGTATTTTGTTTAATTATTTAGAACACTTTCAAAATGTAAGCAACCCGTGAAAGGGGGTCTGTTAAATTGATTTAATCAAGGAAATGCCCAAAATATGAGTTCTATGTTGAAATAATAATTTTGTAAGATAGTGTAACTTTCGAGTAACATTATTATATTTGTTTAAAGATATAAACGTGAAGACACTGCATCAAGTAGCGATTGTGAAAAAAAGTTCTAAATTATCAGTAGACAAGAGCAAAGGTTAAACTTTCAACGTTTTAGTTGTATGGACACAAGAGAGATATCACTGCTCAGCCGCCGAAATAATTTTAAATTGGGAAAATGAAAAATCGTTGCTTTTATTTTTGGCAAGTCATTAAGTAAGTTGTATACTCGTACTATTAATTTTGAATTATTAAGTGCAACTTCAATCCAACAACCCATTACTGAATAGGTACTCTTAAATAAAGTGAGAAGAGATGTTTAGTCTACTTCATATGTAACTTCGTGTAGAATGAGATGGCCAAGATTATGTTTGATTAAGACGTAATATTACATACATACATACATACATACTTTGGGATTGAGTACGTTTCGGCGGTTAAAATTTCACGGCGCCCGCCGGGTAGATGCGAAAAATATATTTTGGAAATATGCCCTTTCCTAGTTCGTTTCTTAAAGCTGATCTAAGAAGAAAACAAGACGTTTTCGCATTAATATAAAATAATAAACCGGAATTCACCCACAAAAGTGAGATTCCATTTGAATGGCTTTCGTATCCGTATGTGACGAGCCAAAGTCCAGAGAGGCGCGCCGACGTCATGGTTAGGCGCTCGCTCGGGCCGGACAGAACGCAGGGGAGCGTTCCTGCTGGGGTTATTGGGAAGACTGCGAAGCTTCGGGGAGCTGCGTCGCGCCGCCTCGAGCAGTAGTCGGGAGCCCGTCGAAGAGACGACCCAACACGCCGGTTTAAGAGGGACGTAGCGCGGCACGTGGACCGCAAAATTTGGCTGTTTCTGTTTGTACCTGCAGTCGAGTCAACCACTAGGTCGCCGGCAGACCCGAGGAGGTAATCTTCCTCTCCATGGTCTACATCGAAAGCTGGCAAATCGGAGCTGCAGCCACAGTGGACGGCGGTAGCCACTCAGTGGATTAAGTGAATTATCGCGTTATTACGCGCGTGGTGGGTGACTAGTAATAGGAGATTACTCAAGTAGCGCTGTAAACAGGAAACAATGAGAATTCATTTAACGTACAGAACGCTGAAGTGCTTATATAAATGGTAGGCGGAGATTTCGTTTTCGAAGAGACGACTGAACTATAAATACTCGGGCGTGCGACGGAAGGCCTCGCCATGCTGGGAATCAAGTATCTGTCCGAGGCCCACTTGAAGGGCTTCGAGCGCTACAAGGTGCGTATGCTCGTGTGATCCTAATTTTTCATGTTTCAGCTTTTGCGTCGGGCTTGCGGAGCTGCGCCAGGACGTTGAATCGATTTTCCGCTAATGAGGCCAACTTTTAGAACCCCCACTACGCTCCAGGAGCAGTGCATAGTGCATGGATTGGATTCTAATTGGTCATACGCGAATTTAGGGTTATGTGGAATTCATCACGCGATTCTGACGTTGCGCGACGCTCCCTGGCCTGTTGTAACTTTGGTTCTTGGAGATAAACAAGTCAACGACTCCGCGCCCGCGGGAAGATAACGCCCATGGAACCATGCGGATGGTGGACCTCTGGGCTCCACTGCCGGTTTCGCTATTTTCGTCGCATTTATCGCGTAAAAGCGCAATTTCCTATTAAAGCTTATTGAAATTAGAGCGCTTGGGGTTTACTTTAAATGGGACATAATTACGGCAAATTCGATGAATTGGAACTTTTCATTCAGACTGATAAGACCCAGGGCAGCTTATCTTTCATTATATTATGGATTGCATTGGGTAGATTAAATTAGGCACATTGAAAATAAATTGTGCTGGACTTAGAAAACTTGACTTTATTGCATAACGAAAGTGAACAAAGTTCAAAATAGAAGCTTATGACACATGTATAAATCAAATGTACCGGTTTTTTTATGATCAACATTTTAATCGAAATCTTTTGGATATGCATATTAACTTAGCTTATTTCATTATATTTTCAGTACAATAGCATCGACACATGCGTTTTAAGTGTTTACATTATGCACCCATTTTGGAATGAATGCGTTAAGGTATTTACATTATATGCATAAAGATGAAATATTTTTTCTTCAAATTTTAAAAATTTGTTTTCAGCTAGTTCCATCGTGGGTTGCACCGAACCTATTAACATTTGGAGGATTCCTTTTAACAGTAGTGAATTTTATTTTAATTGGGTACTATGACTGGGATTTCATGGCGGCTAATACGGAACCCAATCCTGTGCCATCTTGGGTGTGGTTTCTTGCAGCAGTTAACATTTTTATAGCTTATACTTTAGGTACTTGAACATGTATTTAGATTTTCCTACTAAATCTTTAATTTTGCTTCAGATGGTATTGATGGAAAGCAGGCTAGAAAGACTGGGACCAGTGGTCCACTAGGGGAATTATTTGACCACGGCTTAGATTCCTACTCAGCAGTGTTAATTCCAATTTACATGTTTTCCCTGTTTGGGACCATCGACTTGCCACCTTATAGGATGTTCTTCGTCATTTGGAACGTTTTTCTTAACTTTTATCTTACTCATGTAGAGAAATATATAACCGGAGTCATGTTCCTCCCTTGGGCATATGACTTTACAATGTGGGTAAGCCAATTTTAAACTCTTAATATGTGAATTCCTATTTAATATTAATTTTCTTTACAGGGTGTGATTTTAACACTTCTCATAACATGCCTATTTGGAACTCAAATGTGGAGGATGCCATTGCCTTTAGGGCTTACTCCAGCAAATGCTTTCGAAATTCTTTTGATAGTATCCGGAATGATATCAAGTCATCCTATTATAATTAAGAATATTTACAGGTTTGTATTATAATTTATTTCTTTTCCTATCCCATTAATAAATTTAATTTGCTGCAGATCTTACAAAAACCGAACAGGTAAAATGCGGCCTTGTATGGAGGCCGCCAGGCCCTTATTTGCGTTTCTGTGGCTGTTTATCATCACTCTTGTATGGGTGACATTCTCAAGGAACAATATAGTCGTCATGGAACCGCGCGTTTTATTCGTGCTCTTCGGGACTCTATTTTCGAATATATCTGTAAGTTCAAAATTTTACTTTGCACTATTCTTTTCCTAATACGCAACTTGACCTTTAGTGCCGACTGATTGTTGCTCAAATGTCGGACACTAGGTGCGATGGCTTCAATGTGCTCATGTGGCCACTTGTTGCCGTGACGGCAGTGTCCGCCTTCCCATTCTATGAACAAATTGGACTGCCAGAATTATCAGCCGAGATGGAAAGGTGGATAGTTTATGCTCTAACAATCTTCACTTCAATTGCTCATATCCATTACGGCCAGGGCGTTGTAAGTATACGGATAATGCCAACTTTATCCAGAATGAATATTTCACTATGCATTTTCAGGTGCGAGAGATGTGCGACCACTTCCATATAAAATGCTTTAAAGTAAGAAAACAGACTTCGTATAATATTAAAGTAGCTAAAGATTGAAATTATTAAATTATTAAAACTCAAAACGTGCAGTTTTTGCTAATATTCCGCTTAGTTTTCACCCGATGCCACTTGCATAATAAAACATTTTAAAACTTGCCCGAAATTTGTGTTTTTCAAGTTATTTTGAGAAAATCAACCGAAGCCGGAGAACTTGGAAAACACAAGTGAGGGTTATTTGGTAACAAATAGAATTGGTGGAAGACTGTAGCAACTGCTAGTAGTAATATTGGTGCATGTTTAGGCACTAAGTAGCTAGTAATCTTTATTAGAGGTAGATTACAACAAATTTTCTTCTTCGATCTCCTAGATAACGAGGAGCAATACTTCGTCCCGTGAAATTTAACTCAGACGGCGTTCCGAGATGCATTTACTAAGTACCTACAAAACTTCCAGTGGTTCCGCCCACATTTCACCAGTAGTTTTTAGGGATTTATTTTAAGGCTGTTCATATCGAATAAATACATGTAAATAAACCATCTGTCGTAAAAAAGTCTAAGCTTCCTACTGTTTATTTAATAATAATCCAATTACCCATTTTGGCAAGGATCAAAAAACTTTTATATTTAGAGCACGCTTTAAATCGAAGAAAGGAATAGAAGTACCAAACGCATTGTTAAAAGCACAGTTATATTGAAAACTAATCATCAGTAAGATACGTGACACCTTGTTTACATTATTTGTCTTAGAATTAATCTTCCCAATGAAAGTCTACCAAAGGATATGTTCTGAGCCAATACGCATTATCGATGACTTTGAAACCCAGCTTTTCGAATACTCTTTGCGAAGGTATATTTGTGGTGTTTACAAGAGCGAAGCAATCATGATCCAGATTAGCCAGGATCTTGACCATAGCTGCAACAATCAAGCAAGCTAGTCCTTGGCGTTGATGGCTCTCTTTAACTTGTAGTGCCCCAAGCGGACCCGCTTGTAATCTTGAATTTTAATCGGAAAAAACTAAATAAAAAAAAATAATGATAATTTAGTTAGTAGCAAACGGCACCTTAAACACCATGCAACAAGCTCTCCATCTTTTGTATATGCACCTACGTTTACGTTTTTGGTTATTAATCTTCTTATAAAGAATAATGAACCCTGATGGCGATTAGGCCAAAGATCATCGATGATTTTTGCATCTTCCTCGGAAATTGATTTCAAGATAATACCTTCTGGACAACTGCAAATATTATTCTTTTTGACAGGGCAAATTGAATATTTTTATATTTTTACTTACTTAACGCTTAATTTAGGTGCTTCTGATCGAGAGAGATAATATAGAGGTGTTAAACTATCGAACTCCTTCTCCAACTTTTTTTCTTCTATAACTGCTAATACTGCCGACCGGTGTCTTTCAAGGAAAGAGCTTATTTTAAAACCGTACGTCCAATCAAGCAAAGAAAGCGCTCTTGTTAAGCGATCATTGCAGTCGTTAAGACTGTTCAAGAATAGTTGATATCTATCCTAAAAATGTTTGCATTTAAAGAGTGCGTTCTTTGATATTTTTTTATGAGTGGAGTATGTATATGTATGTGCATGTACATAATGATAATATTAAATGCATCAATAGTTGAGTTTTTTAATGATTTGATCTGGATCTTGAATTTCGCATTGAATTGAGCTTTTTAAGCTGTTACTCTATTCCAAAGCTTATAAAATTTTTAAAATTAGCAAAAATTCCAATGTCCAGCAGAACTTCAAGTCGTGAACTGGAAAAATTATTGGATTTCGTTTTGGATCTAAAGTGCAAAAAAGTCAAAATGCAATTTTATGCTCTTTTCACAAAATTAAAAAGTTTTTCTAGGAGTCACTATTATTAAATTTCAATTCTATACAAAATTTGCTGCAAGGTCTAATCCGGATCAGCTCAAAAAAAAATATTACTTTGAAGTAGCTTGAATTTAATTTTGTAAAGTGGTTTACATTATGAAAAATATTGATCAAGAATTCCATACTTACGACGACTAGAAATGTGCCATCACTCCAATCTCCATTGAGGGAGTATATCACGAGATTTTTTATATTTGGTTCAAGTTCGACCCATTTGATAAAATTGTCAATTGTGTAGAAACCAACGAGATTTTTGGGCCAGTTTACCTTGTAAAGGTCGCGCAATTTAACCCATTCAACACGAGGTATTTCAATTAATTGGTCAATCATTTCAACTACACTTTCTCAAGAGTATAAGGTACAAGACAAGAACAGTTTTCCAAAGAGACTTCTTTAAGATACTAAACTCAGAATTTTTAATTGGATTGCTATGCGGTGACTGGTGACATGAGTTGCAGAATAAAGAGAATTTCGCGAACTTACACCAACAGCGAAATAAAATTAAAGAGATGAAAAGTCAGTCTAATTCGTGTATTAAGTATTTGCTGATAGTCCCACAAAGACAATTAAGCTGCAAGGTATTTCTGATTAGCTTATATTACTCGCATGAAATAAAGCCGCACTATAAAAGAACACGTTGCGGAGAGCTTCGCTCCTCCCGTTGTGCTTTATTAATATGACGTAGGAAGTGGGAAGGGGTTCATAATTTGAAGAAGTCAGGGGTATGACATGAGCGAGTTTCATGCATAAATCTGTGGCAAAGTTATTTTCTCAGAAAATTATGTGAGCTTATCAATATGACAGAAAATTATGGAAGGAGGTTTATGTACTATCTATGGCAATGAACAGTCTTTAATCTTGTATTTTCTCTTTCAGAAGATAAAGTTGCACAAATACTTTATTACTATTATATCTTTTATAATATATCTGACTCTGCTTAGAGGTTTTACGCTTAGCATTCAGTTTTTACTATTGTAGGTATGTAATCTCAAGTATACTAAAGAAATTAAAATGTTTTTATTAATTATAAATGTAGGTGCATGTTTAGGCCAAATGTAGGTATCTTTTTGAAACTTAAATTTTTCAAGTTGTAAATATCTCCCTCAGGAGTCAGGAAATTCCCGCAATAAATTAGGGAATCTGAATTACATCTCGTTCTGTTCTACCTGCGCGGCTGCAACCCTTGGGTTATCCCGCAGAATATCATGGGCCGGGAAATACCCAACTTTAAATATGTTTTGATTTTAAGTAATCTTTAAAAGACCTGAACTGCGAGAGTTTTTGCTTAGTTCAAACTTGGCTTCCTCAAAAAGTAAACAGTGCAAGTGCTTCACAGTTCGAGCCCGGACGGTTTGGGGCATTGGAGTGTAACAGTTAACTGAGATTTGATATTTCCACACAAGGCCTGTAAGTCCATAAATATATATTAAATAAATTATTGAAAGAAAAGAGAGTTGATTATACATATTTTGATAAAATAGTCGATCTATTCAATTTTTTGCTGAATCTCGGTAAATGAGTTTTGCATTCAACAAGGCTTAAATCAAAGCAAAAGTTGTTTTGGCATTTGTGTGATAATTATTAGCAAAACGCTTCTAAGAAATTCAGACTCAGGTGAAATCTCTTTTTGATTTAGGTTAACGAAAAGCAATGGATGCCAGACAAGAGTCAGTCCTAAATAAACTCAACCAGCAGCACAACTTGCCGTCGAAGGGCCGCTTAATTACACAAAGGAAGAAGCAGGCCGCAAACTTGGCGGACGTGGGGAAGAAGGCGTTCATCCGCATCGTCGAGCAGCCCGCCAGCAAGGCGCTCAGGTTTCGGTACGAGTGCGAAGGGCGCCTCGCGGGGTCCCTTCCCGGCGCAAGTAGCACCACCGAGAACAAGACTTTTCCAGCAATCGAAATCGTGGGCTATCAAGGCCGGGCCGTGGTCGTTGCGTCTTGCGTCACGAAGGACGCCCCATACAAGCCCCACCCGCACAACCTGGTCGGGAAGGATGGGTGCAAGAAGGGCGTCTGCACGACGGAGGTAAACACGGAAACGATGCGGGCGGTGTTTAGCAACCTTGGGATCCAGTGCGTGAAAAGAAAGGACATCGACCAGTCACTGAAGCTGCGCGAGGAGATCAGAGTGGACCCATTTCGAACTGGGTTTGGGCACAAATTCAATCCAAGTAGCATAGACCTGAATGCGGTGCGGTTGTGTTTTCAGGCCTTTTTGGAAAACGAATTTGGACGGTTTACGATTCCTTTGAATCCCGTGGTGTCTGAACCCATTTACGATAAAAAAGCAATGGTGGATTTGCTCATTTGTGCTCTTTGCAGCTGCTCGAGCACGGTTGCGGGAGGTAGGGAAATTATTTTACTATGCGAAAAGGTGGTGAAAGACGACATATCAATTCGTTTTTATGAGGAAAATGATGGGCACGTGACCTGGGAAGCGTATGGTGAATTCCAACCTTCCGATATTCACAAGCAGACTGCGATTAAATTTAAGACCCCGGCCTATAAAAACCTTGATGTTGACTACTCTGTAAAGGTCAGCGTTCAATTGAAGAGGCCATCAGATGGGGCTGTGAGTGAGCCAGTGCCGTTTGAGTACCTTCCCCTTGAATCGGGCCCTATCACAATCAAGCGGAAACGACTGCAAACCGGAGGTGATCCTAATTCTTATCTCTTGAGGCATTTGCAAACGTATGCAAGACAGCAGTATGAGAAAATCGAAGATCCTCAAACTGAAACGCACCAACCAGCCCCTTTTACACTTATTTCCCAAACAGATCAAGCAAAACTCAACAATCGTCTTAACCCAGACGAATATGCAGCAAATTTGGAAAATTGTCACTATAATCAGCAGCAACAGGAACTTATTAACTTTAGCCGACAACAAAGAGATCAGGCAGACTCCATTGCTGCAAAGCGAGAGACGTCAACAAACAACAATATAAATTTAAACAATTTTAATCTGCCTTACTACCAAGCGCAGACCTGGCCAACGTCGTGTAGGCAACAGCAACAACAGCAAACAAACAATCTCAACCTTTATTCTGACCAACAGACGCAAAATTGTTACGACGCGGGTCTTAAAGAAGAGACGCCGAACAGTTTATTCGAGATGGACAGCGATCTCCTTATGAACTTTAATTCAGCTGAGTTGGAGCGTTTGACTTTATCGTGAATCTCTCTATAGAAATAATAAGTTGACGAACTTTATCTATGTTAGAGACTATGAGTTTTCTCATGTTCTTGAACATCAGCCACCAGCAAACCTTTAAGCTGATGAAAAAAGTGATTATTTATTCTCAAAATGAAGTAGTATGTTAGATAATAAATTGTTTAAAGTAAGCTGAATAAAGGTTTTACAAGATACTTTTGAGTTTATAGCTTATCATTGGGAGTTCTGCAAGTAAAAGGAGAGCAAAAGTAATATGTATTGAATAACAAATTGTAATATTCAAAATTGAATCCCTATAAAATACCTTACCACAATCGTTGAGGTTTATTAGAATCGGAAATTTATTTTTGATTCCAGGTAGAACCAATGACCAATCACATATTAATTCTTCGAATCGCAAACATGCTTAGAACAATTAAAAACTGTATTCCTTGGATTCATCGTCGCCAGATGTCACAGTTCTGCTGAAGCGATTATCTTCGATTTAAGTAATGAATTTGATTGATACGAAGATATTGTAATGCCATCTGATCTGACCCAGAATATGTCTGAAAGTGACTCATCAAATTTCCATTAAGAAAATGCATATGCCTTCGACATGCTATTGAAGGCTGACAGTAATATAAAAACCATGTTGTAAGCAATTTACGAGCCGTTTCATTCCCCGACTCATAAGTTTGAAAAAAATTGTTAGCCCTGTTCTGACAAGCTCTATATTTTGTTACGCAAATTTGGTCCTTGAATTTCGGTTTGCTTGGTAAAACCATAGACAAATAATAATAATAATAATAATAATAATGTTATTTGTCTATGGTAAAACTGTCAGCAGAACTTTTCCAAAGAATGTGCGAGGGGAAAGTAGGAGGAAAAAGTACCTCTGTGGCCATACCACATCCACGTGCCACGAGAAAATGTCTTCATTGCATTGAATTTCATCAACCAGAGAAACATGCATATATACATATGGACATGCATATGTCATATGAATGCTGTGAAAGTCAGCAAATGTTTTTATTAAGTTGAATTATGCAGCATACCCCAAAAGCTAGATTCTCAATTCGCTTATTATGTAATATCAGCATATATTATTGTAAATATATTATACTAGTAGAAACAATGGCAATAAAATTTTCAAAAGAATTTTTGTGTAAAGACAATGCTTTTGAAAATAATAAAACAACAAAAAATCGACAAAGCAATAAAATCAAACAGTAAGCAATGTAGGTATAATCCGGCAATAAAAAGTCAAATAATAAATAACGTAATCTATAAAAATTTATTTTCAGCCATAACGTTTTCATAAATATTTGAGTTGAATTTTATTAAATTTTAATAAATCTTTTGTCCGAATTAACGCAGAAACGGTAGGCATTGCTTGATTCCTGCATTTTGGTTTCATTAAATTTTGAATAGTGAATATTCTTTCGACATTTGCTTCACCAGAACGAAGTTTTTCGGGAACAAACTTTGGCGTACCTAAAGTTTAGAATAAAGTTTCCAAAATTATAGTCCTAAAAAATTGGATTACATGTTTTAATATTTTTGCAGTACAGCTATATAAACAGAAACATAAACATCTATAAGAGATTTTAATTAAAAAGGTTCAATATTTAAATGCATATTGTAGTAAATTTACAACAGATAAACATTGGAATTTTCATAAAACTTTTAAGAGAAAATATTGCGTTGGAAGGATGATTGGATTGGATTGAAAAAAAAAAGGTTATACTTCTCTAATTATCGAATTATGTAAGTAGGTACAATTGTATTGAAATTTTCATCTCTTTTTTGTAGCCGTTGTAAATCTTTTCCTGAGATTCTCTTCTCTTTAAACATTTAAATTTATTAGTGTGCAGCTTAAGAGACGATCAAGAAAAACTGATGCGATCGTGTCGGGACATTATCTCAAGAACAGTTTAAACTCTAAATCGTTGCCGCCATAGTCAAACCGCGGCTTTTAGTCGTAATCAAGCTGCACTCTTCGTCACACACTTGAGAATGACGGACTCACTTTGCGAGATACCGCGTACAGAACTGCATAAGTTGAGGGACCTCTACTTAAGGGAATGGCCGAGATATGTACTGGCTTTTTACACTATTGACAACTATATTAAGTGGTTTGAAAAGCAGCCCGATGTTAAGAACATTAAGATCTTAGCTCTTAATGGGGACTGGAGTGATGGAACGTACATAATCGTCGTAAGTAGGCGTGTAATAGACATTTTAATAACTGCAAGTTTGATCAATTAAAATATTAGTGTTTTGAATTTTTACTTTATTTAATTTTTTTCGAGTACCTATTTAAATTATACTAATTTCATTAAGGTAACTTATCTCTTTCGAAATATTGTAGTTTTAAAGATAAGATTAGGATAAGTTATAATGATCGCAGCACATCGTAGTATGTAGTTGGCATTTTCTTTGTGATGACAAATGTTTCTCATATGTATGTATGTATTTTTACTATTGGTACTTTTTCTCTTTGTAATGACAGCACAGATACTTGGTTTTATGTAACACTTTGAATAAGAGCAAAGACAATGCAAAACGAGCGCTCTATCTATTAGATTACCGGAGAAAGCTTGTGCTATATGGTTTTCCAGTTAGTTTTAAAAGCACTGTAGAGGAGCTATTCAACCAATTTAATTTGAGGACAAGATTGGACAATAAGGAGAGTCACACACAAGTATATTACTTGCCTAGGGAAAAAGCAAAAGACTTCGAAATAAGGTAAAGTATATGTACTACTTAAGGTGGTGACATAATTTACACACATATGTATATGTAGTTTAGTTTCATAAAGTGAAACATTAATATCTATTTAACTGATTGTTGCAGTCTTCCTTTGGGTATTAACTTGAAATCTATTGAGGAAGATAGCGCTGGCATAATCGACAATGTCTGGTCTTTTCAGCATGAGGGATCTGAATACTTTATAAAATTGCTAATTCGGTTTAATCCAAGCATAGGCGCATATACCGATGATGGCCAACTGATTGCTTGGTGTCTCACGTAAGATAAATAAATTCAATATGTAAAACAAAGCAAAAAATTTACCAATTTTTTTTAGGATACCACTTGGAAGTCTTGGAATGCTCCAAGTAAAGGATTCCTATAAGAGACAGGGTCTAGGAAGTATTCTCGTTAAAGCTATGTCGAAAAAGTTTGCGAATTTCGGTTATGATGTATGTGCACCAGTAGTTTTAGGCAATAACGCCTCTAAGAGAATGTTTGAGAATCTAGGTTTTGTTGAAAACTTGGTGGAAAATATAACGTGGCATACTATTAGTCCCGAGAACGAACATTTTGAATGGAAAAAGGAATATGATGAGAAATCATGTTGTCCATTATGAAATATGAGATGCATTTGTTTCAAGTTAAACTTAATACATATATTAAAATATGTATACATATACATATGTATATGAATTTAGAAAGAGAATTACCTTATATGTACAAAAATCTGAACTCAAAATGGGCAAATTCCTGATGTATAAGCTAATTTAACTAATACATATGAATTTGCAAATCATAATAACCATTAATGTGAAATCTCTAAAACGTGTTAATTTTATGTAATGCGACCAGGAGCACATAGCAATATAATAAATAAAGATTCTTAATATCTGAACTATCTTTTTCTTATATTAATAGTTATTTTTATTGTGTAGTAAGATAAGAGAATACGCCACAGGTAAGCAACAAAATCAAGAGATACCTGCAAGGAATGTATTTACTTACCTTTTCGCATCTTCATAGGTGCGCACGTACCTGTGCAACAGGAACATTTTGTGTGAGTTCTTCGAAAGAGGGTTCTGGTACCTGAGCTTTCAGGAGGATAATATTCGTTTCTTTGAGAAATAACCTCGTTGAACATTTCCTTTAAAACTTTATGATTCAGGATTATAGGTACATATTTCAGAAGGGCCTGCGATCTTATTTAAACAAGAGAACTATCGACTGAGCCTCACAGTCTGAGTTTTGCATCGCTGAGCGCTTCATAAATCGTCCTTCTTTTGTGCAAGACTTTCTTTCTGCTATTGAGTGAAACTAATATTGAAAACTAGTACCCACATTTCAAACATATAATAAATATATTTATATGGATATCGACGAAATTTTTGCTGCTGGGACGGGTGGAGTTCAAGAATTTTCATGGGAGGATTTTTACATTGAAGACGAAGTCGGCGATCAGCCAGGTCTTCAGATGATATGCAAAGAGGAAATGTTGGACGAGCTTCTTTGGGATGTAAGAAGTCTCCGCCAAGACTTAGAAGTACTACAGGCGTCCTTGGAAATGCTTAATGGCAGAGACCATCGCAGCAATACTAATCGAAGAGTTTCTTTCAGAATTTATTTTATGTTGATTTTATTTCTATTATTCATTAGTTTATCTTGCTGTTAAAACTACAGGCTTTTGGACATATGTATTATATATTATATATAAAAAAATTTATTTTTATAAGCGATTTTTCTTTCACCCACTTCCTTTGACCTATTTCACACTCCAGGTCCAATTTTGGTGATATGGATCTCACTTTATTATGGAGACGGAAGGTGATTGAGGGAAATCCTCAATAAATCAATGTAAACAAATTAACTGCTGATCTGTGAGTACCCATACCTCATTAGTTTGTGATAGAATTTTCTTTCAGTATATATTAAAGTATGTATTTTTATTATGTCAACATATCTAAAAATATGGTAATATAAAAAAAATCTGAATTAAATTTTAAATATTTCTCCCTCGCCTTTATTTGGGACCAAAATCAATGGGACCAACACACAGACGATCATTGGCAGTGGATTAACGTTTCAATTCAAGTAATTTCTTGAAAAAGGGGTAAACAGAACTCTCTCCGAATTAGAGCTTAAGATTCTTGGCACTGAATTAGTTTAAGTTTTGAGGACTAGGGGTGTCCTGAGTGCATTTTGAAAACGAATTTCCCTTTAATTCGATGTTTTACCTACAGGAAATCTCCAGTAAACAAACCAGAACTTAAATTAGCTTCAAACCACTTGGCAACGAATTTATTTTCAGTTCTGCTCGAAACATGTAAAGAGCGCGAAAAATGAGTCTTGGCTCTTAGGTAAAGTTCTAGGGGTGCAACCGCTTAAAACCCTGGCTCCGGCATAATTTCTCCTAAAGTTCTAAAAGATGTCCTGACATCGAAATCGAAACAAGGTATGTAGAAGTAGATTTTGTGAATACGCACTTTACTGACTGATTGTGAGTTGGGTTCATTTGTTTCCATAGCTCCACTATTGAGATATTCATCCTGGTTTGTATGGGGTGAAAAGGAGTATTCCCAGATTACATTTTAATTCCGCTAACATAAAAGAATTGGGGGGAAATACCAGTGATATTTGCATTTTGTCGTATTTTGTATTCTCTATTGAAGTGTGTATAATTTTATATTTTCATAGGCTACAATAATACAAAAAAAAACAAAACTACAAAGCTTAAATGCAGAATTTATAATTTTCAAAATTTCTTATGCAAAAAATTACTTTTTTGATAAAAGTGTTCTTGTGGCTGCAACAAGAAACGAATTTTTATTCGTTGAAATTATTTACATACTATACGCAAACATCATCATCAGTATCATCAAATTAATTAATTTTTCGCAAAAATAGCACATTTTGAATTTTTTTTCTTTAACTGGGTCCAAGTTAATATACGAGAGCTTTGTATCTTCTATTAAAATGCAATACAAAATTATAGTCTAAAAAAAGCAGACCTAATTACATTTTTAGCCAAAGATGTAGTGTAACCAATGGCTATGGGAAAACTCTTAGTTACCCTGGTCGGACATTCGCCATTCTTCGATTTTTTCAGTAAAATTAGATAAGTTGAACAAATCAATTGATTAAAGAAAAAGAAGGATATGTAGTACATTACATTAATTGTGTTTTCAGTCTCATTATTGGTTTTGGTTTGCTATGGTTGACGTAATCAGTTGTAAACGTTTTACACTTGCTAGCCTAGCGATAAGCGTCTACATATTTAGAGTTTAGATAATTTTAATAAAGCTCCGAGCAGCTAACTTGCGTCAGCATTAACAAATCATGAAATATTAAAGCATCGATTGCCGCGAACTTGGTCAAATATTCTCAAGATTCTAAAGCTCAATGGACAAGTCACAGCGATAGGCGGGCTAGTTGGCCAAAGAGAAGTTAGTGAGCTCTTTTGCGTCAAATAGGCCGGCGCTCGCGGTGTTTTTCACGCATAGTGTAACAGTAACTGATGACTGGCGCTGAGAATGCTGTTCACATCCAGAGTTACTGACAAAATGATTTGAGCAAAACCTGGAGGCAGTTTCGATTCGGATTGGGGTCTGACAGAAGTGCAATGGAACGCATTTTGCGTGGGATAATGCGGTACCGCAGAACAACACGTGAACAGATGGTAAAAGAGTTTCAACAAGTGCGGGACAATCCCGAGGTGAGTGCTCTAACCTTTCATTCATTATGTACACATTTACATATGTACGTATGCATGTGCTTTTTGCCTATCTCTCGGCTGAAATAGAGCAAACTGGTGGCTTACTAAGTGTTTGTTTGGCTAGCGATAACATAGAGATAGACTGGCTGTAAACATGATGTTGTGTATCTTGTTGAGGTCTTAATGAAACATTCAAAAATGTCGCGATTTGACATATGTATGCAACACTTATTTTCTCCCCCTAGTTTTGGAGTTGTTACTTCGCTTGAGGCCAATTATTCAATCGAAATTACATCAGTAAAAGATTTTATACAGCTTCATTGATTAGCACGTTCGCGGACAGTAAAAGGCTCATCTCATTTGGCCTCACAGTGAAAATGAATGCTATAGCATTCACGTCCGCGATTGATTTCATAGGCCAACAAATAAGTAGTTGGGGTATTGTTCCTATTTTTTTACAAGATATGTATCGTAGTGAATTTAAAAGTAGCTAATTTAAGTATTATTCGTTCATGATTTGTGTTAAGAGTACCAAGATCATCGCATCAAAATAATAGCAGTGCTTTTCGCATTTTTATGTAACGGCTGAATGTCTGAACTTTATTTAGCCTTGTAAAAGGTACCTATTACGTTCTCTAATTTTTAAAAGGCTTTTCAGCGTGAATCCATAATTGTTTTCTATTTTGTTTTCAGCCCAAGGCGGTGTTCTTCACATGCATGGACAGTAGAATGATTCCAACTCGCTTCACGGAGACGCATGTTGGCGATATGTTTGTAGGCGGGTTCGAAACATTCTGCTTTTAGCTACTTTCATAATTTTTGTAATTTCTTTTGCAGTTCGGAATCCAGGCAATGTAATCCCACATTCCCACCATTTCCAAGATGAGTACTTTAGCTGTGAGCCTGCTGCCTTGGAGCTGGGCTGTGTAGTGAACGATATTAGACACATAATTGTTTGCGGTCATAGTGACTGCAAAGCTATGAATTTGCTGTATCAACTTAAAGATCCGGAGTTTGCCTCGCAAGTGAGTAAAATTTGTGTAAACTTGTCGCTTTTGACTGGTTATTATTAAAATTCTAGAACAACCGTCGTTTATCGCCTCTCAGATCGTGGCTTTGCACTCATGCAAACACAAGTCTGGAGCGCTTCCAAAACTGGGTTGAGAAGGGTTGTAGAGATCCTTTAGTTTTCTCCTCAGAAACTCCACTAAGGAAGTTTGTGGCGTACATAGACCCCGAAAATAAGTTTGCTACAGAGGACAAGCTTTCACAAATTAACACCCTGCAGCAGCTGTCGAATGTCGGGTCCTACGGGTTTTTGAAATCGAGGCTTGAGAAACACGATCTTCATATCCACGCACTTTGGTTCGACATCTACACAGGGGACATATATTTCTTCAGCAGAGGGGCCAAACGGTTTGTCCATGTGGACGAACACTCTGTAGATAAGTTGTCCGAGGAGGTTCGGCGATACTATTCATGAATAATTTGCTGTAATAGAATACCGTTTTAGAGCTTCGCCTCTTTCACGCAAGTGTGTCCAGTTTTTGAAACAATTAAATTAAAGTTTACTTTGTACAATTCGTACTTTTTTTAAGTGTACCTAGTGTACATAGATGAATCAGAATTTATGTATAGTCTTAAATGATTAAAAATTGTGTAATTTTATCTCAAAGCCTTTGTTATCCTTCTTTTTAAAATAATGAAACTGCACCATTCAATCTCAGTTACATAATTGAGATAAATAGCATTTTTACACGCTGTTGAGTTCAATTTAGGATATGTTATTAAGCGTGAATTAAGTTAGGAAATCTCAACCAAATAAAATTAACACTTTGGTTATTTAACTCCTTTTTAGTGCAATGTCTCCGAACGGTATGCGATAACAATTTTTGTTTTCACGTCCGCAGGAAATAAATTAATGAAATTTTCCTAAGAATTTTCTTTTGTTTTTATCCATTCTACTTGATTGCCGTAAATAAATCAGTCACGTTTTTCTTTGCTTTCTGTAAGTTTCATGATGACAAAACTTTTCCTCGCAATTGGAAGGAAAGAGAGAAGTAAGCATTCACGTGATCCGAACAAAGGCACTGTCTGTCTAAAGTTTGCCATAGAACCAAAGAGACTGAAGTTGAAAACAAGTTCCCACAGGTCCCTGCACAAAACTACACTACATGTAATTGGAATTGATTTAAAGTGAGTCAGGAGTCAGGCGGTGGGTCACTCCACACACCTAAAAGAAGACCTTGGACTTAGAGCACTACAAATGGCTAATCCTAGCGAGTGTGCGAAAAAGAAAGAAAGAAAGCAAAATCCCAAAATTTCGCAGGCTGATACTCAAATCTACTTAATTTATATAGGTAGTAGGAAGTTAATAGACTTTTGAAAAGGTATGTGCTGTACAAAGACCGCCCGCGTCACCCCCGCTTAGACGCTCGGCTAAAGAAGTTTCATTAAGAAAGTTTCTCCCATGTAGTCGGCGAGAATGGTCCTTTGTGGGAGATACTTAAGTAAATGTTGTGCGACTTGAAGTGCACTATTAAACTTTCGGTGGTTGACAGTTGGCAGAAAGGAAGGCGGAAGTAATCAAGGCTCCTGGAGAGCCGTTTCATTCACTCAAGTTCAAATATCTGTCCCTCTTCGCTATTTCGTTCCGTCTCCCCGGCACCTCCTTCCTGCACACAGTTGCGAAATTGGTTTCTTGCAAAAAGTTTAAGAAGGTATCGCCATTCCTTTGCCCATTTCTGTAAGACCCTTTGACGGTGCAAAGTGGGCTGTCAAAGGGAATTCCTCCCAAGAACTGCTGTAGCCAATCGTCTTTCCACTTGAAGGCTTCAAAATGCACTCATTCCCCTGAGAACGGCTCAGAGCCATATCAAAATATCGTGGAAAATGCAATTCGCTAATATCAGGCCTCTCCGGACGTGTGTTTTTCTTGCATTGCACCATGAGCTCTTTTGGAAGGCTTTAGGACGAGATTTTACGGGATGTCTCTCATTAAGTTCCGTCCATTTATTTGTGCTGCACATAAATGGGGCTAGAATTCCGCGACTGGTTATGGGGTTGGAAAACTTCCAGCTTGTTCCTTTGCAGTATTACATAATTACTTTTACATTATTCTATAAATTTAATTTAAGAATGTCTCCCATTGCTCAAATGAGACGTTCAATTCTTTACCTATGTAGACCTAGAAAGCAAGGAAACACATCCGTGGCGCCTTTTAGAGAGTACATATTAGGGCATTAAATTAAACCCTTTAACAAGGTTTCCCCGAAAATAACGAATATAAAGACCCAGGAGTTCGGTTAAACGCTCTGCATGGCATGGCAGTGATTGAGGAAAACATTAAAGACGAAAGCTTCCTCCAGCTGCGATGAAACCGAGAACCAATAAATCGCCCATGCGATTTTTTTCGCTCTCACAATAAATGCTTGGCATAGCGCAGCATATGTACTGACCTATTTGAACAAAAGTCGGGTGGCTCGTCCTCGGGCCTGAGTAAACATTCCTCGGGGGTGCATGCAAGCAATATATAAGAGAAATGTGACGACTTGATGGCGAGGAAGGAGGAGACTTGCTGCTGCTGCCGGCTCCTGCCTGGGAGTCATATTTCTCCCCGGGTCATTCATTATTGTATCGGATACAATAAGAACGTGACCCAATAAACAATCTTTTGGTTGGGCAGACAATGCAAACAATCTTGCCACCCACTACTTAAGGAGCTACTGCCGCGGCCAGGCCACGTCTCATTCCACAGCCTGCTGTGCTTGGTTTTACCGTGTACTCACGATTCAATAAATTCTACTTACTTTTACTTACATTTACTCTACTTGCTAAAATATGAATTAAAATAGAATTCTGCATTTCGACCCTGAATTTCAAAAAGAAGAAAAGAAACAATGTCCAATAAATCTGCGTTGATAAAATTTAAAACTTTTCACCATCGTCCATTTTTTCTATCTTTTATGGGGAAGGACTTTAAACAAGAGTGCATTTGACAAACTTTAAACTGTGCGGCTTAGATTGTTCAGAAGAATTAATTACTCAGAAGTTTTAAATTTTTCTATCAACAAGGCAACAACCTTTAAATCGAGCTATACATTGATATTTTATTTTGCGAAATGGAAAATGGTGTTCCATTGCTTTTGTTCTTTTTACTAAAAATATTTCCAAGGGATGGGAAAAAAACTTGTTCGCAGCAAACAGAATTACATGCCGCGCTCCCTCCTATGGTACAGAGCAATATACGCGGAATTCATTTCTATCTCCATAAAAAACAATTGCTTGAAAATTCAATCGCGTTTTGTTATTTCTGCACTAGCGCGCTTGACAGCTATGAATAGATGACCTGTGTCTGTGTATAACTAAATTTTCCCATAAGGTCGCTACTCACTAGACGGACTGTCACCTGGCATACTAGAGATGAAATTTTTGTTTACTAAATCTGGTGTGGATTTGAGACCAAATGTCTTCGTCGGAGAAACATCAAGCAAGTTGGGGAGATGTTTGATTTATGTATGCATCAATTAAGAAAACAGTTCCAAAAATGTTTCTTATTTCATAAGGAGGACATAAAAATTGGGTTCCAGGCTTTGCTGAAAGTTACTTTAAATTGCTTAGTAGAATGTTTCAACGGACTTCATTCTCAGAAGAGTGTGCTTGAAGAGTTGTTAGGTAGGATATTTGGTGGAAACACTAAAGATTAGTGGTTCTGAGGTATCTTTCTTCCTAAAGGTAATATTTTTAGAATTATTAATTAAAACTTCATCCAATTTGTTAGCACATTGTCTTAACATACTTACGTGTTAGATAAAAAAAATAAAGAAACTATTGCCCGTATTAACCAACAAAGATAATTTTTGACTCGATATTTTTCTTATTATTAGTGTCATCCATTTCTGCACTGTCAACAAATAAACTTCAATTTCATAAGTGAGGTTATTTATTATTGCAAGATTTTTCTACGACAGAACTCGTGTGATCGTTAATATATCCAGTACTAATATATCGGGGTAGGTGAATAAGAGAAATCTCGAGTCAAAAATTATCTTTGTTGGTGAATACGGGCCTAAAAGTTAATTTCGTGGTCGAACATTCAAACTCATGTACATATTACTTTTTTACTAAAAATATGAATTATTAATGCATGTTTGAAGCTGGGCTTGGGCTGTTATTAACATATACATAAATATAGTTTTCCATCTTAGGTACATAACAACAAACATTTTTTTCTATTGTTCACAAAAATCATTACAGCTCTGATTATTAAATTATCGTAGAAAAACTATAAATTCAGCTTAATTTGCATTTGGAGTCACCAGTTTTTCCTAGATTAATGGGAAATGTTTTACGCCTTTAAAGGGTTATAGAAAACTTCTAGCAGAGAAAAGACCCTCAATATGAGAGTGTCAAAATGGCAAGCAACCTTTAAGCGGTGGGGTAATTACTGATAACATCTTAATTCTTAATAAGCAGAAAGCAGCTCACTCTACCTGCTTGAATTGACATGTGGGCATGGTTTCTTTACGGCTTGTAAGCTTTCTTTTCTCCGTGCAACTGCGCTAAGGAACTTCGCCTTGCGGGGAATTTGTTTGCGATTTATATTAAGATACGACGGTTATGCTCACCTTGGTTATTTTGAGCCGAGCACCCAGAAAGTTCCTTGCACTACGCGGCACCATGTGAGTTGGGGTGCAATAATTGAGATTAATGAGTTTCTGGGAAGCGAACAAGAACCAAGGAAATGCACCGGGGCTGAACGTCATAAAAGAAAGTTATCAGATAGGATTATACGCTGCCTCTGCGGTGACACCGTTCAATTATGTTCGTGAGTTTTATCGACTTTCCTGAGGCTGCACCTTCTTCAAGAAAGGCTTTCAGATGTCGAGAAAGAGGCTGCCTTATTGCCGCCACGCCTAATAAAGACGCTTTTAATTTCAGATGCGGAAGTCATTTCTTGCCATATCTAAGGGATATGTTACGTTTTTATGAAGAAATGTTTTCCATGCTCGCAAGAAGCATCTTTTCAATTCAGTTTGCCTCGACTTCGCACAAAATTATCGTCATGAATAACTGAACACCAATTAACTTACACAAAGATTTTCATGATTAAATATAGGAAATTCGTACGCGTCACTCGCTCCTGAATCAACACCGCGCCGTTCAAATATGGTGTGGAAACTCTATTAAGCCAAGAAAACTTTAAGGAAAGTGTTGTCTAAGCATTTTATGAACGAGCCACCCTTCTCCTCCGACGTTGTTTATTATCTTACGAAGGAGAGCGGCAATGTGAAATGTTTGTTTACTGTTTTGTGCTCGAAATATTGGCATATGAAATTCACTTTATGGAAAATTAAAATGGGAGCATAAGCAAAAGTCCCTAATTAGATTACAAAATTTTGAACTGAACGGCGGCGCAGCATTCCTTTGCCAAAACAATCTGATAAACATACTCTGTGAATTTAAATAATTAAAAGTCTTTCGGAGGCAATTACCTACGTCTCTCCAAGCGTTTAGAAATGAGCATTTTAATTTTACAACACAAACAAAACACCCCCCGCCTTTGGGAGCGTCGCAAATTTATTATAAAAAAGAAATCTTTATTATTGATATTCATTTTTACCATAAATAAAAAGCTGTTTATTTATTTATTATTTATTTTTAACGACTTTTGAATTACCTATTGTTAATTAATTCATTCTCAACATAAAAATATAAACATAAATATCTATATTTAAATTTTGGACTGATCGAATGGCAACTATTTTAATTCGTACAGCGGTCAATTTGATCCCTTTTTTATAGTTAGGCAGGGATTATCCCCACTACACGAAATGGTTCTTTACATTCCTAGAGAGTTAGACATGATTTAGATGGCGACCGCCATCTTCTTAAGAAACCCGTATCAATGTGAATGCGGTCAGTTCCACAAAACAAAATGCTCGGACGTCGGTGGATATCTTTAGAGGACAATAAATCTCAAAAGTGCACCCTTCTTACCCACAGGTAAAAGCTGCCGACCATCGGGTGTGTGCAGGGCCATCGACGTCATGTGCAGATGAACACTTACCCAACCCAGCGGGCCAAATCGAGGTGAATAAATGGGGGAATGGACCTCTTACTGTCATATTGCTCGATAACAAGAGCAGAATTATTGATGCTGTTCCAATAAAATTGATGGTCATTATTCCGGCAGGTATCCCAAGTCCATTACTAACTGCATCCTTGAACAAGAGGAACACTCGAGAGGGGTGAGCAGAAGGGTTATAATTCATGAGGTGCAAATCTCCTATGGTTTTTTGAGTGTAAACTTAATAAAAGAAAAACTGGAAGTAATAAAGATTTATTGCTTCCTCAGATGGGTTCGAATAAGGGAATTGTAGAAATGGTTGTTTCGATGGGATCATTCTGTGGATTTTATATTTCCATTTCCATATAAGATTAAGTGCTTCGCAAAATATATACTTGCTAACATTAAAGTGCGTTACTTACGTTTCCCCTTCATTAAACTTTGAAGAATAATAATTATTTTAATTCCTATAGTCTGATCTTAAATTTTAAATTATGTTTGAGTTAAATTGAGCCTGGATGCACTTAGATTTCCTCAGCAATAACAAAGTCCGATATTTAGCAACAGAAAAAAATCTTTTGCCTTCATCGCGGTTTTTCATAAAGATTTTGTTTTGAGTATGTGAGAGCCACATAATTAAACTCGTCTTGATCTTTCAAGACAATCTGGTGCCTGATTGGCGCGGCTCGTGAAAACCCATTTCAGGCCAACGCGGAAGTCGACAGCGACTTCCGCAGGGGCTGCCTGCGGACCTGACGTTTTGCAATATCTTAAGACGTAATTTAATATCAAGTGTGCTTGTTTGATAATAAAATGGAAATGGTAGTGAAAAATGAAAAATACACGGGCAAATTACTTTCCTGTCATCGATCATGTGCGGGATGTGCTATTCGATTACCTCACACGTTGGCTGCTTTCTGTCATACTCCTGCTTGGGGGTGAGGCGAAGGTCCAACCCCCGAAACGGCTGCCTGCCAAACCTGCGTCCTGTGCTTGCAAGCCAATTTCGCTCGCAGCTTTGACGTTATTAAAAAAGTAAATGGCGAGGGAGGGTAATGTTAAGTTCTTGGCGTTTTTTTTATTACTTTTGAAAGTGTCAACTCGCCTGACAAGGGCCTGGAATCGTAAACTCAATTTTGTCATATCTGCTAGAGTAATCAATTGCCGTGGGTGCGGGGTGTGAAGTTGACAGCCCCGCCCCGGCGGGTGATCCGCGGGCCCGAAGTGCAGGCAGAACCCATTACATCGCGTTGCGCCAACAAAAATGTTAATTTCGACGCCAATGAACGATTAGCGCAGTTTTTACGCTTTATGTAATTGACGTTAACAGGCTTCCAGTTATGTAGCTTGCACCTGCCCCGCGTATCCTAAATTCCCGTTTGTTAGTCTGCCTCGCTTTGGGTGGTGGCGGCAAGAAAAAGGCTCCTCAGCTAGTTGGGAACACGCTTAATCTGTTTACCGTACTTTGTTAATTGGATCGCGTACTACTTAGCTGATTAGTTGGCAAAATCTGTAACGGAGCCGTCTCCCCGGCTTTCATCAACTTGCCGTTTTCTTGGATTTCCAAAGCGCAGCTTACTCTCCGAGACGAGCGGCGACGTATCGCAACTAATTCAATCAGGAGATTAGCGTTTTTTGTATCTCCAGGTACGTCTCTAGCTTTGTTTCTGGCCTGCAGCGAAAGAAAATGAATTTTAAATTAACTTGCCGGCTTTTATTGGCTGATCCTGAAATCACTCTACATTTCATTTCTCGCTTTAGAATGGCAAATTAATCAGCTTATTATACTTGCTCAGAGGCGGGGAGGGGTGCAAATGTTTGGCCTGTCTGTTTTAATTCGTTCGTTTCGTTCGTAATTATGTTTCCGGTTCCTCTTCAAGATTTGTTGTTGACCTGCATCTGCCGGTGTTTTGGTTTTTGCAGAATATTCCGAACATTCTGGCTTTTTCATATTTTGTCAGAATATAGTACCTAATAGAAGCATATTTTGTCAGAATATAGTACCTAATAGAAGCATGTACATAAATATTTACATTATTTTGTTAAAACCGTTCAAAGAGCTCTTATACCGGGCATCAAATGATTTCGAGGAAAATCGTCAGCATGCTATGAAGTACGATTAAAGAATCCATTACACTATCATACAATAATAAAATAACGATAATTTGTTTTGTTGGTTTAGTTTATACTTAATAGAAAAAAACAGGTCTACTAGCGGTAGCTATTAAATTTAATGCAGCTGAACTTGGATTGAGCGATTAAAAGTGTTATTCGCTTCTGCATTATTTTCATGTTTACAGTGGCGGAGGATAATGATCCTGCATTAAGGGGAAAAATACAAGGGGCATCAGACTAAATTTCATAAAAGCATTTTAATGCAGTTCCATAACCTCAGAATTGAAATCCACTATGTGGGCAAGGGAAACTACCCTCCTGCATTAAAGTGCCACTCAGAAAAATGTTTACTAACATTTTATGGGACTTGCCGCGGCTATCGTATTATTGAAGGAAGGATTTTTCAGCCAAACTTAGAATTCATGGAAGAGTATCTGAAAAGCCTCGCGAAACAAAAATAAATCTGTTCCGCAACAAAGAGCAGCTCAGCGGAGGGCATGCAGCGAACCGGAACTTGTAGCAGACAAAGACCGGTAAAACATTCCACCAGTCAGCCGCATAATGCAAGAAAACTACCTTCCCAGATTTGTACGCAGCATTTCCTTGCGCTGGAGATCAGAAGCCACCGCAGAGTGAACTTGCATGAAATTAAGGCAAAGCCTTTGTGCTTCCGAATGAAAAAATCAAGGATTACACTGAGAGCAGCAGCAGCGCAGCAACAGAGCGGCTGGGGCCGAGGTACAGCGAATAATTCCAGCTTTTCTCAAGCATGGCGTTTTCCGGTGACCTCCTTCCGTCTGCTGTCGCGCATCTTTCCTTTTAATTTTTGAACTTTTCCCCCATTTCACGGTCTATTTTTGTCTGCTCTATCTGGCCATTAAAAGCTCATTCGGATAATCCTGCAAATTATCTGCTGAAATTCACGGTCCAAGTCGTGGGCACAAGAAGTTTTCACAAGTTCCACGGAAAATTGTGTGTACGCCCACCCGCAGCCGCCACCCTGCTCCACATTGGGGGTAGATAATTGCATATCTCTGTCGTCTACTCCAGATTAGTCGAAAATTTCACCTATTATTTCGAATGAATACAGAGCCAAACCTAAAAGTCATGAAACCTTTAATGGGGTACGGAACGCCAGCAGAAGTTTCCTTTCTAATCTTATGACAAATGAGCTGTGAAAGGTTCGATGTCGGCCGCTTTTGTTTGGAGGAGACTCATTTTCTCTTCGGAGATATGAAAGCAAATTTATGAAAAGCGAAATACGTGACTTTATCGCCATCTTCGAGATTTCACTTTATTGATTTGCAAATTTGCCCCGATGAAAAACATTTCTTTTCAGTTCGGAATTATGAGCTATAAAAAGCGGAATTGAAAGATGAGGCGCGGAGTTCCAGCCACCACTCGTTTTGTAAATACCATTGAAAATGACACTAAGCGTAAGCACTCCGGGCGTCCGTCTGCAATCGAATTCAAAGGAGCTGCGGACTCCTCTGGAAAGCCGACAGATTTTGCGGTCTCCCCCAAGGACCTGACGTTCCTTTGAATTGCGAAGGAGATCACAACTAACAACATAAAAAGGGCCTTAGAAGGCGCCTGCCTTTATTGATATATTTTTTAGACCTTCGAGTTTAACCTTAGCTCGAGTGAAGCTAGTAAATGGCAAAATATAATTATAATTACAATAATAATAATTATATAATCACACGTAACGGTAATACAGTTTTACAATATCGGTCAGTATGAAGATACAAATTGTTGTTCAATAAAAATTCGGGCGATAAAATGTGAGCAATTATTGTAAATTAGAATGAGTCTACAATTTTTTGATCAAATAGTTCTATAACTTTTGTTAAGGTAAAATTGTCAGTAAATACTTATTTATTATGCGTACTTCTAGTTCCAGAATATTTTCTGCTGGTCAACAGAATTTAATTTATTCATGCAGGGACTGAAAAAATAATGAAATGAGTCTTATTTCAAACAACCGAAAAAAACAATTACTTGATAATTGATCGAGCGATCGAAAAATAAAAATTACTTCGTAATCATTATCAACTGACCGAAAAATTAAAATAACTTAATGATAATTTTTTTGTAATTAATATATTTTTTAGATCATAATCATTACAGTTCCTGCATTTATATTTTAAACTGCTACAACAATTAGCTTAGTGGAAAAAATGCGTGCTGCGAGAATAATGAATGCTGTGAACTTTTGATTTAACTGCACGATATTTATTTTACTGTTCAAATAATAGTCGCACATTGCATATTTTATTACCACAATTAATTTAATTACCGCAAAAAATTTTAATTTGAATTGTTAACTGCCCTCTGTTTATCGCCTGGATAAAATTTAAAATATAAATAATAATTTCCCATGAAAAATTGTCTCAAATAGCTCCCACAGTTTAATGCGCCTGTTTCAGGGACTCAGACCTGGAGAGATCTCCATTAGCAAATAACTGAACCTGAACTTGAATATGGAGGCTGGTAAAGCTAAGCTAAGCTAAGCTTTGAGAAAATCGGTTTTTTCAATTACCTAGCAGCCTAGTCTAACAAATCACCTTTGTTTCTGAAAACCCTTGTGTATATATTTATATAAATTTTTATATACACAAGGTGAAAACTATAGGAGTAAACATAGTAAAATTTAAACAGGTATGTATAATATATGTAATGTACATAGTCCATCATAGTCCTATGTTCTGAACAAATATGAACTCTGACAGAGTACGAGAAATGGTTGTTAGTTTTGAATTTTTGAGGTCAAAATTAGACTATGTATTTAACCCATATAAATAATTTTAAAATAAGTGCCCGTTTCAAAGTCGAAATTATTCCTAGAACACTTCTTCAATCTAAATCGAGCTTCTGCAAAATGTTGATGACTTCCACAAAGCCGAATGAAATGATTCTGCCGCTTTGTTTCACTGTTCAATTGCATACAGCGTGCCTCTTGGTCTTCGTTTTTGTATTGAAGTCGGTGAAGGATAATCTTACTACACCTGCCTACCTGCTGGGCACGGTGTCTTTCGGTGAGTGCTCTTAATATGGACGAAAGAGGACCAGGCAAAAAGGTGGAAAATTATGAATGGAATTTTTGCTGTCTTCGCTGCGGACGTATTCATACATATATGGACGGGGCGGCGACTGGTTCTTTGGCCTGCGGCAAATTGAATCAACATTCAGACGATTACTCGCCACATGGTGCATACACCACATGGTGCAGTGGTGCATGGGTTCGGCGACAAAATTCATTTAATGAAAAAATTAATTTTTTTTCGCACACTTGAATTGCAATTCTGTTTTGAACAGACCGGATTGGCATTTGGTGAATCTTTGTTTCATGGGTGGTCTTAAATAACTACGTCGCTCTGGAATGCCTTTTTAATTGGATTTCATGCTTTACAATTTCTAAAAAATGTTCGCTTAATACTTGGCCGTCTAGGTGAACTTCGGATTTTTCGACGTCTTTTTTCATATACCAGAAAATCAGGTACAAAATGTGCTATCGTACCAATTGCAAAGTATATAAGTTTAATGCTAGTTAAAGGAAATGCAATTAGATTATACATAATGTTAAATACTGGCAGACATTGCTTTATTTATAAGCATATGTGCACGTATTTAGGAGCTTTTATCTGGCGAAGCGGACGATTTTTCTTTTCTTAAAATCACCATAAACTCTGTAACTGCAGTATTCCTTTGCACTCTAGTTTTAAAATAATTTGTGTGAAGGAGAAATCAGCTTGAGCACGAACGACGCGACGAAGAGTTAAATTTACTTTTAAAAATTAAAACAAAATTACTGCATCACGTGATGAAACCCAGAAAGCAAAGGAAAAAGTATTCACTGGAGCATGCAACTAAAATTTGAGGAATTGTTGTAAGATGTATGCCTCGGATCTTGGGTGATTGTTTTTTAAGCATTGGTGTCTCAAGACGGTTATTTGAAAGTACTTACCTGAGGAGCGAATCCGCGCTTGGCTGCGTATGCGTGTCTCTTTGAAAATGTCGTGATTGCGCTTCACGTGCACGCACAAGTCGAAGTCTGCGTCTCGCCCCAGAGAGCTCAGTTAATGTGACGATTCTGTGCCTTGACATCTGCTGAGTAATTGCGTTATAACGGTTGAATCTTCACAGCGAATGCGTCTGGGACTTTGCTTAGTCTCTAGATGAATTTGAAATTATTCCTCGAGACGAATTTCAAGAAGCTTTCCGTCAAGTTGTAAACTGTAAGTAAATAAAAAATCACAGTCGAAATTAAAAAATAAATGCGTGATTGCAACAGTTCACTGAACATTGAGAATACCACCCATCACGTCCGTTAGGTATTTAAATTAATTTTGCGTACCAAATATCCGCAATTGATGAACATAAGGGCATTTACTTTTTTTATGAGAAGAGTGGACAGTGGCCGATTTGAAGAGGATTTTCAGAATGAGCAAGCCGATAAAAGTAAATGATTGGCGATTTTTTTCCAATCAGCTTTATAACCTTCCAAAGGTACTTAATTTCATTTTATTGTATAATGTCTGCTGCTCCTCACGAGCGCCATTACAATTAATTTAAACAGTTGCGAATAAAAGCGCCACTTTACAAGAATAAAGCATTAAATAGCTTACGGCTAACTCAACTGTTTGCTTGGCACTGTATCGTCCTTCGAAAAGCCGCGCCTCTCCAATTCGGCGGTAATTGTTTATGGGATATTTGACTAAAAGCATAATAATATGCAAATGTACTTATTTTACAGCTTGTGGGAAAACAGCATTTCCCAATCATCTGAAAATTTTGCAGTTTTGATTTCGCGACAAGTACTGCGATGTGTTTAATTTAATATTATGTTTCTTATTATTATTATGTCTTATTTCTCTTGTTTTTATGCCTTAATTTCATTCAATGAGGTATTTTTATAAATCTCCGGTCTTCAAATGCGACCAAGGAACGCACATTTGCATAAAAGAAGTTAGAGCTGAACGATTCAGAACAGAACTAAAAACTTTTACAAAATTTTGCAAAATAAGGTCACTTACCATTCTGGTCATTCTTTGGGACAAAGACGAGGTCGTGCTCAATAAACAATTCTGGTTATGGGCAAGCACGGGTATACGCTCAACGTTCACCCAAAAAATTGCAGGTACCGGATAAACTGCTGGGGGCATAACATAAATTAATGCCTCCCCAACTGGCTTTAAAACGAGGCACAATCACGTTCACGCCACTAAACTAAAACTGGGACACTTATGAATAATGGGGATAATCTTCCTATAACTCAGGTAAGAACGTTCGGCGGAACGTGCAAATAGGCCTAAGCTGCGCTGAGATACTCGGCCCAGGCGATTTAGTATCATTCAAATGTCTTATTTTAGCCTTTCACTGCCGCTCGGCACGGCCGGAGGGGAGCAGAACAACTAACAAGGATCCCCGACAGGTATCCCGGCATACGGGCGCGGAGCCTCCGCATTAATGCGATGCTAAGAGGGAGGCCCCCCGAAAGGGCTCATTAATCGTGCATATGAGACCAGGAAGGGCCACTTTTACTCCTGCTCTTTTTCGTTTGGCGCCGTCCAGAGGAAATTTACACTCATGACAAACTGCCTTGCGGTAGTCGCGTCCTGTGCCCGGCAGCTTCATAAATTGCGACTCTGTTATACTTCATAATTTCAAAATATGCTGGTCATTCAGCGAGCACCGCCTTTCATAAATATTAACAAGGATGTCAGTAAATATGCCACAGACTGAGTCCAGTGCGGTGTGGCCAGGTGGCATCAAAAATCACTTTTAATAAATTTTCGATATTTTTTGCCCCGTGCCCACAAAGCACCCCATTCAGGCTTTCAATCCCCAGAACAACGGGGAAAAATCCTCCGGCGCCGCACGATAAACGTTGAGCGGTTTTAAACCTCCCCCGGGATCTCGGGGCGCGGGTATGAAGCACTCGGATGGATTTAGTTAAGCGAATGCCAAGTGTTTCCAGGAGTGCTCAGTCCATCACGCGCCGTGCCTCCTCCTGCGGACCACTGCCGGAGCTCACATGAAGCATGTCTGCAGTTATGACGGACTATCCTGATTTCTTCTTGTAACCTGGATTCCTGATCCCTGCTCCCGTCGACCGGGAAGAATAGGGACGGCATGTTTATTGCAGCATAATGGAAATTTACACAGTTCTGGCGGGCCTACCAGGTATTGCCTATCGCCCGTACTTTAGCTGTGCCCTGTTATTTTACTTGTGTACTGAAGTCTGAAAGATTCTTCAAATATATTTCCAATTCGTCCTTCTCCCCAGCGAGCCCTGTGGAAGAGATAGGTCGAGCACATTTCATTCGGTGGCTTGTTCAAGAAGCACTGCACGAAAATTTAGTGGGAAATTCGAAAAGTTCCCACATAAATACTTGGCCTCATGTGGCTCTTTTCTCTAAGAAGCATTCAAATTCGAAGTCCTCGTCGTAAGTTCTTGAACTGTTCCGATGACGTATATGAGTCAATGACTATTTTTTACAGTTTGTTAATAGCTCTGTGAATTTGCTCATGGAGTAGAGACCTATGTAAAGTAGGCACTTACAGCCATTGTTTAACGTCTTCAGTTTGAAGATCCGTTTTATTGTTTTTTTTTCTATATATACATATGTAGGTACGTACATGCATACGACATATAGAGGTATCTCTTTTTGGAGGATAGAAGAAGAGATAAAATAACTCTCTCCAGTTGATTAGAAAATCTAATTTACCTTGAAATTATGAATCGATTCGATTTTTTTTCGTTACAAATAAGTTTAACCAGAGTTAAACCGTTTCTTGATTCGAATCAATTGCACAGAATCGAAATGCATTTTCGTCTAATTAAAAACAAAGCTTTCTAAAAGGACAGAGTATGAAACTTTTAGAACAGAGGATCTGCACGGTGAGCAAAACTAATCGCTTGTTGTACGTAAAGCAGTAGCTGCTGTAATGGGTCTCGGATTTTAAATATCTACATTTTTTGCCTTGGATTGAGAAGATGTATGTAAATGTGTTTGTAGAAAGGCTCTAAGTTTCCGCTCAATTGGCTGTCGCATTAATTCAAGCCGAGGTAAAGTTCCACTCGTCACAGATGAGTAGGCCGAGTCCCTTTCTGGTGGGTTGTTGAGACTCCTGCAGCAGCAAAAAACTATTGTTCAATCAGAGGAGAAATACTGCCTGAAATAAAGACGGCAGACCAAAACTAATACTCGAAACGAAAATGCTGGCCTTTTTGCCAGCCCTTGCTCCCGGGCTTCGCCGGCATCGGCATATCAGAACCAAATGGACATAAAATGAATTCCATCAGTGAATAACCTGAAGAACCAATTTCCCTACCGTGTCGGAAAGGAAAAAACAAAGGTTCTCCTCCAGTTGTTTTTGCCGGGCTTCTCTGGTCCACCTCATCGTCGTAACCGTGTTCCTCGTTTTTTGTTATAATTTCCGCTTTGTAATTAGTTTGTGAAGATATGTCCATCTGTGCAGTGGGCCGGCTCCCGGTGGATGGTACACAGCCACGGTGCAGCTTGTTATTGAGGAGCCGTCGTTCCTGAATCTGATTTTTTGGGAATTTCGTTCTTTGGGATTTGTTTCGACTGCGGTTTCAATTGCACTTTGAATTGAAACTACACGGACTCTTTTTTTATGCGCTTCTATTGTTTGCCATGCATGAAAGACTTGCCCATTTCCCAAAATCCATTAAACTCCATCTACAATCGACAACCTTTTCACTGCAAGTGAATAAATGTTAGTATTCGTAAGATGCCCTTGTTTTTTTTGCCGAAAAGGCAGACTTTAATCTTGTCTTATGGCACTTAAGGCATAAAAATGAACTTTTCTGCTTTTATTTCTTGAAAATTAATTAGTTAATTATATATATTTCTGTACAATGTATACTTTACGTATTGTTGGGACACCCTGTTTTTGTCATGAGGCATCAAATTTAAACTTTTAATTAGTTTAGACCCCAATTACGAATATGAATAAAAACTTGAGAGGCCAGTGCATCGACTGGATATTAATAACTTTAAGCAACTATGGCACTGTACGGTGGTTCGTGGTTAAACGTAACGAATGGATGAATTTAAGTACCTCCGGGTTTGATTGCTCTGTACAGCTGCACTATTTGCACTTACATTCCCAATTTTAGCCCTCGGAGTACAAACAACTCATTATTAATCACCCTTTCATCAGAGTCAGCCAGCGGAATTGCTATCATGACCAAATATACACCCTGAGAATAACGGAAATTTCCAGATATTATTTCGCAGCTATGCATAGTCCCCAAACTCATGATCTAAATTTGCAGACGCTTATTTGTTGAGAGAATTGCTTCATAGGAATGTGCGATGTACCTACATCGGAAAAGGCACGGCAGCCCGAATGTTTGATAGCGTGCTGCAATTTAAGAGGACCACAATACGTCCCACTCCCTGCTCCGGAGGCACGAAGGTGTGCACGAATGGCGTCCATTAAGTACAAAACGCTGCGAGTTCGTTTTTGAGTCCCGACCACCTTTTCGCCCCCGCAATGACGGGAACTGCATACGAGAAAATCCTTTTTGTGCTGTAATTGCATGACTCGTACTTAGGCAAGTGGCGCAGGAGCTCTTGTTGTGGCATTACAAGACACTGGCTTGCACCGCCCAGGGATGAATGCTACGAGAAATCGCTATCTTTAAGTTCGCATAATGATCGCAGGGACGGCCCTCGCTCCGCACGGGACTTACATGTGGATGCCATGCTTCCTATTTATGCTACACTTGCTGAACAGACACCCGAGAGACGCCTTCAGTTCACACAGGGTCACGGGGCGTCCGACCAGCGGGCGAAGAAGGCTACAATGCCAGAAATACTAGACCTAGCCATCTTGCCTCATTGTTCTGAGCGGCGGCTAATTCTGGACATTCCTAGAAGGTAGCGAAAATAATTTGTGATCGCTTTCTGAAATGGAGGTGGAAGTCAACTGCAGAGTCCCAGGTTAGCATATTTCTAGCTCGATACGGATGATGGTCGGAGGTCGACGGGGTTAATTGGTGCTTCTAAGTATTACCTCTAATGCGACCAAGATTTCGTCGAATTAGCGGAAGCTGATTGACAAAGTTGTGGGAAGTACCTACATTCCTTTGTTGTCACGATTTAGTCTGGAAAGTTCTACGGAGAGCATTAAAGAGATATGTAAAATAACATTTTAAGGAAGACAACGTAAAATTGTAATGCACAGTAGCAAACAGTTGCTGTTGATGATTGGGACCTTATAGAGTTACTTACTCATTTTACCAGTAGGTACAAAGCCAATATCTGAATCTGAAAGTTATGCTTCATTTTTACTGGGACTTAACTTATAAAGGTAGACATTTTAAGGTGTCTGACCCAATTAAAAAAAATTAAAAATTTATCATTTTGTAGTAATTTGAGTATTCATTGTTATTAAGTTTTGCTATCTCTTGTAACTTTATCTTTTATATTATAATAAGATTTTCAGCATCCCTTTTTCTAAGCCAAGTCCGGCGTCTTATAATACAGGGTCGAATTTGCCGTAGACGACAGAGAACCTTCAATAATGGACACCATTCCGCTGATATTTGCGGAATCTATCTAGATTATGGTTACTTCTGGTGCGGGTAGTGAACGCGCTCTCCGCACTTCTCAGCCCAATCAGAGCATATCTCAATTTTAAACGAAATTCCGTCCAATTATTTCGCTAAATATAACAGAATTTCTGGGGAGCCGAGTATCTTCTAATTGTTTCGCCCTCTTGCTCGCTCCTTTGGTTTGAATTTAATTTTTTTTTTTCGGAAAGGGACATTTTCAGCTCTCTCCGGCAATTTCGTTTTTCGCTTTTTTATACTAGCGCTGATCTCCCCTTTGTTCGGTCTCCCTCGACTGAATTGAAAGAAAATTTCTGCAACAATTTCAGAGAGTTCGGTAATATCCGTCTGGTAATTACCTCGTAGAGCACTTATCTGAAGCAATCAAGTTCTCTTAGTTGTTTTCTTCAACTGTTTGCTGTTTTCATCTGCAATTACAAATGAGGGAAACTAGGTACCTACTCGAAATTGCTTTTGAATACCGGGCGGCGGCGGGCTTACTGCCGGTGAGGGCGGAAGTGAGCACTGCGACACAGCAAAATTACAAATTTTGAGCAAAATTCAAACAATGATGCTCAGCACAAAACCTTAAAACAGCAC
This sequence comes from Machimus atricapillus, assembly GCA_933228815.1. Classification (NCBI taxonomy): domain Eukaryota; kingdom Metazoa; phylum Arthropoda; class Insecta; order Diptera; family Asilidae; genus Machimus; species Machimus atricapillus. Next base: position 83,373,778 of record OW121784.1, on the reverse strand, counting down.
TGACAGACAAGGGGGCGGCGTCGTCAAGGGGAGAAATTTCCATCTTACAAAGGGTGATGATTGTAAAACAAATGAAATTACAGTCGCAGGTGTGCAGCAAGTCGGCTCCCGCTCATCGATCACCTCGCTCTGGTCTTATGACAACACGGCGTGACATAAACAAAAGAAGCGCGGGACCTCGTTCGGCAGGCTCCTTAGGGATGGGTCCTCGAAGGGGGTTTCGGGAGGCGTCTTCGGCCGGGCCAAGGGAAATCTCAGAGGGGCCTGGATCTGCGAACCAACAACAAGTCCATATGACAAATATCTTCACACGTAATCTCACAAATCTTTTCCCGTTGTAATCCGCGGGATTAGTATCCATTATTCCTGTGCCATCAGCAGGACGCGTGTGTGAGTAGATGAGAAGTGATGACGGCTGGCAATAACACCTTCTAGGTCTAACAAATGGCAGCTTATATGATATATGGGGCTCCGACTCCGAGTATTGAAGGGAAGACACAATTTTCGTATAAAATGCTTGGGACATGCTGTTCAAGAAGCGTAGCCTTCCCCCACGCTTGGAACGGCAAGGTCCTTTCCTGCCAAAGTAATCCCGTCGGATTTATGGATTTTAAAACATGAAATTAACATGGTATTTAACTCTGGCTTATCAGGCTCCAGTTTTCTTTAATTAGCAGTTCAGCACGGTATTTGTTAGGAGGCGTATTTTCCAACAAATAAAATTGCATGATTTCAGTCAGACTTTCTCGCATCGCAGTAGGGTGACTTGTTATGTTGGGCAAAGTTAAGCCATATTCTTTTTATACTAAATCCTTTTTGCAAGTACCTACATTACATACATACCTACTGCTACTATTATTTTTGATTGACAATTGTATAATTTTGTATACTTTAGCAAAGCTACCAAACTGTCCGTCGCGTCGGCGGCGTCGACAGTCCTCAGGGTTGAAACTTGGTTCAGTGCAGGGAGCTGTGACTTAATTTGATGTTGCCTATCCTTCGTTGGTGATAATTTCTGTGCCGTAATCGCTTCTTGCTCTTCAAGAAGTCCCAAAATTAAACTCACTAACAAAATTGTTTGCGAAAGTGCTTTTCTCGTTGATGGACACATTGTAGCTCAGAGCGCGACAAACTTGAAAATGAAGCGGATGAGTATGAGCTAGCTTACTATATGCTTGCCCTAACTCTTATCCTGTCGTCGCAGTAAAACCAATTTCTGAGGAAGCAGCCATTAGATTTGCATGCTTTGCAGGCTTATGTGTAGTGGAGTTGGAGTTGATTCGTGCCTTTTTCAACGGCAAATATTTGCTTGAAGTTTTTACAGAAAACTTTCCGAAGAAATATGTAGACGATGTTGCGAGCGCAGAGTATCTATGTGTGCGTTGCGTAGGTACACCCAAATATATGCTAAATGAAAAGTAATAACAAATACCCATGCAGAGCTGCACAAATAGATATATGTACATTATAATTAAAAATTCGCAAGTTGGGCTCATATTTACTGCCTGCTTGTCTGTTTGTCAATCGGCGTCTTTTGAAGCAGCAAATGGCTGTTTTTAAATACGGTTTTGAAATTTTAAATCAAGTGTGTTATTTTAACCGTTTAAAAAATCCAACAGGAACAAATAAATTTTAATGGTTCTAAAGAAAAGCTGTCAATCTTCGTTATCTTTTATCGAATAATGTAGGAGCTTCCAAAAGTGAGAATTTAAAATTAAATCAAAGGATGATAAGTGGGGATACTATAGAATGTATAAATATGGAATAAAAATCTTCATTTAAAGTAGAACATTTCGTTTTTCATACATTTAGATTTCTTAGTTCGGCATTTTTGCTTGATATTGATTTGCTTTTATTGGTCCTATGATATTGATTTGCTTTTATTGGACCTATATATGAAAAAAACTAAAACTCCCGCGTAACATAAAAAAAAATTTGTCATTCAGAAACTTTGTAATGTGTAATTATCCAAATTTTAACTAAGCTTCCGTTATTACAAGTTTCTATCATAAAAGAAGAGCCACGGTGTGCTTACTCCACGAAATGTTTAACAACTTCCGTGGGAATAGGCCTCCGCCTTCTCGGGCAGCCTTGAATGAATTTTGGAGTAGTAGAGTCGGGGATCCGATGGCATCCCTTGTTCTATCTACCGCCCCCACAATGTCGTATTGCAAATCTACTGAGCCAGGGGAGATTTTCACCCGATTTCCTGTTTTGTAAACTCTATCATCCTCCGAAACGGCGCAACGTCGGGGAATTCCTGAGCATTTCCTTTTCCCTAAGGAGGCACAATAAGATATAAATAAATACACAAACAGGAGGAAAGTAAATTTGGGACATGTACGAATTGCCGCTCGGTGTACAATATACCGAGCAACAAGCACCACATACCTCACACCGAATTTTTTGAAACGACAGAGTTTTTCCCCCAGATCCTCGTGGGTAATGAAGTCCCCCGGAAGCATTTTCGTTGTTAATTGCCGGGGGCCAAAACAAAATAGTTTCACGGGTGCCTACTTCTTTCCCGTAATTACCCTTCGCCTGCCGTTGTTCGCCCGCTCGTAGGCCAGTTGGACAACTTTTGCGAGCAACTCGAAATCGCTCTAAAAAAGGGATTCCTTTCCTAGCCCTAGACGGAACCACCTGCCGCCGAGTGTGCGGCAGCCGCTGCGATTTGCGGCTCGTCTGCTCGCCTCTCCTCAAGGACTCCTCCAGGACGGGCTCGTCTTGACGTGATGCATTAAGTGGAACGTGAGGTTTCGATCAACTTCAAACTGCCACGTTCTGCTGTGCCGTGACGAGCCCTGCTCGTGCAATAATTGCAGCCCTTATTTTGGTCTGTGTGTGCGTTTCAGGGCTCTGCGTTCTGCGAGGCGCCGAGAGGAGTTCCGCGGCGAGATGACGGAACACGTGTTTTGGTTTTAATAACCACTTGACTGGCTGAGCCGAGCTTTCTCCTCCGTGTCGTTTCAGGTAAAAATCGCTTAAAAGCACTTGTCTGCGTGCCTTTTTCGCGATGCAGGAGAAGATGCAGATTGAGTGGCTAAGAGCGGGCTAAGAGAGGCCCAGTGGGGTGCAGGGCCTGGTCCTGTTCGTCGGATTCACCCCCACAGATTTGGGACAGCAGGGTACGTGCGCGCAGACTCCTCGAAGGGCTAAATTAAGGCTCCGGGAGAGAAAGTCCTTGCGGGAAGGATTAATCACTAGTGGCCGATCTCACGCGCTCCGGAGTGGGTGCGCTTCGGTCCCGCTATCTTCGGTCCTTGAGCCAGCCTTGCTCGCGGCGGAGGTCTGTCTTCTTGCGGACTTACGTCACATGCTGGGAAGTGAAAGCTTCAGATGGTAGGAATCGATTTTTGTATCCGAAGACGCGGACTTCTTCCGAGGAGTTGTGCCCGGCTGAGGGCTGCTTCTTCCGAACTTTTCCTCAATATGTACAATTTTCTGTTTGTTTTCTAGGAGTGGCCTATATTGGGTGATTGAATTTTCATAAACGATTTAGATATTTGGTTATAAATTTTGGAACTGCATTGATTAACTAATCAAGAGCGGCCGGGTGGGGATGAAATTGCTTTTGTTTTGCCGACGCTTTCCCTTTGTTGTTTTCCGCTTTTTCTCGGGAATTGAGTTTCCCTGAATTGATTTAAGTTCTAGGCCCAAGGGTGGTTTATTTGAGCCCTGGGAATAAATAAGGACTTTAAAGTGGCAGTAAGTTGTCGAGAGAGGGAACGGATTTTCGGATTTAATGGCCTGGAGGAAATGTAAACTATTGCATTGCTGTTTACTTTTGAAAGTCGATTTCGAAATCGGTTTGCTCCACTTTTTCTCTTCCTCCCTTTACTGTTTTTGTTTACAAGCCTTTTTCGGTTTCGTTTTCCCCAAGATGTCTGATGATTTGTATAGTTTGACCGTTTCAAGGCTATTTTTGTCTAGACGAACCATTAAAATGAAAAGTTATTCACACTCGAAATTTCACTGCGCTTTCTGTTTGATTTTGATTTCTCTCTATACTTAGAAGTTTTGAAGGTATTTTATCGAAATAAAAAAACAAAACAAAAAACGCAAATAGAATCCCTAAAAGGATCAGAGTATGTGTTACATTGATCAACTTTAATATAAATTTTTATATGTACTTTCTTTTTTAATCCTATTAAGGCCAATCAATTATGATTTGTTAGAGCATACGAAGAACAGCTTAGAATTAAAGGTTTTCTCGGAATACTAAAATTCCGTGCGTCCGCCTCTATAGTGTACAACTGCATCAACAACACGCTTATACGAATCTTCTTTAAAAAAATAAAAATTAAATATTCTCCTTTTTCTCCAAAATGCCAGCACCGACAAGCATAATGTACTCCACATAATTACAGTGATGTACAGTATAGAACCACGTGCTGCGTTCTCACAGGATACCTCACTGATATTTTGTACTTAATTAAAGTGAATTTTCAACCATTTCATTAAGTCTTTGCTTTTGTAGTGGATAGTTACTCAAAGCAGTTATACATACATATATAGGTACATTAAGCACAAGAAAAATATTCCTTCACTCTAAATCCTTACTGGTAGAGTTATTAAAACTTTTCTAAAGTAAACAATGACCTATTTTAAGATTATCACACAGTTATTCAGTAAAGTTTTCGTTTAGTTTAGGTAGTAGGTAAAAGAAAAAATTTGTTTGTTTGCTTTCAGTCTTAGTTAAATTTTTGCATTAACAAACACACCTTTTATACATTCCGTCAATATTTTCATATTTTCAGGTAATTAAATGCTTGATAATTTTGGTTTTAAAATTGACGGGTATATTGAATTAGAAAAATTTTGCTGTTATAATGCAAAAGGCAAACTATCGTATTAACTAAACTATCATTACATCAATTCAGTCTGTTTCTAAACATTGCTTTGTTATATGTAGAAATTTTAATGAAATTACAGAAACTAAAACAAATGCCTTTATCGTAAAACTGTGATAAAATCGGGAGTTTTCATGGCGCAGGGAAGAGCGCAATTCCCTTGGGAAGTATTTAGCACCATCACATCTGAGAATTTTAAAGTAGAGCGCGTTTTATTTGAAACACATTTCCAGTTTCCCCGTATTTTGCATAGAAGAAGCGAAGGAAATATGCAAAAAACGAGCCAGTTCCCCCGGGAAATCGTTTAGCTCGTCTATTTGAGCAGAATGTGTTCATCCGGCTGAGGCTACGTGCCCGTCACTATGCAACGAGAAAGTGAAAAAGATGTGGAGAGGCGAGGATGAATCAAACCACAGTCCGCACTCCGCAGATGTACCGGAGCGATACACCGAACCAGCGGCGGACACAATGGCAAATCAATGACAAGAAGCTAATCTTAACGGCTTAAGGAGATGCGCTTGATTGAGCCGGGAGCATGAATAACATAACAACGCCCGACAGTGAGGCATCGGGCGAGGCAGGAGCCATTCGTCCCGGTAATATTCAGCAAGACTGGCAACCTTCGGGATGACGTGGATTGATGCTGCAAGCTCCCGATGGGTGGACAATTGAACACGAAGGGAGGCAATGGGGTATTAAATTCCAAAAACAGAGCTTCTCCCATTTTCTGGGGAGCGTTAAAACGACGCCGGCCGTGTGGCTCCACTTGCACCCGTTGGCGGAGATCGAGATGAATGCGAGGACTCACCGCTGGCGCTTTGTAAATCCCCGAATTTACTGAAAGATTTAGTTTTCTCACGCCATTCAGTTTGTGTTGCACCGACCGACGGGTCTGTTGAAAAACACATTTCATGTAATTCATTCATATCTCCCCGGCAAATGCGCAGTTTTCCGCCACGCATAGTGTGAAGATGCCAGGGACCCGCTTCACGGTTCGGTTTCTCGAATATAATTCAACATCGTAGTAAATCATCTTAACCTCATATCTCATGATTTACTCCCTGAAGACGGTTTACAAGTTTGATAATAATTCTAAGTAATAGCACAAGCAATTTAACGACTAGAGCAGAATATTGAAATAAAAAAAATTTATCCTGTCTTGGAAAGATATGCTCCTTTATAAACCACCTAATTCTATGGATGGGTGAATATTTCATATTTGGGCAAGGCGTTTTAGAGACATGTTTATATACATATGTATGTATGTATGTACATATAAATTAAGTTCTTTATTTATAAATTCTTTTAAAAATAATCAGTTTTTAGGCAGTAAAAAAATAATGAAATAAATAAATAAACTCGTTTAAAATTCAGCCGCAAGATTTGAGCCAAACTAACGCAGGAGAAGTTAAATATGTATTAAGCTTGTGAAAATATTCTTAAAAACCAAAATAATTTCGCCAAATCTTGGCAAGCTTTTAACATTAGTAGTAGGTGTATAACAGCGACCTTAAAATGCCGAGCTTCCACACTCATTTGTAAAACGCCAATGATTTCTAAACGACTTAAAATATTGACGTCGGTCTTTTATGGCTGAGATATAATTAATTTGATAATTATACGGGGCGAAACCTGAACCAGCTCAAGTCTGTTGGTATTCCCTTAAACATTTCAGGTGGGTTGTGTGTACGTGCTTTAAGTTGCTCTTTAAATTTCGAACATAAACTATTTTAGAACACAACCAAGACAAAGTTGCGTTTTATTTTCTGAAGAACATTAACGCAAGATTGTTTCAATTCAGTCCGCCTTTTGGAGGATAAAGGGAGCATTTAATCGCGTTCACAGTATCTATTTAAATATAACTAAAATTATTCTTAGTTTCCGCGAAACCAAAAAACACACTGATACACGCATGTAAGTTAACTGCTCAAAGTTCTGTAATAATTTAAATTTGACGCTAATGGAAAAGACAATTGCTTTTTAAACCCCTCAAGCACCGTATACCTAAATAATGCATAGCTGGACTCATACGCAACAACAAGTTATTTCAAAATATTAAAAATTTAAGTATGTTGTTTTTCACATCACCTCGACAGATATGTGGTCCCTAACGAGCAAATAAAGGGCTGCGCTCAAAGGGCAATTAATTTTTAAAGCACACAGAATTAATTTTTGAATGACGCTAAACAATTGCAAGGCGCAAAAAGAGGACTAAAATTTCGGAAAGAAAATTTTACAAAATTCCGGACAGCAATGTAAAGGGTACTCATTTATGACGAGGCCTCATACCTTTTCAATTAAATTAACGCGCCGCCACGTCACCCTCGAAGCTGTGGCAAAAAGCACGGACATTTGTTGTTGGTTCCGAGCCAGGGCTATCAGCGGCAGGGGGTGAAGGCGGGACGTATCCTGTCGCAGTTGTTTTTCAAACTGTGATTTAAGTTAATGGCTAATTCCCATTTTAAGGGCGGGCCAAATGTGACGCCGAAGCAAACTTTTTGTTTGATACTTTTACTTTTTTCCCTTCCTGTGTGCCTCGCCATTCCACTCTGAAGAAATGGGAGCAGGCTCACGATTTTGCTGCAATATGTCACCCGGGATGCTGGTTATTGTCGAGGTCTTAGGAACATCTGGTTACATGAAGGGTAGTGGCGTTAACTGGAAAACTTTCTAAGAAGGTAACATTTTTCAAGAGTGACAAATTGACGGCTAGAATGAGGTTATTATTAAGTGATTACTAATTTTCCTGTCACTGTACGGAAACGTGATTTTCCTCCAGGCTGCCAGAAGCAACAAAGTGAGGGATGTCTCGTGAAATGGGTTTTGCGGGAGTAATTACTTCTCGCAACCGATTTCTTATTAAATAGTGGGTGTAGCGAGGCCTTTGGTCTCGCGCTGTCCTTCTTTTGTTTGTTTACGTAGATTTATGTAAATAAGCCAAAAAAATAATCGCGGCAAATTACTTCAGCTTGAATATATGGAAATTGCGCAAAACCACCTCTCGAAAGTTGAATGGAAAATGATATATTGATTTTGTGCGCCTCGTGCGGGTTATCGTTATTTACACACACGGCCCAAACCTTTTAATGACTTCTCTTTGCTCTCCCTTGATGTGTGCAGAGTCGTATATTTGGCATTATGCACGGTATTGTCTTGTTTGAATTTAGTTTATCTTTGGAAAACCCGGGTTTTATAAGTCAAAATTGATATCTGATGGGGCAGCAGTGTGCACTCACCTAAAATTACACATTAAGAGGTAACACAACTTTGCAATTATTAAAAAAACATGTAGTTTTTAGGAATCTATTTTAAGAAAATAATTACGGAGACCAATGTTATTTAGTGACGGGGCCTTTATTAAACATACATATACATACTAGCTGACCCGTGCCCACTTCGCTGGGAGTCAAACATTTTTACTTGTGATGAAATTATCTTGTGTGGTTCTTAGTACTGAGGGCCTGTCCGAATCCAAGTCTATGTCTATGTCTTCATCTAGTTATAACAGTTCGTGACGTCAGCGAACAAGCTGAGCTATTATAACAATTAAGACGAAGGCAAAGCTAACCTGTCCGAATTGGTTTGCTTAGCTTGAAATTTGACGTTTAAAGTTAACCTAACGTAAGTTATTTGTCTGTGCCTAAGAGGAGGACAAAAGTGTAGAGTTCAAAATATAAATTAATAATGGAAGGAAGAGTACAAGAGGAAGAGTACAAGAAAATATGAATGCAAACATTATTAATTTTAATACATTTTCTTTAGTCCCTGCAATAAAAACATTGTTCTTCAGAACATGTCTATAACAATTGCAATTCATTTTACTTACATTTTGTACCTGACATTTTTAATTTTTCTTAAAAAAGTCCTATTTTACAACCAATTGCCCGTTGTCTACTTCACGAAGTCAACGCGAGCCTTGACTCGCTCATCAAGCTAAGCAATTGACTTAACTGTTATACTACGTAGCTAAGCTCACAGCCGTAGACATGAATTCGGACAGAGCTTAGCTCGCTGTGACGTCACGAACTGTTATAACGAGACGAAGACATAGACATAGACTTGGATTCGGACAGGCCCTGAGTATTTAGGATTTATTTTATGTTTATTTTATTTCTTGTTGGCTGCTGTATTGGGCGAGTCGAGTATGTTACTTGTTTAAGACTTCTCTATATGCTATGTTTGATGTTGTGCTATTGTATGGTAGCAAATTGTATTGGTTTTCTGGAGTTCCAACTCGAGATAAGCCAACATATAACTGCCCATGGAAAAACACTCCTTTTTCAAGTCAATGCCCACCAGAGAGAATGTTTGACACTGGGACTTATTTATCGTGAGAGCAAATGAAACTTTGACTGGAAACTGCAGCCTTTTGAACGATATATTGGCAAATCCGTCGGAATCATATACATAAAATTAATATTAATGGTTTAATTTTCACAAGATAGTGCCAGTAAACATGTTTTTATTAAAGTGATACATTTTGTAAATTTGCGTACAGCATAAAAATTCAAATTTTAACCGATCGACCTGAAATTCTTCAGAAAAGATTCATTTTTCAATTATGTAAGGAAACCCGATAAGAGTTTTGTGAAAATATAATATTACTTTAGATATGATATACATATTTTATATCTTAAAAGGTCGAAAGTGAGCTTTATTATTGATCGTCTTATATCTCTTTAAAATTTGTACAGTTTCAAATGCTTACCACCGGTTTAGAGAACTGGTGTTTAAAATGTTTGCTCCAGGGGTGCTTTGTTTTATATTTTTCTTAAATCCCTGAAGGGTTTACTCACTTTTAAAGTTTACATTTTAAAAATAGCGTTGAATTTACGTCTTGTGCAGCCTTCAAAGTAGAACCACAGCAAATGTCTTCGTTATTTCTAGCTTCTAGGTGACTCTTCCATTATAATATACTTACCTCTATTCTCTATATAAGTATATCTACATATTTGTCGAAGTACAACAGATTTTGGGAAATCCTGCTCGCAGTTTTGACCGCTGCAAAAAACCTACTGAAAGTACGTTGAACTGGTCCATTTTGTTAAAAAATTATTTTGTTAGTTTTATATATAGTTCGATTATGTTTAGTAAATGTTTCTTTATTAAATTACGTGGATGATCATCATTTTCTTAAAATTCAAAATTGTGTTTCCTCTTAAGGTCAGTTTCTTTTGCATATCACTGCAATTAACTTTTGTGTTTCAAAACAGCATTCATTTATTAATGAATAAGTGTCCAAACTTTGGGTTCATTGACCGTACTTACATACATATGTACATAGTAAATATATTTGATGGGCCTATTTAATTCAGATAGTTTTGCAGTGATATATCGACGCTAAAAAAATCTAAGCTGCTGTAACAGTTCGTTTGTTATTTATAAATTCAGAAATCCATTATTTTGTATTTAACTGATATATCTAATCATCTAAACCAGTTGAAATTAGCGCTACATTTAAAAACACATACACGCGCACCCAGAGAAATTTCTAGTCAATAATGACAATTTTTTAACTATTTTTCTAGTTCATTCTGGGACAACTAGAAAAAATAGTTAAATCTAGTCAATTTTAACTATAAAATATAGTTACGGCAAGATTGACTAGAATTATAGTCAATAGCAACAAATTTTCTAGTTAAATTTGACTATAATAATGGTTGAGAAATGCGTAACTATTTTTCTAGTCACTTTGACCAGATTTGTAGTTATTTTATAGTTACCCCGGCATTAACTAGAAATTTAGTCATTTTTAACAATTCAGTTAGTTACATTTGACTATAATTATGGTTGATTATTGCGTAACAATAATTCTGGTCATTTCAACTACTTTTGGAGTTACTTTATAGTTGTCCATATATATAGTCGTTATTAACTAAGTTTTCTAGTCACACCCGACTATAATTACAGTTAAATGTAACTATGTTACTGGTAATTTTGACTATATTTTGAGTTAATTTCAACTAGAAGGAAATGACAATTTTTATAGTCGTTTTTAACTATAATCCCATATTTTTGTGATCATAATTATGGTCAATTTATTGACCATATCTGTAGCCAATATCATGGTTAATATATTTATAGCTGTAGTCAATGTTTTATAGCCACACAACCGCGGAGGTAACCTGAAAATTAATCGGTGAATTTATTTGTAATTAAATAAATTCAACGATTAATTTTCAAGTTACCTCCGCGGTTGGCAACTACAAAACATTGATTAAAGCTATAAATATATTAACCTTGATATTGGCTACAGATATGGTCAATAAGTTGACCATAATAAACTAAATAAAAAGCTTTATTTACAAAATTTGTATATGCATTTATTTCAGTTTTTTTAAGTTGACATATATTTAGAGAACATATTAAAAGCTTTATTTACGAAACTATTATATATATGTATTTATTTCAGTTGACATATTTAGAGTGTTTATTAATAGCTTTAGAGAACATATTACAAGCTTTATTTACAAAACTATTATATATGTATTTATTTCAGTTGACATATTTAGATTGTTTATTAATAGCTTTAGAGAACATATTAAAAGCTTTATTTACAAAACTATTATATATATGTATTTATTTCAGTTGACATATTTAGAGTGTTTATTAATAGCTTTAGAGAACATATTACAAGCTTTATTTACAAAACTATTATATGTATATGTATATGTATTTATTTCAGTTTTTTTAAGTTGACATATTTAGAGAACATATTAGCTGTGTTTTTTTCACCGGGATTTGTGACCAGATTTAACGCAAAATTTCCTGTTAAATCTGGTCACAAATCCCGGTGAAAAAAACACAGCTATTAATAGCTTTAGAGACCGTAAGCAACTTGCAGTAAACTGCACAAAGTCGTTTTTCTATCCGATTTTCCAAATAAGACTTGGCTGACCGGATCGATACTTCGATAGAATATTGAAAAGAAGAAGTGGCTGTAACCAACCCCGCGGCCATCCCAGTCCCAAGATATCCGCGTTTCGCGGATCCGCATAACTCCAAGCTCCAACTATAGTGCGCTGCTGTTCACGGGAGCTTCAGAGTGTGGGGTTGTCGTAAAATTTTGCTTGGAAAACTTATTCTACATGAGAAGAAATCCCCTGCCAGATTACTTGTAATGCAGTCTTTACAAGGGATGGGAATGTTAGAGTGCAGGAACTCTAAATCAGTGTTTATGCCTAGATAAGAGGGAGGTGAAGAAATGGGATAGGTAAAAATTGTGACCGGGGATGTAAAATAATGTACTATAACCGTTGAAGGCAAGGTACGCTTGACGAAACGAAGATTGGCCTACCGAATGATGTCTATTAACGCGGTCTCGAGGAGACGAACTTTACATTGCCCGAGTTATACTCGTATACATATATGATATTCAATCATATTATTTCGACATATCACAAAAAAACTTATTTTCTGGCAATCTCTTTTAACAAGTCTTATCATTAAATAATAATACAAGATATTATATGTATACTATAATTCAGTGGATGGAGTTTACATATTACAATTAAGTATATTCTTGAAATGTGGGTACCTCATTTTTTAAATTTAATTTCAGAAACTTATACTCAGTTTATGGTTATAAAATTCCAGAAAAGAGATTAAAAAAGCACCGACTGGAGTCGTGAACAACTGAAATGGTTTCGAAAGCATAACATGGTTCCTCGCACCCATTGCGAGCTACTTAACAGCACGCTTATGCAAGAGGTGACTATATAGAGCAGAGCAGTGAGCACAAACAAGTAGACAACAGGAAGATAAGTTCGATTCCAATGTTAGAATAAGCATGGAAAGTAAATAACTAGCAAAAATAAAAAGCGCCAAAAAAAAGCAAAAAATAAATGATAAGTAGAAAACAAAATAAAAAACATAAAAAATAAAATAAACTATAAATAAAAAAAAATACTTAAATAAAATGAAATCAAAAACGAACATAAAAAATTAAAAATTAAAAAAAGAAAAGCAATAAAAAGTTAAAAAATAAAATAAATTATAAATAAAAAAAAGAATATGTACTTGAATAAAATGAAATCAAAAGCGAACATAAAAAACTAAAAATTAAAAAAAGAAAAGCAATAAAAAGCATAAAAAATAAAATAAATTATAAATAAAAAAAGAATACTTAAATGAAATGAAATCAAAAACGAACATAAAAAATTAAAAATTAAAAAAAGAAAAGCAATAAAAAGCATAAAAAGCATAAATAAAAAAAGAATACTTAAATGAAATGAAATCAAAAACGAACATAAAAAATTAAAAAAAGGGAAAAGGAAAAAGAGGAAGTTAAATGGATAGATAAAAAATAAAATAAATTATAAATAAAATTAAAATAACAATAAATAAAATGAAATCATAAACGAACATAAAAAATTAAAAAAAAAAAGGGAAATGGAAATGGAAAATACGGAAGTGGGAAAATGGGAAAGGTGGTAGTGGAGAAGGGAATTCGGGTCAGGAAAAAGAGAGAGTGGAAATGGAAAATACGGAAGTGGGAAAATGGGAAAGGCGGAAGTGGAGAAGGGAATTCGGATCAGGAAAAAGAGAGAGTGGAAATGGAAAATACGGAAGTGGGAAAATGGGAAAGGCGGAAGTGGAGAAGGGAATTCGGATCAGGAAAAAGAGTGAGTGGAAATGGAAAATACGGAAGTGGGAAAATGGGAAAGGCGGAAGTGGAGAAGGGAATTCGGATCAGGCAGGAAGGAAAGGATAACAGAACAATGCAAAGGAAAAACAAAAATAGTTACCGACTTCCTTGCTTATTCATACATAGGAATGGAACTTATTTCCTGTTGCCTACCAGTTGTGTTCATGTCTCTGCCCTACACAGACACCTCTTGCATTTGCGTGATGGAAAGCAGCCCATAATGGATGCAAAGGAACCAAGTTACACAAAAAAATGTTTATCAAAACCACTTCAGTTGTTCTTGATTCCAGTCAGGTTGTTTTTGTCTCATATCAGGGGATAAATTAAGTTAAACACTTTATACATTACATTAAGTCATTAAAAACTTTTCAATCTAACGACATCCTTATTTTTGTAAGTTTTGAGTAAGTGCAATGGAGGGCATACTAAATCTTTAAAATTAATTAAATTTACATCAGATGATTTGTTAGAAAGTTCATAAGCTTCAATGTGTTCGTCGAAAATTACAGATTCATATTGTACACACAAGAAAAATATTCCTCTGTGGGCTTTTATTATTTTGTTTAATTCGAATGCTTGCAGATCATTTTTAGAAACCGTTATTATAGCACCTGCCTTATATACTAAACCGTTAATCGACGATTCAGAGCCAATAAGAATAAGTTCTTCGAAATCATTTGATATTTGCTGTTGTAGACTAACGCACACGATAACATTACACAATCTTTGTTCAGTAAAATGAGTTAAATCAATTCTATCGGGAAAACCTTTGGAATTAAAAGTCTTACATGCATTCATGTACTGAAGTTTAATTCCTAGTGACCAAGGAACATTTTTCCGACTGGTAATGTTGTTTGTATAAAGTTTTAATGATCGGTGCTTCGCTTCGAAACGCATACAATTCAAATATTTTATGGGGCCGCTCTTTCTTACAACTGTAGGATAGTGGAGTAAAATATGGTGTTTTGGTTTTAAGGAGTCGGAAAATAGTTTAACATACATTTCATTCATTTCTTCAATCATGACTTGCATTAACTCAATAGTCTGATTGTCGAAAGAAGGATAATCAGTAATATCAACAAGTTTAAGTAACTTTAGAAAGAAAAGCCATACTTCATTATGAAGAGGTATTAGGTCTCCTATTATAATTGAAAGATGATGTACAAAACACCACATTTCTCTGGCGGACATACGGACTTTATTATTTTTAATATGTTCAATTTTTAATGGAGGTGGGCAGTTACTTATTTCGTTAGCTCCATAAGAAAATAGTTGTAATCGATTATTTAAGGTGTCAAGCGTTAATATTTTATTTTCTATGAAATAGATTAATATTTTAGATATGTTATAATGACATACTCCCTCTAAAATGTCATGCATTGAATCAACTGCAAAATTTCGTGTTACATGATAGTTTGAAATAGAATTGAAAATCGAATTTTCTTGAATGCCAGTGGAAGAGTTATCGTTCATAGCTAAGTCACTTTCATAATTAGAAATATTTCGAAGAAGATTACCGTTTTCAATAAAAGTAGCATGTGAAAGCGTTTTATGTAATTTGCAAAATCTGCAAAAAAAATTTGAAGAGAAAGATTTATTAAAACCAAGTGTTGAATTTAATCCCAAGTTGTCTCCCAAAAGAAGCTCAAATGAAAAGAAAACCCTAAAATCAGACCCGTTTACATTAAGTGTTATTCCTTGGATAGCTAAATAATTAATTTCATTGATCAGGGCTTTTAAACAGGCGCTATTACCAAATGTCTTATTATGTGATGATTTTAGAAGCATAGCAACACCGATATTTTCTAAAGAAGCTGAATTTTCTGGTGGCAGTACAGGAAAGGAATAGTAAAACGCTGTTAAAGAGTGAATACCACTATGGGACCCTAAGGGATTGTTAATCTCTAAGTCATCAACGTAAAGAAAGTATGGAATTACAATTTTTCCTTCATAGTTTTTTAACTTATCCTTCCATAAGTCGCCATTAATATAATTACATAAAGTGTCCTTACTCATCATGCTTTCGATATTATCTAGAACTGTTTGGAAAACATTGGGAATTTCAAAAAACTGCTTAAATTGGAATCTTAAAGGCATTAGTGTTCCAGTACATAATTTAGCATCAAGTGTTGGTTGGGAATGCAAGATTGTTCTTTCAATTTCATTACTGATTGTGAACTGCCTTGGTAATTGTATCAGTTTCCTTTGTTCTAATTTTTTCTGAAACTTATACTCAGTATTTATTTCGTCAAAAAAAGAATCAATAAATGATATTACTTTGCAAAGGTTTTCTTTTACACAAGAATTGTCAACAATTAAAATGTTTTTTAGCTGAACGGACAGAGGGTGAAGTATATTTTCTTTGATTTCATTGACAATATCTGTGACACATTTTCGAGATAAATTGTTTTTGCTGTATAATTTAAGTAAAAAAGCTAAAGCTGATTCTGGATTTAAGACAGATTCAGCTAAGTTGGGTAATTTAATTTGCGCATTAATATTAATTTCACGGTTTTCATTATTTAAATTTGTTGCGATGTTATTTTTCGTTGCTATGTTTTGAAACTCCGTTTTAATATTTGGTGCCCCATTAGGATGTAATCTTAAAAGATGTTTTTTATATGAATTTAAGCTGCTGAGAATTTGAGGACAATTGCCTTGACCGCATTGAATTACATGGGAAGAGAGGATATTGTGAACGTATTTTAAATGATTTACTAACAATTCTACATTAGCAAAAAGCTCTTTACACCGAACGCAAGAAAGCATATTGAAATTTTTAAAGAAATTTAATGATGTATGTTTTCGAAGAACTTATTCTTACTGGCTCAGATTATTTATGAAACTCGAAATGGATGTCGAGACGTTTTTGGTGCAAGACAAGTTATAAAAATATCTTTCAATGAATACCCACACTTGTTCACATTCAAGAGCATATTTCAAATTGAATATAAAATGGGCTTTGAAACAGGAATCAAGGCATTTTAAAAAATTGGAAAATTTATATAAGACGTTATCTAGAACCAAAAAAAAATCAGTCAACTTACACATAGAACTACCTACACCAATAATGTACGGCTGGCAGCTTAAAGCCAAGTCCTTGTAAAATTTAGCCCTTTCTTCTGTTGTTTTTACCACATCTGCGGGATTGGTGACGAAAATAAAAAAGCTGTCCTGGGATGCCTTGATTCCAGGTTTCCAGTGGGATTTGCTCTCTTCGGTTTTGATGTGAAGTCGTCGGACAGATTTTAAAATATGATGCAGCAGGAGGGACGTGACTACGTCTCTACAGTCTGAAAGATATGAGAAATAACTAAAAAATTTTTATAAAAATTAGTAGTAGTCTTTATACCTTCGGTGATATTCGTTGTTTTCAAGAGTGTAAGAAGCTCTTGGCCATTTTTGTCCTTAATGTTTTGTTGACTGGGATGGAAACTATTTAGGAAAGCGGGCCACTTGTTTATAAGACCCATGGAAGTCTCTTCCCCGTATTGTTGATTAAAGTCCCTGTCGATCTGTGAAATATTTCAAAAGCATTAGTATTCTATTCAAATGAAAGGTGATTTCGAGAGGAATATGAAAATAAGCTTGTCATATATTATTACCAAAGTATGTCCCAAATTATGTCGGAAAAGAGGCCAGGTTTTTAAAATTGTTGAAATATTTGATCCTTGCTCTGAAGCAATCTGTTTAATTCTGTAGGTAAAAGTTCTATCCCATCGTACAAGACAAGCAGCCCAATCTTCAGCAGATGTTTTCATGAAGTTTTTATCCGTTTCAAATTGGCTTTCTTAAAAACAAAAAAATGGAAATTACACTATAAGAGCAATAAAATACGAGTTGAATTATCAAACTGATATTAAATATAAAAAAAAAGCAATACCATCTTCTTCAAAGTCCGCTTGTACTTCTGAATCAGATCTTAATTTTTTTATAATGGGTTGTGATGGCGGAAATAGAGATTTTTGGCGAAGCCTTTTCAATCTATTATTATATCTGTCATATAACTTTCCCTTAGCTGGTATACCTTCACTGCGAGCTGTATAATAAATACCTCTACAAAAACAATTGTTTTAAACATTTCAAATGAAATGAAATCTAAAACATGGCGTTTATATTATCCCACTTACTTTTTTTCATTTGGAAACAGTTTTATTATCTCAGCAGAAAGTTGATCGATATCGGTTATTCTAAGCTTTAATTTCTTTTGAAGGAAGTATTCAATAATTAGATTAATCAGTTTAAGTCTAATGTCATCGTTGAACTTTTGATTTACGTTGTAAAATTCTCTAATGGATTCTCCTGAATCATTGTTTAGTATTTCATTGAGATCCTGAAGATTTCCGATGAAATATCAAGAACTTAATTATTTAAAATTTCTTACAATATTGGGTGATAAAGATGTGAGTTCGCTCAATGAAGACGATGGTTCATCTTGGTCACATAACCAGTTTGCAACTTTGCTATTTGTACAAGCGATATTGCAACAAGGATTAATCTTTTCTTTCCATTGCTGTAATTTCCCTCTAAGTTTTATGTAAGTCCCGTAAGAGCTGTCATTATTTCCAGCTATTTTTAGCAAATCTTCTTTTTCCATAAATTTAAGGCATTCAAAATCAATTCCAAAATCTATAGAACAAAACACAAATTTTAATGTGTGACAAAAAATAGTTATAAATTGAGGGGTGGTCTAGCACCCGTGAAATTTAAAAAATGACGCTTGATGATGATTTTAGCTCTATCACTTAGCGGTAATGGCACCGATTATCGACCGTCCTCCAAAAACCGACCACTTGGGGAAATTAAATAAAAATGCATTTTTTCAAGTAAAATATATAAATAAATTACTATACTTGCAGTTAGGGGCATAAGTGGTCGATATTAGGATCAGTCCGAGATGGTGGTCGGAATTAGGGTCCTAGCTCAATGATGGCTAGTGTTCTGTTACAAATTAATTTTAAATATTTTAACAATGAAATAAACGAACGAGGATAGTTAATTATGATTGAGTATCGTTTACTCATATTGAAACCGCTGGAAAAATTCGTATTTATGCTATTATATTAATTTAATATCAGAAAATAAAAGCAGTGAATCCTTAAGTGGTCGGTATTCGGTGCCATTACGTTATCTCGAAAATATAAAAATATAAAAAATAAAAAAACCCGACTGCGTAACAAGTCAACTTTAAATAAAAACTAGAAAGCTAGAAAGTTCTGATATTTCTGTTAACTTTTGCCATATTGGATTTAGAATGACCTCACTTATTGCGTTTCGCTCATCAAGCCCTTTCATTTGATATCCATATCATAGGGGTAACTATGGAAATTATAAATCGCCATTTTGTGACGTCCGCCATATTGGATTTAGAAATGGCGTTACTTATTTTATCGTTTCCTACTCTTCAAGCTCTTTCATTTGATACCTATATTAAGGGGGTCGACCACAAATACATCGTCCACCATCTTGTGGCGGCGGCCATTTTAAAAATATTGCAATATTGAGTATTGCGTATTGTATTGTCACCAGTCCTTGATAAGTGTGCAAAATTTCAGCTCAATCGAAAACCGGGAAGTGGGTCAAATTTAACTTCCAAGATTCCGTTACAGACAGGTGAAGCTAATAAAAAGCTTTTAAAAAAGAAATTTTTGTTGATGCAATATTCTTTATTATCCTTTAACCTATAAGAAAAAAAAATTAACTTTTTTAATATTAACATGTATTTCACGTATATAAAAAGACTGCTGATGAGAAAAATGAAAAAATTATCCAATCTGCAAAAATAAAAATGCATCTTGTAAAATACTTTAGTAATTATAGTCTGACGGATGGAATTTATTTTCAAAAATAACAAAATTACAGTATTGCAAATTTTTTTTTTTTTAATTTAAAATTAAAGCTTGAAATACTGTAATTTTGTAATTTTTGAAAAGAAAAAAAATTCCCTCCGTCAGACTACTAAAGTATTTTACAAGATGCGTTTTTATTTTTTTCATCAGCAGTCTTTTCATATACGTGAAATACAATGTTAATATTAAGAAAGTTAATTTTTTTTTTCTTGTAGGTTAAAGGATAATAAAGAATCAACAAAATTCAAAACATCAACAAAAATTTCTTTTTTCACCATATATATTTTATAATAATTTTTCAAGAATTGCTCACTGGGGTATGTGACCCCTAAAAATAAACAGGGCAAGTTTAAAAAAAAATCGATTTTTCAAAAATTCTAGACCACATTTCCCCCTCTCCACCCCAACATTGTATAAATACCAATATAAAAAAAGAAATTTTTTTGTATACAACAATCAGGTACTTACCAACAAACTTTTCATATAGAAACTCAAGTTTCCAATCTATCAAAATTTCCCTGAGTTCGTCTGCTTTTTCACCTGCGATATATGTGCCAACACTGTCTGCTGAGAAAGATATAGTGTCTGCCAACTCTGAAGCCGGTGCTTCTGCTTGCTCAGGCTAAAGTTAAAAAATCTTAATAAAAAAGCTATTTAATCTTTTTTAAAACTCACATTTTTTTCTGCATGCTCTATTTTTGGCATCGTAACCGCTACACCACGCGCACGAGAAATTTCGAATCAAGTCAGTTTCTAAATTTTTTAGAAAGATTCAGTAAATAAAAATAACATGAAAAAAAAGCCGATGCGTGAGTGTGTGACTGCACACGTTATTTCATGAATCAGCACGTGTCTCGCATCAAATGCGCACTTAAAGCTACGGTTTCCTACACAGTCATGTACCGGCCGTATTATTATAGTGAGTGACGTAGGCAAAACGGTGCACACAAATACGGCGACAATGACGGCGACAGTAATTATAAAGTTAGTATTAACTGATTAAACATGCTGCACCGCTACGGACACTATCGACACTAAATGAGGAGCGTCGGAACAAAAACCGATAAATCACATTTTCACTTTTTTTTTTTAATGATCTCAATTGGTTGTTTTCCATGAGCTTGGCTATATTTTTACAATTTCCCAAAAAAAAAAAAACACGAAAGTGACGCTTCTCAAATAACGTTGACAAACGAGGAGCGTCGGAACAAAAACCGATAAATTCCTTTTTTTTGGGGGAAATTGTAAAAATATATAGCTATAGCTCATGGAAAACAACCAATTGAGATCATTAAAAAAAAAAGAAGTGAAAATGGGATTCATCGGTTTTTGTTCCGACGCTCCTCAAACACTTCACCACCGTAACCAGCTACCGCAGTAATTTTTGGCACGTCACTCACTGTGATAATACGGCCGATACCCATTACTTTTCTTACTTTTTTGAAAAAACACTTGCACGGTAAAGTTAATAATTATTATTAATTATATTATGCCTTAGAAGCCACTCACGCTGCGAACAGAAACACTGCGGTGCGCACGACCCTTCACGATCGGCTGTTCAAATGCAACTACTTTGTGCACATGCAAAAGGCCAGTTCACACACGTAAACACAAATCGATTTCGAGCCGGCGCGCGCCACACAGGCCCAGAACACACGCTGTGGCTGTGACTGCAATGTGCGATGACATCATATAACAGCGTGTGTTCTGGGCTTGGGTGGCGCGCGCCGGGCGGCGGGCGGCGCACCAGCAGCACACACATATCGCTGTGAGGTGATATTTTTTTTCAAGAGCACAAAAATCCGCTGAGAATTTCTACGAAAACGGATGAGTTCAATGCCTCTTGAAGAGTGGCATTGAAATCATCCGTTTTCGTAGCAATTCTCAGCGGATTTTTACCATTTTAATTTTTCCCTGTTCCCGCTGAAAATCATTACTTTTTGCAATAGCGCTGTTTTTCTCATGCTTTCCTATTCTCGGTGCTTAGCTAATTTTGAACGGATTTTCGTCGTGTAAATTTTAAAAGACAGCCCGACATGAACCTTTTCTTTGGAATTCCATTCCTTCCCCTTCCTTGACGCAAACATTTTTTTAAAAAGTCTTGACCTATTTACTAATGGCCTATTTACTAATGGCCTATTTACTAATGGCTGGCGTGAATGCATTTATTGAAGTGAAGGTCAAGGCCGATAGGCATGTTGTTTGTTTACTTTCTAAAAGGAAAAAAGTAATGAAAGAGGCGGGCTTGTACAATGCGGTTTACAGAATTGTGGTTTGAAATTAAGGTACATTTTTTGTTTTACCTGCATGATCAGTGCTCGAAAAGGGGAAAATATTTAGGAAATATTTGTTGCGTAACTCAAAATTGAGAATTTTCCGCTCGAAGTTAATTTATGCAAATGAGTTTTTATTGTTAAGGAAATGACTAAAAAGAATCTTATAGTAAGCATTAACTATTTTATAGTTAATTTCTGTATTTCCATATTTTTATTGGAATATAACTAAAAAATAGTTAAAATCAACAATTTTCTGGTCAAAATTGAGGTGTGCCAAAGAGTAGGTTATTGTTAGCAGAATAACTATAATCTAGTTACTTATAGTCATTATTAACTATTTTATGGTACATTCAATTTTTATTGGAATATAACTAGAACATAGTTGAAATTGACAATTTTTTGGTCAAAGCTGACTAGAAATTTCTAGTTATTAATAACTAGAATTACTAGATTTGTGGTATTTATAACTATTTTATGGTCATTATTAACTATTTGTTCCGATTTTTACAAATAGTTAAAATTGACTAGAAAAATAGTTACGAATGACTAGAAAAATTTCTCTGGGTGCGTTAGCTTAAGAACGCTAAATCATTGAAAAGTGCTCAAAAACAATGTCGCGCTAATCAGGTCAAACATATTTTGCAATTAAATAAGAGTTGCTGTTCGAGAACACTAATTGCGCGAAATTCGGCCTCCAAAATTTTTCGTCAAACTCATAAACGTCCGTAAAGATTTTGGAAGCTTTTCCTTAAGTTATTGTTAACTAGGGCCACAACCTCGCCAACATTAAATTTCTTGGCGGGTAGCAACCACCCCCATCAGAAACTTTGTCTTGCCGACATCTGTAGTTGCTGTGCCATAAATTGATCACGCATTGACACGTCGTATCTTTCATCTCCTGACCATCTGTGCATCCCTCCCGAGGGTGCCCTGGGAAAAAATTGGCAAAAGTTTGAAAAGAGTCGGTAAATAAGAACACAAGCAATCTCGTTAGATTTTATCACAATAACAGCGTGACATCCACTTTTCGAATGTCCTCAAGTGCTTTATACCCACGCCCTGCGGCCCTATGGTCCTAGGTTGTACAGTCCTCTGGTGCGGCTCTATCAGCGCCCAGTCCTGGCACCACCAAAGGGTGCCGGCGGCCGTTTTTTGCATAGCCGAGGCGCCGATTTTTTTGTCGCCGGCCAGAAGCCTGCCCGCCGCGCCGTAATGCAGATAGTCTGCCAAAATTAATTCAACACAACATTGATTTCACACGGGCCGAGGAAAACTGCGTGGAAACGTGCCCGGAAGTAGGAATCAAACTTCGGGAGGAATTTCCACCCATCCCCGTGTTCTGTCTGCCCTTCTGTCAAGCGCCCATAAAAATGGGCTCGTTATCGATTAAGGTCTTCTCCGGGTAATTGGCGACTTGGCCCGCGTCTGCAGCGACAGACAGACGCGTGGGTGCATAAGCGCTTTTAAGCTTCTTCAAACTTCTCCTCGACGGTAGGAAGAACCCGTCACTGGAAGTGTCTGAGGGCACAAAAAACGACCGCACGCGTCGGCTGCGAGCAGCAGAACGGCAGGATGGCCCCATGTGCGCCCGGGTGCTTCCACCACCTCCCCGGCGACGGAGCCCGGGTCATCTGCACGAGCGGCCCCTGCCAATTCCCTCCTGCGGGCGGCTGGCGTCCTCTGGTCCTCCGTCCGGGCTGCTCATAACGTCGTTCTCTGTCATGTTCCGAACCGTCCCGCCGCACACATGGCCTGTGCTAATAACTTCTTCCAACTGCGACAGCAGGGCCGAACCCGGGCCGCTCGCAGCTGTAATGAGATCCAGCACGCAGGCAGCGGGGGTGTTTTGCATGTCAGGGCGCCCCGACCCCCTCGACGTACATCCGCCCAGCCGCGGAGATAACAAGGAGCGTTTCTTTCTCATTTGGGCAATTTGGGCTAGGCTGGCCCTCCGCAGTGAGGCGTAATAGGCCGCCTCGAAGCACTGGCGTCCAATTCAGTCGTCTTTTAGCCAACCACTAATTGAATGATTGGCTATTTAAATTTTGTTGGATTTGTGAACGTTACACGCAGGATCGATTGCTTAATTGAAGAGTTATGCATTTGCAGAACGCTTTATTGTGTTTATTTTCGCTGCACAGTTGCCATAACAAAAGTGAGCACTTAGCGTTGTTGAAAAACTGATGCTACCCTTTGGTAAATTGTAAAATTATTGGTATTGGTTATTGGTGTTCTATCATGAAACCCGCAAACGAAACGTTTTTCCATTTTTTTACACGTTAAATATCATTTGATAGTATGTACATACATGTCTCCATAAAAAAAACCGTTTTATTTTTTAATTCCATGATAGCGACCAGGTTATATTAAATGTAATTTTCGCAAGACATGCTACAATTAAACTAAACTCAATAGAGTCTTTGTTTTAAGCTCTGAAAGTTTTGTTTTGAATATGATTGAATTTCAAGTAAACAATTTTCGTCAAGTTTAAATTTGTCTAAAAGTTTAAAGATTCACTTTATTTGCCCTTGGCTGTTATTTTTTAGGAATGTTTTTGGTATAATTGCCCTCTCTATGGAAGGCATGCATAACTGAATCGCAATGAATATGCGCATGATCTGGGGGGCTTTAACCTTAATTCTTTAAGAGCACCTATAAACGTTCTTCATTTTCTGAAAGACCTCGCACATTCCCAATATTAAATATGCTCTCGATTTCCACTCAGAGTTCCATTTAAAGTGTCAACGTTAATCTGCACCGTGGAAAAAATTGCACATCCTCGGTAAATTTCAAAGGAGTATCAGGATCAGGTTAACTCGAACAGATTTGCCGTTTTATATGTAAATCCCCTCGGTACACAGCGGAAACAGATAGTAAATGGCAGTTTATCCCAGCAGCCGCAAGAGTCGAGTGTGCCCCCTCGCCGGGATAGAGGGCCAGGCTAGAGCAGGCCAGCAGGCGAGGGGCAGATAAATTTGAGTAAAGTAATTAAATCTTAATTGCTAATTTGTACACACGACGCACGTTGCGAGATACATCATAAATCCATTACACTAATGACGATGTACTGGAGTGCCACCGAGAGTGTGCTGAGCCGACTCGCTAGTAATCGCTGCCACCGAGGTGCCAATATCAAATGAGGTTGCGGTTCGACTACTATAAGGCGGGGAGGGCACGTCTAAGCCCCAATCGAGCACTCCTAGCCCGGGTGTTGGCATGGCCGCCGCGGCGCAACCTTTAATCCTGTAACCTTTTTAACGTTTGAATAGATCACGGGAAAGGGATTTTAATACAAGACTCGCTAGCGGGGCTCCTCCGGTGTTATCAGGCATATTGCGATGTACTTCAGCTGGGGGTGCTCCGGCCGCCCTGCTGCGTGGGGCTCACGCCGGCGGAGGCCCGCCTTGCGAAAGCCCACATTAATTGTAACAGGTGGAACAGGCCTACGACGCGACGGCGACTGCACTGTGAGGCATGGATGAACCCGAGGAATCGCGCGCCTCAGGCCTCAAATCGTACGGTGGAAGTGTTTATCATTTTTCGGTTTATATATTAAACGTGCTTTCAGCAAAGATTTCACTTAATTGGATAACTGGGCTAGGGAGGAGAGGGGACGCGGTCGACGTCCCAACTGCTGCCTTTGACAAATTTTCGCATCACATCATCCAGATTTTCGCCGTTGTATTTCTTGCGGTTGGGTAGGGATAGGGAGTACCTCACTTAATTCTGAGTATTTTTTTAAACAATCTTCCGTGTAGACTGGAGAATGCCTCGACGAAAATAAGAAAGACTGTACCTCAATTCCGGAAAAGGTTGAGTAATCCCAATAAACAATAGCTAGTCAATGTTCTCGGAATCGGGAAAATTGGGCGCCCTTCCGTCTCCATTGCGATTATTTTGTGTGCTTACTTGAAATTATTATTGGAATTATTCTCGGATGCTTTTAATTCGCCCTTGTGAGTGCTACGCTTGGGAGAATTTTAGAAAATCCAATCAAGCATAAAAGGGAGCCACTGCGCGTTTAGCTCGGCATAAGTGGGTAGTATACTTATAAATACCTACTTTGCTGCTGAAATTTTTGTTGTCTAAGGAAATTTTTTCGTAAACATGGAATTTTATAACAAATAATCAGCGGAGAATGACTTCAGAAAGTTTACA
The DNA here is from genome assembly GCA_933228815.1 of Machimus atricapillus. Lineage (NCBI taxonomy): Eukaryota > Metazoa > Arthropoda > Insecta > Diptera > Asilidae > Machimus > Machimus atricapillus. Next base: position 83,347,995 of record OW121784.1, on the reverse strand, counting down.
GGTCTTTGTTCAAAGAAGAGTTGAATAATTAATAAATCTTGACAAGATTCAATAAAACCTTCTTCATATAATAACTCGCTTATTGCACAATTAGAAGTTTATTAATTGCGGAAGAAATAAAGGAAAACAACGATTAGGTATGCTTGCGTCTCTTTTCGAGAATCGTTAAGGATTGTATTCACAAGTTCTACAACGCATTTCTTCTCAGAATGCAAGTGCACCTGTTGTTCTGAGATATCGTCAAATCGAGTTTACTTTTACTGGGAGCGGATACATCTACTAAATTAACCTGGACTGGAGTCAGCAGATTGCCGGCTCTATCGGTTGTCCGCTGAAGACGGAGGAAACTAGTTAAAGGTTGGTTCGTCTTTCACGGTATAGCTGCGAACACCGACCACAAAAAAGTAAGAAACGAAACGAGTCCACGTTTCTTATCATTTTTTTACAACGCCTTCTGCTCTGAATCTCGTTTCTTTTGTTCGCCGTGCCGTTTCGGTCTCGGTTTGACTGAAACAACAAGAAGCTATCATCTTACCAGTGGACGATCAAGAAGATCTATCACCGGACGTTGAATGAATCTGCAGATTCGATCGTATAAACAACACCGGTGAGGCTCGCTACAGCCTTTGTGTTTCGAAAAAAGATCTAAAACCTTCGCACTGATTGCTTTGGCTATCGTTGCGGCAACAACCGACGTCTGATGATTCATCCACCGGATATGAGCTTTCGTAGGTACCACTTAGAAGAAGACGTGGTTGATCATGTGCACTCAGCCGTAAGACGGCCTGAGGCGTAACAGTTGACGCTGAGATAGGTTCTTTTGCAGAGCTGCTATAATTTTGCATATATGTACCTACCGCAGCTCAGCTGAGCGAGCCACACGTATGCACTTGAAAACTAGGTCGTATTCACCACAAATATGCACAACAATGCGTTGTAATTTACGACCCATAAAATATAAGTAACGCGATACGAAAGCCCCCGAGACTTTTGGGTGCAATTATTTTGGCGGCTGCCTGTATACGTATGTATGTATATCCATATGATCAGTAGGCTCTCAACGGAAGGGTGAAAAATTAACACACAAATCAATTTGGAGCCTCAAGGGAATTCGAGATTTAAGGGAAGCTGCTTCATTCCGTGGTGGCTGCACATACTCTGTGCCTTTATTTTTCTGGAGGGAAGGGGACCCATTTAAACTGCGATCCCTGCAGTAGGTACCTACTTCGGAATCACTGGCCCGCCTTTGAAGTGCATATTACTACTTCATCACATACCAGGTGCCGACCAAATACACGGCCGAGTGCAACCTGCAGATGCCCCAATCTATCTTCTCGGTTGCCTTAATAGCTTTCGCATGCTAATGAGCTTTTGTACTCATAATATTGGTGCCACAGTGTCCAATTCGGGGAGCATACAAATGAACGGGCCGGCTGCGAAACTCAATTTTCTGCGGAATAAATCATTTTATGGCAGAGCCCAGGTACAGTGGAAGGCATTTGCAGCGGTAACCTGCGAAATCTGATCAATTTGATTTTACCCAAAACCGTGTTAGGCAGCATTAGTTCAATTTTCAACGCTTTTGCTATGGCCTCCGTTTTTTTAGAGCGGGAATTTGCCCTTTCGAACTAAACCTGCTTCTGGCTGCATGTTATCCTGGTGCGGGACGATAGTCCTGAATTAATTGCTCGCAGTTTCCCTCTGCAGAGTGCATGAATATAAATTTGATTTGCAATTAATCTCTTGGTATCCTGAACCACGCCCTGCGATTCGCCTCACTTAAATTGAGCTCTGAACACTAACTAAATGTGGATTATGAATAATATATTTTTTCGCTGTTACTCTAATATTAATCAACATTCGTTAAATTGAAGCTTTTTACACTGCAACTAAGTTGAAATTGAATTTAAGTAATTCATTTAAATTATGCACATAAAATTACATATGTAGGTGCGAAATATTATCCTACCTACAGGTAACTAACTAAACTAGTTGTTTTGAGTTTCAGGTAGACAATGTGTCTGAACTGATTGCGTTGAATGCAATAGGTACTTGTTTTAGTTATAATATAAGGGCAAATTATGATTAGATAGAACTAACTACTATAGTACCGATTTTATATATTAAAGCTGTACTTATGAAGGATTTGTGAATTCCGCTTAAAGCAGTCGTCAGTCGATACGATGAAATGAAATGATTTGTTTGCAAAAAAAAAATACATGTTTGTTAACTTGACGGTGTCTCACAAAAAAGTACCTACTTTTCTTTCAGGAGTAGAAATAGTAAAACAGCACCGTATAGGTGTTTCATAAACCGAAGTATACTTAATTAGTTTTTGCTATCTCATCTTAATTCCAGTTTCGACAATGTATTTAGGTATTTCCGAACTTCTCCACAGAAATCGTTCGGATGGCCTGGAAAGTACTGCAGACTTAGGGCAATAAAAATGCCAAGAATTCTCACCTCGATAAGCTAGAGGAATTTGCACGATGCACTGGTGGTCGGAGGAGAAAAAGCGGACAAAGGATATCCAGAGTGACAGCGTTACAAGCCCGTAATGTCCCTTTTAATGCCCGGACAAATTAAGTCCTACCGCAGAGCTATAGAAAATTTATAACATATCGAGCTAAACCCCACTCCTCCGTCTGCTACAAGGCTTAGCATGCAACCTCAGATGTGTTCAGCTGAGTGCTTTTATCCAAGTTCCGCTCCGTCCAAGCCTCCTCCACGGGTCGGCAGCTAACGAAGTTGTTTGAAAACAAAAAAAAGTCGCCTGGGATGAAGAAAACAAAAAAGGAGAGCCCCGGGATATCCTCGAGACATGTGATACAAAGCTCAACAGAATTATACAGGGCAGGGGATGAGCCCAACTACCTTCTGCCGCGGCGGGGTGGAAGATGAACACCTACCGCAACACAGTGGCAACAAGCAGCAGCAGCACTAGAAACCAAAGGTCCTTGGAAACGCCCCAACCTCCGCAGCAGCATTTTAATGTGGAACTAATGATCTGAGAACACTAAATAAATTACTTGCTCGCCGGCGGAGGCGGCCACCGGACTAGAAAAGGTGTCACAATGGATGAACTAAACTGAGCGGATGTGCCGGAAGTAATTCTTGGATTACTGCAGTTGGTCACCCCGACCGGGGCGATTCAATTTTAGCGCAACGGCACCGGCCGGGTGCAATTCTTTGCCTGCTCGGAAAAATATGGCTCCGGCAGAGGGCCTCTTGGGTCTGGGTGCGAAAGGAAATTCCCGATGTGATAATTCTTAAGCCGCGGCTCTCGTTTACATAAATTCCAACCGGTGAAGTGTGACTTGTTTCGAACTGTAGAAACCTTATTAGAAATTGTTAGGTATCCACATCCGGGAATTTTGTACCATGGTGGAATGGATGTTGTTTGATTTTCGTTAATTTCCACAGTTTTTAATTGGCTTCTCAACGGACTTTATCTGAAAATTTAAATCTGTGTGGGTGTGGGAAATCGAGTTATGACTTTTAATTGTATTCCTTCCTTCCCTAAATTGCTAATTCTTTCATTTGGCAACAGTTGCGAGTTCGTTTTACCCTTGTTGAAGCAAATGCATGCAGCGTGTCCTCGACGGAGCAAATAGGTAAATGCTCAATCCACTCGAAAGGGCATTTTCGCTTCAATCGAAGCTCGCGTCCGCCTTGCAGAAGTGCCCAGCAGCCCCCACCCTCCCTTTGGGTCGTCTATCGAACGGAGTTCTTCGGAAGAAATGGACAAATTGCCCGGAGCTGTCTGCAGTGCTCCAGTAGCACTCTCAATCTTCTTACGGGGTAATTTTTTTCCACTTTTTCAAATGTAGCACTAAGTCCGTTTTTTGCGCTCTGTGTCGGGATTTCGGTTTATCCTTTACTGCTGTTACTTGCTTACCGTTATTCAAAATGGACCCGGTAAACAGGGTCGCTGTACACGCTTATGTCCTAACCGGATTTATCCGGCAATCCGGCGAGCCTTTGTTTTGCAATTTTATTTTCGTGCAACCAATTACATGATATGTAAATAAGTTCGAAATATGATTTAATATCCTATACGCTGCGATTTTTTTTAATCATCTTCACATCAGTGATCACAATTTCGAAACTGACCTTATAATATTTTTCATTTGCTAATATTTCTTATATTCACATTCTGCTTTTATTCAAAGTAGTAGATAAAAACTAAACTGTATTATACTTTTTTCATTTTTAGTGCGAAGAAAATTTTAAAAATTTATTGTATTAGCATGAAGTATAAGTCAATTGAAAAAAATTATGAAATTATTCATATGTTAACTCTTTCTGTCCAACGAAAATATTTAGAAAACATTTAATTTATGTATATAGGGATGTATCGTTATGACTGCAATTTTGGTATTTTCTATTCATTTTCAAGAAAATTAGCAAAGACGGGTACAAGTGCTTTGTTCGTGTGAATAAGGACAAAGCGAAATTTGATTGATTATCGGATCAACCAATTTTTATTAAAATACGAAAAAAAAAAAATTCAAAGCCCATTGGAGGTAATGCGATCTTCGAGCCAGATTTCGCTTTGTTATGAGCCGGGTAAAGTAGGATTTCCATAACACCCAAGCTCCAAACAATTCATCATTTCACAAATTTCTTCAAAACATCTCCCATATAAAAGCAATTTTACCGCTTCAACTTTTTCTGCCAAAAGAATTTTACCTTCAATTTACCAAGCAGAAAACTCCGTCATCTGGGTTGCTTCTTACATACGCAGCGGTAGAGCACAATTTACAGATTTCCTTCGAAAAATGGAACAGCGAGCACAATAAATTTTCTAGCATCCATTTTCTACAATTTTCTTAAAAAATCATGTGAGTTCCACTCCATCATGTCGGGAGAGCTAAACTTCAAAGGCGCCAAACGAGGGTCAAAGTTCAGTCGATTGATTGCTTGCTTCGATTGCGTTCTTCGCTCAGTTTAAGATTTTCTACAGATTTTTTACGAAAGGTACGAAGCGGAGTTGGGGTGTTCTTTAAAGGAAAGAAGCGAGGAAGCGAGTTTAAGGTCTCCTCCTTGAGGAAAAAGCATCTCAGGGCCTTTGTGTGAAGGGTTAGGCATGTTTGCGCACTTCAATGCCCACTCTTCGTGCCAAGTAAATATTCCTCAGGAGGAGTCTGCCATTCTGCCGGGGTATCCCGGGAAGAAGAGAGCAGCAAAATAAATGTGAGATAATGGGAATATTGCGACAGTAGCTTCATTCACCAAATTAGAAGTAAATATTGTGCTCACTTAAGGAATTTTAGATTTGAGTCGATTCTGACCACTGCTTGCGGTGTAAGTCGTGACCAATTACAAACCAAACCTCACCGGAAATACGTCTCTACATGAAATTATCAACCCTCGGATTGATCAGCACACGAAATGTTGTTATGAAGGGTCATCGCTGTGTTTTTACCTAATTGCTTTGTAAGAGCATCATTGAAAGGTCCACTTAAACTCTGAATCTTTAATGAAATTTCCAACCTTCTTTAACATAGCAATGCCAGGCGGATGGAAGCTATTGATTTTATAAGTTAAGGACTATTGCATGTACATGGACTATGCGTTGCTGCGGAAAAAACACCTGCACGATAGAAGCTATAGCGACAGAAGTTGTTAGTTGTGATTTGTTTAATATATGTATGTATGTTCGCATTGTAGTAATATCTTTGAGTTGAATTAGGAACGAAGTATGTATATACATATATGTACATACATATGTATACTAAAATATTTAATACTTTATTAGTGTTTTAGGCAAAATCGCACGAATAATGTTTAGTAATCGTCTCTGCTCTCACAAGAAGCTATTTTAAACCAAAATTAAATGTAAGGTCCCTGGTGCTTATTAAGGATTTATTTTTCACCGAAATAATTTCATTTGATATATGTAATTTGCTTCTTCATTTATGAAGATTGACTTCCGATCGCATCAGCTATTTTGGAGTACCTGGGGAGGCTCTGTGCCCTAAATAGAGTATTAAGTAAACTGAGGACGACAAAATGCACTGTAGCACCGCGCGATTTTTTATTCATGAATAAACAGACGAAAAGTAAAAATAATATGGAAGGAAAGAAATTCAAATCCCAGGCCCATAGCTCAAAGAATCATCTAATAAAAATGCAAATCAGTTGCGTGCACACACCTTGAAGCTCCTGTTATTGCTTTGGTCCTTAGGTTCGCTGTGCCTTAAAACGGCTCATGCGAAGCTCGTCCCTGATCCTCAGCTCAATTTGACGTATCCACTTCTAGGAGTAAGACAATTCCCCGAATCCCAACTTATCCCCGAGTCCCGGCAAAGAAACGAGGCTATTTAAAAGAAACTCTGTACATCCGCCTAATTGCATCTGGAGAGCGGAGACCCTGTTCAACTTATGATTTAGCATTAGCAGACATATCCCGTGATGGAACAGGCGATAAAACGGGTTCTGCTATGATTGCAGAGTTCACCGGTGTACGTAATTCTCCGTCTGAAGGTGAGCTTAGCTCTGAAATTAATTTCAACGACAGAGTTGGACGCAAGTGTGAGAGTAAACCTTGTCCGATTCGAGTAACTTTGGGCTTAATTGCTTCCAAGAGATATAATTTACATTTTGACTTCAGAGACTGCTGTGCGCAACAACACCGGTGAGAACTTTCACAGGTGGATTCTGAGGTTATGAGGAAACTTTTGCAGCCAAGGATCAGGAGTTGAATTAAAGTCTAAGGGATTCCAAAGTTGAATACATTTTGAGTAAGTGCAGTTGGGTATTTTTCAAAGGCGAACCTTCTTGGTGTGTTCCCACCGAGGGCATAGCATTCCTCTGTCTGCTGAGTGGAACTCGAAAATCATTTCAGCAGCAAAACGCTGCGGTAATTTAATGTGGTTTTCTCAAAAATTTTGCATGATTCCATTAGGACTTTTCGCAAATCTTAATATCTTCGAAGCAAAATGGAATTCCTGAGATTATATTTTATTTCGATAACGGAGTACTTCGGGATTGCTACCCCAACTCGCATTCAACTTTTTGAATGCGCCAGTTGAAATTACGGCTCATACTCCAAAGCTACATACATCAATTTGAAAATGTTTCTTTGCATAGCTAAAATATTTCATTCTGTTTAATATGCCTCTAAAAGCTAAACGCTGTCCACAAGGTGACTAAGGCGAGATTTTTATTTTTAAATATGCAGCATACCTATACTTAAAATTTTTTTGATTTCTGTTTACGTGAGGAGGCCTTCTCTAGCATTCAATTGCTTTCTAAGACTGTAAGTACATATGTATATAAAAAAATACTCTTTAACGAAACTTATTGCTTTCAGAACATTAAGTCCTCATCATTTCATTATCAACGAATATCGCTTTTTTATTAATTAAGGCACGACTGATTTGAGAGCCGATTCTTTGAGCCACTTGAGCAGCTCATTGCATGTTTAGGGTTTTATGAAATGGCCATCTCACCTCACATAATGACAATCTAATCTAAGCGGACCTTAGACCTGCATGTGGGGACCGACATTGCGTAAAGACAAATTAGAATCGTACCTGAAGGCCGAAAGCGTGCTTCGGGAGATTCAAGTCCTGGAACATGAGAGGGCGTGTGGGGAGTGCTCTAACGGAAATGTCGTACTTTGGGGCCCTCGGATCAACTAAAAGGAATTGTCGGACAAGTAGCTAGGTCCTTCGGACGGCCGAGATTGCTGCTCCATTTAACTTTGTCATTCAATGCACATCCGCTCGTTGCCCTTCGTCTGGGACGCAATTAAAGCGCAAATGGCGAAGGGAATGAAGGGTCCTGGCGCTGGTAGTCGTCCCGCAGTTCTGGAGTAATTAGCTCAAAGGGTGCAGTCAAAATGTGCCTAAAATCAGAGAGTTTGCTCATTTTCTTTTACATTGGGGCGCCTTGAGGAACCGGCAGAAGAAACGGTTACATGTGGATTGTGGTACAAATTGAAGTCTCGTTGGGATCGCGTTTAGTCTAAAGGTGTAATTGTCCTGTGCCCAGTCAGTCCGTGCGGTGAAGCTAACTTATTCGACGAATTTGATTCCAAATCGCCCATCATGAAAACTTATGAGGATATTTAGGGGTGCTTGAGATTGGCTAACGCCGAAGGCTCTTCAGTGGGTACTTCCAGTTGAGCACGGGCAATTATTCACATTAATTGGCACCAATTATTTCTAGAAACTTCCCAAATAGTAGCTAAAACGCGAGATCTTGGAATTTTTTTTCGCACTGACGTTCTGATTCACAAGCTTCATTATTTCTCCCTATTCCCGTTGTATCAACATCGTTAAACGGGGCTCCCTAGGACTCAGTGTCGGGCTGGCGCTCCGGTGGTGTGGTGGCGGCGGCCAGACTAGCGACGCTACCTTTTATTACACTTTGTTTAGCAGGTGGCCTGAAACGCTTCTCGCCTCCTGGACGTCGTTTACTCTCGCAGTTTATCCAATTACATGAATTATGGTTGCTGAGATATTAACTGGACTGAATTTAATGCTGGTGTCAGCAACTTTATTGTGTTATTAATTAGCAGTTTATTTCGGTTAGTGTTCTTGAGTTACTCGTTGTGATTTTATTAACAGCGTTGAGTAATTTCATTTTTTTTCGAATAACTGCTAGCTACTTATCGTTTTACGAGCGTTTCTTTGTAAGTTTCCTCTTAATTTATGAGCATATAATTGCTTGTGCCACAAAAGCGCATTTATGCAGCGATATATGTAAACACTGACCGGTTACTTCTATGTCTAGCATGTACCAATGTTGATGAATAATAAAATGATACAAAAACTTATTTTTTAATAAAAGAAAATACAATTCAATTTCTCTCCTTCTTCTTCAGCCGTCGTCAAATATCCATTTTAAGTTATTAAAAAAATCGAAGAGATATTTGTTCAAATAAATAGCTTATGTTATGTTGAAGTGTGTATAGCTTCTAAACTGTGTTCGTTCCCTCCAAATTTCATGTCTCTTACTTAAAAGAGCCGTTAAGAATCATGTCATATAAGTCAAGTTTTAATAGTTCGGGGTAAAATGAAACTTCGCGTGATAAGTGATATCATTTTAGTTCTTCGTTCCGGCGTGGGTCAGTGTATTTCTCGACTCTCGCAGCTGGCAACTGTTAAAGGTTAATTTCTTATAATGGGTAGAGAATCTATGCGCCATTAGAGAACAAGAAAAAATTGTAAATTTAGTTTTTATGTTATAAATATTTGAATAAAAACATGTCATCTCAGTTTCTAAAGTTCCCTTCACTTAACCGTTCTCTGAACCCTCCTCTAATGAGAACCAGACTAATTCGTGCGGCTTTCCTCGATGAGTTAGCGAAAATGGGTACTTGCTATATTCAAATTAAAATACACCTATATATAAGGTTGCTAGTTATTATGCAGATAATTATTATACGTTGCTAAAGACTAGACCGCTCTGGGGTGTTTGTGTAATTAAGGCAACTGGAAAGAAGGAAAGGGCTTCGTTTCTTAAGACCACTTTCTTCCCGGAACACCAATTAAGAAGATGAGTGTGGGGTAAACGCAGAACACTTAAGAACAACTAAGGAAAACTCTGGGAAGAAAAATTGGGGAAAAAAAATTCCAAAGCTCACATCCATTGCATCTTTTTCCTAAGGCCAGACACTAATCTTTGCTTGCACGATATTCGAGTCAGTTAGCTGCATGAAGACATGAAACGAAATTTTTATGCTCAGCCTTCCGTAGAATATTTGAGAGAACACTTTTGTGCAGCTTTTTGCTACACGGAATAGGGAGGGCTCGTTATATCATAGTTGCGGCGAAAACATGTTTGGTTGTGTCATAAACCGCTGTGTGTATGCACCTTTCAGCTCAAGTCTGCAGCAGGTATGAACCCACCTTGAAAGATAAGAAAAGGTCCGTAAACCTCGAGATTTGTGAGAAATCTGGAAAGCGTCGCTGAGTGCATGCAGCGAATGATTTTAATGCCCTGATTAGTGCGAACTTTTATACCTGGCAGCAGCGGCGGCGCCACAATCGCTACATCCGCCGGGAAGTGATCTGACCTAGGAGAGAAGCATTGCATCTTCCCATTAAATTTACGGTTTGAATCATCTCGCCATCGTTCTTGGCTAATGCTAATTGGTGTAGTGTCACCTTCCCGCGGCGAGACAGTCCTGCTGGCGCTCTTCTCGGAGGAAGAGCGAGACTCAGTCATTTCTGGCAGCGACTTTCAAACTTTTTAGATCCAATGCTGTGTACACATGTCACCTTTAGGTCCTCCCCCGAAAAGACGGAGGATTGTGTAAGCCCCGGTGAGATCCAGACGAGCAAACAGGACTACCTAATGGCTTTGAGGTGTAGTCATCCAAAAGCTTAAAGCAGCAAATTTGCTGTGCCAATCTGTTTTCTGAGCAGGACATTGTTTCGACAATTCAGTCGAGTCCCCTTGAATTGTTTGGTGTCTGTAAAGTACAAGTTTGTTATTAGAGACAAAGCCAGGAATAGAGAGCATGAAATCCTGAAATAAACTGGTCTCGTCATCGTTTTACAAAGAATGCCAGGCATCACGACTCTTTTCGAGGGCACTTTTTGTTTTACAGCCAGTGCAGCAGTTTCCTATTCTAGTGTTTTCTGAATAAAATATTCGTGTTTCGCCTTTCTTCTTGTCAGCTCTGTTACTGCAGCTGAAGGAGCTGTTTGAACCCGCTAACAGGCCAATTTTCCTCTTTATTAACTTAAGGCAAATTAGTTAGGAATTTGTATTCCTTTGAAACTGTTCAAATACTAAAAAACAGTTGAATGCAAATAAATATTTCGACCCATTTACACTCAGATAATAATAAATTGTGAACAATTGCAAGAATTTTTAACGAGAACTAATAAAATTGAATGCGTTCATGCTACAATAAGAAAACGATTTTTATCAACACTCGTAAATTCTCGACAAAATCGGATCATGTGCATGTGTTATGGAACAACCGAATATCCGAATTTTTTACGCGTCATAGAAATCCCTAACAATAGAGAAAATCCACTGATGTGCTTGATAGCAACAATTGAATTGCCCAAAATTATGATATTTTTATTTTTCCATGTCGCCCTATAGTTTTTGCACGGGCTAGTTATTCGAAATGGCAATGTGTGATTTTGCAATATATATGATTATTGCAGTGGTTCACAGCAGGTTTTGCCACTAGAGGACAATGCGACTGGAAACAACAGTTCACTTAAATAAGCACGGTTATATGCAGGATGGACGACCAGGCATTAAAAGTGCAGGCATAGGCATCGCACTAATACCTTTAGTAGGGGCTAAAATTAAAGTAGTCAGCCAGGATTGCTATTTGATAATGTATAGAGAACTTTTTAAATTTTACCAGCATTTTACTTTGAATTAAACTTGCACTCAAAAACGACTGGCATAGGCATCATGCAAAAATTCTTGTCCTTTTACGTATTGGATGCACACACATCTAAGTTGGGGATAATTGAATTCGGGATTCATATAATATGTATAGTAGGTAAGTACTTATACCAAGTAATGACCTACATAGTAAAATTTGTTGTGGTACTTTAAAAACTCCTTCATACGCTCACGCATAGAATTACCTTAATTGAGCTCTTCTTGCGTAACTGCAGCCTTTAAATTTCCCTCGTCTTGTTTTTTTATGTAAAAAAATGTAATTTTCTTCTAGTTCATCGTTACGGAAAGCTGAGCTTCTCGTTTTTCATTAAATTACGAGATGATTGATTTCATTGCAGTGAAGTTTCCTGACCTCTTCATTAACTCGATTCATCCGGAAAATCGATTTTCCATCCAAGCGATTATTTACCTGCAATAAAACTTTTATGTAAATTAATTAATTTAAGCTCTTCAAGTTGGAAACAGCGCACCCAAAGATTTGTGCTGCTCCGCAACGGAGTTCGTTTCCTGCCTGCCTACCCCTAAACCTCTCCTTCACCCTTTTTCAATTTCCGAACGTTCGAATTCGACAACCACGACGTAAGGTAAGGAGGTATGTGTGTGGATCCGAGCCGAGTTATAGCTCTTGATCCATCTCAGACGCTTGCAACATAGGGCCTGGAATCATTCGTGTCATTATGAAATATTTCGGAATATATGTATATTATTAAAACAACTTAATCGAAGGTCACTTTCGTCGGTTCAACGAGGAGAGTACCGTCCTCGAGCAATATTTTTCAACCAACGACCGCCGTTTTGGCGGATAAAATCGATGTCGTCGGTTGATGGCACCCAAAGGAGTACGTGGCGTGCTGGGAAAGTACACAAGAAATACTAAAAGCTGCTGTTTACTTAAGCCAACACCCTTCTCCAGCCCTGGGGATAGTTCGACAAGACCCTTTGACAGATTCGATCTCCCGGTGGCAAACCAATTCGCAGGACTCTCGATGCCCTGCCAACGGGGAAATAAATTGCCGCCAATTAATCATCTTTAAATCTTCTCCCCGCTGCAGTGTCGATCTGAGATCAGGATTCCCGATATTCCCGCTTGGCTTCTGAGTCCTCCGCCAATCCCAAACCGTCTTTAAAATTCGATTTGAAAGCCCCAGCCCCGCGGGAGCCACCGCCGCCGCGCCGCTTCCTCTTCGGAAAATTTTCCATGTTTGTAAACATGTGCCCGTCATCCTCCGTGGAAGCGGAAGCGTTAGCGGAAAGACAAGCGGCGGCACATGAAAGGGAAGCGGGAGCATGCGAACTTTACACAGCGAGTGATTACACAGAACAAAAGCAAAGAGCCCTTTAAACCGACCGATGTTTGAGCAAAATGTTTGGGAGCACAAAGCGCACGCCCCCGCACCCGCCAGCTATTAATCAGCGCGATAAAGAGCATAGGCGCCAAGAGGCATTCAATCCGAGCTGATATAATTGCCTAATTTTTAACAGCGGCGGGCCACCACCCCCGCAGATTAAAGCCGACACCCCTTGAGGTAGCCCCCCGTGGAAACCAGAGCTCCTGAGTCGGGGCGATCTATTAACTGAAGTTATGTGTCTGAAATACAAGAAGCATTCGCAAATGTTTATTTACCTGCTACTCGAAGTACCCACCTTAGGGCAGCTGTCACGCCGGTGTAATTGATTCTAGAAAGAAACCCCCGCTTCCGGGGGGATCTGAAATCCGTAATTACTACCGAGGGGGCATGAGCTGCTCAGCCACCTGGGCGTAAACAATCGCCCCCCAAGAGCTGCGAGGGGCAGTTGAAACACTTCATTCAAATTAACTTGGGCTGGAACGAATGTTTTGAAAAAAAATTTTATTACAATAAATACTCCCCTAAAACAAGCAACACTCTTTGGGGTCGTCCAGCAAATCACGAGGGAATTAATTACTGCAGCTTTAAACTGACCTTTGATTCTCCTTAAAATTTAATACTGCGGGTTTCATTCGATACAATAGCTACTCCAAGATAAAACACAGATAAAACTTTTTAAAAAACATGAGCTATTGTTAGAATCAGTCGAACTCCTTAGGTTGTACCTAATGAAATATCAGCTACCGTCTTGCAGGACAGGATCCTTTTCCTTTACATATTTTATCAATATCGATCATAAGATGTTTTAATATCTAATTACAATAGAAATACATATAGAGAGTACGATTTTCGAAAATTACATTATAAATATATAATACTAAAAATGGTTTGGCACGCAAGTAAATTCTCATTTTGAAGCAAACATTTTGCTGGAGACTTGAAATTAAAGTTAGATCGCACAAAGAAGATTTTATACTCTGGACAGAATACATTAAAGTCAGACTCTCATCTCCATAATATGTTCGTCCTTCACCCTGCGCGCCCTCATTATAGTGATGCTGGAGACCCGATTCAGCAGGGCCCTCCTTTGGCAGCATAAAAATATGGCATATTTCTTCTACTCGTTTCTGCAACTGGTTTTTCCTAAGAGAATTTTCCAAAACGATTCATTGATTTAAAACTGCGCAAAGAAGACCCATTGCAATGGAAAATGCTCCCTTTCGCATCGCAACGAAATGCATGACCGATTTGCTGCTCAAGAGTCGTGCGAATGCATGCGGCCATTTCTACCAGCAGCGCCGCGTTTTCTGCCTACGAGCAGTTCAAAGAAAGCATCTCTGGTTTCATAACTCTAAATGTTCAGAAGGGTTCACCACATAGAGAATTATGTCTTCAGCCTTTTCGTCCTCGGCAGAGCATCTTCTGCGGCAATTTTTACAATTACGCGCCCTAAAAGCAACTGGGTCTTACAGTGAAAAGATGCGAATCAGTAAATTTGCTTTTGTTGAATATCTTGTATCTTTTAGATACTCCTCGGCCCACCGATTGGGAGTTGAAACCTTTCGTTAGGGCAATTGGCACACGCCGTGCTTCTACCAAACTTTGTATTGGGAGGCAAAAACTCTCGCTTCAGCGTCTATGCTAAGAATAAATAAAGAAGACGGGCCTCTATAAAACCGTAAAACTTCGAAATCCCTCTGATTCGTCTTAAAAGAAACGACTTCACTTCAGTTGGGTTTTTCTGTCTCCAGGCAAAATTTCGGGCATTGATTGTGCCTGCAAAGCCTCAGATCCCATGGCTTTTCCATCGTAAAGTGAAATTAAAGAGCATTAAATTCGCCCATGCCAAGGATTATTTCGAGCAGAAATATGAAATCAATTGAGAAACCACATGTGCGTGCTCCCTCGGAAAATGCGAGGAGGTTCGATAGCGTGCCTTGGTTCTTCGGATTAAGGACCTAAGTACTTAACGATTTTCATCAGTTTTATTTTTGGACCACCAGCTCCCGGTCTGCGAGCATCCGAAACTCTGGGCATCCAAAACCCCAGGTGCCGTTGGTCGCTGAGCCATCAGGGGAGCCTTTATTTATCATAACGAGAATTTGTATAAAAATTAATGGAATATTTAAAAAAATTGTCGAAAAGGGAGATAAAGGAATTTCCACTTGCCTTTCTCACGTCTTTATCGTCCCACTTCTTCGCAGGTACAGGGGCGAAGGGCTGGGGCGGATTTCCACAGTCCTCAGTCCTTTGCGAGAAATGGCAAATTCGCACAGAGCTCAAGATATAAAACATTTGGGAATTCGCTCTTTGACATTATGTTCATTCCGAGGGACCGAGTCCCAAGTCTTGTTTGTTTTATTTTTTGCCCTGGAAACCCAAAGATGATAACAATGTGTTTGGCAGAAATTTTAAAGAACCAGAGTCCCCAAGATGCTTTTCCTGAATCGAGTTGGGTTGTAAGAGAATCAGAGCAATAGGAATTAACTCCCAGGTAGTAAGCAACAAGTTTGAAAATAAAGAAAAATGCGAAACGTCCGGATGGTTATTGTCTTCTTTAATTTTGTGTTTTCTAGAGATATAATTAGATTTTCTTTGGTTCGGATTTGCAGAATATGGTGGAATTGCACAGTATGAAATACTTAATTTAAACTAAAAGTGTGGTAGCTTGTAATTATTATATGTATGTATAAGCGAAATGAAAAACAAAACATCTTTTAGATGCTAAGCAAATCTTACGCATTAGAAAATTCTAGAGTACACAATTGCAACATTAAAAACATTTATTTTAAGGGGAAGCAGAACAGAGGATAGTGAGGTGAAGAAAAGCAACAAAAGAGGCCAACATGGTCTGATTTACTTGCCACGGCCATCGTTAGTTTTGATGGTTTGAAATTTAGTAAAATAAATTGCCATTATAAAATAAGAATATGCTTATGTACTTACTTTGTTTAAGTCAAAGCCATGAAGCAGATATCCGTTGATTCTGCGAAATATGATCCAAAGCAGCGGTTCTAGGTACTTTCTGTAGAAAGTGTGCAGCATGAAAGCTCCGCAGCCAGTCACATGCTTCCAGTGAAATGTTTCCAGGCATCGCAGGGGCAAAAGGGGGCCCCACGGCGCAAGCGGACTTCTCCATGTGTCGCAAGAGCCGCTGAAAATACCCAGTTTTGAATGGCGTGTTTGAGCCTGGGACAAAGCCTCGTCTGGCGCATCAGGCACTTTCCATTTATTGTTGTGGTCCAAGAAATTCGAGTTCGGGTACTTTCCGCTTCGCTGGTCAAGTTTCTGTTCGTCTTCACCTGAAATTCTTGGAGCGCACTGTGGCGAGGTTCTTTCCTGCTTGACGAAAGCGCGTCCCAAAGACGGTTCCCCTGGCCAGAGCAACCCCAGTCTCTCGTGCGCTCTTAATTTTCTTACCTTGTGCCGCTTCTTCCCGTGTCTGCTTCTGCAGAACCAAGACGCTGGAATTTCATGTGGGTCTGCGCATCGCGCACGTCAGTTGGTGCCACAGCCGAAGAGCACGAATATCATTCAGGTCCAATTCGTAGCCAATCCCCTAATAATAAACCGATTCAAATAGAATCCATAGGATCCAGCGCCCAACGGGTGCCTCTTCAGTCAATGCTGATTAACCGTGCGGTGCGGACGGCGACGAACGTGCCCGCAGCTGCTCCTTAACGTACCTCAAGTAACCGAGTGGAGTTATTATGCACTATTAGCGCTTTTCCAAGTTACAAAGTGGCCGTGCGTTCAGGCAAGTCCGCGACTCGCCTACGCCCGCAGACCCCTGGTCAGTGCTCATTAGTGAAACTATCGGGCCGTGAGGGAGGCAACCCTTTGGGTCTCGCCCTGTGCTGAAGTGCTGTAGAGTGCCAAGTGCCAGGAAATCAGTGTTTTAAGTGAAAGAAAAAATATTGATTTTACCGCGGTGAAATATATGTCCCTCAGGAGGAGGAAGTGGCCGTAAATGAAATCTCCGAATCAATACGCCGAGGCCGGTGCGCTGCACATCCGGCGTAATTAAATAATTACACATATCGTAAATTGGCCGCAGCACAGAACCGCCCGCATACAAATTCGGCGGGATTACCCGACAAAAACATAACTTGAGCGAATTTTAATTAAACTGGGTATCAGAAATATTGGGGTAGATATAAAGGATTAAAATATGGATTACCAGTGATCACCAAATTAACATACGTTTCGGGTTGTTTACAGCGGCCGCGCGCCTGGCGCGCTGAAATGCAGTGAGTCGCGACCAGATCAAGTGGGTGGACGAGCGGTCGACCTCGGAAGGATAATGCCCGGTCTGCGTGAGTGTATCGCGGAAACGGTTCAAACGCGCTGCGACTCGCGTAATTAATTATTGATGGAGTGTGAGGGGACTGGCCTCCGTCCCCGTGCAATTCGCTTTCTTACGTTTTAGTTGATCGTTCGGTGCGGCGCCAGCCCGGCTAAGTGACGACGATGTGAAGCAATTATCTGGCGAACCCGTGTAACTGGCATGAACCAGAGTTAATTCTTGGCACCTTGATGAAATTCTGCGAGAAAATGAGAAGACAACGCTATAAACTGAATTATTTTTGTGACAATAGCTTTTATTTACATATCCTGGCGGCGTACGTAATTTTTATAAACTATGACGTAGTGGTCGGCTCGCGTGGGACCTTTTCAGCCAGTCACTCGAGCAACGATGTAGCGACCAGCGGCGACGGCAATACGCTCACCAACAGCATCATCCGCCGCAATGGTAGCCACCTGAGCGACTTGAACGCCGGGAGCAGCAACAGCAACAATTTGTTAATCGGACTGAGCAGTTGCCAGACTGTGTGCGCGTGCAAATGGAAGGGGGGCAAGCAGACCGTGGAATGCATTGATCACGCCCTCATATCGATCCCCGATAACATCGACCCGTCGACTCAGGTCCTGGACATGTCCGGCAACAACCTCCAGATCCTGCCGAGCGAGCAGTTCATCCGCGCTAACCTGCTTAACCTCCAAAAGCTGTACTTACGAAACTGCCGAATTGGCCAGATCGACTCGGACGCGTTCAAGGGGCTGACAAACCTTGTCGACCTGGACCTCTCCCACAACCTGCTCACTGCAGTGCCCTCGACCACGCTGAGCTACATCCCCTCTCTACGAGATCTCACACTGGCTTCGAACCCCATCCAAAAGATCGACGGGTACACCTTCCGGAACACCCCCAATTTGCATAAGCTGGACCTCTCGCACTGTGATATTCAGACGATTGCACCCCAGGCGTTCGAGGGGCTCGAGTCGCTGCTCTCGCTCAAGTTGAATGGGAACAAACTGGCTGAGTTGCGCCCTCGGACCATCGAGACCCTGAGCAGACTGCACGGAGTCGAGTTGCACGACAACCCTTGGATGTGTGACTGCCGGCTGAGAGCGGCGAAGATCTGGCTCACGGAGAAGAACATCCCCTACCCCGTGCCCCCCATCTGCTCAGGGGGGCCCGAGCGGGTCATCGACCGCACCTTCCTCGACCTTCAGGTGGACGACTTTGCGTGCCGGCCCGAGATGCTGCCGGTCAACAGGTACGTGGAGTCGACGATGGGCGACAATGCGACCATCAACTGCAGGGCCGCGGCCATTCCGGCCGCCACCATCACCTGGTACTGGAACGGGCGCCTCCTGAACAACGGGTCCGCCTTCAGCTCCTACCAGCGCGTCTACATCTACGAGGACGGCGATCGCGAAAAGCGGAGTCGCCTGGTGCTGACCAACTCCCAGGAGACCGATTCCAGCGAGTTCTACTGCGTCGCTGAAAACAAGGCGGGCACAGCCGAGGCGAACTTCACGCTGCACGTCGCCGTGCGGACCGCCGGGATGGCCTCCTTGGGCAGTGGTCAGATCGTCGGACTGAGTGCGGCCCTCGTGATCTTGATCCTGTTCATTTTGCTCATCGCCCTCTTCCTGCTGATTAGAATAAAGCGCACACCGTTCATTGAGAGCAAAACCCCAAACCACCTCGAAGTCGTTACGACCGTAAATCAGCCAAATAGTGTTACTTGCAAGCAGCAGGGTTCCTCGATGAGTCCGCAGGGAATGGCCACCGGGAACGGCGTCCTGCCCAATCGGATGGAAACGGACAACATAGAACGCAAGAACAGCTTCACCGGAAGCGAGTCGAAACAGACGAACCCAGTCCAGAAGCCGCCCCGGCTTACTGACCTGCCATACGCCAACACCTCCTACGAGGGGGGTAGCAGCGCTCTGTCCTCGGCCTCCTGCTTCATCTCGCCGACGGCGTCTGCGGGCAACAACCCCGATCTGATCAACGACACCAAGCGGTGCGACAGCGACGAGTTCGTCGACCTCAAGATCCCCGCGGTGCTCACCACCAAGGATTGTTTGGACCACTCCTCCCTAGTGGGCGCCTCCTCAATGGACCGGCCTGGCAGTGGCGAGTACAGCAGGGCCGGGGGCTGCGACTCCTTGTACCCCTCCGGTTTGTGGGAGAACTCAACAGTCCAGGCGAACAACTACAATTCAGACGAACTCTACTTGAAGCGCGCCACGAGCACGACCCTCTCCGGGTTCAACTGCTATAGCGACAAGACTCCTATTATAGACAATACTCATCTGTACGACCTGCACTGCGGAACGACCAACGAGTACTTCAGCAAGACCTTCCCGCGGACGCACTTCGGCAACATGTCCACCACGTCAACGGCCTCGACAACCGGGCTGTCCGGAAGCGGAGCCCGCGAGGCTGCGTCGACCACCCTGACAACAACGACGACACTCTCCTCGTCGGGCGGCGTGAGTGGCTACCCATCTGACTACGGCTTGCCGCTGGTGCCCGGAGCAGAGCAGCAGATTCACCACCCGCATTACGCCCATCCCCCGCAGCCCTCGGCGTTCAACAATAACTCTAGTTGTAGTAATAACAATAACAATAAGAACAGCAACCCTCTGCCGGTGGCTCTGCCCAACGGCATGCCAATCAATGCTAAGACGATCCGCGTGTGGCAGAAGGGTGGTGTACCTGTCCTACCACCCGTAACTGCCTTAAAACGTGCTTTAACGAGTAGCAGTCGGAACTCGCCCGACGAGGGCTACCAGGAGGGGTGCGGTACTGATGTTTAGTGTGATTGACTATTTAATTTCGTTTCCTCTCGACTTTGAGTTCCCTTGAAGTTCGCAGTTGCGTTGATTATTAAAAGTAAAATTTTGTGATAGTGTGATCAAGGAGCGCAGAGGGTCTTGCGGGGTTTCCAGCAGCAGACGAGCGATTTGTACTGACACTCGTATCTAAGGAGAACTAAAAAAATAATAGCCCTAGGTTTAACCATGTATGATCGTATATTGAATGTATATTACTACTAATAAGTGTACAGTGATATTATACTAATTCTCAGCAGCGCGGAAGAGTTAAATGTTTACTGGTCGATTAATCACACTTCTAGCCGTAATGCAACGCCACCATCTGTACCAACAGACAGCGCAATCCTTCCTCGCTAGCAACTCGAAATTCCGAGCAACCGTGAGTTATTCATTTTTAGCATAGACTGAATAATTAAAGTCTATCCAACCGAACATTTACAGCAGAGCGAATTCAGCGTCGCCAGTGACATTTTTCAGATGTGTTTCTTTCACGATCCTCTAAATTACATATGGTTCTCATTTTCGGATTGTGGCTGAAGCCCTTTTCAATACTATAATTACATATGTATACTCTCTGAGCTCTACATTGAAAAATGCTCAACCAATTATCCTTTCCCTACCTTATGTAGTCACAGGAATTTAAAGTGCAAGGGTCGGAAAAGGAAATTTCAAAATGGCTGGAAAAAGAGGCAACTCAATTCGGTTTAAAATAGTACTTAACAATTTTATTCAGATTTATAACAAATTTTTCAAAAATATTCTGATCTAATCACTTTGAAAAAATATTTGCCGTTTTGTGTTTTTGTTACATCATACTTAAAGCAAATTTTCTAAACTTTCATTGATATTTTATTTTTTATGAATATCCCTTGCAATATTATTTTTCTAACCTGTGTCCACCTTAATTTTGGCGGTAATTTTTGTAAAGTAATTAATTTTTAAAATGTCCTACGAATAAAACAAGTGATTAATTAATAAAGCCGTCACTTGAGCGCTGAAATCGCTCAGCTAACCTCAGTATGAAACGTTGGATGTTATTTAGTCTATGTGTTTAGTCACTTTCTGGCAACCGCTTCGTTCGCTGGCCATCCCTTCCACATCCCCGCCCGCGTCGGCCAGCTGCTGACAGACTGCCTTGGTTCTAAGCCCCTTCCGTTCACCAGGACCCGTTCCGATTCAGTTCTCTATTTTGTACATATCTCAAGACAAAGACGAACGTGTAGATTTATAAATATATATTTTTGTTTCCTTTACTTTGAATAGGAGGACTATTATACAAGTTAGTTATACATCTAGAGATATACTGGTAATTTTTTTTATAAAGAGGTATCTTTGTGTATAAGATATTTGAGATGATTATGAAGAAAACCAAAGACTTTTTCCTTTCACGTAATTGGAAAAGAAAAAAAATTGAATTAAAACTGGAAAATAAAAGAAAGCCCACTGTGTTTCATTTCAAACGAATAATTCATGCACTTTCCACGGTCGGGGTGCTCCTTTTGACCTACTTTCAGGGAGCGGAATATCTTTCACTTTCCGACGGGAGCGAGATGCGGTTGACATCTTCTGGGTTCATGGGGCTCCGCAAGCCCGCTAAGGAAGAATTTTTTTGGGGAGGGTTGTTGCCTGATGGCTGCTTGTCGATTGTCTAGTAAAAGGCTTTTGGTTCGCGAAGGTTCGGTCGCTTAAAGAGCACTTTATGTGGGAATTCGATCAATACGATGAATTTCATTTCTACTCAAGATGTGACCGGTGCACCGGTGTGTTCGTCTATCGATTTTGGCCATAAGAAGGATATTCAAAAATTTATGAAGAATATGAAAATAAGTTT
Organism: Machimus atricapillus; assembly: GCA_933228815.1. Taxonomy (NCBI): domain Eukaryota; kingdom Metazoa; phylum Arthropoda; class Insecta; order Diptera; family Asilidae; genus Machimus; species Machimus atricapillus. The sequence goes on along the minus strand of OW121784.1, from coordinate 83,326,290 downwards.
TAGGGTTGCGCAAGGGCCGAGTGATCCAAAGACGGGTGTATGCCAAGTAGGTAGTATTCAAAGCGGAGACCGAACCAGTCGTAGGTATTTTAAGGGATAGAGAGGAATTTCAAATCAGCCTAGATTTTTGCCTTTGAACTTACAAAAGCCGCTTACAAAGTATTTAAAAGCAGTTAATGTTTAAGAGATTGCACAAGAGCCGAGCATCGACCCCGCGTAGTCACTAGAATTCGTAAATAGCTTTGCGGGGCTAGTAACAACTTCTTTCTTTAATAATCAACATATGTAATCAAATAAAATTCGCTCAATGATATGTATTTTAACGCAGGAAAAGAACGACATACAAAATTTATACGTCGTTTGAAACTTTAGTAAAAGTAAACTGCTTTCTCCAAAGGGAGATAAAATAGCATTTCTTCAAATTTTCGGAGTTTTAATTAATAGACTGTATTTTCCCCTGTATTTAATTATTAGTTCAGATTGATAGTTTTCAATTCCTCATTTTTGAGGTTTAAAATGATCAAATAGTGCAAAAGAGAAAATAATATTTTAAAAGCAAATTTATTTTTGTATTAATTTGATATTACCGATAAAAATAGAACTGCGGTTCCGCATAGGGAAATTAAATTTGTTCATCACTGAGACAATATTTGCAAGGTAAGTAGATACATTTAGTGTTAAAACCTTTTCAGAGTGCCAGCGCAAGATTTACGGTCAACTAATTCAACATTCGAAAATATGTATATCAATAAAATCGTTTAATATTTTTAAAGTAATAATTGCAAAAGTCTATCTTTTTCACATTAAAATTCAACCCATTACGAAAAAGCTAGTTTGCACGAAAATATGTATGTAAAATTAGCTTCTGCTGTAATTCTAAAGGAAACGGGCTGAAATTATCTATAATTTTGATAATAGCGGGTAATCTCGTTACTCATTTAATTTTGAATTTAAGTGGAATTGAAGTTTCTTTCACTGCGTTTAGCGACAGCCGCTGAAGTATTTGCGTGTGTATTTGTGTATGCGTGTCTGCCCATGTGAGCAAGCAGACGTATGAACGGCTCCCAAATTGCCCGCTTTTACGTTCTTCCTCTGCAGCTGCAATTATGTCGACGATTCCAAGACCTTCCGAGACTTTGGCTGGAGTGCTTTCAAGTTCGTTTAGAATTCTTGCAACTCACAACAAAAGGGAAAAATTAATTTCATTAAGGGTCAATTTTGTGAAGGTTCGTTTGTTGGAGATACGACGCAATCGACGAGTTTTCATAAATATTTAATATGTACTCATTTTTTCAATTAATTGGAATTCAATTGCGTTTTAAAAAGCGAATTATGTAGGCTGAGAGACAGATTGTGAAATGTTAGCATAGACATATGTATGTACATATAAATATTTATTAATATTATTATTTATTTGTCTATGCTAATAAATCTACAAAGGCTAAACAACTCGTATAATTTTGCATCAGCGTAGACGATCTTATTACAAAAACGCCATGATATTTTGAAATTGCACAAGTAAATGTGTGCCAATCACAAAGGCCAGCTGAACTACCAAATTGTTTTTTTTTTTAGAAAATTGTAAAACAGAGCTGGTTGTTTCCAATTAATCAAAATCAATGAGAGTGCGCATAGTGATTGCATTTACATAATTTTAAGTCGTTAGGAATTTAATCCAACTTCGTAAACAATTTCTACTAAATACGTTTCTGCGTCTGCAAGAAGTAAGCGCATTATGCGTTTGTGTCATAGTTAAGAAAAATATTACGTACAAAAGAAATACATAAGTAGGTGTACCTAAGCAAGCTTATCCCTCGTTAATTTAAAAGCAAGCTTAATTTACTCAAACATTTTGTCTTTGCACTAATGAAATGCTCTGGGTGGGTGAATTTTTATGCAGTTGAATAGAACCATAAAGTTCTGCAGCCCCGTCAGATTGTGTGCGTTGTTTATTACAATGCCAGCAAACTATGTACATAATTTATTGAAAACAAGCGGAATTCTAGAAGACACTCGAAAGCGAAATGAAAAATGGAAGTTTAACTGGTTTAACTGCTTGAGTTATTTTTCTGATCCATTAATTCCTGTAAGACATAAAAGTTTCTAACCCACTTGTGCAGCTACCCATTTCGAATAAATTACTTCGCACATCTCCACACACTCCGGACTGAGTTTTAATTTATACGCACACTTATTCCATTTGTTTGCGCTTATCAGGCAGCCTTGTGTTAATTGCGAGTTACACTTTCTTCTACGTACAGTTGAGCAAAACTTGAAACTTTTGCGTCCGTCGGCGAGCCGGGCTTCTTAAAGATTAAATAAAGCATTCTGCTGCGCTGTCCTAATAGTTTGGATTGTTTTCCTGATTAAGTGGAATGGAATATTGGAGGCATTCAGCTCAAATCGGAAGAAAAGCCCTAGAAGTTATGTAGCATGGCTTATCCCTTAAGACATAGAAGTATTCGTCCGACTGAGGTTTATGTGATTTTAATAAGCCTCTTCGGTATTTGCTTTTATTTGTAAATATTGAAGTAAATAGAGCACGTTTTAAAGTAAGAGTATATTTATGAAACGAAAAATTTAGTATTTTCATTTCAACGAGTTATGTAATTATAGAGTTCACAAAAAATGCTTTTACAATTCGTTATATTCTGCAATTGGAAATTCTTTGTCGGCAAATAAATAAAATAACAGCCATAACAGTATGCTGCTCGGGAAAGAGAACTTTTATGAAAAATTCCGCGGCCAAATTTATTTAACCATAGCAGTTATAGTCCATCAGGTTCGAATTGCTATCAATGTGAGCACATGTAGCGCAAAATGTGAAAACACTGAACTAATTGGCGAATACCTGCATACGCATGTATTTCGGACGATAAATTGCTGATATTGAATGTGACCAACTTAAGCACTTAATTTGGTTCCAATAAACGCAAATCACAGCCTTGCTGTAGACGGTCGTACCAAATCAAATTAAATTTTATGGACAAAGGAAACAAAGAAATTAAATTGAAATGTTCTCAAATCACATAATCCTGCGACCACTCCCCCGCGCGGTCCGACAACTTAAGCAAAATTCTGAAAGCGTCCTTTGCTTGCCGCCGCACGACCGCAGTCGACCCTTCGCTCGCGCCCTGTTGTTAAGAGAAGCAGGCCGGCAAAATTTTAGTCCTGCATTAGGCGTAGGTTGCTCAATAATCCTCAACAATCAATCAACGCTAATCATCAACAAGGACAACAATTTGTTCAGTTCTATGTTCGAGAAAAGTAACGATAAAAGAAAATTCAATTCTGCTCAAAATTATAAATTCCCGTGGATTATAAGGATTCGCTGGTGGCACTATGCTGCCGCTAATAACGCCGTCCGCTGGGGCAACACCCTAAAATTAATAAATTCAAAATGAAGCCCTTTTGATTCAACTGTTTTTGTTAATGTAGCTGGGTCCGGATCCAGTCTGCTGCCGCTGGAGCCCTATCGCGATTCCGCGGAAAGTGCGGTGCGGTATGAATGACCTTCCGCGTACCAGAACTAGGGACTTTCGTCATTTTATAGGAATTTTGAGCTCCGCCAAAGCAATCCCTGCTAATGGAGGTTTCGTTCACTCCTTTGTTTCAGCCCCGCTGGATATACGCTGCCAATGTGACTCCACCCTTGACGGGCCGACGTAACGAATGGCTCCCACTGGGCTACGGCTATTTTAGTTCACCGAGATTTATTCAAGGGGGAAAATCACTTAATAACTTATTTGAAAATTGCTTAGTGGCAAATTTAATTTCGCTAAAATTCTGCCTAAGGACACTGCCACAGAATTTAATTATTAGGGTGATGAGTGAGTTGAGTGATCTTTGTTTATATCTTTTATTATTCCCTAGGCCTCCAATTCCCAAATTGTATCCCTTCAAAACCAAATCGAGTTTATTAAAACTAAATGGCTACATCCCTTTTCTTACTTCAATAAGGATAATGTATTTAATGGTTCTTTTTTGGGATCTTTGCACTTGTGTCATTTTAATTCGCAAAGTTTTGCAAAAACAAATGCCAACGTATTTGAAAACGACTTTGACGATAAAATTTTTATGCATTTTTCAATTGTACAATACAATTGTAAAATTGAAATCAATTAGGCTTAGATTTTGACAAAGTTATTAAATTTTTAAGTAAATCTGTATTAACACTTAGCTGACCTAAGGGTTAATTAATAAGAGAGAAGATTAGCTGGCTTGCAGCAAATATTTTCGTGGTTGGCGTTTGGAAATTTAGGCAATCTATAATTGATATTTCATGAAGCTCTATTCTTGTGTTGGATCTTGTTTTGAATGAAGTGTAAAAAGGAAATACGTCTTAATGCGCGAGATTAACTCGTATATGGCCACTTTTATCTTTTACTTTTTTTATTGTCTGTGAAATTTTATTATTGAAAAAGAAAATTATTAATATTTTAGACGACATGTTTCTTTCACCCCAACGTTTTGTTGCTATATATTAAGCGGTGCAAAGTAATCGATTTTTGATCGTGTCGTTTTAAGCTTTTTTCGTTTTGTTGCCTTATGCGGTGGTGCCATCGATCAAAACCATTTTATTAGTTATATTCTTGACCTATTCGTGGTGCCTGGCTGCAGGCGTCCTCTCTTAAAACAGGCCTTAAAGAAAAAATCAATACACCTCCGCTTCTACATGTGTAATATTTTCCCTTTCCACGCCCCACGAAGGAGACTTATCCCTTGCATATGTGTGAACATTGCCTAGCGACATTGTTGTACCCTTTTGTGTGGTATTAACTTGTGCGAGGGGTCCGGAGGACTTGAAAGTCGGCATTTATGCCCCCGTATATGACTAGGACTCATTCTTGTGTTCACGTTTTTCCAGCAAATTGGTTAGAAAGGATTTTTTATGTCCACTGGAGCCCTGCTTTGAAAGTATCAAGGACAGCATCTTATCCAGCTGTATCCGCTCTTATCCTCTCCTCGCAGCCTGAAATGGGGCTCATCCAATCACCCCGGCTCCCCCCAAGCCCACGGGCCGACGGAGCGTCGTGCGGAGAAAGTTTTCATCAGTTGCGACAAACGTATGCATGTACGGTGCACGCGATGTTATGAGGCATGATAACGCGGATGTGGAGCAAGTGCGCGACAAGAAAAACAAAACTTGCTAAAAATCGGCCCTTTGGCCTGATGAGCCTTCGTCCTCCCCGAACCGGGGAAGGTTGCCCGGGTGTTTCCCGTATCGCTGTGACTTTTGTTTCCTTTTTATTATTTCCTTCGTTATCATCATATTCGTCGAGATTATAACAGAAAAGGCAGGAAATTTTGGCTAGATACATTGTGCCGTCATCAAAGATTGCGATTTGCGAGGGACCGAAGTTTGGGCGAGTTGGGGCAAAAGGAGCCGCAGGGGCACAGGCCAGTCTGGGGTCGGTGCCGGTGGGTGTGAAGACTTTTTTTAGAAATTCCAAAAGCACCATAAAAATGGAAAAGTTTCCATTTGGAAATATCGCGGACGTGCGCTCGAGATTGGGACTTTTTAATCCTTTATTATTTTGGATTTTTCTGCTGTTAACCCAGTTAAGGCCATCAGCGATTTTTGCGATGTGACGCGAATTTATATAGCCGCAAATGGGCCATATTCCATTTACATTTCTATGCAATAAAATTTAATTCTGTCGTGCCGCGCAACCCCAATATCTTGGGAGCCGCCACTCTTTTATCTCCTGAAATATGGAGGTTAATGGCCAACTTTTCTGGGATGAATTTTTATTTATGCTTTTGGTTCGACTACCAGTGACATAATAACCCCTTTAAAATGGGTGAATTGAATTTTAACTTTTTAATAAATATTGTGCATTAATTCGAATCTTTGAATGAGCTCTAGACGCCACTGAATTTATTTTACCGGCTGTCAAGGTGCAGAGCGGTCAATAAATGAGATGTAAAAGTATATACATATATGTATTTCAAAGTTGCTCCATAATGATGAAAAGAAAATATTCGTTTTTATTTTTGTTTCTGATGGAACATAAATCCGTTCGAAATGCAGGAAGTTTTAAAACACTGGCGCAGTTTCAAAACCTCGTTGGCTTAAAATTTGAAATAACCCAGGCATTCAAACATTTTACGTTTTGAACGGATTTGTATGCCATCTATTGAGGAAAAGGGGTGATTATTTTGCCTACCTAAATGTCTTTTAATAGATCCTTTAGATTGTCGTCTACTTAGTTACATAAAAGAAATTACAATATTTCTTAAACCGATTGTAAATAGGATCGATGTCCGACTATTAACAACACTTTTTTAATTCTGATCTTTCCAAAATATATGTTGGTTCGATAACAAAATAACACCATAACGTCTACTTCGTTTGAGTTTTTTGGTTCAATTTCTCCATCGCTTTATTTAAATGTTTGAATGCCCTCAAAAAACTCGAGTTCATCGAACGAAACAAAATACTCCTTTTAATACAAAAATGTTTGCAGAGGGGTTACCGGCAACTGCAAATCTCTCCTAGATAAGGCAACTAAACACGAGTGCGATGTTATTCTGATTTGTTCAAACTGGGGACCATCAAGGGCTGCACGTGGCCAATGCAAAACACCCATTTGAGCGGTAACATGTAAAATTGTGTAAGATTCTGCAACAAAATCCCTCAAAAAGTAATAAAATTGACGGATTTTATTATATTGCCCCGAAGGAGGGTTCTTTTCGCTGACTCACAGAAATAGGACCTAGCTGTGTGCTCTGGCTACAATAGACGTTAGAGTTCCACCCTCAGAAGTCCAGACACGTTCCCAGATAACTCGGAGTATTCCTGACAGCACCCTTTCTGGTCTACCGCACTGATCAATAGAATCGTCAAACTAATACCTCTGAATTCGGTGCGGTTAATGCATGCATAGCCAGGAGAGTGCCAATGGTTGTGCTCACTCATGCGCTGAAAATCAGAACTAATAATAGTCAAGGGAGGAAGGGTCCAGGACCCCGCACCCCGGGGGTCTTTCCGAACCCACTCGTAAACACAACACCAGCCCTTGCCAGCAGCTCATATGCGGGAGAGGGGGCAGCCGCCCTGAGGCAGTTGATTTTCTTAATATTTGTCTTCATTAGAAGCGCCTCCGCAGAGGGAAGGGAGACCCGGCGGAACGAGCAGGAAATTTCAAAAATTCCACGGACGAGCCCCATTCACAGTGCCCCGATTACCCGAGGATAAAATTATTTGAATTCATGAAGTGTTGGCCCAGCGGGTCACCCATCATATCGCAAATGATTGCTTTTGCCGTGGTTTTGTTTGCACACCCCGCGCAGCAGCAAATCGAAATTGGATTGGATATCGGCTCCTTACGCCCAGGAGACTAATTTTAGTGATGACGCCGAGTCGCCGAAGTTAATCACAAGGTGTCGCTTCGACTGGCATTGGGCGCTTCTGTCCCCGCCCCTCACCCGGGTGGTAATCATTAAAACTGTTTACTGCACAAATATTTTCCCTACTTCTGGCCTTGTCCGCTTTGATGGCAGCGGGATGGTTGAAAAAATAAACAAAAACGGCGGAGGGGTCGGAAGGTGTTTTGCATGTCCCCTGATTGATAGACCCGTGCGCACCCACACCAGTGAAACGCGATTTTGGACCACTTCGTCGAACACCGACCTCGGTCTCAACGTTTGTTTTGCACCCACAACTGCCGGTACTTTAATTTTGATTCATCGGTGCTAAAATGCAACTCTTCATCTAAATTCAACTAAATTCGCCTGCAAAACCGATCTCTGGCGAGCGTAATCAGAACTTTCATGAAAGCACAATTGCCGACTGTGTTTGACTTTGTGTCAAGGTTTTATTAATGGAAGCAAACTAATATTGCTTTGGATTTTATTGCATTTATCGGGAGTTCTAATGAAATTCTACAATTTACAAATGTAACACTTCAGTTCAACCCCCGGAAGGAGCGACTTTCGCCGCTTTGAGATACATTATTAATTTGTACTAATTACAATTCTCGCGCTAAAGTTTTGAAAATTATGTGAATTTCCCTTTCACAATACAAACTTGCTGTGCACCTAATACTTCATAAAAAAATTAGGGTCACTATTAATATTTGAAATTTGACCTTGATAGGATATAAAGACATTTTCTAACTTGTACTAATTCTAGCTAGCTAAAGTGTCTCAGACAAAAATTGGCCGAAAAGGTCAAGGCTGCAACCAACCACTCTTTTAACACAAGGTTTTAACGATTTAAGATATATCAGATAGACTCCAGCTGCTGCAAGAAGATCTAATTAGACCAATTGCCGAAATTTAATTTTGTCGATCTTTTGTGCAAGAGAGTAAATACTTAAATAATATAATGCATAAAAGACATGTGGGTTACAATTTAAAACGGTTTTACTTACCACACTTTCGGCCAAATTACAAGTGTTGCAATTTTTTCCGGAGCCCATTCTGCTATTATTTTAGTATTTCGGTTTTAATTGCGGACAGCTTATAGAATCAGGGAAATTTGTTCCAGAATCTAAAAGAGGAATAATTTTTTTCAAGTAGAAGAAAATAAATAAAAATCAGGTATACCTTGCCAATAAGAAATTTGATGGTTTAATTCTCCAAACGTTGACCTCTCAATTAGTCAAAGGTAAAAACAGTCTGCTGACGATTCTGTGCCTTTGATTTGTTTCCAGAAAACTTCGCCAATTGTTCTAAGCTAAAAGAATATTCTGTTACTTACATATTTATGTAAAATTTAATATGACAATATTAAACTCTGAATAACCATTCCTGTGAATACTGAAATGTAAGAAAATCCCCATAGCTATAAATACAGTAAGCGATTGTCAGTTTTAATTGAACATGTCATCGAATGTTTCCTTGCTGTATTTATGCATCTAGCATCAATTATTTTAGCTTTCATGCAGCAGCCGCCCAGCGAAAAGTGAGACAAAAAAAAAAGATAATAAATTACTAGATATTATTTGCTGTGATTAATCACCTAGGATAATAATATAATATATTATCGAGCCAGTTGTATGCCGAGTAATACTGTAACGTCGAAATTTAATTAATGTAATCAATGATAATTGGAAACAGAAGTAAATTAGCAATTCATTACTCATGGCAATGCATTAACAAGTGTAAGTGCGATTGATCGGAAAAAGCGTAGAAAGAACTTCCGGCATTTTGTGTGTAATTCCACCTTTCCAGTAATTCACTTAAAAAATATAATTGATTTTATTTTCACGTATCTATGCGCAACATAAATTTGGAAATAAATGGAATACGTCAGGGGGATTTATGCAATGCACGATTTCATAGGTTTGTACTTAATTAATTTTCTTCTGAACAAAGGGCAATTGTTTCGGGAGTTATGTACCTAGTCACATTTTTTATTGCTTTTTATATAAATAACTGAAAAGTGATGCAGTATTTTCAAGCGTGATATAGTGACGAAAATGAGTTTTTCGAAATGTTATGTATCGCTGAGTAATGTAAGTAATAATAGATAGGTAAATCAAATAATGAAATAAATAAATAATTTTTCAAAATGTAATGTTGTCAGGAAAAGTAAAGGGCAATATCGATCGGTAGCGGCAAAAAATTTGGTTGAAGCAGATTCTCGGGCGCGGGGCTAAAGGCGGAGCAGTCAACCCCAGTCCGGGTTTAATCAAATCTGGTCTATTTATGCGTAATTAGGTATATTAAATCACCAAAGTTTGTTAGCGTCCCCAAACGCTCTGTTTAAACATTCATTTCTACCCTAGAGGCCCGTACAAGTGAAAAAATTACAAATTCAGCACTTCTGCGTAAAATGCGAGTTTGGCCCAACCAGATACCAACTACCTCGCCCTTAGCCCAACTCAATCGCCGGTTGATATATTTTCCTGTCAATTTCTGCGTTTCCTGCCGTATTACAACCCCTTGATATATCTTTTGAATATTTATGCAGAAAATCCGAACAGCACGTGATTTTGATTCGGAGGACGACGCGAGGAAAAGAAGTTAAATTTATTCCAATCAAATTTTCAAATATCCTTCCAGGTGCCGTTTTGTGCGATTTGGCTTTCGTTCAATAGTCGAACGCCAGCCCCAGCCTCCGCCCCAAATTTGGAAGGGCTGCAAAGCATCGCCCCGCCGCTTGATTCCTTTTTATAGTTCTTTAGCGAAATTCACCCTTGACTACCCGAAGTGGTCGTTTAGGTGTTGCCCAATTTAACGAAAGCTGAAAAGTGGCAAAATGTGTTCGCTCAGTGTCAAGGCGGAAGGACACAGGAAGAAGAATGTGGGGCTCAGGAAACCCCTTTCAGGAAGCACCTCCCTTTGTGTGTGTGCATTGTGTCGCCCGGCGGCGCCGAAATGAAAATCAAATTGCCACCTTAAACGAGCCTGAAAATTGAAGAAATGCATTCCAGGCACGCAGGATTATGTCAGCGCTCGCTTGTTACTTTCTTCTTGCGGGTCTTCCGCCGCTGATTTCCCCGGCTGTGTATCGATTGAGCGCGGTGACACAGTCGGGCTGATCGGGCGTTACCTGGATTCAGGTGCTATTAGGAGGAAACCGCAATCACGAGTCCTCTCGCCTCTCGGCTGATTTTGTATGCTGGCTGCAGAGCGGAGCATTTCGAAATTTCTTTGTCGAAATGGGTTCGTTGGTATTCCGGAGGGCTGCAGTGTTTTGTTAAAATCGTTGTCGGTACAAAACGGCCGCTTGTTTTTCCTCTTTTTGCTCCCGCTGACTGACATTTTGCGGTGAATGAACACGGAGATTTATTTGCCCCGCTGCGAGTGTGTGCGGCGTGTACCTGTTGTTGCCGCGGAAATCAAAATCGGTTTGCGTTTGCGGCGGAGAATGCCAAGAATTATCTATTTCAGGTACATTTCAATTTTGTGCCACGAAGATGCGTTCGATTTAAAACTAGTAAGTGAGTACTCGCTAGACCCTCCAATCAGTGAAACCCACAATTTAAAACAATCAGGTAACGTACGTTACGTTGCGAACTACTCTAACCGATTATGAAACTTATTAATAAAAAAATTAACAAACAATTTATTAACAAAAGTCTGATGATATAGATTTTGTAAAAAATGCGTATCTTCGAAGATACAATATTGAGAGAAATGAAAAAAAATATTAAAAAAAAAAACGAATATATAGTATGGGATCATGGGGTCTGTGTGTGTGTTTTAAGGGTAAAGACTCTACAGTCAAAAGTTTTGAGACGCCAGAATTAATTAGCCTTATTAAATAAAAACTTATATACATTATACATATATTATACATACATATTTTTGAATGCTGTTTTTTTTTTTAGTCATTCAGCTTTACTCTAACTGAGCCCAGAAAAGTTCACTAAACTTTTCTTGAAATTGAATATTCTCGAAATATACAAAAAATACCTCGAAAAATTCAAATGAAAAATCAATATTTTGAAAGTAGGTACCTACTAGTACTTACACCAGAAATTCCCCGGATGACTAAGTCTAAGTGACTTTCAATATCCGAGTAAATTCTGCAAGATACGGCATATTTCTGCAGAAGACGACCGGAAAAATTAACTCATACAAAATTCAGTGGGAAGGAGGAAAGTGTCCCTCATTTCATGTGATATGTCTTACGTACACTGTCAACTTGTGGCACACGAAGGCTCAGACGAAGGAGGTCAGCTTTAATTCGGAGCTACTTAAATTTACCTGAATATTCGTCTATGTGTGTAATTTCAGCCGGTTCTGCCATCACTTGAGGGTTTTCAAAGAAAGAACCTTTACCCATTTTAGCCTTGGGTAACCAGCCTAAGTCTTCGCACATTCGTTCCTACGTTTAAAGGTGGCTTACTTTGTTCCTTCGCTCAAGAAGTCACCAAAGGGAAGGACAAATGGAAGTTTAAAATATTCACAAAACGAACAAAGGGGTTGCCAGATGAATACGAGGTATTATGCTAAAATGACAGAAGGGAAAAGCTTATGATTTATAAAGCCTGTCTCAAGTTACGACATCTGAAGTTGTTGCTTGTCGCATCACTTACATTGGTCGTCTGTGCTTGGTCGGGTTTTTCTTAGGGCGCAGGGCGTGGGCGAACGGCAGCACGTAACTCAAAGGCTGTGGTTCGTACAGGTGCATGGTCATCCTGCCTGCTCCTCCCATATGAGCGGAGCGCCGCAAATACCCACAAGATCCACAGTGTCGCCCGAAACCCTCATATGTACTTTTGAGTGGGAAGCAGTCATAAATTTGGGCTTTAAACAGACTGGGCTCTGCATATGCGAGCGGGCCGCGTTCCTAGCTGTCTTTAGAAACGAAGATCGGTCCAATTCAAAGACCTTAGATTTTTGGGGAACAGAGACCGGTGGCTACATTCCCAGTGCTCTGGCCAGAGATGAAATTCAATTAAATTTTCGCTTTTTCGTCCACGAACAAGCAACACGGGCTGGCGAGGGTGAACACATTCCGCAAATACATACGAAGATCTGCAGTGAGTCTTATCGTCATTGAAAATTTACAATAGTTTTCTTTGGTCTATGGTACCTATCCTAACTTTCATATCCTGCAGATGTCGGAGTTTGAATAAGAAACACACCCGTTGCCTCACCTGGTTGCTGGGGCAGAATTGAAGTTTCTCATTTCCGTAAACTTTTGATTTGTAATGGAAATCCTTTTCTGACATGTCAGAACTTTTCGTTTCTTTAAAATGTTAAAGTTTGCGTCTTTCAAAGAAGTCCTGGGAATGCTGCCACATACGACGGACTGACATACTTCTTAGTTTTAGTGCATGAGTTGGCCCGCAATCAATTTAATTAATTGAACAGACCTGCGGGCACTGAGAAGTCCGGGACTATAAGGCAAAGAGCTCACGTTCTGAAAGCCTTTGTGCGAGTCTACATCCTTAAAACTCGAAATAATACGAACAGGCAAGAGTAACAATATGATTAAGAGGTTAGTCACTGTTCAGTGATCACGGAGAATAATTCACGCTCCGCTACATCCTGTAAATCAATATCGTATAATAAATGCCAGGACCGCGCTTCTCCCTCAAAACCCTACTTAAAGCCGATTACGTACCAGTTCAGCAAGCTGCGTTCGAATTGGGAAAAGGAAGCACGTTTGGAATGTACACTCCCCGTAGATTTGTTCCTTTCGCTTAAATCAACTTGAAATTCTTGTTATTTCCAGAATACGTAAAGCTCAACCATGTGTCTATCAATCAATCAATCAACCAATCAATTGGAAATCCCCAGAACTCTTTTACGAATCCCTCAGAATATTTCTGCATTACTCGCTCAAACTAAGCTAAGCGCACTCCGGGGCGCGGAGCGCTCATAATCTGCGGTTCGAGTTTTTTACTACTTCATTTTGCACAGGCCACAAGACCGGGACGCGTGTTACTTCTTCATGTAAATTGCAAACAAAAGCGAATTTCTCCTTTGAGTAATTTGCATCGCATGGCGGATTCCGTCCTTATGAACCCCACGCATTTCGAATTCTAGATGCCATTTTGAGTTATGCCTACCCCACCACTCCACTGAGCACGGTTATGGATAGCTGTGCACGCTCGTTCGAACTTATATCTTCTATTCTACAATATGATGGAAGTCAGATCGATTTTTGTTTTCACGCAAAATTTTGTATAGAACACGAAATTTTTAAATTTGAATATCAAAGGGGCAGTCTTTTTGCCTATCCCAGCAAAGAGCAATGGAACGTTTTCGACTCAATGATATTAAATGCTCATAAATTTGACTGGAATTTATTTAACTTTCTCACCATAAAACTGTTCATCTTTCTATGAATTTAAATTTTACATTATTATTTAAGTTACATAATGTAAATGTTTACTACCTATATGCACAACTCCATTCAAGTGCACTTAAAAAAATCGTCAGTTTTTATAAATACAATGGAGGACCCATACTTCCAATTTTGCAGCTTTGCTAAAGAATTTTTTCAAAGTGAAATTCGTAGTCTCATTGAAGTTTAATTTTTCCGCAATTTCAATAAATTTACCACTGTATTCAAATAAATATCCCGCGATTCCTGCAGAAAACCGTGTAAATGGAAATCGAGGATTTTTACACGTAATATCGTGCAAATCGACAATAAACTAACGAACGGCCAAAATTTTTATTTTCACAAGCTTTTTTTCTCTTTTTTTGAAAATTCGTTATTTTGAAAACCATGTAAATCGAAGCATATAAACGGCAGTTTTAAGATAATCGCGCGCTAAGTTAAATTTGCTTATTTTTAGCTTTGCCCTGGGATTGGAAGAAAAGTGCGATAGTGCCGGGATATCAGCACGGACCTTAATATGCAAATATAAGTCGAACAGTAAAATATTATTGTGGAAAGCAATAACGCTCTTGCGCCAAGTCAGTCCAGGCGTGTGCTAGAGCTAACCGCAACTCGAAATTTATCTGGTACCATCAGCAGAGCCATTTGAACCACTTTGCGATGACTTCACTAACTGTTGAGTTAAACCCTTTTTATGTACTGCTTCAATCCTCTGTACAAGATACATCACTTTGCTGTGCTGAGAAATGCCGCACCATATTTCTCCTTAAATTTAACACGTTCACCCTTATGCTCAAGCTGTGATCTTCCAGCTGCTCGTTGTACCGCATGGGGGCCCCATTCGCAAAGTTTCCACTTGAAAAATACCACATCCTTCCATGCACCTCCCCGGGAATGCTGAGGGCACTGGTCAAAGTTTAATGCGTTCGAAAAATGAGATCTGTGTGCCTCCTTATCAGTCATTGTTGGCCCTGCTCCTTGGATACTGACGCAAGAATACAAAGCTTATGCTAACTATAAATAACCCTCTGGAACTGATAGCATATATTATGTATCTGACTTTTCTTAAGTAGGTACAGCTCCGAATGGGCGGCCCCACTCTGCTACATGGTAATTAACATTTCGGTTCGGTGTAACATATTGAGGTGGCGGAGTCCCTATCTGCCACAAGAGATCTGTTCATTATTGCTCCTTGTACATTTGAACGGCTTATCATCATGATAATTGCATGTTTGTCACGGTGCCGCTGTCTAGATACCCACTTAGGGTTGCGTGCCGATAAAGGGGATATTTTGAGTCCTTCCAAACGCATTAAGGACGTCGCTTAATGAGGATCGAAGAAGGGGCAAATATATTCCCATTCCCTGATAAAATCGGGTTGTTAATTCTGAGATGAGTTTCCCCCTTGGTGGCCGTAGGTACTTGAAATGAAATGGGTATATAAAGTGCATTTTCGTTACAACTTTAAAACAAATAAGAGAAGCTATACATCCTTTGGGGGAGTTTTTTTTAACTATGCGTTGTTATGTGGCGTACTTTTCCGAATCATTAGATCTTTTTTTCAAGTACAAGCCCCTGCAATCCATTGCAGACTTGCAAATCGCTTAATCCATTTTGGTTTTTGGCAAATCTTCTAGTTAATATTGGAATAATTTAGAAATATACATATAAAACTAATTAAACTATCTATCAGCGAAATGAGGACTTTTTCGAATCATATATGATTTGCTCTCCAAGACAAAAAGTATAAAATGTTTTAAACTAATGCAGGAAATTCCAGTGCCTACTCTGAATTTTGATAGTAGAGCTCATATGGTTTCTGCCATTAAGAAGCGTTCGACCCCAAACGGCTCTGCCGCAACGCTGAATTTATATCCCCCGTTGGCCCCGGCGTTGTATTCAGGAAATGTGGGTTATGAAATTTTAAGTTTCCGCTCTGTCAATTTTAATATTTTGATAAGGAGCTCCCGTGAATAGGCAAAAAGCAAATAATTACCGAACTAATAGCGTAAATTTCTACCTTGCATGCATAAATGTTCGGAAAAGTCCTGATGGTATCGCGCCACCACGGTGGCAGCAAGGCACTTCAAGCCTCGGAATTTGTGCCGCGAACGGCTACAATGGGTACAACAAATATAGAAAGCACCCTCGAAACATTCCAGACTCACCTTGAGGTAGGCCTTATCAAGCGATTCCGTGTGATTTGGTGCTTTCATTTATCGATTCGGATAAATGTTGCACCCTTCTGTGGTGGTGGCTGCCCCTTCTGTACGTTTCAGTTAATTCAAAACTCAAACTTGACACGCGAATAAGGAGAACAAGCCTCCTCAACATTTTTTTAGAGTATTATTGCAGCAGTGAAATTTCCATATCGCGCATAGATTTTGCCTCGCTTTTAAAAAAGGCTTCTTTTTGGTAACTGGCAGGAGCTTATGCATTACACGGTTTTCGGGCCATGTCAAGGTTGTTGGAGGTACTCTGAAGCACTTTTAAAGGTGAAACAATTTATGCTTACACATCACACCATTTTATAAACGCGAATTTAAAATCCCTCTGCGGATACAGACATATTTATTGTGCAGTAATTAACATTGACTGCGTCTTTTGCATTCTTCTGAATTTTTACCTATTGTTTTCTTATTTCGAATCTTTAAATCTCATTTTAATAATATTTATATGGCACTTACCTGCAAAGGTATGTGTTATTCTTGTTCATACTTTAAAAAGCCGGTTCTGCCATGCTTCAACTTTGAAATTTTAATATACATACATATGTATGTACATCTCTTGTAATTGCAGAATTGTGCAGAACCTAAAATGAAATGAAAATGAAATGGTTATTATGATAGTCATATTACAATAAATTTAAATAGCAAAATGATATACCAATGTAATATTTCTAATATGAAAAAAGAATATTTATCGCAGCACTACTGAAGTGAAAAGTGGCAAACACTACAAATTAAAATAAGTTTAGTAACATAGGTATGATATACATATCTTTTTTGTTTTAAAGCTTCCTACATGGTAATTGTATTCAAATTAAATTTTCCAATTTACTATGTAAACATTTTACCTTTTTTTATGAATTTTTTCTGACTATAATTGTTTGTAAAGTTCATTATGTTTTTTAATTCTTGTTGTATGGCAAACCATAATTAGTACAAATTAATTAACTCTATTTCCAAGGGCACCTCAGTTTTATACATCCTCCAAAACTGTTTTTCAAATGCAATAATTTTTTGATGCTTGATTATACTCAAAACGCACATTTTAAACATTGAGACTAGCAATTAATTTTTTGAATCCCCAGACCGCAATGTTTTTATTACACAGCCTGCACATGGGGTTTAGTAAGTGGGTACTTTTAACAGAAAATAATTTTGAACTAACAACTGTGCGATGTGGATGGATTTTACGTACCATCCAATTAATTCGTGGAACATGTTTTTGAGACCGGCGTTACTTCATTTCCAGCGTCGCTGAATTAATAAGATTAGTCCACGTCCTGCGTTCAAGCAATTTTTAATGTCACCAATTCCGCTACACGTACCAGAGGAAAAGTAGGACCCAGAAGCGTGCTCGGCCCGACCTGCATATCAAAGGTCTTGCGATTATGCAGGTGCATTAAAAATTGCTTTCGATTTTAAACTCCTTTTTCACACTCCCTTCATTGTGTTCAGGTGGGATCGTAGGGCCCCTTTTGCAAAGTTGCAGTAATTAATCCGCATACAAATAGCGGAAATCTAACAAAAATCTGGGGATGTACGAATCGTAACTTGTGTCTTTTAAAAATTATGGTCTGTTTGAAGTAGGTACACAGCCCGACGGTTTCCCACCGCGCCTAATTGTTGAACTTCGAAAATATCTCAAATTTATTTAACCTTTGGGTAGGGCATCAACAACAAAAAACAACAACGGCATTAGCAAAACGTCCTTGCGAAGTATAAAGACATGAAAAGGATTAACTCGCCTGTACACAAAGGAGAATTGCTGTAAATTTACCAACTGACTAAGGAAATGAAAAAATCGTAAAAGCAGACTACAGAGGGAAACTTTCATCCCTTCAGGAGCTTTCCACAGTGGTGAAAAGTATTAATTAAAAACTTTGTATTTTGCTCCCTTGAACATGAAAAAGCAAAAAAGTGAAAAAATTGGGAGCCGCGCACAGGCAGGGAAAAGAATATTGCAGTCCAGTTTTACAGCCGCCGCCGCCGCCCGTTCCGATTTTTTGTGCTTTAGCTGGTTAGCAAAGAAATCCCTTCGTTTTTTGGGACGGGGGGCTCCAGCAGCACATTCGCCAAAGACTTTCATAATTCACTTCTTTCGGCTTGTTTGAGTTTTTTCCTAGCCTGGTCCTTTTTCACTAATGATCCAAAATTTGTCGCAGATTAAATAGACAATTTGAGGATATTAAGAACTTGAACTTTGTTTGCTACTCCTCAATAAAATCTCGTGCTGCGGATAATCTCGACAGACGTTTACCTTCCTTTTTGCTGCAACTAGGGCACTCAAGGTAAATACAGGTAAAAACTTAACCAGAAGTACCTAATGAATGTTAAAGCAATAATGCGAAAATAATAAAAGGGTAGAGCTAGAAGTTTATTTAATTTTAAAAATTAACTCTCCCAGCTATCTTGTCCGAGAGACTGAAGTTTTCTTTTTTCTTTATCTCAGAGTTAGTTACGCGGTAAATTATTTCGCGTTGTAAAGTTATTAATTAAAAATTTACTCGCGATGTTGATTAGTGCAATACCTACTTAACATTTTTGATTTTCCCTCTTCTAAGAATAACCTACACATAGATAAAACAAATACAATTTCTTTAAAAACATTTTATAGCTTCATAGGGATATACCTACATATAACGAAACTTGTGGACACGACAGAGGCCGTATAGCTTAAGCGATTTAAACAAACTTCGTCTACACGTTTATTCGGCCAATATATCGGCTAAGTTCGTCAATGGGAGGAATCGGTCAAGGAGGTGGGGATATATGTATAAGCATAGACAAATAAATATAAAGATTACCCACTTCGAACAAGCAAAACGCGACCAAAAATTCTGAGAGCTCCACAGCGATGCCTCCACATGTGCGGCGGCATCCGTCGAGTTCGACGCAGGGGAAGTCTCACTTGGTCGGCGCGCTGTGCTTACTTGTGGGCCTGCGATGCCGTGCACGGGCGGCGAATGCCGAGAAAGGAGCAGAAAAATAAGGCAATTGAGTGTGCGTTTGATTGCATGCTAAACCTCTTGCTGCCTCCTGCCCGCTCCCTGTATCACGGCTATTTCTCAATTCACAAAGCTATGAGAGCACTGCCCCTTTTTCAATTTTCTATTGTTCTACGCAAAGGGCTTGTGGGACTGCCCTAACGTGAAGCGTGAGGGAGTTGAATTTTTCTAGGAATCCTCTGAGTTGCGTGCTCTGCTCAATGAAAAAATGACACTGATTCATGAGATTTGAACTATCTAGGGAAACTCAAATTTTTTGTTTTATTTTCACTGTTTGAAAGAATTATTTAACAAAAAATTATTACGATTGTGATGCACCGGACCTTACACATGATGGATCAATCAACAATACGAAATTGACAGCTTTTTATACAATTTTAGTTTTTCATATCTACTTAATATTTTGTACTCCTTAAGGATTTCTGTACTTCAAGCTAATAATCCTCATATTAAAATAATTAAATCATCGATTGTGGAAATTGCGTTCGTTTTCTAATCTCAACTCAATCACTAGCTCCAAACATTAAAGTAGAAAATCGATATTTTTCTTGTAAAGTATTGGAAGAGTGCTGCAAAAGTAAAGAATTACCAGTTCCATCTTAAACTTAAAATTTTTTACTGCAAACTTTATATCTCTAATCAAATTTTATATTTCATTGGATGAAACTATTTTTTCTTAAATACTTAGTTTTGATGAAAATATTGACGATTCCCATTTCATTGGGCAATTTGGCCAGCAGACAATACAAGGAAATTCTTCGTGCTCCTCTAATATCAAATAATTTCATACATCCCTTTTCCAACCCCATTCCTTTGTTTGTTTATTGCCTTCCACCATATGCTCAAGCAAGGCAGCAGGTAGCGTTCAATCGTACGCACACTCAATTGCCTTATTTTTCTGCTCCTTTCTCGGCATTCGCCGTGCACCGCATCGCATGCCCACAAATAAGCACAGCGCGCCGACCAAGTGAGACTTCCCCTGCGTCGAACTCGACGGATGCCGTCGCACATGTGGAGGCATCGCTGTGGAGCTCTCAGAATTTTTGGTCGCGTTTGGCTTGTTCGAAGTGGGTAATCTTTATATTTATTTGTCTATGGTATAAGCTACATTAGTTACATAAAAATGGTTTGGCCCTGATATATTTCGTATTTCTTAATCGTTGTTGACCAAACTTAACATACACATTGCCAAACATGCATGTAGTTCTAAGTAGTGTTACAAAATGGTGGTGATAGGCGAATTGGGTGAGGGGCTACATCAGTCAGCCGCCGAAAGGATTTTTTTTTTAAATTTTTGGCGGAATATTTTTTGTAAACAAGCGCCTTACTACAATATATTTATATACCTATAAAATATACTTTAGTAAGAGCTAAATGCAATATTGACATAGCAAATAGTAAACCATTTTGGTTTTTTTTCGATAGACAGAGTGAAATTGCAATGTATTATTTTTCATTATTGTTCAGTTATGAGAATATTTGCCTAGAAAAAGACATTCAAATTCCATGCGTAGTCATTTTAAGAGGCTCTTACCTAGCAACATAAAGCTGGCAGTCCTGTTAACATAAAAGTAGAAGGTGAAGAATAATGAGTTGCTAGCAGAGCAAATATGCCTTGCGAAGAACAAAAGCCACATTTTTAACATTTAATTACAGTACCGGCTGGTGATAGTCGCCTTCTAGAGCCCTTCACGTTACTTCGCACCTATTATCACTGTCGAGTTTAATTAAAAGCGCTCCAGCAGGGGTTCCGGTTTAAGTGACTGAATTAATCACCAATGCGACATGATGTAGTTTGCCCGGTCCTTCACACATCTGCTTCATCATGTAAGGAGGCTCGGCAGAGGCCATGAGGCCTCATTTAGCACCGTGATGGCCTCGCCGTTCGCTTCTTCCGTGCGAGTTGCACGCATAACTATCACTCGATTTGATGATGGTTTTGGACACCTTCTAAATCAATGTCTCATTTTCCCTAAGTTTGCAATTTCCGTATATACGTTTTTCGCATAGCGAGGTTCGGTTACTTTGCGGATTCGTCTTTTTTACGGCCCTTACCTTCGGTGCTTTGTGAAGGTATTCCCTTTGCTACACAAAGCAGGGAAACCGGTGATACCTACATCAGCCAAAAATTCTCAAAGCCCTTACAGAAAAAGAGCTTTCGAAATTTTCCATTTTCCAGCAAAATGGTGTCTTTTATCCCTTGCCAGTGCAGAGCATCCGAAGATTCACGGCACAAAGCAAGGCGTCGGAACGTTCTGCGTGACGATACCAGTGCCATCGATATCCGCGGAGTACGCGATACACGCCGATAGGGCGCAAAGAGGGCATAAAAATCAGACGGGAATCGTAAAAGCACTTTACTTCATTTTTAGTGGAATTATATTGGGGTAACGAGTTCAAGAAAGCATCTAAGGCCTGGTACAAATTGGATAGGTGTGGAACGATCCGGGTGGTAATTTAAGGAAATCTTTCAAAATAGGATGACAATATCGAACGACTCTCTTAGCAACCTTTGCCGATAAGTGCGGGGATTCATGGCGACAATCGAAATTTCCCCCACACCATTTAGTATCTTCGAGGGATAAATCATTTAAAAAGATATGATTCATTCTGCCTCCCTTTTTAAAGGAAGCTGTATTTTACCATAGCGGAGGAAGTCATCACAGCAGCTTCTTTCTTGGGGGTACGGTCTTCCACTGACAATAATTTATTTAGCAGTGAAAGGGCAGTTCGTTTGTAAGAAATAAAAATTGCAAAAAACATTTACTTGTGGTTGTAGGAAGTTTTTAAATTAACTAATGGAGCGTAAACTAGTAACAGTTGTAGCAGATGTGGCTCGTAAATTAATTTCACAATTATATTTTTTACGGATTGAACGAAAATTGAAATAGTAACAGAAGTGTGGTAACCGGGATAAAACATGATTTTTTCTTTTAAATAAAAAAGGTTATCTAAAAAACCTACTATTATGGCTAAAAGAAATTATTGCACTTAAATATGAAGTGAAAATAAAAAAAAAAATTTTGCATTGAGTTTGTAAGAAGAGAATTTTATGGCTTTGAGGCCTAGGCATGTACAGGTACTCGTAAATGGTAAGTACATTCAACGAGTTTGAACATAATGTATTTAAAATACTAGTTTTAATAATATTATCTTACTAGCTATACTAGTTTTAGTTTATAATTATACAGTTGAGTATTTAAAGTCGCAGTCGGAAGCCTTTTGATTTTAAGATCACTTCAAAAAAGTGTAATAATTATCAGTTCACTACCGGAATGCTGTAAAAGAAACTCCAAAACCCCACAAGTGCCTGCGGGATATCGGGCAACCGGGCAACAACCTCATCTCCGCGAGCTAATAGTTCTTCTACTTCTACTAAAAGGTGATCTTTTGCGGAGAGGGAAGCGGGTGGCTGTGGAAGGCATGTATTAGTCGTCCGGAAGCCTCCTTATTGTTATCCTTGCACAATAATTCCTATTTTCCCATAAAGTGCTCTTCTCAAAAGGTTCGCATTTTCCGCAATGAACACGTACAGACACAATTCCGAGGGGGACTCCCAGCCCCGGGACGGGCTCCGCTGGCTGAACTCGGGTAGAGAGGGGGCGGCCACACACATATATTTTTCTTTATTGTGACTAGTGATGATAGCCAGTCCAATCTGGAAAACTAGAGCAACCAATTTACGTGGTGGAATTGGCCGTAGCGAGGAACAAAAACAATCAGAAGGAGCCCGGCGAGGATAGCACCTTCGAACCACGAAACAGCCCCAAGTGGAGGGGGCGGAGCGGGCGGGTGCACCCTTAATGTGAATCCACGTCCGTGTATGTAATTCTCTATTGCAGCAAACAACAATAAAAACCGCAATGTAGACGTAATAGAAAATCGGTGCCATTGAATCGGCCGAGCGGGCCGACGGAAGCCGCTTGAGATACGATTGGCAGCGGCGCCCCGGGCTTATCAAGCCTCATTGTATATAGATGAATTCTGCGGCGGCCGGGGCGGGAAGAAGACGCCAGCGCCATCTACGTCATTTCGGAAATTTGTTTGCTAGCAACGGAGCGGCTATTGATTTCCGGGAAACTGGGGCACCCTAAAAATGCTCAACTTATTACTGATAAGATTTAAGTGGAGCAAATACCGGAAAGTTCGAACAAAGTGCGACTGCATGTCGAGACGGAAGATTGCATCGCAACGGGGACGTGAGCGGAACCGGGAATGCGGTACGTGACCGAAACACGTACACCTTTCGTAGGACTCTAGGACCCGTCCGAGGCGCTGCGCGAGGATAGAACACAAAGTCCGGAATTCTCCTTATCAGACGGAAGTAGTCCGGCTGCCTGCATATCCGATTCTAATGTGCACACATTGCCTTCGGTATTGAAAAGAATTTTCTTATCATCCCACCCGCCCCCCCGTCCGCCCCTTATCACCTCCAGAAGCACGATTGCCTTGACACATTCCTGGTGCTTATTTCAGTGCAAAAAATATCTAGGACTTCTTTTTAAAGGAGAATTATCTCGTAATTCGATATAAAGCGATTAATTGGTTTCGAGATCTTCCCTCTTCAATTGTAAGACGGCACGGGTTTGATGACTCGTGTACTTTAGTGGAATTTAATACAGAACTACTTAAATGACATGGTACACGCAATTGAATGCTTCAATTACTATTTACATTAGTATTATCTGTCAATTTGCAGACTGTCTATTCTGAAATTCAGATTTTCTAGATAAAATACCAGACAGAACGTACTAGTAAGTACGTGAACAAAACTTAAGGATTTATACTGAAAAAAAAACTATAATAAAAAATATCTATTCTAACAAACCTACACACGATCAATCTTTTACTAATAGTGTAACAAAACACAAAATTAGTTGAGGGATTTACGCCTACCACCATAATGTTAAAAAATTGATTAAAAGGTTTATGGATAATATTTTGTTGCTGTGTTCCGGTATTCAATTAAATTTAATTAATTGGGCGCACTAATTTTATTCATGGAAATTTTCAGTAAATCATACAAAGATTTCTGTCATTTAATTTCACAATGCCTGCATTTTTCGCAATTGGTGAATCGTAATCCTCCCTAGCGATAACATTTTGATAAAAGTTCTAATGTAACACAAGCTGTTGAATGCCGCTTTATAAGCATCGATGAATATGTTATGAGGCCTCGTGACGAAATAGCTTGAGTGCCATTTGCAAGTTGTGCGTTAAGCATTTGTCTAAAAAGTTTTCGCGTTATTGGAAACCTTTGAATAATTTATGACTGCGGGCGAAACAAAATTTTCCGAAGGTTTTGTTACTTTAAGTGTACCTAATCACAATCTACGCAGTTCTCACCCTTTCCCGTCCGAGTAGTAAAAATTTAAATGAAATCCTTGCTGCATGTTACATTTAATTATTTTACCACATCCATAAAAAAACGTTGACAAAGCCAATTATTTGGGGAGACCATATCCTGCGGCTAACAGTAATTATCGTAAGCCAAAAATTAAAACTTCTTAACCCCCACGCCATGCTGTGAAGAGATTCAGCTTAACGTGATTAAACTCATAATAGCTTTCGGCTTCTTCGACTAACCCCTTTTTATCCTTTTTTGTCCACAAACCTAGGGGGCTTGTAAAAAAATTTCCAAACGGGAGGGTCGAATGAATAAGAAACCCCTCAAGAGGCTATATAATCTTAAAAGTATCTCTATAAGTGAGTCCAGCTTTGTCTTACTTAAGCCTGCGAAAGGCAAGGATTCTAATTAACTGCCATGCTTTACCACAGCAATAGCCAGCAATTTTAGGAGAATTCGACCTTACGAATCAACAATGGGCTCTGCCTCTTTTTCTGAAACCGAGAGAGAAAACTTTGTCAACTGGAAAAGTTCAATTAAACGTTGGTCAAGTCGATACGACAACAAAGCCATACCACCTAACTTTCCCCAAGTGCTCCTCTTTGAAATTTTGCTTTACAGTCTACCAATTAAAAGAAGGTAGATTTTAATGAATGCCGAAGTCGTTTAGTGCGGGGGAACGTCTGGTAATGGTGTGGCGGTTTTGTTTTTCCCAGATACTTCAAGCCCTTGAGGGACTTTTTAAACTAAAAATACAACTCCCAGAATTGCAAATCCAAATTGGGTGTAGATAATTCAGATTTCCAATAAAATCGTAAAATGAATGTTTGCAACTTTCTACAAAATAATGAAGTACCTACGCCGCCGCGTTTAGGCATATTTTCAATAGCTGTAACATTATTTTTATATGTATATAAATAATCCGAAGTGTAGGTACTTTTCAATCGTTATACTATCAGATTATAAATATCTGAAGGATATTTATGGCAAGTAAGGTGTAAGTCCTGCTTGAAAGTATGGACATAACTTAGTCGCAGTGTATGGGCCTTGCCGTTTGAATGGAACTTTCCACTTTCCCCCAAAGTGCCCGGATAAAAGAATTTGTCTAATTTCCATACTCCGAGGGAACGACCTTGAGCCCCTCAAACTTTTGTGTGTAATATGCCCACTCAGGGCTTCGAGGGGGAGCGCTCCACGCACGTCACCACTTCGCCTCTGCCCCCTGTCTAATGGCTCATATGATTGATTGCGAAGAGATGATTTTGCTTCGTTTTCATGTATTCCGGACCACTTTCGTGCTAGTGCTTTCTTTGATGGTTCGCCCGATAGGAGCGACCACGACCGAGCCGCACCGTGCAAAACTTTGCCCTTGAAGAATGTCAAGAGTACTAAAATCTTTTTTATTATTATTATATATTCAGAAACACATAAAAATACATAAGTAACGAAATTTCGACCACGATTGCGTGTGCTCGGGAAAGATTTATTATTGGCCTTGTTAACGTATATCGCATTATGGGCCTAGTGAATGAAGCCCGCAGGCGGAAGTGCGCTGCCTGTCGCCTTATTTATCGCCTGACCAGTTCCAAGTTCCTCCGATCCCCCGTGCGCTGCGGCGAGCCGTCTTATAAAATCGATCCTTTCATTTCCTTTCTTGTGTCAGGTGTCACTAGCCCCTAATGGCGCTGAGGGCGTTTGCCTGTTAATATTTTATTTGAAGCAATTTAAATTAGGTAAGCAAGTCAAGTCACTTGGCTACAATGGAATCCTGCTCGTCGAAATATCGGAAAGCAGCAGATATTTAAATTTGAAGTCTTGTGTATTTTGGAGGAGGAAAATTTCTTTCATAACCGCCCGCCTAACTCCTAAGAAGGTACTCCGCAATTACTTGAAAGACGGCGATCCGGACTTAGATACATTTATTTCTCCGCAAATAGAAACAGCTTAAATTCTTAAGTAGGAAATGTTTGTGCGAAACGAGCCCCTTCTTAGAAAAGGAAAAGTTCAACCGAAATAACCTTTAGTAATTTAAGAATGGCAGTATACCCAATAATATGGAATTTGAGAAGCTGACAAATGTCTGTAAAAAAATCTGTTTTGATTTAAAAGAAAGCTTAGCAAGAAGAAAACATACTAATTCCTCAAAATGGCAAATAAAGTTGCTTTGGATGTGATGAAGTTTAAATCTTATCTTATGCTGTTAGCAAATAGCATTAAACGTTCCGTATTTTGAAAACTTTAGTTCTTTGATAGGAGCTGTGATTCAGTTCCTTATGAAATCATTCATCTTTTGGCATTCCTTTGCGTGGCAATGGAATGAAATAAAGTAGAATGTGAGGAAAGAAAAAATAGAATATAGAAAGATATTTTATAATCAGTTTACGTTATACATGAGATGTTGTCTTACACAATTATGAACTGAATAATTTTTAAGTATTAATCTACTTAAACTTTCATTCACCAAGATTCGGAGAAATTGTTTTCACTCCCGCAATTCCACAAAAGGGTCAAATTGGAACGCATTAGTATTTAGTATAATATATACATATTTCTGTGGATTAATAGCATATCAAGAGAAGATTTTGAATAATCAAGACTAATGTTCAATTCAGCAGTTTGCTGACTTAGAATTAAGTCGGATGAAAGGGTTCTAGGAGGGTCCTCCCTACTTAGAAAATCCTTTCAAATAAACCCATCCGGGTGGAAAATATAGAAGGAATCACTACCACTATAATAATTTCCTAAATAAAATCCATAAAGTCCAATATTTACGCTTTTTTTCATTACACAAGGGGAGAGCATACTTGGTCATGTGGGGCCTCGCAGCCTTTTCGAGCCTCGAGCTAACCCATTTCTTTAAACCCCCGTCCATGCATAATATTTGTGTTCAACAAATCAATCAAAGGACCGGGCAAGCAAACAATTCGCTCATGGCCGGATATGAAGGGAATGCGAAGGGCTGCTGTCCTAAGCACACATGTGAAATGCATTCCTCCCTCCCACCGGCCATAATAATAAGATCGGCCCCACGGGAGGCTGCGG
Source organism: Machimus atricapillus (assembly GCA_933228815.1). Lineage (NCBI taxonomy): Eukaryota > Metazoa > Arthropoda > Insecta > Diptera > Asilidae > Machimus > Machimus atricapillus. The sequence continues at coordinate 83,298,912 of OW121784.1, read as the reverse complement.
AGCGCGGGGCGCGTGCAGATACGAGGACGGGATCCTTTCTTCACGGACTCTTCGAATTTTTTACATAATATCATTTGACAGTAAAAGCAACCGAAAGTGAGGAAAACGTCTTTCATCGCCTTATTTAATCCATTCTCCCACATGTAAATGTGACGGGGCTTCCGGTCCTGCTGGGGATCGATTTCGGAGCTGGCGTTCGATGGCTCTGCACAAACAAATTTTCGAGTAGCTTTTTAGCTTAGTTTTAAATTATTACTTTATCTTCCTCCGCATCGGAGCAAATGGATAGCTTTATTCCGAAAGATTGGAATTTTTATGCTCATGGGATTTGTCAGACGCTCGCAATATAATTACGGGGTTAACAGCGGGATTTAGCGTTATTGAATTTGCCAAATTTCCATTTAAATGCGGTAAAGCAAGTAATAGCTGCGGAATTATGGAGATTCTTTTGAAAAAACTCATCAAACTAGTTTTTATGAGTTACGTATGTACGTTCTCTATTCACCCTCGGCATTTTAAAACGATATTAATTTGACTAGAATTCATGAAAAAGGATCTTGCGAAGCAATCCGTACAAAACCCCAATTACCTGCGATGATTTAAAGGAAGCAAAGGTTCCAGTTGTAAAGGGTTTATGCTCTATGTAAATTGGACTAGACCTACCCAGGACTTTGCACCAGGAAATATTTAAGTGGAACCTCAAATGTAGCCGCTAATAATTTTCATTTTGTAGAAAATAACAATTTTCAGCGATTAAAGAAAATTGTAGCATTTACTCTCGGCTTCAGGCGTATATTTTATGATCGCGTGCCATATGTGCGTGGCGATTTTAACTCGTGAATGTTTTACTCTAATTAATGTCGAATATTCGGAACAGTACAAACGTGTCAGTGCCAACTGAATAACTTATTTACGTGCATAGCAAAAGGAGTGTTTAATCACTTGATTTATACCTTTGCAGAACTGTTTATATTGCAATTTTTGCCCTTTCCCCTCCGCTTAAACCATCAATTATTTAAGGGTAACAGTGAACAATTTAAAAGGTTTTAATGGTTTTGTAAAATTGAATTTTAAGTGCGGCATAAAACTCAATTAGCGTAAACAGGAACCGCGATAGTATTTTGCGAATAGGAGCCATTTCAGTCTTAGGTCTTATCACAGTTTAACTATTCCAAGAAATTTAACTTCATCCAATTACTAACTAATAAAAATGCGATGTCCGCGCGGAAGACAAAATTTTTAAGTTGTTTACAATGAAAATGGGCTTTTCTTCCTCTAACTGTAAATTATCTGAAGGAAGTAAATTTTCGGTTCCATAAATAAGCTGCTTCAACAGTTCTCTTTGATGCTAATGAATAAGAACCCTTCTTGTTTATGCGACTTCCTTGGGAACATATTATACATAAATTGCTTTCAAGTTAATATTGTTCCACAGAGACCTTTTTAATAGAACGTGCTCACTTACAGTCATTTTTAAAAGTGCTTCTTTTCTAAAGCATTAGGGAAATTGAGCCGTGTCGTCTTAAGTATTCTCAATGCAAACAAGCAACGTAAAGAGCACTTTGAGTCGTCGGATCTGACGTTTAAATGTGTGGGCATTGTTAATAAATTAGCAGTGCCTAATTGATTATAAAAAATAATTTCCGAGTGTAAAACTATTGTGGCACCCTTTTACTTGTGAAGTAGAAGGAGTTCAGATGTTCTGATTATTTCACAAAAATGAAGTTATAGACTGTAAGCAATTTCTGCAAATGGCTATAGCAAATGCTCTTGACGTAATTCGAACGAGGTCGAAGCCAATTTATGTTTTTCCTGTCGGTGTTTCAAAGTTCCTTGGACCTGAGAGGAGATGAAAATGCGTAGCATAAATTTCAATCGTGGGTAATAAAACTGTTAAGCGCTATTGAAACATTATCAGATAGCTTAAGCTGTGATTGAAATAAATAGACCTAGGGAAGTGCGGTTTCCTTCCGGTGTATTTGGCCATCGGTCGCAAAACAGTTCCACTCAGTCTTATCCATTTTTTCTAATCTTCGGCTATGTGGCCTATTTGCTGTCTGTTTGATACACCGAAGATACCAATGGCCACGACGCGACGGCCGCCATCGACAATCCTCTTTTTAGGTCATGCCAGTGAAGCCCTGTTCGGACGCAATGCAAACTATCCCGGGCAACATTTGTTGAAGCACGGGGGTTTTGCGAGCCGGGCTCCGCAGACGACATGAGCACTATTTCTGAAATGTGTGTTATGAGAGTCTCATATTCGATTCATTTAACGTCCTCCACGTTTCAGGTTATGCTCATATATTGAACAAAATGATATTCCTGGTAGTCCTGGATTCTGGCGCGGTTCGATGGGTTGCTGGAGTATTATGGATTTTTTTATTCCCCCTTAATGTGTATACCAACCAATAAGGGAGCGAAACAACCATAGAGAGATGGAAGTCCCTCATAATGGCTTCCACGACTAAAGACATTTTTTATCCGTTGCTTTGCCTCATTTTTCTGTTATCTGTTCTCTTCTTTGATAAATTTATGTACTTAAACGAAAAGTTAACATGAAATCTGGAAGCTGAAGAAAAATTGTAGACAGATGGCTACTAAGTATTTTAACAGAATGTTATTGATGAGTTAAAGTTTCCAAAGAACGCAGTGGTTCGGTGCGACACTTAACTGCTCGAATCTACTTTAAGTACTTTGCAAAAATGGCCTTTAAACCAAACAATTACATTTTATTTGGGAACATGTTTATACATACAATTGAAAGAAAACATATTTTTAATTAAGAACTCTGAGATGATTTTATGTTTGTATGTGAATCTTTATGATATCTACACCAAAAATCTACATTAAACTCCTCTAATGATATTTTGATATTCTATTTACCAATATCCCCGCTCATTTGTATATACATACATACATATATGAATTGAAAATTTAATTAAATATTTTCCTTGTATATGTGTAACATTAAATTATATAAACTTTCGGTATTATTTACAAATCGAACATTTTGCGCTGAAAAATTAAAAATAAATATTTGATTTTAATGAGAGATGGTTGTATTCATAGGTTTATTTATTTATGAATGAGTGATTCGATTACGTTTATCAATTATTAGCATGCAAAACCTGCTTTGGTTCATTCAAATGTCACATTATGATAATTATGCTGATAACCACATTGGTTGTGAAAAACAGTTCTTAAAAAAGTAAAAATAAACTGCATTTCCAATGGAACTTGCTTCGTATAATTCAAAGAGGAAAGTGAACAATGTGAACTAATTATTTATCAGCGGGTATTCACATACATATCTTGTATGTGCTTCTTTGTAATTACATCGTTGTAAAAAGTGTAAAAAATCAGTTGTCGTAGAAACAATTACAAAAATATAAAATTTTACACTTGATTCAACTATTCATATAAAATACAACCCTTATACTGCAACTTTAATTGTACTATTTTCTAGTTTTTAGACTCGCTACGTTGCGATTGAAGGGCGTTTGTTTTTTGTATTTTTTTTTAATGTTAAAAACAATCTTTCGCAATTGCTTGCTTTGATCTAAAAACTTTTCAGATTTTAGACAGTTTGATGTTCTTACACTATAGGTACGAGTGAGAGATGTTGAAAATTTTATACATATGTACATACATATATGCAGTTGGATACTAAACATTTCTCGAGACGGTACAGGCTTGAAATGGAATGTTCCTGTTACATACATATATCCGCTATTATAAATGATAATTTCATCCGTTTAAACAAATGGTAATTTTTTGACCTAACAAATCCCAAGTGTAATCCCCCGCAAGTGGCCGTTTGGCGTGGCCAAACTTGCATGAGCCCCGCTTGCAATCCATGGGGAGTTAGTTCTTAATTTTCCGGTAATTGCGTTGGGAAACCTGGCTGCATTGCCATATTATAGTGATGTGAGTTCATTTAATCCGACACCCATCGCAACTTATTAAGACTTGCTATACCTTCGCTCCAGAAAAACAATTTTAAAATTAACTTTTCGAATGATAAAGACCCAGCACATTTACAAGAAGTGGCGAGAAGATGTGAGTTTTTGCAAAGTTCATTGCAAAGTTTTCTCTCACATTCGGGTCCAGGCCACGCAGGCAGGGGAGTCGTTCCACGCTATTCCGAAAGTTTTTGTCGTAATTTCATTAATTCCCGACTCGTATGAAATTTGCTTATTTGCAGGTTGTGTTTAGTTCGGAACGTATGCAGCTCTGCTGCACAGAACGTCGAAATTTAATTACAAACGGTTGCTGCAAGTTGCAGCCGGGACTGGGGGAAATTTTGCTCCATTAGACGCATGACCCATTAACATTTTTCAGCTATACTCGCACGAGCCATGATACTCCCTATCGAGCCGTGCATCTGCCGGGTGCATCGGTCCCCACTTAAGAGGGTGGGGGCTTCTGCTTTCGCCGTGAGTACACATGTCGTCATTAAAAGCCTTCCGTCATTAATTGATGTGGGGGTGGCGTGGGAGTCGAGCGCGCCTTCATGGGGCGCCATCGCATCTTGCGCCCTCGCCTTTGGATGCAGCGGTGCGAGGGTGCTCGCGTCGCGGGTTGCTTCGCCGTCGTCAGCCCCCGCACGCGCTAATGCTGTTTATCTCAGATAATTCCAATGCGATAACAAGGCGCAGTGAAAGCCGGTTGTTTCCACAGCCTCTGCAGTGTGCATGCCTTGGAAAGATGCATGTACAGTAGTAAAATACGGCGCAATTTATTCATGGCGGATAGAAACATCACTAAGCACTGTAAGAAGCGATTTCGGTTATAGTGCGGGAGCTACGATTAGACACTAGAGGATAAGTTCTTCGAATGACCGCATATTGCGAAAATTGCAATAGTATGTAAATCATTGCGGAAATTCCCAGAGCTTTACGAGTATTTTGTGAAATAAGCAGTCTCAAAGTACCTTCGGTGTTTGTAGCATTCAATATTCAATCACCTGCCCTGTTACTATGAGCGGAGCGCTTGACACATTTATTTTTTAACCAAATTACTCGTAGTTACATACACCACCTGGGGAGCTGCAAGGAGGCAATATTTTGATGAGTTCGGTGCCTGCTTGGGATTTTGTTGAATTTATACTTACAAAACAAAAAACAACGCATAAATTTCACGCATTGCCCACATTTTTCGCTTAAATCGCTCAAATTTGCTTCTTCTTCACACAAGATATATGGTCTGGGGGAGGACTGTCGAGAAGTACGACTTAGAGAATGTTCATGAAAAATTTGTTTCGATATCAATCCTCCCAAGCGGAACAAATTTTTTGGCGGAAGTTTTGATAAGCCTGTCGCATTGCATCGATTTTTGCTGTTAACAGAGCGAAAGGCTTTCCTGGTTTAATATCTTCTGGAAGGGGAAACCTGAACCAACAATGAAAATTAAAGTCGATGGGCAAAATAAGGAACCGCGTCCCGGGTTGGTTATCTTCAAAATTTAAACCTATTTGATATCAGTGATGTTGTCGTAGAAAAGTGCTTCATTGGGTAATTATTACTCTTATGATTTTAATAGAAAAATAGCGAGTTATTCAAGGTTCTCAGAAAATGTGGAACATACCTATTGCTTGAAAATTTAATGGTATTCGTAACCCGCTGTAAACCTTTTTTCTCTAATTTCAACTTCTAAGAAAAGTTTAATAATCTGTACTTTAAAGAATGTATGAGCTTAAAATGCGAAATTAATAAGGCCATATTTATTAAAGGTAAAAAATTAATCTCTGAAGAATTGGCTCAAGAATCGTTGGAACTCACTACATGAGCCTGCAAAAGTGATGTAGATCTCCCATGTGATGAAAATAGCCGAATTTGTTAAAGCTCTACACATTTGACTTACGGGTCATGAAATTTAAGTAAAATTAATTATAATTTGGGTTGCGGTAGCACGTCATTTAAGTTTAATTATAGAGCCCCCAATAACACCTTGCCTTGACCTGTGGCATTAAGCAGTTTTTATTTTAATATTGGGCAGAAACTCGGCCTTCCATAGAAAAGGTTTCCAGGATCATCCTCCTGGAGAAACAACTCTGGAGAAAGAAACGAAGGGTCTAAGGATAACATGTGGTGTAGTCTGCTGGGAGTGGAATATCCCGACAAACGTGGATATGGACAACTTTCTGGGAAAAGTTTAACCAGATTCGTACGCTTTGTGTATATCTAGTTGAAAACGTTGGAACTTTTGGGGCGTTCGTAGGTTTCATGATATGTTGGCTCCTGGGAGTTATTTTGATTCCAAAGAATAACAAGGGATTGTGTGGGGTGGACGGATTATCAGACAAGTGAGGGAATTTAGTACCTATAGCATATCAGATTAGCCACACGAATTTGACTCGAATACGAAAATCAAGAAAAATTAAAGAAGTACCTTTTACTTAACTTTTTTTTTGCACACTTCATTTTGCTGTTTTTTTATAAGTTCGAAAATCTTTTAAAATATTTGCATTATACCTTTGTCTACTTCAAAATAATTTAAATATTCATTTAATCAAATAATTTACCTTGTTTTTGTTTCCTTCTTTAAAAATTGGCATTCATATTATATCTTCTAATAGTTACGTCCTCTGTAGGTATATGTAAAAGCCACGTGTGCTCATGTGAACTTAAGATTGGAAAGAAATCAATATGAGGCCAACTTATAGGGCAGTTAAATTTATACTCACTTTACTGTAACTGCAGATCTCCAGCGGAAAGTCAGAAGGCTGTTTAAGCTTTGGGCGTATGCATATTGTTAAATATTTCCTGATTTGTCAACAGTAGAGCAGTCGAGTAAACTGACGAAATCAATAGCCGAAATTCATTCTAAGAGCGAGCATGGCAACGATTGCTTCCGCGTCTAAAAAGCAAAACGACGGTTAACTAATCAAAGCCGATTTTGAAACATCCTTCGTCAATGTTCATTAAAATTCCACGAATCGAAGGACTATCGTCAATCCCTTGTCACTTCCCGCAGACCTCGTGGGAGTGATTAGCCGTTAGAGCTCTATAATGGGAGCCGAAAAAAACTCCTTGAAAGGGAACAGAGGTTAAATAACATATCACTGGCGCTTTAACTCCGTTCGCCTCGAAATTGGAGGCGCCTTAATTCGTGGCTTGACATCTTTCGGGTGATTAGTAATATACGCCAGGTGCGAGACCATTGTGCGGTGTTTTGTTAAAGGACCTGTGCAGTGTCCTCCACCACGCCACTGCCGTCGTCTGTCCCCCGTTAATTACTTGTTCAGGCTGACAGGTTGATGACGGTGAGTTACTTAGATTACTGGCTCTGGTTGCTCTTTGCCGGCCATTACGCGGCGGTCGATAAATCAATGTCGCCAGCCACAGCAATTAATAACAGGTGATATGATAGCCTTGTTATGCTCTTTCACAAATTGCTCCAAGTTTCTTCGTTTCAGTAGCTTTACGGTGTAAAGCCAATCTAAAAATAAAACAACAAACCTTTTAATATAGATATACTTACATATTTTGATTTCGATTAACAAGATTTTATGCTTTTTAGATTTTTATTTTAAATGGTGATGATTTTTTAGATTTTTATTTGAAATGGTGCAATATAATTACATAAATTCGTAAACTACTTGGAATGAAAGTAGTAAAAGATTGCTCCTCCCGGGTGCAGTAAAAAAATTACGTTTTAAGACTTCCTAGAGGACACCTGCTTCTATATGCTCCAATATTTGAAACGACAGCAAAGTCATTTGACCAAAAGCATTATTTTCAGAGAAGGAGCTAATTTAAATAAAAAATGCGCTCTTATAAAACATATACCAGACAGATTGACGGCCCCAAGCCAATTCTACGGGCTTTAAAAGATGGTCTGGCAATAGTAAAACTCAACTGCCTTGAGGTTCCTAGCAAAAACCAAAAAGCGCCAGTTTTCTGCAGAGGAGCAATTTGAAGTTTTGTGCTCGCCATCAACCGGTCTTCATTTCACATTCATTTGGCAGTGCACGTTCTTGACTGACACATCACCTGCCTTTATGGGGTGGGGGTGGAGGGTGGGGGTGTGTACAAAAACTTTATGACGGCGAAGACGTCTAGGTGGGAATGCTTTTTCTCGACTTAAAAGCAAAACTTAGTTCAAGCAATTCTTCTGTCTTTTCGGCTGTTAGTTGCCGTTGTTGTTGCTGTGTTAGCCCCCATGTCTGAAATTCCGGCACTTTTTCTGAGAAACCTTTTGATGCTTTATTCCTCCATATGGAGAGTTGCTACAGCGATATATTTTTACCTATGGGGGAAGATGCTTCTGTGTATCGTGCACACACATTTCCAGGGATACGAGTTTGCGGCCTCGGTGGCAGTAAAAAGTTTCAAGCCAACGTAGAGATGAAGTCCTGGAGCTAATGTGATTATACTAAAAGTAACTTCCGATTATTAATAGGTTCTAAAGATTGTCATTAATTCTGCCTAAATCTTTAACCGATTTTACTAAGAGTTCTCTCGCATAGTTATATGTATTTATATTTTCAATGAGAAATGAAGAGGCTGCTGGGGGAAAGATTTTATACACAGAATTACGAAATTGATTTTTTGCTTAATTAAATGAAATCTTTCGGAGAGACTTTTCTCTTTCAGATTTCTTTTAAAAGAGTCACCATGCTTCTCGTTAGCTAGGGATTATAATGAAAAAATTGTTATCCAGTCATACCATTAAAAAATTCCTTATATCTTAAAAAACTCACTGTACCAATTTGCGACAATAAAACAGAAACATTGAAGACGTTTGAACTAAAAGTCGATTAGTGTTCCTTTGGCTCGCAATAAGGAAAACTTCCTCAATTTGTTATTATATCTGTCGTTCCCTTTAAAAGAAACGACGCTAGAAATTCGCGCGTATACAGTCACAATTGCTTTGGCAATCTCAATTTAAAGGAAAAGTCTACTCAACAAGCTCTTCCGCAGTAGACGAAAAGACGAATAAATTGAATTAAGTACTTTCGCGTTTACTGTAGGAACTGGGAGCTGAACAGTGAGGAAGGGAAGGATAATTTCCAGGGAAAAATCTCTTACCTACATAGTCTAATCCTGCAGCTCTTTGTGAGCGTATTTGGCCTATGGTGGGGGTAAGTTATGCATGCATCCCCATACCTGGTCTAAGCGAGGAAATCTCCCAGAAGATGATTTATTTTACAATCTATTCTACCTTGTCCGCCCGGTTTTTCTATTGTATCCGCCTTCCCGGCACCCGAAACTACCCAAAAATTCTCTTCACCTAGTCTGCTTTGATTTTATGATAAAGACTTTTCCCTGAACATGACAAGGCACTTTTCCTTAGCTTTTGTTGTATTTTAATGAGTTGACGACAAGCAAAATGAGTTTTTGTCTTGAGTACCCGGAGTGCCTCGATAAAAGGAGGAATCCTTCTGTTCAGCTGCTCTTGTGTTGTGTTGGTGAAAGCGTTTGAAACTGATTACTGCAATGTCAAGTGCTTTGTGAAAATTATCCTCACAGACGATTTGTACGTCACATCTCAAGACAGCATATGCAGCGTGGTTAATTAACGTCATAGCAACATTTCGTTTGTTTTTTGTTTTTATTCGCTGAGAAGAGAATGATCTCTCTTAGAAAAATATATTTTAATAGTCGGTTTGCAAGAACATTGAGATACAAACATGAAACATGTTAGAATTATCTAACGCAGCTCTGTGAAAGAATTTTGATATATAAAAAAAATGAAATTAAACACTCTCGTAGATTGGGTGTTTTAAATTTTATTTTCAAAAACCGGCCAAGTGCGAATCGGACTCGCGCACGAAGGGTTCCGTACCATTATCTATAAAAACGGCAAAAAATTCATGTCTGTTGTATGGGAGCCTCCTTAAATATTTATTTTATTCTGTTTTTTAGTATTTGTTGTTATAGCGACAACAGAAATACATCATCTGTGAAAATTTCAACTATCTAACTATCACGGTTTATGAGATACAGCCTGGTGACAGACGGACAGACAGACAGACAGACGGACGGACAGCGGAGTCTTAGGGTCCCGTTTTTTTACCCTTTGGGTACGGAACCTTAAAAAGGCTTGTTTTGGACATTATTAGATATCTAGTAAATTGTTATCAAACATCACAACCTCATAGAGAGTTACTAAATACCCACAAATAAAGCTCCACCCATTCGGATTACTTTCAGCGATTTAGATGTCGAAAAGGTCCTCCAAGTAATGGCTCTAATTGGAAGAATGCAGTTAAGAATCCGCTTCTGAGGATCTGAGCTTCACACTTTTAAGTCCTCCAGACCTTAATCCCAGATAAAGGCATATAAGCAATTATCCTTAAGAGGTACGTAATGATTGGCTTAACATGACTCTTTCATCTCAGCGTTCTCCTGATATCTCTTTATGCCCCCGGGCCCCGCCCCGTGCAGTCAACAGAGCTCTGCCTCTGATTCTTGGCTCGGAACGGAAAAAGCAGTTTTAGTTTTCTTCGTGCAGCCAGCTGCGAGCCGAACAGTCGCAGGATGTACTTTTGTTACGAGATTCACAAATTTTCGATAAAATCGACAAAATCGACAGAGGGGGTGATGTAAGAAGGAGACGAGAGTGTGAAATTATGGGATTTGGCGAAAGGACAAGGAGCCCCTCTTTCTCCGCACCACCGCCCGCCTCGGTAGATGAGCATGAGCTAGTCGTCGATAACGAAAATTTAATTTCATGAGTCAGTTAATTGGCTGAAGCAATTTTCTCGTATTTAATCTGAGCAGCAATGAATACCTCTGGGAGGCAGGGCGCGCTGATTTATTTCAGGGAGCAAGTTTATCATAGCTTCGAACAAAGAAAAAGTCTCGAGTGTTGGACTATGGACGTCTGCGAGCGCTGATACAAATCCGGGAAAATTGCTCACTGAATAGGATAATTCCTCAATTGTTTCTTATCAATAAGATATTAGTGTTGTACCTAACTCAATTTATTTCTCTTTTATCAAATGGACACTGAACCTTGCGAGGATGGGGATGATGAAGGATTCGGAAGGAGTGCCCGTACATTTATTCGGAAATTCTCTGCAATTTGACAACCAGTTTTACGGCCGTGTCTGCTGCTTAATGTTAAATATTTTGGGTGTACCTAAATGCAACACATTTGAATTTAGCATCAACTAAAGAACTAAAAAGTTTGCTTTTAAACGAATAACGTTCCGGGCGGGAAACTTGCAGTCTTTGGATAAAAGTCTTATAATTTGGCGCAAGTAAATTCCGACAGCAATTTATTGCACATAGACGACGTTAAATTTTAATAGTTCTTCAAAGGATAAAAAGACAAAACTTATCTTCGACGTCCGAATCCAAATTTTTCAAGTTGTCATTTAACTTTTATCGTCACTGATTAAACCGGAAATTGCTCCTTTACTTGAGCTCAATTTGCTTTCCTTTACTCCTCAAAGTTTTCATTTACTTTGTTTTACTTTATTCTATTTCTTTCTCAAGATTCTCCCCTTTCGGTATAGGGAATATCTCGCCGGAGTGCTTCAGCCGTGAAGCAGTGGGCTGGTGTCTCCAGAAAACTGCAAGCATCAACACTTTGTGCGAGGTTTTCACAAAAGGAAAGCTCCACCGTCATCATCTTAAGATCCACTTAAAAGCCCATGCAACACGGAAAGAGATAATGGACGTTTCATTACTTAGATTACAATGTTTCTCGTAAAAGCTTTAACGGGTATAAGCCGATGCCACGCTGGCGAGGAACGTCTTACGAGAGGTTCGGTAGAAGCGCACAAAATGCGTTTTTTCTTGTTTCACTTTGCTGTCGGAAAATGAATTTTTGATTGCTTTCTGGATCTTTTCAAGTGCTTTTTAACTTAAATGGAAAATTTACCTGCTCCTAGAAAAAGGTGCGATAATTTCCGAGAAAATCTAGGACAGAAAGGGTCATACCGCTGATGCGTATCTGAATCTATTATAAATGTTCACCAAACACTTTAATGTAATAGGAAAATTTAACACTTTCACAAACAGGGTTCGAGATGAATTATATACATGTAAAAATTAAAAAAAAATAAGTAACATAAAACAATTTGATTTGTTAAGTCCTTTGCAGTTGAAAGCTAATTCCAAAAATATCTAAAAATTCCGAAACAGTTGCTGGAAATGTAAAAGAATGAGAATAACTTTAAAAGCAGCCACCCGCTGCCTTACGAAGGTTGGGTCTAAACAAACTTACTTGTGTTGTGAACAAAACGGGTCATATCACAGACCAGAAGTTCATTCAAGTAACTGACATGAACATGAAAAGATTCGACGTCATAGTTAAATTTTCATGAAAATGGTTTTAGTTACTCAGTGGGGACCCAGACGTAAACACAAGATATGGAGATTAACAGAGTAAGCAATCTGCTCTGCTCTTAGCTCAGGACAAAAAGACTTGCATGCTCTGGCCTGACGTTTTATGGGGACCGTATTTTAGATATCAGGGCTTAACGAATGAAATTCTCTTTGAGATTTATTCGACCCACCGTGCCGGGTCTACCCCCCCGGCGTTCAAGCTGACAAGAAGAAATGACTTCTGACGTTTGCTATATGACCTTAACAGGTATTTGGTACTCATCTTATTCCTCTATTTTAATGAAGGACGATTTCTGATTCCGGCTTAATTTCTGTAAGAAAAATATGTCAGTGGACAGTTAAAGAATAATTTGAATTTATAATTTGCTGTAGCGCCATCAAAGAAGCGACCGCCAAATTAGCACCATTTTTAAGCAAAGCTGCAATTGTGAGTGTTTACGACGTCTTTAAAACCACAAAATTGCACGCATTTCTTCAATTTGCGTCTTTTATTCAACCGATGTTTGCTCCGCTCGAGCAACCTGAATTTATGAATATTCCAGTTCGATCATTAATATCTTAACCAGCCGGGGTATTGCGTGTCCCGAATGCATTTCTCTAATTCTCACTAAGGTACACGTCCCCACAGCCATAACTCACCTTCCCGCGGACCCTCCAGGTCAACTTGCGATAGAACCTGGAGGGCTCGGTGCCATCGGAGGCACTGCTGGTGATAACAACCCTTTTCCTTTTGAGGCTGTCGAGAGTCCGAGGTGTGCGCCGAGTCTTCTGATTTCGAGGGAGACATGTCGCAGCGTGTGTAGCTTCGTCCGCAGAAGATTCCCCTGTCGTGCTGGAACCTATTCAGCAGTCAGTTTGCTTTTGTGCTAAGTGTCCTAACCTAATAGAAGGATATTAGGAGCATTGTAGCTGAGTAAATTGTTGAAAGTTTTCGGCGGCTAATGGTGTGTCGACACGACACCCGTCTATTCCGCGCTGGCCTCCGTTATCTAATATACTTTAACCTAGAAATTTATTATTATGAGAATACACGGCATTATTTAGCTCATTTGAAGTTATGCCCTGATTCAATGGTTGCAGTCGCAGCAGTTTATGAGTTTCTGTTGGCCCGCAAATGAACCAACATGCCCACGTTTATTGTTTGCGTGGTGAATTCATTGAAGCACATTTCAAAAATATGTATCTTCCGGTTCTACTGTATGTTGTTTAAATTTTAAACTTTTCAAATTAATGCTCAGAACATTGTAATATAAAACCTTTGAACACTTTTGTTTTACAAATTTTTAAACCCTTTATAAGATGGATGGGTTGAGAAGGTAAATCATGAATCTGATGTTAGGTTACGAGGCCTAAAATTGTTCAATAATCGAAATCCGCTTTTATCCCATTCAAAGGCGTGTGTGTGTATGTGCTATTGCATCAGCCTGCAAATCTAATCCAAACTTGTGGACCATTTTAGAAAAGGGATGCGAGAAACAGAAAAGCAATGAATATTGGGCTATTGGACCATTATTCATGTCTATCATTTTTCTATAGAAGTTGCGGTGGCAGTTACACATGCATCATTTATCCGAAAGCTGACAAGGACTAATTTTCGACGGTTTCTATCATCGGATTGATTGCGGCCAAAGTTGAAGGATCCGAATATCTCGAAAGCCATAATCGGGTTAAATCCATCAAAAGTGGCAAAAAGGGTGGAATAGCTTGACCAACCAACCAACTCCTTCCTCCCCTCCGTACTTTTCATTCATTGCTACTACTTTCCAATTTCCCGCCAATTTTCTCATAATCGCAAAAAATGATTGATGATGTAAACACTCAGGCCATATGAAGAATGGAAATGTAGTGAAAAAGATTGAAAAATAGTCAATGCTTTTTGCCAGCCCGTGGATTTTTTGGGCTGCTCCTCGCCTCTGATTTGGGGCCACGAAAGGCAAATAAGATTGACAGGACAGCGTAATGGACTGGGCACTGATTTATAAGTATGCGACTTATGCTGGAGAGGGTTTTCCTCTCCGGAAATAAATAACATATGCGAGCGACGCTTATGAAACTCGATTCGATTGACATGTCATAAACATTTGTTCGTTTAAGTGTAGGAGAATTGACGAACAAAATTATGAGTTATTGGCCCTTTTCAGGAAAACACTTTGGTTCTTAGGACCACTGAAAAAAAAGTTTCGAGCCTTTTGCAGATCAGCTACCGGCTTAATGAGTATTTTCTATTGCCCTCCCTCTAACTATTTACTGGCACTCTTAAACTTTTATCCTCGTAATAAAAAATTTAAAAAGCTTTAAGAAAAAACATACCTCACATATCCGACGTTTCTCCGGATATCTCCTTAATTGTAATGCATGATGCCCACAGGCACTGGAGCAGAATCCCGCACATTTCCCCCAACTCAAAGTCGTTCCTGATTTCTTGAGCTTGCGAAAGCATTGAATTCTCGTTTAATTGGAAAAGGTCATAGAAATCAAGCTGAATTGAGTAGGTGGAAGCCTGCAGGATAAAATTGGGAATTTCTCAAGTAGCTGGCATAGAACGTAACCCCTGTTTTATCACAGTCAGTGAATTAAAAACTTTAAATTTAATGCCATGCTCTTAGAGAAGGAAATCTTTTATCGGTGCTCCTTATAGAAGACTAAGTGAAATCGCCTTTAATATAAATTTCTTACGGCCGTGGGCAGATGCTTAACGGATGGATTACGTAAAATCTGAAATTTCGAACTGATTCTTATTTCGACAGATTTTACCTAATTTTCGGGCTTCTCAATTGTCCGCCTTTTTCATTTCTTAGCATTTTTCTGTTTTAGGATAATGACGTTGGTATCCGAAATTAATTTAGAGATTTCTTTTCATATTGGATATTTCACTTGCTATTGAGAAAATGTTGAGATGTTTTTGAAATCTTTGAATTTTTACTAAGAACATTAAATAGGAATTACAAAATTAGTTTTAAAACGCGTGTATTCTATAAATACTTTTAATACTTTTACATATGATCAAATTAATAAGAGTAATTATACCATTTATGATATAAACTGAAATTTCCAGCGTCCCTCGTAATTAAAAAAAAAGAAAAATAAAGAAATAAAGAAATAACAAAACTATGCACCTGCTATGAACAACTTCAATTTGAGAGACAAAAGCATTCATAACCCGTAATAAGCTCTTTGGATGGGAGTATATTTGAGCCCAATTACCTCTAGCAGGTATATCTTCAAATCAGAGATGCTGGGATCTTAGGGAATCAGTGGATTATTCTGAAATGCAGCACATTACTTGACGAGAAATCGAGAAACATTATGCACCTGACAGCAAGATCACTCAAGAATTCATGCATATTTCAGTAGGACAAGTTACCTTGAACCTGCACTTTAGTCGGATTGATTTCCCACCTGGGGTTTGCTCCGTCCCATGCCATCAGTTGGACGGACTGCCTCGTATTCAAATGAGGCCTTTAACTGGGTGCCTATCTAAAACACAAACCTCGATAGCCACGAGTGAAATTGCAGGTTATTTTTGTATTAATTATAAATTCCCTGAAAACAGCACCACCTCGGGTAGTGGTGTGATTGAATCATAATTTTGTTTTCATCGGTTAGCGTTCATAAGGCCAGAAATTATGGTTAGAGGCAGATAGATTGGATTTTCACAAAATATCCGATTGCATTTGAAATCATTATCGTGTAACAACAATCAACGAGAAATGTATGGATGTTTTGGGCGAAAGCAATACTTCCTCGATAGTTTCAGTAAAACGTGAAAAGTAATGGCGACAGATTTTGATTGGAGCAATTCTCATTAAAAGCGGAAATTTTGGCAAAACATTATTTCGTGCGATAAAACTAAAATCGGATCTCGGCGTACACATTCGCGGCGGGAAATGACATTTTAATTGAGCTATTTGAGCTCTCACTTATAAATTAACCAAACAAGGCATTATAAAATAATCATGCCCTCTGAAAATATTAGAAACGGCCGCAGAGGCCCAAAATCCATTCCACGTTATAATGGCCCCAGGATAGGTTCTCATATCACGTTAAATTAAAGTGGTTCGTTGCCTTGGTTAATTTTATGGCGTTCAATTGTAGTTGAGTTCAACAAAACGTGAAGTGCGACCAAAGCTAATTGTGGTAGTCTCTAAAGCCTGCAAAGCTTTAAGTCCAAACTCTACATTTGTAAAAAGTAATAAGATTTATTCATTAATAATAAAATTCAGATATAGAAGAATTGAAAAACATATTTTTGCAATGGTGCATAGGAAGGTTTTAAGGTTTTCTTTAATGTGAGTCGACTTTATTGCACGTCATAGTATTTTATCAGCATAAATCCTCAATTGTACTTTGGAATGAAATAGTAAGTGGATCGTAACATGTGAAATATGTATCGACCAACTCCCACTGGAAGGTTTCATAAAGTTTGCACATTTCTCCGAGATTTTAGCTTGATCTAAAATATTGGTACTAGACGTTATTTTGTTCAAAATTTTGGAAATATTTACGACTCTTAAAGTTCGTTGAACGTGATACGATACACGGGGCATCGACGGAATGATTAAATATCACGAAAGGGAGACCCAGGGCCAACTGAGTGCACCGGCGCGCTTTTAGAACTAAGGTGGGGAAAGGGCACAAGGATCGACCCGTAGGTACCTTCGCCTATTTTCCGTAGGTTCAGTTGGCGAGGAAGTCCCAACGTCACGCAAAACTGCTGTTAATCATTGAAACACCAACGCCAAGGAGTGAGGTGGAGGATTCGAGTGCGATTTGCTCTTTAGGTCCAGTGCTAGCCGGCGGAACCACTAAGGGTCAAGCAGCACTTGCTAGGAAAACCCTCGGCACTGGGCGAAGGCATTGTAAAAGAAGGTTCCCGAAGGCTGCCAACAAATTTCGGTTACTCCATCGATTCAGCCACTGCCCGCCATCAGAGGAATTCAATGTGGAAAAGGGGCGGCGGCAGTGGAGCACCTGCTAAAATAATTTGATTTATTTCCGAGCTTTTAAAGAACATCATTCGTGCAGCAACTTCAGTTGTTGGTATTTCAGACAGGCACTCTTTATGAGCTATTTAATTGACTTTAATGGGTCCGTGCATCTGAAATTTATCAGGGAATGTTATAACGATGGAATTTATTTGAAAAGGGCGCGGTAATGTGCTGAAAACTTCAACGCAGACTTTAAACCTTAAAACCAAACGTGCCTCAGTTGACTCGTACCTACATATAAAAATTTAAATGTCACGAGCTCAATCTCTCTCCCAGGCTTTCCAAGTTTGATAGTCTGGTTTGTATTTTTACAGCCTTTTCGTCAATCGTGAAGTGAAAATATTTTACCTAGAGGACTTAGTGGGAAGTGAATATTGATTTCTGAAATATATGGTGGCACAAAAACGAAGAATTTGTGTTAAAATTTAAAATGGAAACAGTATTTCAGTGAAACTTAATATTTAAATGAAGGGTGAGATTTGGAAATGCATGAAAATGATAAATGCGCTATGACTGGAAATGTGGTGGAAATTTTAATTAGAATTATGAGAAGACAAACAAGCAGTATTGGACAAAATAATCTTATTATTTTTCAATAAAATCTTACTTTACACTTTAAAACAAATCTGTCAGCTGCGAGATAGATTTTAAACGAGAGAACCTGATATTTGTTTTGGTTCGATAAAATCGTTCCATTTAAAACTTTGTGTGATAATTTAATTAAATTCTGGCGGGGATTTATTCTGCAGTGCATTATTGAAGGTTGCGAATTAAAAATAATCGGTTCGAAGGTTGTCACGGTGGCACCACCGTAGGGGTATTTTGCAGAGAATAAATGATTTTACCCAACGTGTCTGACTACGTTCATATGCGCTATACTTAGAATGAGTCCTCTGGTGCCCTATTCATTAATCTAGTGAATGAAATTTGTTCCAGCAATTACACATTGAACGGCCAAGTTTTCAATTTCAGGACATTTTCAGGATACTCCAGATAACTGAGTGCTGCTGAAATTAATTAAAACACTTTCAGGAACGGCATCCCCAGCACTTCTGACTATTAAGTACGTTCATATGTATCTACATTTATATGCATCTATGTATTCGTTCCGGTTGAGATAGGTGCAAGGAATCTATTAGGTACCTACCTGTTCCGATATCGAATAAAATATGAAAATGGCCTTTGGTTTCTTTGCTACTAAAGCATGTCGGTAAAAGTCCAACTGAGTTTTCTCGGCATATCTCATAAAGCCATGCATATAAATTGATTTTATCCTTTTTGATACATAAACCCAGCGGGCATAAGGGTGGCTCGATGCGAGAGATATTTGATGTAAAGTTGGAAAAACAAGAAAATTTATATCGGGACTGACGATATGTATGGGCACTGCCAAGATGAGAAATCAAATGAAGAAATTGATATAAAAATTCGATGCTATCCCTGATTGCTTTTTGACATTTTCCCTTATTCGACTGAATGCCTGGAATGTCTTTTGGGTACTTTGGCTATTTTTAGTTCGGGAATAAAATATAAATGTATAACGGAGTTCATTTCTCAAAGTCAGCGGAGACTGCTAGAAACGCTTCCTGCTTTTACTTATTTGAGCATGAGCACTTGTTTATACAGATCAAAGAATAGAAAAGTTAATAAATAAATTGTTTAAAGTAAAACGATTTTATTGTCAAGTGGTAGGTATACCTACATAATTTAGTGCGAGACTTTGATCACAATAAAATTGTTTTACTTAAAAAACTTTTCATGTTATTTTATTTTCTCTTTTATCAAATGTTATTAGGTAATATAATTTAGTTTCTTTCATCAGTATCACATTTTTGTTGGCTTAAATTCCCAAATTTCATTTTAATCGGTTAAGGGGAAGGGAATGAAAATTTGACTGGAATATTTGATACAATACATACAAAAATGTTATGCAAAGAATCATTAAAAGTAATTGTTTTTCAATGTACATATATAGGTACATACATAAGTGAATTTTTGATAATATTAAATTCGCACATCCTCTGAATGCGTGAGCCGATTGCAATAAAATAAAAAAAAAATATGTTTATATTATTAAGAATAACTTCTTGAAAGCATTATCTAGTAGCGTTTAACAAACGAGTGTTTTGGTGATTTTAGATGGTGCATGTAAGACATTTAAACATAACCATAAGAAACAGTCTCAAAATGCGGAAGACCCTCTGAGGCTCGCAGCTGCAACGTGCAGTTAGTTTTTAATGAATTTCGGACCCTCTCGTCGCAGGGCTATTCGTGAGAATTGCCAGCACTCCAATGTTCATTAACTGAAGGAAAGCCGGCCCATTAAGAATCGCTGACTAGCGATATTTCATAAAATGGCTGGCCATTTCTTCGCCGGAGCCACGTCGACCTCGACTGCTCCGAATTCAGTTAGCACCCTGCCTGCAATCACTCACAGCGTCGAGATCTGCCTTTTGCAAAATCTTTAAGCGGACTTTGTGAAAGTGGCGGCCTGAACTCGTTCGGATTTCCTATTTCCTTAAGTTTAGCTGCATGAGCTTAACTAAGGGCGGCCGGACTGAATTAGACATTGATTAATGCTATAATTTGTATTCACAACGCCTTTTTTAAGTAATTTCTATCATCTTTACGAATTTTGTTCTGGGCGCTGCCCAGCTGAATCCTCAAGTTGTGCGGCCGCAATCCGAACTTATCCACACTTTCCTCAGCTGGAATAAAGAGATTTATTTTATGGCTACAAAAATGTATATTCACACGCAACCGGGATACAAATATTAGTGCCGGGTCGGGCTCCTCGCTTTAATCCCTGGGAAAGGTATTTTCTATTTTGGCCGGGCTCGTTTCCTGCGATTTTCTTCTTAGCGAGAGACCCTTAAACTTACCTCCAGTGATTCGGGCCTTCCTCTGAAAGGTTTTTCATGTGCTTAATGTCAACCTTGAAGGTCGGTTATTTATTTGGAAAAACCGGAACTGGAGAGCGGGGGAAAATAGAATTGAGCGGGCTACTTACCGTTAATGGCACTGCCTTGCGGAAAACAAAGGCGTCTCAAGGAATTTGTCTGAATGCTTGACCGCGGTATGCTCGCGGGAATTATTTTCAAAACTTAATCGCACTGCAAATTTGTCAACTTCCGGGGATTGGGTGGCGCTGGCAAATGAAGTAAGTGCGGTGCGAGGAAGGAAGCACAAATTGAAAGAAAAATTGAAACATTCATTCCGACATGCATTCATGTGCGATTAAGCGGCTGGAACCGTGCGGTCCACGTCCATTTCGCGTCTGGATAGCGCACGAGTGCATTTACCGACGAACTGCCGCAAAAAGTTTTCCATTTCGCATCAAAGGGACCTTTATTTAGTGAAAATTTGTTGGAAAACTTACTCCCACGCTTCCGGTTACATTTATGAAGTTGGCAAAATAACTTTTCGCTCAACACGAATTTGTTTGGTTCTTTAATTCAACGAAAAGTTGGCATTTTCCCGGCGAACGAAATAATGGGGACAGAATGACTACTAAAACTTTAAAAAATCCTCTTCGAAATTTTACCCGTAGAAGCAAAATTGGCTGTTAGTCCTGTTTACCAAAACTGTTGTTCCTTTTAAGGCTTTCTTATTACTGAAATATAATAAAAAGTCATCTTTATATAAAAGGCTTATATATCTAGAAATACATAGTCAGAATTAAAAATTAATGACTATGTATGTAGCTACCTCGGATTTTTATTAATACTACAAAAATACCGTCTAGGCTAACTGCCGCTACCAGGATTAGAAATTAGAAATTATGAGAGTTTTCAACAAGAAATACTAAACATGCACATACATATGTATATATATATGTATGTAGGTACATTACTATAATTTTTCAACTTCGCGACATTGAGAAAAACACACTGGTATAAAAGGAAGTAATCAAGTTAAAATTTAACAAATAGTTGGCGGGTTTTCAGCCATGATTTTGTTTATAATAAACAAATTAATTTTGTTAGTTTAAACTCAAGAAAGTTAACTGGACAAATATATAAGGTTTTGTTACAGAACCCATCAATTAAGCTCTAATTTTAAAATTTTAATTTTAATAGACATGAAATTCTTCAGGACTTTTGTTTAATTAACCAGTACTTTTTTTCTCAGAGCACGTATATTAATTAATTTGCTCCCGAGAAGATGCTGTCAGAGCATATCGTCGATTTTTGAATATATCACAAGTAGGCATATTAAGCCTTCCACTTCAAAACTCATGCTTTTGGCAGAAGCTTGATTAATGACTCGCTCTCAAACAAAGGCGCCGTAGAACACTAAATCATGTCTTCAAGCGGAAACTGATTTCTTACCCCCATTCCATTTCGACGGGCGGACTCCTCAGCGCCACTTAAATATATTTCTCCTTTACTTTAAAAGCAGATACGGGCGACTGGGGCGAAGTGAAAGATTCGAAGAAGTGATAGACCATAGATCAATGGGGTTTCTCGATGGACGGTCGTTCGGCAGGAGTGGAGCCCCTTCTCACTTTCCATCTCCAGCCACTTACTCTGTGCGTGGAATATCATCTTTTATCCTTAAATCCAATCCTTTCATATTGTCCCAGGAGCAATTTCCCTTCATCTGCTGCTTTTATGCTCCTCCTGTGGGAAGTGCCGCAAACCAATTTTTCAATTCGGGATGAGATTTTTATGTTCTTTCAATTTAAAGTTTGTATTTAACGCAAATTGTGGGCGAGGAGCAGCGTTGCATCGTAATTCATGAGGGAAATTAAGGCAATTAGCATCATTTCAGGCAATTTGATTTGAAAGAGGGCAAGCTTCTGCAGTCAACAAAAGAATTAATGCTTAAATTGATTATTTTCAAATCATCTGGTATATAATATAGTCGATTTCTCCAGAATGTTGATAAATATAAAGACTCTATAGCATAGTAGAGACAAACATGAAAGTACATGGTGAAGTAAATAGTGAGTAAAAAGGTATTAAGCAAAGAGATTTAGTGCGACAGTTATTTGAAGTTGTAAATTCAGTTCCATCATCATCTCAATGTGTAGATCCACTACACATGAATTGGAGGAATTTCTTATTCAATAATAACTCGTGCAAAAGCACATACAATAAATAGGTGTACTAGTTAGAAAAGGTCGGTTCAGAAAGAGCAAGTTGAGAAATATGTCCTGGAATTCGCATAAAAGTTATGTTTGATCCAAAAGGCAAAAGCACTTCGTTACAAGAACGCAGTGTGAGCGCTTCATATAATTCAAATAAATTCCAAAGATAGCTCCGACCCCTTAGCTGCCGTGCTTTGCATAGGATCAAACTTAAGAAAGTGTCCGAGTGTGCAGCAACTTCGAGCATGTTTTTGAAATTTAAAGATATGGCGTGCTATTTTCACGTACGAAATGGCACTGCCGCTCCGTGGCTCGGGCAGTGCCATGCAGTGACAAAGAAAGTCCCCTTCGTCGCGACAATAAGACGCTCCCATAACCAGTTAATCATAAGAAACGTTCGAGGAAGAGAGTGGCCCCACTGGGGTGAGGTGGAGCACCGCCCTGTAGTAGCACTTCCCGACGGTTTCCTTTGCGCTTTCCGGCTTTCAATCTTAAGCGTTCTTTTGCATCCTTTCATAGCTCACGGAATTTTATTGACCCGCCCCGTGCCACGGAGTGCCTAGGCAAAAGAATTAGACTCGTTGAAGCAGCTTAAGGCAGAGCCCACATGTCGGACGGGATCCGGAGCAAACCCTAAAGCAAATTTTGTGCTGTTATTCCTCTCTGAAATTTACGATCATCTGCAGTCAATAAAGTTAGTAAACTCGGCGGATATTATTACTTACTTTACTGAGCGTTTCGGTTATGACTGAAAGCCGACGGACGCAGGGCAGGGGGGCCCGATTTGAACCACACAACAACTACATACATACATATGTATATGTACTATCGCTTCTTAAGCCCCCGTTTCAGAATAAATTTCAGATTTAGGTGGCTTTAGAGATTTATAAAACGACGATACTAGCAATAATAGTACAAACGCGATTGTATATATGTATGTATGTACCTACTAGTGGAAATTCATGGGGTGGTCCTTTGTCGACAGAATTTTCCTCTTCCTTCGCCGTATTTCAATTTTATTGGTGAATTCAAATTCCCGGTGGACTTTTTCTTTGCAGTTTATTTTATCTTGGGACAATGGGACTGTAAGTGTTTTTCATGTTCCGGGCACGCCAGTGAGCAATAATCAAGTCTCATATTTACTTATCCCAACATCTCATTCATATACTGAAAGTGTCTTTCTTGAACAGAAACGCGTTTGTGATTCCCTGTAGTATTTTCCTCAGCACACGAGTCTATCAAACTCGCATTTCTAAAATTGTTGGAGTGGAAATCTGTTCTATTACAATGCGATAATCATGATTATGTCTAACGTGAACCCCCAACCGGGATATCCGCACCTGCATTACTAATTTCTGTAAATTCGAAGCAAAGCCATGCACCAAATGTCGCGTCACCCATTGAATTTCCGCTAATGAGAATTTCCATAGAAAGGGCAAAAGTTTGAGAGCGGAAAGCAAAACAAAGTTTCGTTACAAAGGGGAACATTGCTAAAATTTCCGAAAATCAATTTGAGTCGGTGAAAAAAGACTGAAAGCCACTCTCTATGGCATTTGCACTGCTAATTGAAACATATTAAAAAAACGCTAGAGCGAGGGCGAGGGCTGCATCTAATTAAAAATATGATGGTGCGAAATTTATTTAATTAGTTCATCAAGTTCAGCGATGCAGACTTGCAGTACGAATAAATGACATTTATATGCTCTAATTACAGCGCAGAGAAGATTGCATCGCATCAATTGAGGTGAAGTTCCACAGGGGCTCTGCCCAGCTGTTGTTGCTTATGCTTTGCTCCTGATTTGCTGAATAAATGGGGAAATACCATTAAATAATATTCATAAAAATTGCCGTGGTCAGGAAACGAGGTGACTGCTCTCATTTTTATCTCCGCGACTGAAATGTCCATGTGCAGACTGTGTATTTTGTTATATAATTACCAATCGTGTCCTGGTTATTTGGAGAGCTTAAAGCATCGTCAATTGGCAACATATGGCGCAGTATTAAATTAGCAATTATCACCGCATTTTTAAAGCAATCAATTAAAATCAACCAGGCTTTTTCACTAATGTTGCTTTTCAGTGTGGCTTTTGAAATAATTGTTTTAGCTTTAGAAAAAACCTTTTTGGAAATTTGTGGCTTATTATAAAATACCACAACATTTTTAATTTATTTATTCTCGTTTTTTGCTTTGCAAATTGTTATAGCATAAGTCATTTGAAATTTTAATTTAGACCCATCTTTTTTTCAATTTTGTATAACCTCTTATACTTTTAATTAAGCTGGTATGGGATCTTAGAATGAAATTGAAAGCAAACTTACGCTGCTAAAATTATATATGTACCTATGTATAAAGCAAATATTACAAAAGATAGACAACCCTATGGAAATGTCTAATGAATATTAAGCATCCACTAAATTTGTAAAAATTCGGATGTAATATTTTCTATCATGTTTCCCGCAGGCGATAAAGGGTGCAACATTTGACCAAGTGCCACCCGAGGGTGCACTTAAATGCTAAACAAAACAGAAAAAAAGGAAAAACGCACGCTACTAATTGCATATCTCGCTCACCGTGCAGAGTTAAGATATTCACGTGACGCTGCTGCCGGCGGAACGGGATGAGCTATGACCAAGGTAAGGCAGGGACGGTGGAGCAAAATAAATTTTGCTGATTTACAGCGTTGCACCCGGTTCTAAACATCATTATTATTCGCATACCAATGGGCGAATTTTCCAGGGTTTAGCGAGCCCCACCAACACAGGGGCGCCCGAGCTGGGTACAGCCGTAAGTACCAGCTAAAGGTTGGATTAATATATGCAAAGAGATAAAATCACGGGCACCGCTCGGAGTTTACTTTTAAGTGCCGGCGATAACACCCGACTACGTTTGAACTCACACAGCAGCAGGAGCATGCAGTGGTGCGAAATTATGTACCCTTTTCGAAATGACGTCTACGGCCACTGCACTGCATGTGCAGCATAGAACTAGATATTATTGCAGCTGCTAATCCGGGCGTATTTCGGCTGCAAACAGTCCCCAGCAGCAAAGCAATGAATTAGATCCCTATCAGGAAATGTATATTCTTCCAGCTCGTTCCAGTCGGCCCTCATTTAGTGCAAGATTGTATCTGTCTGCTGGGACTGCTGTCTAATGTGGTGATACTTTTGCAATCATGAACTTCGGAGCGCATCCGAAATAGTCCTGCAAAAATTATATAGAATTTAACTTCAAAGGTATCCCGAAAACATAAGGTCCCAGAGGCCACTTTATGTCAAGCAATATGCATTAAAATTAAATATTTTGAAAGTTTGAAACGCTTTTAAGTAACAAATGCAAACAAAAAACAAATTTTTGAGTACCCTTTAATCGCAGAAGTTGAATTCTTCCCCATAAACATTTTCGAAAAAAATCCAATTTTTCACAGGATATTATATTTACGGGCAGGTACGTTCCACAGGCGTTTCAAAAAGCGGCGAGACAAGTATTCCCCTTAGCAATGTATATCAACATTTTTCTTTCCTCTTTCGAACATTTTTTCTCGGAAGTTGTAAATTTGCATCAAGATCAAAAGTTGGTGTAGAGTTTCCCGTTTTTTTCCCACCTAAGAAAATGGGAGCTTCACAGAAGCCTACGGAGAACTGTCAAGGAAAGTTTCATTTTATCAATATTATACTTTTTGCCCTCTTATTATCGCCTCGCCATCGACTCAGAAATGTCTTGCTGCACCCAGTCCTGGGGGTTTGCTTTCTTTTTTTTGGTTATATTTTTGCTGCCGGCCAAAAGTTTCTTCTGCAATCGCAGTGGCAGGAGAGCAACAAGGGAGAAGTAAAAAGCACACAAATTCTCCTTACAAAGTGTGAATTTCGCCTTTATTTTGTTAAACGAGGAACCCCAAACGGAAGTTATTGATTTTGCTTTATGCAAATTCCTTCTTCTCTTTTGTTTTCTACTTTGTGTGCCACTGAAATTCCCTCTTTTTATCTGAGCCAGACTTTTCCTCCAATTCTAATGGATATCATCTCATCTTAAGGTGGTTTTAGACGAAGTTCCCTACTACGGACGCGCGGCGGGGGAGATGAAGAAAACTTTTTCGCTTTTGCAATATGGCGAAATCGAGTGCAGGTAAAATCGGTCGCAAACAAAGGTGCTTCACACGATACCTACGTACAAATGCGAAAAGCGAAATAGAACACTCCCCCGCGATGGGAATATAGCTCGAGTTCCCAAAGTGCGAATTAAATTACATCTAGATAGTGTTCTAAAGCCGGTTAAATGGGAAAAGTTTGACTGATCTGAATGGTTCGCCTTATTTACTTTTAAGCCCAATGGTTTGGAAGAATGGATTTTACCAGACAAAGGGAAGACAGGGCTTCGAACTTTTCACCTAAGTGGAACGCGCGTCACCCAACTACTTCCTTTTCTTCAGAGGGATGTGAGTGTGCACAGCACGAGCGCTTGAGGTCTCGAAAATTTCCACAAATTAAGCCATTAATTGAACTTATACAATTTGAAGTCATGAGTAGGTACTAAAAGAAACAATTGTATACTTGTTAAATTTTTTGACACTTTTATCAAAGTAAATATATTTCAAAGAAACAACAAAGCTCCGAATTTGCAACCTGCCCGAAATTTTAATGTAATGTGTAAATTAGCTAAATGAGTCTCCATAATAGAGCTAATTAAAATGGAAATGGGTCAGGAGGTACTTAAAGTACACCCACAGAGATTAGCCCAGGGAATGGCTGTTGAGAAAAATCGAATAATTTCCTTAAGTTGTTCTCAGTTTCAGGGATACTGAAAAATTACTTCTCATTTTGCTTTATAGGAGGGATCACCGCCTTCTTTTCAAAAGGAAGTGCTTTTTATTTTTACCCAAGGAAAGCTTGCAGAAAACGCTGATGAGAAGTGGGAAAGCAAATCATGTCTTGAATTTCATTTTACCTTGATTATAGATGCTTGACAACTCAATAAAAATAGACCAATGTCGGGTCAGCATCATCAATCAAAATGAAAGCTCACCAATACCGTTAGGGAAGCATATTCTGCTCCTCCGCAAGCAGCAAAATAGAATGACAAAATTGAGAAATGAACGAAAGTTCCATCTAAATGGATGATGTGGATGGTAACTTATTTAGTTGGTCCAACGGGGAACGCAAAGGACTATAGTCTCGTAAATTTTATTGGGTTTCGTTGACAAATGACGAAAACGAAGAAAAATTGCACTCCCAAAAAATCTGACGGTGGACTGGAAAAATCCATAAAAAATATGCTCCTAAATTTAAAAAATCATTAATATTGTATTATTTTAATTACGTTTCGTTGCAAATTGAAAAATAAAATTGTATATTTTTGGTTCCTCCCTTCTTGAATTTTCAAGCGCTTATTCAAACGAAACGGACTGCACTCGATCCATCGTTTTTATTATTCAATACCGATCTGCTACATTCTTAGATTGTCTATTTCAATTACGTAATTAGATTACATCTACAGAAATAATATCTGTTCTATAAAGGCAGGCAAAACCTCGACATGTCTTTAGTCAAGATTGGGCACAGGAGAATATCTCGGAGCAGGTGAACATGCAAATGGAATGGAATTCCTCCTAAAAGGCATTTATCTTGTCGCTCGAATCGTCCGCAGAGAGCTAAGACATTATCAAATAATATCGTCTTTGGCACGAGATAATATTATGTCCTGGATTCGGTGCATCGCCGTGCCAAGGTATAAATACTCACATCTATTTTCCACGACCAGCTCCCGATGGCCGGGTAATGTATTTTCGGCACTCCATTCAATTGCTGGCGCGAACCGATCCATTTCCTTCTCCGTCTCCTAAGATTTCTGGAGGTGAAAACGAAGTTTTGAAAAAGAGTTTGGCATTTGAATGGGCGTTTGGGGATCGAAGGACGCAACCTGCATAAATACGTGGGACCTGGCGCCAGAAAGAAAGGTCTGACGACTGTCTGCAAAGTGCCATTTAGCGCGGTGTTTCCTTCGCTCTGGCTGATTTTAAGCTCAATGAGGTTTTTAAGTGCTTAAATCGCATGAATTATTTAGTGTCACTTGAAAAGTGATTTCAAAATAGTGGGATGCAGGAGACTTGGTGAAATTAAAAGCTATATCTGATCCATTAGCATCGAGCAGTTCATTCTCATATGAAAGTGGAAAATTGCGATAGAGTGGATTTTCGATTTGCGCAGCCATGAGTGTTTGGTTTACGCTCAACAAAATTCATAAATAATATCGAGGAAGCTTTAAGCCAATTAAGCGGAAAAATTACAAGCAGTTAATTTAAAATATTGCGGCTTGGATATTTATAATGCGGTTTCGCTGTAAAGCTAAAAATATGAACACACATACAAGGTATATGTATGTTTATTTTACACATCAATGGTTTACTTAAACTCTTTTAAGTCGACCATCTTTCGATTATACAATGAGGACGGGAAGACGACAAAATTAACTAAATAAATTGGCTCCATTAGTGGTGCATTTAATTTGTAATTAATATTAAATATCTGTAATGGCACGCCAAAATCTCTACCTAAACATTTTTGTCTTGTTTTTCTTTTACTCTACAAAGGTTTCTAAAAATAATAAAGTTTTAGGGAGCTCCTTCCTTCAGGAAGTAATTTCACACTTGCATACATATGCACACATATTTGCTTATCTGGAAGTTATAAAATTTCATCTTTCACATGCACGTACCTCACGGATGCTTATGCCGTGCAGGATATTAAAGCTTTCCTTTTCCCGAGAATATCGTGCAAGGAGGATACTGTAAAGATTTATCTGCCTTTCCTTCATGAGCGAAAAACTCACAAACGTGTCAAGTTAAAAGTGAAAAATTACGACCAAAGCTCACTTACTTTCTTGTCGCATTGTCTATTTGCACAGTGAAAATCGGAGCTATATCACAACAGAGAGAAAGCAGGTAAAAGAGATTTAATATAAAATCACTATAAAGCTTAATTTTGGCATTAATTCTAACTAATAATAAAACTGAAAAAAGTAGTCTATCTGTTCGGCACAATTTATATGTCTACACAACCTTAGGGATATGCAGGCATTAAGTTAAAGTTTTAGGTAAGTATAACACTTTTTATAAAAGCAAATCAAAATTCAGTTCGACTTTTGCGTGAAGCTGATTTTAGCGAATCTTAGATTTTCATTTAAAACCGACTTATAGCATTTTTATGCAACCTAAATATTAGAAAACAAAATTTAGGGAACTGAAACTTTTTGCCCGGTTTTCCAAGGTGTTTTATAATAAATTCAGTTACTCGCAGTCAGGTTTCGTCTTGCGAGAAGCCACAACCAAATCTGCCGTAAAATGTTGAAATTCGAGCCACTAAAATAGTCCTTGACTGACACGAACGCCAATCTTCTGCCGTGCAGAAGTGCATCTAAATGTTCTCGTCGTTATTGCGTCCAGCGTTTTTTGGCCGATTACTTTAAATATTTAATCAGAAGTCCCCGCAATTGAGTGCCGATTTGAAACAAGTTTATTTGCGTTTGCACAGTTGGAGGCTAAACAGCGAGAGCGCTTCAGCCAACCACATCACGTCACGTTTAATGCCATTGAAATACTAACTACAGGGGCAGCGGTGGCGCGCTCCCTAATTCCGTAAATTATATTATGCTGAACTTGAGGGATCCTGTAACGAATCGGTCTTACATGGCGGAGCTGAACTATAAAACCGGAGCCTGTACGAGCCAATTTGATGGGAAGCCACTCTTAACTCGCTAGTAAAATCGGAGTCCGGAAATTCCATTCAGGCAGGTCGTATTCTGGCAAAGGATAAAAATATCCAACAAAACCATTCACGTAACAGGAGGGTCATCAAATCTGACCTGAATTGCATACAAATTGTCCTCCGCCGAGCATTCTAAAGAGGAAGAGTTCCCAGGCTTTAGTTTCGTTCGTCAACGGATTTTCGGGTGGTGTGTAGTCGGGCGCCACTTTTGGGTGTAGTGGAGCACTAGCGCTCGAAGAAATACTTCCATATAATACTTCTTATAATGTGGCCCTAAGCCGGGCGCCCCTCAAGGAAGCAGGGACGTTTGCTTGCTTCGGGCTTTATGGTTATGACAATTATTTACATTTTAAATCCAACGGAACACGGAATGGTAAGCAACTACCATAACTCCATAATTTCATCTTAGCAAGGGCCACAGACAAAAGGCGTAATGAATGACCGTTTGGAGCTACCTGCCGGGTGCGGGGCTAGATGACGATTTGCAAAAGGGAATAAATACAAATGAAGGGAGGTCCTTTGTTTTCCTTTGAGTTGATGTCATTCCTTCGCCGCTTTATTTGTCTTTCGTTAAAGCTCCTTTATCCGGGTTGTTCACCACCATTGGGAATGGAAAGATAAAAGTGATATCTCCCAACATCCAGACGTATCTCTACCTGAGTTAAATAAGCTTCCCTACTTCCAATTTCTGGGCGAATTCAGAGCAAGGCATGGATAACGCAAGAGTCCCACCCTGCTAGCAAAGGATTATGCAAACGATGTTGATCTTGTGGACAATTGTGTGGCACATTTTACGGAATGTAAATGAGATAATGAGAGAGAATTGCTAAGCCCCCTTTACACTCACACGTAGATCCGTGGCATGGAGTATTCTATACGCTTTCCAAGACCCGGGTCAATCCTTATTGACTGGTTGGTGTGCATCGGGTGTATCAACACCTGAAAAATTATATTACAATGCTTTGTTATTTGAGCACACCCGTTTTAACGTTGCTCCCTTGAATTTTAAAGCCCTAAAAGAGTACGTAGTGCACATACATCATCCCACGCCACCACGTACACCTCAAGGAACTTCAAAGAGACGCTAGTTAGATAAAATACTTCCGAAGACGTACATTATATCATAGAAAAACTAAGCATAAAGAAGTTTCATGCTGAACAAAAATTTGAAACGCGTTTCGCTGCGAGGCATCCACCGCGAGGCATCCACCAGCTTTTATAAAGCTCCTTCATGAAAGTTTCACATCTCACACACTCAAGAATTGTTTTCATTCTCATTCTCTTTGAAAGCACGATGCCAGGAGAGGAAAGGCAATTGATTGTGCGCCCATGCAACCAAAAGGGAAAGGGGATGGTTTGGTGTTTTCTTCGAATTTAAAATTTATGGCGATCGAATTTTCGTTCTTGATTTATTGAGTTCGTATAAAATTAAAAAAAAGGAAATGTATGGTTCAGCGATCTTAGCACTTCATTGGTGCAATTTTAAAAAACCATTTATACCATCTAAATAAAAGGTCAGAAAATGGTCATAAAAGATCATTAGGTTGACTAATTGGTCAGTGTAATGTAAGTTTTTTAAGGCCATTAGAAAATGGTAGAACGTCATTTTAAATAAACAAAAAGAAAGCTATATTTGATCGGAAATAATAAATAAATGTTCAATTTCTTGTAAAAAAAAATTAATTGCATTGCATACATACATGGAGCCTGAGAGGTGTTCGGCAATAATTGGCGTATTATGATTTTTATCAAATTTATTGCTATTGTAGTATTTGGACTTTAGGATGAGGTTTTCCACCATTACGCTCAGCTTTTAAAAAATTCTCTGATTCCCACAAACAAAACTTTCTTAATAAAATAATAATGAAGTAATCTAACATTCTAAGGTGGTGTTTTACACATGAATTAGTAGGTGAATACCAGGTTGAAAAGTCAAGGTGATTCATAGCATATGAAATACACAAATCCGTAATAGTTGACTTAATTCCTTTTTTTTCTGGACTTTTAGCTAACACACCTTTGAAAACATTTAAGTGTTCCTTATATAACGAAAAAAAATAATCAGAGGGAGCAGTAATTTTACCGAAATCAGAGCGATCTGAAAAATTCTTATGAAACATGAATGTTTCTGAATTTTTATGAAAATTTATAGTTTCACCTTGTCTTCTTGTGTGCATTTCACAATCTTTACATTGTATTTTCGGAAGAATCTTAAAGAGAATAAATCCTATGAAGTACCGCAATGACGGATCCTCAACTAAAATATCGTCATCGAAAAATACATATTCTGATTCTTCAGTACCCATGGTTTCAAGTTCTTGGTTTTCAGTTTCTTGAGGTTCAGTATTACTATTTGCAGTTGCTTTACTTACTACAATATCAGTAGCTAAGTGGTTAGTTAACTGCACGGAAAATAGTTCTTCTGGAAAATCCTCATTGTCATCTAAACAATTTTTTCCACTAGATAAAGCTTGCACTACTTTATGGGAAAGTATTTTTGCAACAATGTGGTTAAAATTGTAAAGAGAGGGGTTTTTATTGTACCCACCTCTGCTCCTTATAAGAGAGAACAAATTTTCTAATGGATCTTGATTAAATTTGTATGTCAATACAAATGACGAATCTGGATAATCCAAAAGGAGAATTTCTGAAACACTGATTATAGCTGTGACAGTTTGTATAATTCCTCTTTTCCAATAGGTTTTTTCCTCATCTTGGAACGAAATACCTTCCAAATATGGTATAATGTCTTTTAAGTACCGCAAGGGAACATTGTCTTTCCTTAGTCCGCTTTTATAAATATTTTTGTTGTATGGTGCTTTGCTATTTAAGCAATCAAAAAGTTTGTTGAACTTTTCAAAAAAAGTCGATGTGGACAGAGCACTCTGAATAATTTCTGGACTAAAAAAATTCAAGTCATGAGCTGTTTTAATAGCGGCGCTACACGTATGGCTAAAAACTTGAACAGCATAGGACACTTTCATTTTTTCCCAACTGTTACGTTTTACATGTTTTGATGTTAGTTTACAACACATTTTTGTTGCATTACCTTTTTCTAAGTTATATAGCTCTTCCACACATTTCCATTTAACAATTCCGTCTTCACACCTCAAGTCCTTTTTAAGTAAGGTGTTTCTAGCTGATTTTATTAAATGTGGAGTATCATATATTGCAAAAACCTTTTGATTATTTACAGAAAAAAATGGCTCCTTACAAGACACTTGTAAATATTTGAAACATTTTCTGTTATTGGATCCCTGATCGCATACAACACTTCTTACAGTAAATCCAAGATTAGAGCAATAATTTATACACTCCAACACCTTTTCGGCCAAAAACTGACCTGAAGCAGGACGATCTGTAGCAAAGAAACATAAAATAAATTTCCAGTTTGAAAAGATACCCCTTAGCATAAACACACACACATATTTAGCAGCAAAAGAAGACTTTGAAACCCCAGTGTCTTCATAGCCTATAATTTCATCAGCCGATATATCATACGTTAAGTTCCTTCTTATTACAATTTCATCGAACGCTATAGTGGCTTCTTTTGTTTTTGAATCCCATTCTGAAGACAAGGTTCTCAAATGTTCAGTAAATAGCTGATTAAACCCAGGACCTGCAGATTTGATTGGTTGCCAGCGATATATTGAAGAAACAGAAGGCAGATGGAACTTAAAACCGTCTCTCAAAAATTTATAATATGAGGTGGATTTATAGTGCAAATTTGATGCTAAATTTTTTTCAGCTTTTGTCCATTTTGTTTTTTTGCTTAAAATCATCTCTGCAAATGTTTTACTCTGGACTAAGTTCTGGACTCGACTGTAGGAAATGAATGAGAGGCTGTTTTGCTACCTTCCGTAATTCTAATGTTTTCTTTTTGTGTTCTTTAAATCTGAATAAATGCAATCTTTTTTTAACTGAAACATTTTTATTTATTTTCTTCAAAGTAGTGTATTTTCTCAAGAGATTTGTGTATTTTCGTCGGTAAAATCTTATACCTTTTTCCAAATTAATGCAGTTTTTGCAAGTCAACTCAGGTAGTTCCACGCTCGAAGTAGGTTCATAATGAGGCTCAAGAGCATGAAGTTCCTCAAAATTTAAATCATCACTCTCCATATTTTGCGCTTCACTATACGTTTTTCCAGAGAATAAAACAGGGATATTTGTGTCAGTAGCATTATTATCATGAATATACTTAGACGGAAAAACATTTTTTCGCAATCTTGTTTTTCCCACATCTGATTCATTAAAATGCTTCGAACAAACGTATGCATTTTTAATTTGCGTAGGTGTTTCTAAACCACACGCTGCAATCCATTTCTCATATAAATCCGTTCCAAGACGAGGAAATTTGAAAAACTTGAGAGTAGGATCATTCCTTTTTGATGCCCGACAGGACAAAACCTCACACCTGACGCCCCAAATGTTTTTTTTTTCCATTTTCAAATAATTCTTGAGCATTACTTCTTTATTCCACAACCAACTCGACAGAAGTGAGCCATAAACCAAAAATCTAGCGGAAATCCAGCCGGCAGAAATTTTAAATTCGAAGAAAACACCAAACCATCCCCTTTCCCTTTTGGTTGCATGGGCGCACCAGAGATAACGAAGATACGAATTCGTTATCTCTGGGCGCACAATCAATTGCCTTTCCTCTCCTGGCATCGTGCTTTCAAAGAGAATGAGAATGAAAACAATTCTTGAGTGTGTGAGATGTGAAACTTTCATGAAGGAGCTTTATAAAAGCTGGTGGATGCCTCGCGGTGGATGCCTCGCAGCGAAACGCGTTTCAAATTTTTGTTCAGCATGAAACTTCTTTATGCTTAGTTTTTCTATGATTATATGTACTATTTGCATGAGTGTCAAGAACCTTAGTTTCAGCAGTTTAGAGATAGAAATTTATGGAAATCCTTGTTTGAAGTTCAATTTAAAGGGATGATTTATAGTCACTTGGGTTCATTTTAAATGAAAATGAAATAAATGATAATCATAACTTTACAAAAACCTTTGTCCTTTTTGGTGGACTAAGAATTGAGGAAATTATATAATACCAATCGGTTTGACGTCCTTCTTTTTTAAAACACATATGATTTACAATAGCAATTAAGAAACATGCAACGGTATACTGAATGTATACTTTCATCCTTTCAATAAATCTTACACACATGCATAAGTAATTTTCAAACTGTAGGTGTGAAAAATTAAACAAAGGCAAATATTATATTTATTGGAACGGCTTTTTGAGTCACTATTTTAGGTTTTGGATGCTTTTGAAATTAGAGTAGGCTGCCATTATAAAAATCTGTCCCTACAGAAGAATTAATCTGAAAAGCCTTGCTTTAGCTCCCTAATTACACCAATTTGATATATAAATTAATAGAATTATTCCTAAAGTGAACCTACTATCTTATTACTAAAGTCATATAAACTACCTGCCTCTTCCTTGTTTATGAATAAACATCGACAAAATTCACTTCGTGGTGTAGGTATAGAGAAAATATTGAATGTGAAAAGATCTTTTTACATGAGCGCTGTCGCTTTTTTAAAGCATTGAAACAAGAGATGACTGAATGCGAAAAAAAAATCCACCATCCTTAACCCCAGAGTGATTTTTGTAAGCGTTTCGTTTACTTTTATATTAATTACATATTTCCTTCTTCAGTAACAAACGCAAGGGCCGACGAAAACTCATCAGCTACCACAATTTCGACTGCGTAATTTTTCAAGAAAATTCTAAATTTTCATGTATGTTTAATTTAATCTAAAGCTCGTTAAAGGCAACCTCTCGTAAACAGGGACTTTGCGTAGTTTCGTACACATTTCCTTCATATTTCCTCTCTGCCTGCAGTGCTCCGCGCCAAATCCACACTTCGAAAGATACCATGCGGCAGGTCTCAACTGGTGTGGGATTTTGTATAATTTTCAGGGAAAGCATGAAATAGCGTCCAATTCATGTTACTTTCACAAAGATTTATATTCCCGCAACAGATGGAGATGGTGTTTCGAAAACTAGTTTAAACTTTGCGCCAGCATAAGTAGGACTGCAAAGGTGTGGGTGCGGGTATAAATTGTCCCTTTTAATGCAATCAAGTCGGTTTGCAATTCTCTTTTAATGACAGATCTATTTTAAGCAGTTTAAATTGTATTTACTCTTGTTACTATGCTGGGATAATTTTATAATGAACATTCGAAGTAGAAAGCAGCGGGAGGAGCACTGCCGCAAACGGAAAGAAGAGCTTCAGTTGGCTTCTACAGCTGTTTCTGATTTTAATGTGCATGCAGAAGAGACTAACAAAATTAAGTCAAAACTAAAACATTTTAAGATTTGCAAGAAGTCCTTCTACTTTTATGCATCATGACCTACACTGTTTTAGTCATTTTAATATTGGATTGTAGAGCACATACTTAGGTATGCATATTTATTTATAAACATGTTTAATATCAAATTTTTCATCATATACTATACATATTATGATTTGCAAGTCACCACATAAAAAAACCTTCTAAAGGGGAATACCTTACAATGCAATATCAGAAAATTAATAACAAGATGAAAAAGTTTAATTTTGCATTAATGACGATGTGACGACCAGCTCACGACCGGTGAGAACCATTAAAATTGTTAGTCGCGGCCCAGATGTCCTGAAAAGAATTTCATTTCTTTGGAATTGATCTTATAAAAGTTTCATGTGCACATACATAACTTGAAACATCCTAGAGGCAAACGCCGCTCCGAAACGGGAGAAGTAAAGGTAGCGCGATGAATAAGAGCGTCATAAAGGCGTTTATGCAGGTCTTTAATTTTGTATTATATGATTACTATTTAATAGTACAATAAAAATCCCTCAAGTCCATACTTACGCCGCGCCGGTCTCAGTGACACCGTCCATGGCCGGCTCGGTTTTGTAAAAAGATCCTTTAGGCACACGAGAAGGACCGAGGGCTATGGAATTTATGAACAGTGAACAAGAAACGTGAAACGCTTGCTCACTGCAATTAAAGTTTGCCGAAAACTTTTTGATTAGCGATGAATATTGCAGAGCTTTTGCGGAACTTTCTTTGGTTGTTTTTCATGAATAAATCCTAGTCAATCAAATTTAGAAATTTCGAAAGCCAGAGATGATTTTCATTTAATTTTGTAATTCATTCATAATTTTTCCACGACTTTCTTGGGGAGAGATTATCAATTTATAATTTATGTTGGAGTATTGTCTAACAATAACAAGTAAAGTAATGATTTATAAGTTAAAATTTTACAATTGAAAACGTCGGCGCACATAAATTCTAATAAGGATAGATAATTTGAACTTACTTATATTACTGAACGCTTTAACGTAAAACGTAAAGTTAAAATTAATTTGTTTATGCCGAGTAAAAAAAACATTCTACCTAACATATAGGTATATCTATGAATAAACAACAAAAAATCTTCAAAACAAAATAGCGGAAAAAATTTAATCATTTTCAAATCGAATAAAATATACACATTTATAAATCTGGAATAATTCTTATGTGGCTTTATAATATCGATTTTTTCTCGACTATATTCACTCAGTTCGTTCAAATTGCCGTAATAAATATTCGGGGTAATCTGATCTGAGTTGCGTGAGTGTCATCTTGTATATACGAACCATACTGTACATAAATATTTTCTTGATACTAGCGCCAAGAATCTTTAATTAAGACATGCAAATCATCACGCAAATTTTACTCATGGATGAATAAATCAGTTTCCCATGAAAAAGTTCATTGCTGAGAAATGGTCAAATTAGCAAGTTATGTTCGCCAGCGCTCAAGAGTAACTACGATGAGCCCAACAGAGACAAATGGCCCCCCAAAAGGAAAGATCAGCATTAGAGGTATACACTTGCACTGCCAACAACTTAATTAAAACGAAATTTATTTTCAGTCACGGAATTACAAGCATTTAAATCTCACCCCCGCCGTCGACGGTGGCAGGCGGGGGGCTGAGGGCCTCCCGATTCGGGTCTTCATTTGCATTATAAGCGCCACGGCAGCAGTTATGGAGTACTTAAAATAGGAGGAATCGCTGTGATAAAATTATTTTAAAGAAAATATTGTGCTGAATATCTCGAGACACAGATACCCAGCGGATCGCCGCCGAATATACTTAGGACTCATTGTGCAAACAGATTGGGGATAATAAACTCGCCTCCGAGTGCTTAAGTCGGGCGCCTGATTCAATAAAATGTCTTCTTATCCTTGATGTGTTCGAATAAGATATTCATTTTGATAGGCGCTGGGGCCAGAGTCTTCGCTCCGCGAGAATTGACACGGACTGGGCGCGAGTTTCGAGGAGCGCATTGTTATTTCGCTGAAAATTCGCGGAATCGATTTTTATTAATTAGAATTAGAGAAACAAGTGTTCCGTTGAAATTACTCCCAGAATTTTGGGGAATAAATGAAAGATGAAAAGTACTTGTGCTGTTTGAATTAATTTTACGCCGGTAGACATTCCACTTTTCAAAGCTGCTCTACTGTTAATTGATATTTCCTAAAAACGTTTCTGCTTGTGCTGCAGAGCGCGGGATGGAATAAAATTATGTAGTAAGGAGGCACTATGTTTTATATAAGTATGGAAAACGGAACAAATTTATTATAACAATCTTATGGAATATTACAAAAATTACTGTGGGGAAATTATGATATCTTTTCACTTACATACATACTCATCTTTGCCATACAAACTAAGTACCTATTGTATAAAAAGTTTTAACCACTTTATGAGCTAATTCATTTGGAGAGAATTATAACCGATGCTTGTCTTGCGAAATTGAAAAAAAAATACTATAAACCTTTCTAAGATATTTTCTATTATTGCTTGGCATCTCGGAAATTGAGCACGTGAAGTTGAATATCAAATTCATTGAAAGAAATATCAGTAAACAAGCTCATATCACGTCGTATTGTGTCACATCGGGAAGAAATACTGCGCTGATAGAGGAATTCTGGCGTTCCTGTTCTCCAGAAGTAAATAAATAGCACACCTCGTAAAAGACGGAAATTAAAGAGCTATCTGTTCGAGTCCTTAATATAGATTTATAGCCTTTTCTAAAGAAGATATGTTGAAATTGCTGAACGAGCTTAAAGGGCCGCATAGAAGCGATTTTTAGGTGTCTTGAGGAGGATGCGATGGAAGGATGTAAAAGGACCAATTTTTTTTTGCTCGAGAAGGGTGCCTCAGGTATTAGCTCTACGTGGGACGGAACATCCTCCCTCATTTCAATTATAGATTTCTTCACCTACCTTCGTTTACAGAAGCCTCTTATATGAAGCCTTATCCCTCCCAATTCATCATTCTGCATTTTAACTGAGGTGTTCCACCTACTGTAATTTATTTTGATACAAAATACGTGATAACAGCCCAAAAATACTTTGCTCTACTTCGTCCCCAGCACAGCACGACTGCGGATGACATCAAAGCTGCTTTGGAAAAGGCCAAAGGAGGCGAAAAAAGAGCGGAGCAGGACCTTTTTATCCAACCGCAACATAAAATTTATTTTCGATTTCGGTGCATAGAATGGTAAATAGTCAACTAGGGAGAGAATATGCTGTTCTGGACGTAAACTGCAAAACACAATAAGTGTCCTTGCACACAAAAAAGAAATCTAATTGAAATATTTGCACTCTCCTTGAATGTCAAGTACACAATGAGTTTATAGGTCAACAAAAACATAAAAATATTTTGATGTTCCTCCTTCTAAGTTTTAATGTTTTCTTCAACAAAGCATACCTACATAAAAAAAAAACCTTTCGATGGCAGCCAGAAGGCAGATTTCAACGTGGAAAAATGATTTTTACGTAAGGTAATATACTGCTGAATTCCCCACTCGTTTGATAGATTCACTCCATTTGAGAACATAGCTAAGATATTGCCATGGAGAATATGTTAGCCAAATTTAACCAAAATCGATTAAGAAATATACGGTCTATGCATGAAAATAAATTACAAAATATAGCGGGATGAAATATCACCTACTCCTTCCCCAAACCCCGTAAATTTTTAACATGACTAAGATATCGACTCAATAAATGCATACGCAAAATTGGAGGATTAATCACAGAGCTTATCTGTTGCTGGTCAGTATCCCGCTAAATTACTTGAACCATCCTTAAACTGCCCGAACGCACTTTGCGTCTGATATTAGCCAACTAGTTACATATTTGTTGAGCATTCGACCAAACATTGCGAACTGAACCTTGCAACGTAATGCGATCGAGCCTTAAAATTCAGTGCAATTTAACAGCAGCGCAAACATTTCTCCCTTCAATTTTATCAAGTAAATATTTAATGAAGTGTTTATTCAAACATTTAACAATAAATTAAATTGCTCACGGTTTCGTCAGATTTGCGTTTATTGCTCTCTGGATGCGGATCGATTCTTTGCCGATAGGGTTAATCATTTCCGTAATGTTTTCGTTAAACATATTTGTGTATGGCCTCAATATTTTCTTGTAATGATAACGCGTTTCGCGGGAAATTTCCTTTTGTGTTATATTCGAATTAAACGGCCACGGTTGCCACTGTTGACCTAATGCATCTGGGAAAATTAATATTTTCAATGAAAGTGAATGCCGCTGAGTTTTCGAATATGTATAGTGGATATAAAATTTATGATATTATTTTATTATTGAGAGCTTTACGAATGAAAATAAAGAATAACGTGTTATTATAAACATAAATTTTTAACAAATATAATAAACAGATAATAAAAACATTTCTTTATTTTAACAGTATTCATGGTAAGGTCGTATCAAATTGAAATATTTGTTCCTTTATATGGCATCTAAGATCAACTCTTTGAACCAGTCGTTCACAAGTTTAACAAGAGTTCTGTTGTTTCTTTAAAAAACAGTTCAACTTTGGATGTATACAATTTTAAAAATTCATTTGCACTAAGACCATGATTTAATTCGAATGTTCCAACCAGAATTGTAAACGAAAGAATTTGCTTTTAGTTCACAGAAGATAAAGAAAAGATTCCGATGAATTGAGAACCTCCTCCTTTTTTGAAGTCGATTAAAAAGAAGAAAATTCGAACGAAATCGTCAGTTGTAGCTGCTCAGCTAATTCAACCTTTTGTGTTTAAGTGAGAAGGCCTCTTGGAAATTTTGCTAGCCCTATTTGTCGACCAACTCGGGCGATCTAGAAATACGAAACGAATTCAATTAAAGTCGAACGCAAAAACAACACAACAAAAATGCTGGTATCTGTGGAATATTCAATCCGAAATCTCCAGGCGTATCACTTTATAACATCCTAAGGGTATCCGCTTTTTATCGCAACTTTCAAAGTTTTTACATAAGCGTGATCAGTAAGTAACCTTAAGGGGATTTCTGAAACATTTCTGGTGAAGTTCGAAGTTGATTTCGCCTGGGTCCACGAAGGATTTTGGACTGTGGCTCACGTAGCCAACACACATTTGGAGTTTAACTCCGTCATCAGGAGAAAAGGCGTTCCAGGCATAGAAAAATCAATTAATTAGCTAATTAAATCGGGTTTGTGGCCACTCGGTTGGATACATGTGAATGTGTGAAGCCCCTCGGTGTTCAGTAATGAATTCTATTGACCTGCATAAGTTGAGTTGTAGAAAGTTTCTTTGATTTGAGCAAACTTGAAGAAGTTTTCGCCGGCCATTGAATACTTGAAGTCGAGACCAACCTCGTGTGTGCTCCCCACACATGCCAGATAAGAAACTGCTTCGGTGTGGCCGCACACGAGGAGCATTCCCGGAGAAAAGGAAGCTGCCCTGAGGTTAATAATGACCGTGCTTAGGGGAAGCAGTAAATTGCTCCAGTCTTCTGTTTGGCCTGGGATTTTTCTGTTTTTCTCATAATTTCGTTGGATGTTTTTATCTGAGATTTGCATGGTTAAAGGGATCTCTTGATAGGATCCCCGGAATTGTTTATAAGCCGGGTTTTGTAAATTACTCGTAAATGCCTAGATTAAGCAAGGAGATTACAAGATTACGTGAGATGAATTAGGCTTCCTTCAACATTTAGCAGCATACCTTACCGGTGTGAAGTCTGTTGTACGGTCGCTAAGAAAATTCATTGAAATTTCTACGTTTCAAGGGAAGTATGTACTTTTAAATAACTAAAGTTGTTCATTACTATTTATTACTTACTTTTGCATATTTGAATCAATTCGTCATTTCTTTAATAATTATCTTTCTTAAAACCAATTTTATAATTCTGTAACCTATAAACGACGAATCACCTTTATGCCTGCACATACATGCAGATCTAAATCGAGATTCGGATGAGTCTAATTTAAAAAATTAGAGGTCATTCCGGCTTTATCGAGTTGTTATGCATGCCCATGCGGGTGAGAGGAGTTCAAGGCTGCGCAATTAACGCGTTTGCATAAAGGGAAACACTGACAGGCATAAACCGTTCTAGCACTGATGATGTATTCATTCACAAATTAATTTCTGGAGCGCAGTTCGTTCACCCACTTTTCTCTACGAACGAATCGTCATAGAATATTTCGCCCTTAAGGAGTTCGTGCACCTTTGCGTGTAGGAACTAATTATTAAGTGGAGATTGAGGTAAGAAGTTATGGAATGCAGCCTACACTGTGTAATGCAAATAATAATCAGAACTAGTGACATACATGAAAGTGTCTGCTAATTTATATCAGCAACTTTCTTGTCGAATAAAATTCTGAGATATGCATTGCGTGTGTGTGTATAATTAATGAAGTGTTGAGTCAATTTTAAGATGTTTCTCCTACGGAAAGCTCTAAGATATGTATGTAGATAACCCTAAAATAATTTTATTTTTTTTATTTATCGTGACATTAGCAGTTCTTCATTATTCTTCCAGGTGTAGATTTTGTCCTTATTTATTGTACCTAATTATATTTCATTATTAGTTAAAAGTCGTGTTGAATTTATTTGAGGACTCATTATTTTTTGGACATAGTTTTTAGGATTTTATTTTTGTTATATTTAAGTGTTAATTAATTTAATTATATGCATGGCCTATTGAATTTTATTTGTAGGCAAATAAATAAATAAATAAATAAATAATTATTTGAGACTTTTTGTGGTCACATTGTGACTACGTATATAGCTTAAATATAATCGGGGGATTCTTAGAAAGAAATTAAAAACAACCGATATCTTCAGTAGTTTTTGAGTTATGCGCGTTTTTTACTTTTTCTGAAGCTGACAGCACAAACAAATTTTAATTTTGCTGTTTTGTATTCTAGACCTAACTCATTTTGATACAATCATAAATATAGATAATAGAGTTTTCAGAAATATTAACCGCCTTATTTATTGGTAGTATCAGTATATTTTTCTGAAGTGTTCAAAATTAAGCATACAGTTTGAAATTTCCAAATTCAACGACTCTATTTTAAATAGTATATGCAGTTTATTGCTACCTAGGCATCAATTTACTGAGCATATTGTCGCCCGTTTTTATTTGAAGGCACTCCAGCTTGTCGGAGTCACTCTTTTGCATACTTTCCCACCTACTTACAGTCATATCACTCATTATACAGTCAACTTAATTACTATAGTACTAGCCCCCACCGGAGCCCCTGCAGCGCTGTCTCACTCACGTTTTTTTCTATTAAGTTGCATAGTCTTACGGAGAGATTAAAGGGATCTCGAGCTCATAAAAATGCTGCCATTAAAATTTTTATCACATTAAGGGCCGCTAGTGTGTGACATAATTCAGAAGGCAGGTAGGGTTGAATAACTGCAAAAAGCTGGAACATGGTCATAAAAGCAAAAACATGACTTCTTTTTAGCAGAGAAAAGGGCACACGAAGAAAAACCTAATCTTTATAGCTCGTATGACCATAAATCACGGGTCAGTGGGATACGTGAGGGAAATTTGTGATTTGCTAACTTGAGCCACTCTTTGTGTGTATTTTCGCCCTCTCCTCGCCCTTTTGTATTGCCAAAATTGTTTGAAGGCCCTTGTGTGGCGGTGCGGGTGGTAAGCTAAACCTATTTTACTGCTCCCCTCCTACACCTACTGCGATTTGTAAATCGTTCAATTTTATGCTTTTGTGGCGTCAGCTTACTCGTGCTTC
Source organism: Machimus atricapillus (assembly GCA_933228815.1). NCBI lineage: Eukaryota > Metazoa > Arthropoda > Insecta > Diptera > Asilidae > Machimus > Machimus atricapillus. The sequence goes on along the minus strand of OW121784.1, from coordinate 83,254,692 downwards.
CCCAAATTAAGCCCTGCCATTTGAATTCAGAAAAAGGGTACACTTGTCAACGGCTAAAATTATGACTCCTTTGAAGGTGATTTATGCTTGATGAGGGTAACGAAACACACCGAGAAAATTTGTTCGGGAATTCACGTTGTGTTTTTCGTGAAGGCATTCAAGGTCTATATATTTTGATTAGGATGTCAGTCCATTATATTTTAACGACTCCTGCCAGGCATTACAATTACATTTAGGTCATTCCAATCCATTAACAAGAAGATCAGAAACCTTAATTTAGCGATGTTGGATGAACGCTTTCCCTTATCCCTGAAACACTTCCGAGGGCTCATCCGACCCTTTATCACTTTATTTAAAGACTGTAAAATACTGCAACCAACCTCCAGCTGAACTCATTTTTGGACTCCGCTGGATATTAATTCACTAACAATATAACTCACTTTTTTCAAAGTCCTACTTTTCTTTACCTACTCCAGTTGTCCTATCCTCAACTGAGCTCAAAATTATTCCGACTACGGCTGTGTGGTTGTAAGAAGTTATCCTCATTTCAGCCAAATGGAACAATTATGTCACACAAAACAGGAGAATCTGGGCTGCATAACAAATCAGCCCCACGAGGTAGATACTTGTAAATTCCAGGAGTGCCGCCAATGTTTGGGAATTCTTACTAGCGGTCGTCGGTACGTCGTAATGAGGATAAGGACCCACCTTAATGAAGATAGTTCTGACAATCTCGGCTGGGCAAAGATTTTGTGGAATGCAAAAATAATTTATTACGGTTTTCGCTGTAAATCGGATACAATTTAAGACTTCACTATAAGCAGAGAGACATTGTGAATTTAATATTTCAGCGTCACAACGCTAATATCGAGATATTTTTGGAAACCTTTTAATGTATAGGTACTATCAAAAAATACTAAAGCCACCCTTCAAATACCTTTCATTAATAATTAAATCTAAATTCGAAACTAGCAATAAATTTTCTATAATTATGCAAATGAGATATAGTGAGGAAATTTTAAGTGATTGCAGAAGGAACTGGTAACCTTGGGGCTTAAAATACACCTTGAGGAGCTTTTAAGACATCAAGTACCGTCTACTTAGTAAGAAATTATGAACAAGGGGGATTTTATCTTAACCATCAGGTAGTTCCTATATCCACCTCATAAGTAGGGAAGGTATTTATATAATGCGTCATCCACATATGAAAAAGGAATACACGAATTGATGTTGAATTTCCCATTAAGTCTTTGCTTTAACTTTGAAGGAGCTTACGAAATTCATGCAAGTAGTTCCCAAGTTTCGGGTAAGGTAGAAGGAAGGCTAATGCATCTGGGAAGACTCTATTACTTAAGGGTCTCATGCATTATGACGCAGAGCATTACATTTCGTAAAACATTTATGAGGACTCGTGCAACTCCACACAAACCCATGATTATCCTATGAATTAAATGGTCGACTGAACAATGAAAAAATATGGAATTGAATTTATTATTGGGCAGGTGAATCATGACCCCTTTACTGCCTGGCGTGATGTTCCAAAACCTAAAACAAAAATGAAATTTTTTTCCTTACGTAATTGCTACAAAATAACTTTGCTGCCAGCTCCCAAAGAAATGCCACATTTTATAGTTTCTTAAAGAAATAAGCGTTAAGAAGTCCATGAGTACCACTTATAGTGAACTGAGAAGAATCGCCAAGAGTCCTTAAATAAACATCCAAAACTTTTGAGTTTCCTTCTTGGCAATTCACCCCAGAAGGGTATTGCTGCAAAAACTTTAGTTTTGCAATTGAAACAAGTTTTTTGTGGACACTTAGGTAGGGTCAGAACTTGCCAGGAAGGAAGGATATTTAATGGATAGCAATCTATAAATTTATTGCCATAGCCTAGGTTTAATGGAAGCACTCTCTAAAACCGATGCAGAACTTGTGAAATAAGAGACAGACTGAGTAGAAGTGAAGTTCATTAATATTTTTCTTGAGGTGAAATTGGTTCATTGATTTGTACACAGTTGAAAATCCCCTCGTCAATCGATAAAATGACTTCATTATTCTTTTAAATTATGCTTTCAAGGTAGAATTTCTTTGAAGGTATAATATAATTTATATATATATTATATATATAATTATCGCTGCCGAACGAAAAAAGAAAAACAAATTTGAAATATGATAAAGACGCAAAGATTTCCAGTTTGAGCCCTTTTTTCAAACACTCACTTAAGCAGATTTGAACTTTAGAAACATTGCCAGTGAAATCCTCAAAATTTGTCTTCTATAGCAAATAAAGTTATCAAAAGTAGGTCCCACAAATCCGATGGAGACTCATCTCATTTTAGTAAAATGAAAATTTTGACATGTTGAAATTTATGTGCCACACTAGTTCACCGTAGCCATATTCTAAATGAACTAGATTTTCTTCGGATCCACTCTCGAATCCTCAAATCCAATCCAGGGGATCTCACTTTTATGTAGTTTGTATACATGAGATCTTCGAGAAGGTTGAATTTTCTTAATATCCATAAACTATCTATGTGAACAATATTTCTGACACTTCCATTCCTTATACATATATTTCAGTGCCTGCAAATGGAAAATCGAAATAAAAATTCAACACACTATCGAAGTTTCTAGTCGCTGTAAGAAGGGCCGGACCATTTTCCAGCACACTAGTTGTACATGAGTGGAACGTAACATGAGCTAGGGGGCGGGGGCGGCCACACCGAGTCGCAACCGATGAAAAATTTTGATATAGAGAATAACAAAAACTGGGCCCTAAAGTTTTATCATTTTTCCATTCGTTTCGCTGACAGTTTACACACAAGCAGTTTCGCCGCACTGCCTCGCCTGCCGAATGATTGGAATTGGAAGCATTTTTGCAGTGCGACGAAGACGCTTCACCCAAGATGATGTGAAGGACCTGGACACAATCTCTTACGCTTCTCTTTATTAAAATGTTTTATTCAAGTAACCAACCCTTGCCGTCTTTTCAATATATGTAGGTATACACGAGCTTATAACGCCGTGAAATATATCTATGGAAATTTTCCCTGCATGTTCATCAAGTAATTTATACTCGAAATAAAAAAGTGGGAGGGGTCCTCCCGGGTCGTTGCGCACTGTCCCCAGGGGTACGTAATTTCAAATATCGTTTGGAATTTGTACGAATCGAATTTGCACAAAGCTCGTCGTAGCAAAATTTTCTATCGAAAAATGTAAATGGATAAGGAATTTAATTTACCCGCGTCTCGCTGAATTCACTCAATATCAGATTTATGGGATTAAAGTCAGAATACGTTCTCAATCGCCCGAACATTTCTTTAATCATCAAAGCAGGCGTTTTATTTTCGATTTCAACACCCAAGACTTGCCCTTGTCAGATTTAATTCAGCATTTAAGAAAATTAATTGATTTCTGACCTTCCACGGAATTAATAAGACGCCTCTTCCGCTGATTTATAATTGCAATTTATTTATTAAGTATAAGTATGTTTTGAAGACTTACTAAATGGGCGGTATTTTCCGGTCGATTTCATAACACACGGAATGTTTAATATTGCAACCGTGCGCAGTCTTGTTCAAATCAAATGCCGCAATATGAAAGAAATTTGATTTTATGATTAGTCTTACTTTTTAATTCAAATTCTACTTACCGCAGGGCACAACAAACTCTTTCTATATTATAAGTATATGGGTCCATTTTTAAGCATATGAAAATATAGTTAACATATATTTGAAAAATTTGAAAAAACTGTAAAGCATTTTAATGGTTCTACTTAAATGAATTTTTGAACTCGGAAAGTTTAAATCACGCAATCTAAAATTCGGGGTGCAAATCGTTACATTTTCTTCTAAGAGGATTAATAAATATATGAAGAGCAATTCCACCACAAGAAATTTTCATTCAACGAAAGCGACGCTGTACAAATTGAGGTCCTCGTCAGGACCACTTTGCAGGCAAGTCACATAGTTTTGGAACAATGTTTAAACTAAATTCTGGTATTTTAAACAGATTAGCCGACATGTTTTCCATCTGAATTTCTCCGCGCGCTTAAAGCTCAGGCAGCACTGAATAAACATCAGACGAGAACTGGTGTACGTATGTACAAACAGCGGAACAGGAACGAGGCATTTGTAAAAATGTTTGCCGGATTTCCACAAAAGTTTCAAGAAAATTTTCTGATATGAGAGCTGCCGCACCACCACCTTGCGCACGTAAGATTAAGAAATCCCGCGAAGGAGGTTCCCGCTGCCTTTTTTCCGTCTAGAAATTGCGATTTAAGCCGCCACCAAGGGAGCGCCACTTCGAATAATTCTAGCAATGCACAGGATGGCCCAGCCCCAACGAGGGTCGACTTAAAGCCGTACTCAAGGTCGATCTAAACAAATAGTTTTCAGAATTGCGAATCTCCACAGAGTTGACTTTAAACGCCTCGCTTTGCGTAGTTGCAGGCGAAAATCTGACTCGTGCCATTCCTTGCCGCGCTTCTTTGCATTCACGTTTTATTATTTCCAATAGGCTGATTTGCGTACATTCGTACATAATTAGAAAACCGCTGCAAGTTTAAGCTATTGCTTGCGGACTTATTTCAGGCCACGTTAGATTTCTCCGACAGTTCCGCCTTCCCACTTTCTTCGCTTTTAATTATTCAACAGAATTCGAGAAGTTTTTCGCGATAGATCTTTTATGCGCTTTAAGGAAAACTTTAGGTTAAACAAAAATTTTCTCATGCTAATGAACGGAACATTAAACTAATGAGACAAATTTACTTTATTTTATTATCTAACATGAATTTAAATATAGCTTTTCATGTAAAAATTACTATTTTTTTCAATCCCTTGGTTTTTGATTTTTCGATAGCAAGGCTAAATTTATTGGTTTTATATTTTTATTAAACGCTTTTCTTAACGGAACCGATCAATTGGAATGGATATTCCAAAAAATTCCGAAAATTAAAATCAAATCTTTAACAAAGAAATGCATTCTGATTGGAGAAAAAAGTATCACAAAAGCAAAAGATCTGGGTTTTCATAAAATATAAAAGTGCGCCAAATAGCGGACTCAACTCTATTTCAGACATATCTTTCCAATTTATTTCACAACTTAAAGAAGATTCGCCCGGAGTGCATTCCTTTTGTGACACGAAAGGGCAACTATTATTGTTGCATGCAGAAAATCCCCAACAATATCCCAAGAGATCCTTGTGGCTAGTGTGCGCTGAAAAGCACAGCGCTCAAGGATTGTTGTGCCTTGTGTTGCCAGAAGGAGTGGTCCACTAGAGCTGAAGTCCATCAAATAACCATTTAAGAACCATAATAAAAGGAATAGAATGAGATTAAAAAAGAGCAATTTTCAGCAAAATAAAATCTCTAAGCTCAATAAAGACCTTCGTTGTGGGTATCATCGCTGCTTTCAGATGCAATGGACGAGAAATTTCTTAATACTCAAAATAACTTTTATTATTGCGAGAATATTCCGAACGACTTACTCAGACGACATGCGGGTCCTCTGAATTTTAGGATTAAATTAAAATAATCCTGAAGTGTGAGGTCGCGTTAGAATTCAGACAGAATCCGTAATAGCAGTAATTTATTATTAATTTTTCGCTATTCTGTATAATTACATATATGTAATGTAGATATAACGATATAAAAAAACAAGATATATACGCAGCAATGTATTTGTAGAAATTATGTATTTATTACATTACAGAACATTTCAAGTATGAAACTTTTGCTTTACTAAAGAACAAATTTTAACCAAACATTTTATTATTAACATCACGGAAAGGGAAATTTAATGAATATTTTAATAAATGTTTTTTCTCCGATCTAGGGATAATGTCATCAATATAAAACAAGTTAAATGCTGCTGAAAAGTACAGCCCCTTGGAAACATGACGACTATTTGATTATTTGTAAATAATTTGTAGAATAGAATTATATAGATATAAAATAAAAAACACGCCCGTTTTTTTACACCTACAGATAATATTTTTTGTGTCATTAACACAAAAATAAATACTTATTGAATGCCCTCAATCGCCGAATTTATTTTTAGCCTCATTTAATGCTTTTCAAATCAGAATAACCTAGCCTTACCCCTAATTAAAAGCTTCAGAGTAGGGCGCAACTTAACATGGCCGCAACAGTGTTTTTTTTCGAAATTGGAGTGCTCTTTAATTTCTATCTAATTCCTCGGTCTATCAACAATCCACCATTATGAAAGTTGTAAGTTAAAAGATAAAACCTTGCTGTGCTGCTACTTTTCCTAATGAATACATAACGAGCACTTCAAATGTCCTTTAAAAACAAACCTCGATGTTTTGCAAATACGAACAAAAAGTGAACTCAACATACAACCTAACATCAGTGTACATAAAAATAATCAAAAATTTTCCATTCGACACGTACAATAGTCATAAATCAGAAGGTGATGAATGGTGTCACCTCCTCACGCTCACAACGTATATTAATCTGTGCCCAGAAAATGATATCCCTAAATAATGAGAGTGTTCTGCGTAAAGTAAAACGTTTTCACCTGCAATTACCTTAGGCCGGTTATTACCACTTCGCCGTGGGTGTGTACATTTGAGGAGATTTCTGACGAAATTTAACGCAGAGTTTCTTGCCAGCGCCTAAAATTACTGTGCTCAAGTTTACGTTACCATAACCTTAGCTGGAAACATTAGAAGTCATTAACAAGTGTTTAACCTTGAAATTAAAATTCTTTAAGCATATTCTCGCTGAGGCGAGCACGTAGAGCAGTCGTCTAGGGGCGGGATCCGCCTCACCTTGCGTTCGTGTTTATTACGGGGGTTACAGCGGCTGGCGCAGAAATTATTAAATATTCCAACGAGCGGAAACTATTTTCAAAGTTTCAAGGAATTTCAGCAGAAGGAAAATTCTTTTAAATTCAGCTATTTACTCTGTGCGTATTTAAATTCTTCATTCCCGAGATTATGCTACAAATACTTCACGGACTTTTACTTTACTGCGCCATAAACTTCTGAAGAAAGCTTAAAAATTCTGGAACTTTGAGCGGACAGAAAAGTAGTTCTACAACGTAATGAACTAGTTAATGTAAAGCTCTGAAAATTTACCTCGATTAAGATTTCAGGCAGAATCCGTAAAGCTACATAAACCGGGTTTAAATTGGGGCTACAACTTTAATTTGAGAGCGCTTAATACCCACGGTGCAGTCTGCTGAATAAACCGTTTGCGGGATATAATTGCGATTATAATCACTTCGAGAAGCCCACTGCAAATTAACGAATTTTCTTTGCCCCTTGCTCATCACTAATTCCAGGCCATTATTGGTTCCTAACGCTTACAAAACGCTTCGAACTTACCAATAATTGTACATAGCCGCGGATAATTTCGGCGCCGCCAACCGAAAATAGGGAGCCAGGCACTATGGCTGCACCTATGCACGAGTGCATGCATCGCCTACACGAACACAGCATTCTGGGAAAATTCTATTTTCACCGAATTTCACTATTATTGCATTGAAAGCTAATTACCACGGCGCGAACAATATGAGCCGGTTTTGTTATGCTAAAATGGGCCGTTACCCAACGTCGGGTTACGCAATAAATCCATGCGCTTTTTCCGAATATTTTGTGGTACTATACAAGAAATTCGAACCAGGGCATTTTTACATCGCCAGGAACCGATTTACGGAAATCGGATTAGCGTTACGCAAGACAACTTCCATCCTTCCAATTTCAAAGCTTCACATGTGCATCATGGTTATTTGTCCAGAAATAAATAAAACCTCTCTGTTGCACTCTTCTTCTTTCTACTTTGAAAATGAAATTTGAAATCATATCAAAAATAACATATTTCAGAATAAAGAGAGAAAGACCAGATATTAAAAAAAAATCTCTGAGATCCCCGAAAGTACCACAAAAAGTACTTAACATTTTAGAAAAAACTTGGAATGTCATGACTATAAATTGAACTTTCATGGCGAGTGTTTGTTGTCGACGAAGGCAATACTTTTGATGGCCAGAATAATCCCAATACAAGCAAATTGAAAATATTTAAGAAGCGATGAGTAATTTGCAGTAATTGCTTGTTTGTAATTCCACCTCGAGTAGAAAATAATTCATATAGGCAAATCGATTTCACCATTCCCCTCACGACCCGTTAAGAAAAGCAAATTTCGAGTGCAATTGAATTTTATGGGCTCTTTACAACAAGTGCCATTAAGAAAGCAGCCAGACGGCATAATACCCAATAAATTTTTGACTAGCGAGAATTTCAACTTAAATTACCCATAAAATGGAGACTTTGAATAAATTCAAGATCTTGTGCCGTTTAGAAGCTAACTCGTCCTTGAGCAACCATTCAAATGATTCATGCAAAACGAAGGAAATATTATAAATCATGCAGAAAACGCGGGTGTTGGGGATAAGAAAGGAAATTTCAATAGTACTCATGACGAAAATGCTGAAATTATGCAAGAATTAATGATAACAAATCCCGTGATTTTAAGGAACTTCTGGATACAACCGTTTTTAAAACAAGAAAACATCTTCACTGGCAGATTAGTTTCTAAAAAATTGTGATATAAAATATATAGTACATACTTAAAATAGCTTATACCGCAGAAGCTAAAAAGCCCGTGATTTTAAAAAATCTATTGCTTTATAAATTCACTCAATAATTATACTCTCATATTATACATATCTTTTAGGGCCAATTTTCAATCGTCAGATACCTAAATTTATTCGTCGAATAAAATTGTCCCAATAATCAACTTGGTTTTGATTTTGAATAGCTATCAGATGGATAAACTTATTCGCTTCTTAACCGGCGGAAAAGCTGTCAGTTAATTTGGCCCTTACAATAATAGAGGCAAGTTCGTTGTGCATTATAGCCGGAAAAATCAAAATTAATAGACTTCTCATTCTCGTTTTGAATTGTTGTAAACTTAATCACAGCAATACTTTTTTTCTACACTTCTCTTTCTGACATAAAATGTAGCGGGAGGGACAAGTTCATAAATTTTATTCAAAAGAACTTCCGCAGCAATTGCTTAATAAACGAAATTTAAAGGCATTATCCCGGAGTACAACAAAACTTCTTGAGAGAAAAAAGATAATAAACAAAAGACAACAGGGGCGACCGGGGAGGAGTTCCTGCTATAATACACTAAGTTCTTATTTCAGTTCTTTATTAAGCACGGCTGAATTTCTTATCAGCACATGGCTTGATTACCCACCCGGGTATCATAAATTATTGTCTAAAGTCGAATTTAAAACTTCTGAAGTTTCAGTTGTACTGGGCGAGGTTATCCTGAGCAAAGCCAGTCGTCAATGTTGATACCGAAAAGTTTCCGCATTAAGAAGATTTGCTTTTTGTTAGGGTTTTACTGGTGTAAACCCAGCAATATAATTTACAGAAGTTTGGAAGTAGGTGACTGATTGCTTAGATAAAAGTTTTTTTTTCTTTTGGGGATACTCAAATTCGCGGTTTGACTGGACAAATGCCTTTATGGCGTGCGTGACGTAAGTATGCAGGATTGTTTTTAGCTGATGTTGCGTGGCAAGCATGTTATAAACAATGTGAACCGAAAGCTAGACACCTCCGAATTATCTGGAGAAATACCCTACAATTTATAAAAAACTCCTAAGAAGGAAGGTTTATTATTTTGAAGAGTTCTTTTAATTTCACTAAATCAACGGAATTTTAATTTACACAGTATGTTTTTACTTGAAGTAGGTTTAAGTAGTTGCACGGCACCATGGGCCAAGTCCAATCATCTGATAAAGGTGAACACTCTTGTTCGCATTAAAAAAACTGCGACTATTTAACTGTGTGATAGCTTTTGAACTCGTTCAATTCAAAGTCACAGCCTTTTTACAAGTTTCAATATCCAATAGAAACATTAATTTGAAAAAAACGTGTAGAGTCTGATCAGCATTTAAAAACCAATTAAAAGAAAATGCTGCTGCATATTCTTATATCGCTTATAGCCGTAATGTGGTGATATTCCCTCCACTATTTATTTTCACCACAGCAAAAGAACACAAATTGCTCTTCAGCGTTAATTAACAAGTTTTAACTAATAAAATTGGAATTTCTTGGACAGGCGCGTAGTGCACAGGTGGGGTTCCGGATTTTACCAAACCTACTCAATTACCGCCATAGGGCGTGGGTGGCTAAGTGGTTTTCGCCCACTTGCTCCTTCGGTCAACGTGGCTACATATCACGGGGAAAGCTCAGCTGCAGTTAACCCTATCCGAATATGAGGTAAAAACTTTAGTTAACCTGCCTGGGAAAAAGTTAAGCCCGACAGAAACTGGTATTGGCAAGCATTTCAATTACACTCAATGAGTATCCGAAAAGGACGATTTATGACCCAAATCCCTGCTTCCTTAGCTTTTTGTCGGCCACAATTCCGCCCTGCTCCCATTGTTACCTCTTTGGCGAAACGTACACTTGAAGAGTGCGATAGAAAAAGGACGAACGCTGGAAATGATGGTGATTAATGCTCTGGAACGCTATTTCCCCGGCGAAGTGATTCCGCAACCTGAACACTATAGCAAAAGAATATCTCAGGAGAGCCAAGGTGGCTGGCGAAATATTGTGACTTGAGTGCATAAATTTTTTATCCTGGAACAAATTCCCACTGGAGACTTCCTATTCCTTTAATGGCTCCCTGTGTGGTCACTCAGGAGTTTTTTTGCAACAAAAAATACAGTTGATGCACGGAAGACGTTTTAGACTAAACATTTCTGAATCTGATTTTAATTGTACCTAATCTCTTTAAATTACCTTAGGTGGTGTTTTGTGGTCAGCGTTTCCCGCCTATCGTGCTGCAAGTTGGCTGCTTCACTAATTATAATAATGCGATGTACAATATACATTGTGCTATAACTCCAGATTGGAATACAATAGAGCAACAAAACTTTCTTACTTTAGTTAATGATTCTTTTTATTGTGAAGATATTTCCGACGCCTTTTGTTAGAATTGGGTTGAAGAAAATGTAGGTATATGATTTTCAGAAAAGTATCGCATCCCTGCTGCGTATGGCCTTTATAGCTGCTGAGTGCTTAAATCCCCTCAAAGTAATTCACCTGTCACAAACACGTTTCTACTTAGCGATGAAATATTTATACACGTGTCTAGCATCATAACACCATATATGTATGTACGTAGGTACACCTATGCACGCAAAACTCCCCAAGTGATTTATTCAAAGCATGTAAAATTTCAAGTTGGGACTTCAACAACCCATGACCATATGAAATTTTAATTTTTGTATTAGTTTTATTAGATAAAAGGAAGTAATCATTTTTATCATTATGAATTGTTAAGATATAATACGCAGGGCGAATGGTGTTACGATCTGTTTGGAGTAGTTTTGGAGAAAACCCTGAGTTGGATATAAACTTTTAATGTATGGATTTTATTTTATTGTAGGAGACATTCACGCCCAATTTTAGGAAATATCGCACGAAATATGTCAATTTTGTAATTGTACCCAATAGTATATGCATATGTACCTATGTTCATACTTATATAGACATACATAATATGTATACATATAATATATAAATATGCATACGTGTATATTTTATTTTCATATGGTGTAATGTATTTCTTGTCTACTTCAGATTTTAACAGCTAATTACGAGTAAATAGAATTTAAAAATGTCCTAAGATATCGGAACCAGAATTCTTGCATTTGTTAGGACTAATTGAATTTAAAATTAAAAAGTAAGACACGAACATTAAACAATCAATCCCTCCAACTGAAAATTTAGCATTTTACGTCCCATTGTTCTGGATGCACTTAAAAAATTTCGATTACTTTGAAGATTTCTTCTTTCGTTCGCATACGTTTTGCAATGTTTACTGCCTCATAGGTGACTGCAAGTCAATCACTCGAGCAAGAACTTCCAACTAACTTGAAAGTATTTCACAACTTTACCAAAATATTGCGCAACACGTTTAGACATGCAATTTGTTTATTTTCGCAAGAACTTTCTGCAAAACTTGCAAATGGCCGCAAGCTCGCTTTAAATGTCCATTTACACGGGCAAGAAGCAGAGATATACTACCTGGGACAAACTTGCGATAGTTTTTATTGCTCATGGGTACGCACCTAGGGTCTTTGAATATAAATTAAGGAAATCAGAGAAAACATACTGTGGCTATGTAATAAAATTAGGACATTGAAATGCTGAGAACACATATTTTATTTATTTTACATGAAATGAAAACAAGGCCAGCGTTTGTCATATTTATGAAAAAGATTAAATTCTTGATAGCAGTGCTGTGTACCGAAATTTAAGCATAATAAAATAATTTCTGGAAACTCTACATTAACAAAGTTAATAACGTTTCTGCAATTTTACACATAAAATGCAATGCTGGAACTTAAAAAGAATAATATGGCTTAAACATTTTTTATGAGAAATATTTTAATATTTTATTAAACCATTAAGTTTTTGGTATGTGTCTATTATATTTTGATAATTAGCATGCGGTACGATTTTAATTAACTGATATTAAATCCCAGGCAAAAGTGGAAATTTCAGGTTAGCCTAGGTATTTCAGCAAGGTTTTCAGGGAGAAGTGCCAGCCATATTTAAATCTATTAAGGTACTTTCGTCCCCCAGTATATCCGGGGGTTGCATGTCGCAAAATGCCGCCTTTCTGAGGTGAAGTAAGTCCCCGCTTGTCACGCGAGCCGATATGCCGAAAAAGCCCAATTACCTTCCAGAGGAGCATTTCTGGGAGCTGCATTTTCCACAAAAGTGGGCAGAATTTAGGAGGATCAGGCCACTCGTTCGTGGTGGAACTGTGCTACTTTTTCATGCTTTTTGCCAATTATGCCGACAGATTTTCGAGACTTTTTGTTCAAAATTCCCGTGAAGGACTCGCACTTGTTTTAATATTTTGCCCTCTTTAACCGTGCACGAAACGAACAGAATAAAAAGGTCGTTTCTACATATGCTCATCTGCGCGCAGTATCCAACCCACGGTACGCTGCCTTATTTTTGCGACAGCATATCAAATGTTTTCCTATTTGTCGGGGATCTGGAGCAGGGGCCAGGGAAGGATCTGCACGTCTAGTGATACGAGACCATGTTAAAAAACGTGTAAAAGCTGTCGAGATATTAATGTCATATTTTTGTGTTATTCTGTCATTATTTTGGCTTATGAGCGATTGTATGGCGACAAAATTGCGCCGGTGTGCGCTGGAGGAGCACATGCACGCCAACATGCGGAATTGACTCGGCTCCGAGTTCAAAAGTCTCAGATTTGGTCAGAATAACTCTGTTAAGTAGGGAGAAGAACAGCATCAGACCTACAAGAGTAAGATTTCACCCTTGAGCGCCCTTATTCGGAATTTGGAGCCAGTTCCCGGTATGCGTGTTCTCGTATTCAGGACAAGGATATCTAACGAATTACACAATTTTTCATTTTACCACAAAGTCCCCTCCATTTATTTATGGAGCAGCTCATGCTACATCCGGTTGTGTGCGCCCCGTGTCATGTTGGATAAAGTAATGTTCCTGAAAATGAATTTATTTTACAGGTAGGGTGAACAACTGAGCGGGAATTTATGCTTTTGCAATTTTGGGAGCAACTATGAGGCAACGATGACAAACAACATCAACACAACTGCAAAACTCTATTTTTCTGAGAATTTCGAAAATAATAAGGATGTAAATGGGTTTTCATCTTGAAATATTTTACATTTTAACATTTTTGAACTGCTTTGTTTATATGAGCCTATTAAACATTGCTTAGAGCTTTTTAGGTAGATTTCATATGAAACACTATTTCCAGCGTGTCTAATAATAAGATTTCGGAAAATGAATGATGGCAAAACTCGTCTTAGATCAGGCGAAACAACTCCGGAACTGTTAACTGGAGTTAATAACTCCGCTAAATTCAAACCACTTTGATTTTTTGTGGAGTCCACGAGCGAATAACTTGTAAAAATCAATGTTTGTATTTTAGTCATTACAACATAATTAGATTTCAATCTTAAATGACTCTCTCATCACTGTAAAGAAGGAAAACCAGAAAAGGCAACCCACTGATTCACTTTCGATTGCGGGCACCTTGCTCCCCGTAATGGCACAATGGAAAACGAATTATTGCCCTGGAAAGCCAACTGCACCGGGAGAGTCTGCGGTGCCGACAGTCCATTATTCAACAGATGTTGTATATTTTGTGACAAAAATTCGAAATCTTCCAACGGCCCATCTGCAAGATCATTTTCGAACAAGCCAAATGTTTTTTCTTTTATTATAAAACAATATAGAGCTGGAGCCGTGTTGGGATTTCAGCATGTGATACCTAAATATGTATTAAAGTCTTTGGGTACAGCATTCATGAAGTCGAATCACAAATTCCAGGACACAAAATTTGCATAAAATTTACCAGAAAACAGGAAAACGACTGCAGAGAAACGCGAGGTATTGCAATATACCCGTCGCACAGAAGTGGAATCTCGGAGACTTCCAGGATGGCGCCCAGAATTTTTTCATTCTCCGCCTTTTACATGCTGGAATAATGCAAGGTGGATGAGGTTTCGGTTAAGATATAGGGGATAGAGAGATGAAAATTTTTGGTCCTGACAATGCTGCTAACAAGAGCATCCCCGGGATTCCCAGTGCTCCTTTCCTGGTGGGTACCTCCAGCTTACACAGTACATTAGTTTGCCATTTCACGAAAAAGATATATGCAAGTCGGTAAATATTCCCTCGTAATAGTATTCAAATGGACGAAAGAGGGATTCCCCACATATCTCACTGCTCCATTAGTTTTGTTAGTTTTTCGCAGCGAGCAGGTTCAAGGTATGCAGACAAACTTCCCAATAAAAGAGTGAAGCAAAGAACGTCGGTAGTCTTTTATAAGCGGGATGCCTTGGGAATTTTTTTTACCAAATTCTTTGTACTAAAAACATGCAGCAAAAACAGACAATATGCTGCATTTTGGAAGAGGTGCTAAATTTTTGGATAGCGTATGAAATGAACAGTCGTTTACAATGAGTGCAAGCCGAGTTAAAGGTATACGTATTTGAAAGGCTACTTGACAGAAGTAACGACATCTGTCCTCGAATGTCGATTTTAGTCACTAACATTCGAACTTTCTTCACGTTTATATGTATCTCCGATTAATTTAATTTCTTATTTCTGTTACATTCTCTAGACATTTTCTATTGCGGTTAAACAATGCTATGCTTAATATTGCTAAACCAAAAAAGAAAAAAAAAGGAAGAGAAATTTTCTGCATTTTAAATCAATAAAGAGAAACACTCACTGTTCGGAAATGGCCACAAGCCGGGTACGACATGCGATGATTTCTAGGGAAGAGCCGAGAATGGAAGTAATATGTATTCACTGCTCGTTTAAATTCCTGAAATGTATTTTTCCCGAACAAAAAACCAACTCATCCATTCGAAAAGTCTAATCCAATCACTTTGTGCGTCAGTCTTCGAAAACTGTCAATAAAGGTTTTCCCAAGGAGTTCTTTTCATTCCTCTTCCATCCGTAAATTGATCTAAGTTTACTATGAGTCGAACATTTTTCTCTGATATTTGCAGCGATTGGAAAATTGGATTTGTGGTCTGGTTGATGTTGTTAGGTCTACGATCCGGGGATAGGATGTGGTCAAATGTGGTGAACTAAATTTTCCGTCTTGCATAAAATTGAATTAATTTAAATTTAGCCCAAAATATTAAGATAGCCGCCCTTCCGTATTTGGTTAATTTCTAAGACACTGTTTCAATTCTAAAAATCTTTAATTAAGTAGTAATGAAGGAATAAGGTAGGTAATTAAGAAAAGGTCTTCTTAGCGATAATTTTTAGGAAACCGATGGTCAGTAATATCGGATTTGGATTATAAATTTCTATTTCTAATTTTCCTTCTATTTCTTGTAACACCGTGATATAGTTATTTAAATAAGTCCCTTAAATTCCTTGCAAGCACATATGACCTTTTCTTGATAAATATCCTTGTACGCGTGTCATTGAGTTATCTTGTAGAGCCCAGACGCATTCGACTTTAATCTTTCAACGTAAGATGAGCACATCCCCCTTGGAGCACTTTATCATTATTTTCTAACAAAATGCGACAACTCTGAAAAGCTAAAAGCGCCAAATCATAAATTGCGTGGAAATGAAATTTGCAGAGCAACCCCTCCCAAGCCGTTCATAAATTCATAAATTGTTTTTGAATCTGATTAAAACGATGTCATAAAAATCGCTCCGGCCATTATTACTTCATCCAAAATGGCAGCGGAGGAACTTCTTAAAAAGGAAGAGCGCGCGAGGCTAACCGGTTCTCATTAAACTGAAAATTTATAAATCCCGCTGCCCACAATTACCATTGGAAAAGTTCTCAGAACTTTGGAGCAATTATCGCTGGCATTACGGTGGGTGGTAAAGAATGTTTTAGCGGAGCCCCGGTCCGCCGGGCCCGATCGCAGGTTCCAAACGGCACCCGTGTCGATAATAATTGCCCATAATTAAACTACAGCACGGAGCACCCCTGCGCCCCAGAAGCCAGGCGGCGGCGGGGGAGGAAAAAATTAGCGCGAGTCCTTCCTTCAGACTCATACAGGCTCCTTATCGACTCGCGGCAATACATGATGCCTCCGGACTCCCGAGGCGCTTCTTCTGCAGTGTAGTTAGTATTAACGTTGCAATTATTTTTGAATTACACTGCCATTAAGTTTTATAATTCAAGATTATGCCGCAGTTTAAAAGTACCCTCACAGGCAAATGTTCCCCCGCAGTGGAACTTACAGGGAGCTCTGCTATCCGCATGACATTCATTTTGCCAACATAATAAGGAAGTCTTTCTCCACTAATCCACTTAATAATGCCCCAGAGTCTGCACCGCGAAGATTGGAGCCATGTGTATGAACGCTTCTTGTACACATCTACATTAATTTTATGGGGGTTGTTAAGCTTTCTTTCGATGTCGCGATTTAAGCAGCCAAATTTATCTATCTTTATGGCGGATTCGGCGAAATATAGCAGCGAATTTGATGCCGCACCAACTTTGCATAAAGTAATTGGGGTAATAAGACAGTTTTACTTTCAGCAGCTTGAAAAGTTACTTAGAGGAACGAACAGGGGGTGTAATTTCGTATTCAAAGATTTCACATTCCCGCCTGTCTACGATTTTCAAGTTATCGAAGATCATACATTTAAAATTTAGTCTATTGTTAGAAAAGTTTGTAATAAAAATACCGCTGTAATTGAATCGTATCTTAAAATCGTTTTTGTAGCTTTTCAGCTTATCATCACAATAACATACATATGTTTTGTGTTTTATAAAAATGAAAACATTTCAAAACCATTTAAAAAAAATTAAAGATGTGTATACTGAATTTAAAATATTATATCTTGCGTCATGCTTTATGGAAACACACAAGGACTGATATAGCAACAGACAGAAAATACTATTTAATGAATTTAGGATCAAAATATGACTTGCTAAACAATTTTTCATTTTTTTTCTTTTGGAATCTGAAACGATCACTGCATTCCCTCAATTTGTGCCGTGGAAAAAAATAATAAGCGAAGAACTGCCTTCCCAAAAGCGAAGTCATTGAACAATCATTATAGAATATTTTTTATTTGCCAGAATTAATGAGGCTTGAATGTCGCTGACTTTAAACATTATCCTCAACAAATTTAATTTATGTGCTCTTAAGCGCAAGAAGCAAGCTTTAAGTAAATATGTAGATGTATGCCTCGCATTTGATCTGGAAGGCACTCGCCTATTCAGAGGCGCTGCTTTATCAGAGAAATCCGATTCATTTTAGGGCTGAAATTGAATTAAGTCAGAGGATATGATTGATGGCGAGGAGCACGCGTTTGTTCCACGCCTTCTATATGCCCCTAATTGCTTTAATCCTCTTATAATTTCGTCATTAGTTCAAGACAGAATTCCTTGTTCCAAAGAATTAGCCGGAAACGCATGTCGGCATCCTTAATAAGTTCGTGCTTATAAGCCCGCTATACTTAATCATGAGAATGAACAGCCAAGCGGGGGGAGTTGAGATAATATATAATATACACGTCTCCTCGGACACGGTTTCATGTGTGAAGATACCGCACTCGAGCATGCAAAATACTGACCTCGTAGCCCCGCTCTGCAAGTCTCAGCTCCGACTTGCAATTCTCGGGAAAAGATAACACGTGAATCCGTGAAGAAATTGCGCCGCGAAAGCTGCCCATCTTTTTGCACGGGCTATTATGAGGCCAAATAATGGTAAGAGCGCGAGACATAACAACTTAATTCCCTTTCTCGAAGTAGCCTAGTCACGAAACCACCTTCGTGGCGCGGAGATATGCAATACAATTCGCCCGAATTTATTAGATTTGCTAAAATTTTTGCACCTTTGCTTTTCCAGTAGTCTCCTCATGAAACAAAAATCTTTATTGCGCACTCCCGTGCATGTTTGTGCAGAAGACGGAAAGGTAGCATCTTGCAGCTTCGTTCCCAGCAGAAAATGCATAAAACGGAAAATTCCTCAAGTCATCGTTCCTTCAGCTTCCCTCATCAAATTTGAGCATTCTGCACCTCCGATTTGTCTGCAAAGACAACTTCACAGTCGCTTCATTTCGCCAAATAAAATATTCAACGAAAGTACGGAAATGCAAAAGAAGAGCTAAAAAGCTAGTCGTTATCCAGGTCTGCGAGGTGTAATATAAACAGAATGTCAGAGCACGGCGGCTAATCGTGCAGGAAATTAGTGTGTTACGACTTCGGTTTAGGGTGGAATTTATGAGCTCATTTCACCTTTTATGCCACTGCGACACGCAAGGTTCCTCTCCGGTGAAACTAGTAAATGGATCATGTTGGACTAAGATTTGTTGGTGGCCAAGTCATGTCTAAGGAAGACATAGTTTTTAATAAACCACTATTTTCATGTATGCTCAATGATTTCCAGAAGTTCCGAGCCTTAAATCGGCACAGAAAATTCCCACTTTTGGGACCACGCCTGAAAAAAGAGAAGTTTCCTTAAATTCTTTATAAGTGCTGAAACTTTAAGAAATAAGTCTTCTAGTTACCAAGCACGCCTCCTCAGAGGAGTGATGTATTCGATAAATCATCTCACGTCAATAGCATACACATTTGCCTTAAAATTTATCACCAAGTCTTCGTGTCATCGCCGCCCTTTGAAGGTGGCTTAAGGTGGTTTAATATAAAAAAAGGTTACAGTGACAAGGAATTTTAGGTGTAAATGATCTTCGGAGGTGTCTTTTACACAAAAGCTTTAATAAGGACATTCATATCAAAACGTTTTATAGAAAGAAAGTTGCATTACAACAGAATACAACTTTTAAAATTTCTCAGCATTATCCGGTTAGGTATTTTAATTATTATGCTATAAATATAAACACCTAATAAAAATACATTCGATATATAAACTTTCAAATAAAAGGTTGAATTTACAAACAAATTGAAAAGGTATAAATTTGGATAATGAATGCAACAAAATACGAAAGACGATATAACTCAAACACTTCAGCGAAATTTTAGAGAGAGCTAAACTTATAGTTCAAAACAATTTAGTTGGACATCTGGAACGACTCAAGATTAATTTAATTAAAGTGATGTGAACGTTCGATTTGAGGCTCCATCGCACGGGTGGGCCTTTGTTGCAACAAGTCCAAATTAGACCGAACCAAATGCTAATTAGTTTAGAGTGGATTGCCTCATCATCATTTTGGATAAATTTATGACCTCTGCATATACAAATTGCCCGGGACAGTGGTAAATCTCTCCCTGGCAGAGGAACGGAAATCACTCTCTTTGCTTCGGCCGGAGTGCTTTCCGTCGAATTACATGAGTCTGAGAGGATGTAATTGTTTATGGATGTCGTGGTCATCAATCTAGTCCAATCAGCTGCCGAGATAAGGCATTAATAAATTATCCTGACTTGCTCAATTAGCATTTTAATTTATAGCTGCGAAGAAATACTGCTGAAGGGCTGAAGGCATTTGCGAAAACAAAACTGGATAATTCCATTAATAGTGGTTTAGAGGCTTATTGTCTTTGCGGATCGCATCTGGTGAAATTGTAGAATTTGCGCAGGTCACATTTTAGGGGACAAGAAAATTCGCGACTATAAGATAAATTAATGAACTGCTACTTTTTCAGTCTTAATTTTTTTGTATCGAATAGTTGAAGGACATTTCGTGGTGACACCAGGAGTGTCTCAGATGCCTCTTTTAAGTATTCCACACGAGCATCTGGCGTTTTCAAAGTTCGACAAGTATTTCCACTTGAGTAGAACAGCCCTAATAAGGTCAGGCAGGTCAGATGGTCAAATTTTCCATCCTATAGAGTAGAGCTCGAGGAGGTGAACTTTGGTAATAACATTAAATCCAGGGGAATTTTTTAATGTATGATGCATGAAAAACATGCTAGGGACACGATTTAACATAAGAGGAACAAATAGTTGAAAAGTTCTGTAAACTAAAAAATGGAATAATTTGAAACAGGTTTTGCGTGAAGAAACAATAAAATTTTATGAGTATAACTCAAAAACTTTTTATTAATACGTAATTTTCATAATTTCAATGAGGTACATCGCCTTCTCGAATTAATTTCTAACTACGTATAATGACTACTTGTTGCATTTTGAAATAGATGAAACTATCACCTACAACTCACACAGAGCTCGTTATAGTTTTCAAGCTAACCCACATCCGGTGGTTTTTTGTTCAGACTACTTTTCCGATGTTATAATTTTCAACGCTGTACTCAACACGTTTGTGACATCCAAAAATAAAGCTTTCACTTGAAATTTCCAATTAAATCCGAAGCATACAAAAAAGTTTAAAATTGGAAACTGCAAATAGATTTTTTGTGAGCAGTTCGTCAAGCGTTAAGAGGCCATTTTGTGTAAATTTTATCACATCCTGCTGCTCTTATTTTTGCTGTCAATAGTATGATCATGTTGTGAATTTTTAACACAATTGCACAAAGACTGCAGAGGGGAATACTCGCAACAAGGCGATATATGTTTGAAGGGAAACTAATTATCTATTAAAAACGGAATTTGCAAATTTTCGGTGCTGCGCCAGAATTCAAAATGCAAACATACAGAACATATGTATATGTAGGTATCTACATGGAAAAGTTCCTGAGCACCACCAGGAAATATGTTTAGCTCTTACCTGATGACTTTGTGATGCTTTTCAAATAAAGTATACCACAGCTGAAAAAACCTCACATTACATTTCCTAGGTAGAATAGAATGGCGTATTTATTGGATAAAAACTAATGTTCATTTAGATTTAAAATCAAGGCTCAATTTTATCACGGTAATGAGTGCTTAAGCCCATTGGTGTTAAACCAAAACTAATCAAAGGTTGCCTGTGACAAAATCATTTGTATAAAAGCGAATTTAAGCGACCGCTACACAGTTGTTATTTTCATATAAATCAGAACAGAAATAATTTGGTTAATACATATTTGCATTTTCTAAAACTCGTTAGATTTGACAATTCAGTATAATCCCCGCAAAATAAAACTTAATCAGGTGCTTTAATGCCTAAACCCATAATTTATTTTCCCAAGCATTTGGAAGAACAAAACGCAAATAATATCATTAAATAATCGCTTCTTTCAATCGAGGATAGATTTTCGTTTCTCAATGCTGTATAAGGACCAACAAGAAGAGCCGCTGAAGAAATCAAGGTTAAATCCTCTCAGATACATGAGAAGCTGTGAATCATTTAATTAGCGGTTAAGTTATCTGCCTCAATCGAATGACCCGCCATGAATAAAAGTTAATCGAAGGGACTGAATAAAAAAAGGGGAAACTCATCTTCGCTAGGCTCGACCTTGGGTGATGGCGTAATTTCTACAGAATATAACATAATGATTTGTCGTTATCGCCTTACTTATTATTTTCATTTCTTTTTTTTCTGTTGAGCATTCACTGATAATTATGTAATTAGGCAAGATTGCACAAAAACGAAAGGATATTGCTATCTGGATTTTGTTTCTGATGTAATCAGTTCGCTCAAACTTATTTATAGCGATTAGCTGCGTGACAAAACGGTGATTACACAATTTTTTCCTGTTGTGCCTACGCTAATCACATTTTAATTGCTGAGAAAACGGGGACCATATGCTTGTTAAGTTAATTCATTTAGAAATTAGAATTAGAATTAACCTTTAGACGATACTAAATATGGAATTTGACGTAAATGAAGGTATTGAAATAAACCGAGCACATTCTCATGGACTTCGCGAACCAATTGAAAAGGCAGACCCTGGGGAAAGTGTTGTTCGTTCGATAAACAGCAGCGAGAATCGAAGAACTTTTGTTTAATCGGAACGAGCTGTGGGAATTTGTGCGCCGCGGATCGGACGCTTGTCCTGGGAGCGCCTCGGGCTCCTCGGGCTCCTCGATCCAAGGTACCACCAGTTTCCTGTTAACCCCGACCTGCGGTAACAATTCAACTTCATATTTTAATGGCGAAATGAGTGAGAAACGAAATATGTTGCGATTGCCGTCGTCCAGCTTCCAGATTTACTAACATCATAAATTTATGACCTTCTACTTGCACGGGCTTTGTCCACGAATGCGTTGTCCCTGGAAGTAGTAATCTGCTTGCGTCGGCAGGACGGGGCTGCGGCGCGGCGGCGGGTGCATGCAGGGCCCTCTTTTGTCCTTTGCAGCGTCAGGACTCCGGATGTTACATCCTCGGGCGGGCCTGGCATGAGCCACTGTGCCTTGTTACCACCGGATTGGCCATGGTCTTGTGCAATAAAGTAAATGATGTTAATGTAGGTGCGGAGCGTATTGAGGTGCTGAAAATTTAATAGGAATTTCTTGAACCATAAAAAATTTATCTCTTTTTCCACTTGACAGACTCCCAGAGGAATGGTCCCAATCCAGGGCCGATATTTCCCCCAGAATAACGCATGACATGGGGCAGCACGATTTAATTTTTCCGCAGAAATAACATCGCCCTCAATACTGAAAAATTATTGCGTGTTACATGAAAGCCGTTTTAGTGCTTTCGCTGGTTAACTGGAAAATAAATTTCCTCTCGCCTGTTACCTTACACGACGTCTTATAAAATCTTTTAACAAAGGTGACGGTGTGACGGTTTTATAATGGTTCAAAGGTCCAAAGGTGTTAATCGTAAACTAAGAATAAGAGGACTTTTTTTATATTTTTAAGAGAGCAGAGCTCCAACAAAGAAATCCAAAATGAACTAGTAATTCCTTTCGTATTTTCTTTAACTAAATAAATTTAAACTTAATTTGAACTTCAGATAACTGACAATGGTGAAAAACATTTTAATGTTTGAAAGAAGCGGTACACTTCCACAAAAGCCAAACACAAAGGGAGATGTGGAACGAGCTATAATTTAATTTGAAGTACTTATAAGAAAAGAAATATTGGCGTAGGCAGTTATATATACTTAAGTCAGGTTCCCTAGTAATGCCGTGGAACAGAAGTGCTTATAATTACCATAATTGCATTCAGAATTTTATTTACGCTGTAAATAAAACGCTTTTCGTGTACGTCCATTGCAACTCAGTAAATCTTATTTACCAGAACTCATAAATTTCTTTTGGATTATGCCAGAGAGTTATTGCTCCTGAAGTGGATATCTCAGCACCTAAGCCAAAAGAAGAAATAAATTGCTATCCATTTGGCAGATAAAGAAGGCATCAGATGTTCTTAACATTCATCCAATTTAGTTTACTGCTAATGCGAGAGACTGAAGGATTTGGTGTCGCGCACAGTCTAATTGAATTTCACTAATTGGCAGAGGGCCCCCCGAAGTCCCACGCCAGCAGGGCTTGCTGCCAGTGATCCGGGTGCGATGCTCCTCGAGCGGATGAATTAATCAATTATTTAGAATCGGAAGATGGGAGTTATTACTGAGCACTGTATTGAGTGCAGTCGTACGTCGTATGCGCCCGAAAATTTATTTTCTTGCCTACCGCATATCTGCAGTGACGTAATAAATGGAGTCTCCTTCAGGAACGATTCGGGACTCGTGCAGAGTTGGTCTGCGGGGAACCGGCAACATTTTCCGAATTGCGTCGCGTGCTTCGAGCCGTGCTCAAGTGAAAATTATAATTAATTTCGAGCAAAAACAGAAGTCAAGTCGGAAAAGCCCTAATTTTGGATGCAACCAAGACGCCTCCCAATTTCTCGCTGTCAGGGCCCTTGCAAGCTGCATAAATTTGGTTCGGTGCAATAAAGTCAGCAGCAGCAGTTTTATCTGAGCGCGAGCTGGAGACATGAGAAATGTCCTCGAGACTCCTCACTTTGTCTGCACTTATGGCAGATAGGAATCTCGAGCAAATATGCAATCTGCTCGGTTCACAACACGCCCCCCGCAGCCTTAACTAACTCCGCATGCAAAGCTCGACATGTATTTGCCGTAAAAACAATATAACTGCATTTCTTGCCGGCACCCCCGTACGGCCACCCCAGGCGCATACGTGCCGGGGGTGCAGCAGGACAAGTTGGCATATGCAAATCGAATCCATAATTCCCATCGATATGGAATTCACCAAATATGCAAATTCCTCGGATCTGCCGATTTGTGTTGCTTGTTGTTCGGAATGCGCTCCGGAGTGCGATAGTCGGCTCCTAGGTGATGGGACGGCTCCCGATATTCCTGCTCTTGTCGCAATCAGAGGCGAAGCACCCGAACTTCGATGGATAAGGAGCCTTAGTTCGGGTTCGGAGATTATGCAATCTTGTAAGAGGCGGTCTCCGGGCTGTTTAGTGGTACTTAGAACCACCGGATTTTCTTCCCCTTGGGAGGTATTCCTTCCGTCCCGACCCATAGCATCTTGGAAGCACTCCTTGACTCAATGCGCCCGGAGGCCTTTTTACATTTATTCGATTTAATAGAATTAGGAACGCGTTTGTTTCTGGCTGAAATTCAATCAAATACCATACATGTGCCAGATGTGTGTATGTGACATAGCCCAGAGGGTAAACTGTAAAATGGAATGACAGCAATAATCTTTCGAGAGATGTGGATACTTCTTAAACTTACTTACTTATGTACTTACATACTCTTAAACTCTTACATGATACAAACATTTTATTTCTGCAGAAAAAGTAGGGTAGTCATTACTAAGACAAACACCAAATTCTTTTTAAACTTTGTTTACACTAATCGAACTTATGTGTAATAATAATAATAAAAAACAAAAAACCTATAAAAGTGGATATAAAAAAAACTGAGCAAATATTATATCTACTTAAAAGAACACCAAAGCTTTACGAAAAATGACAATAACACCACAGGTCTCTCTCTATTCCATGTCTCAATTTCCTCACGGCAGCGACTTACTATTTTATTAAGATTTGGGGTCATCCATATAAATTACGTCACTCGTAAGTAGGGGGAAAGGGTTACACGAAATGCGACAAGTCGATGAAAAAATACAGACGGCTTTAGAACATTTCGAAAAAAGATGCGAAATTTGATTTTCTTCAATAAATCGATTAGGGTGGATAAAAGTTACTTTTGTTGTTAAAAAAAAACCGTCTGGTAAATTTTGTTTGCAAAACTTATAAGGTGTTCATTATGTAATTGTTGGTTGAACGGAATTGGTCCGGAATATCATCATGATCACGAGATATATGAATTGAAAAAAAGCTCACGAACGTACATCCACACGCATACACGGACTTTCTTTTAAAAACCCATGCATCCCAACTCAAAATGCGGAGTTATGTACCTATGTCAGATTAAAAATGATCAAATAACCCAGGCACAAAAAATAATTTTTTTTTTTGAGACCAGTGTTATAGGACCTAAGCCTTTTCTCTTTAGTAAAACAAATGTATAGTTGCAGTGAATGCAAAGTTTCCAAAACCGAAAAGAAACTAAAAGTTAAGTAAAGTGCGGTACTTTAGCGAAACCGATTTAGAAAGTATTCACCTCGTAAGGCGGGTGCGGTGCATTCAAAACGTATTGGCTGAAAAAGCGCAAGTCAAAAGCTTAGCACCCCCGACATTACCTCAATTGCTCAGTTAAGCCGTTTCAAGTTAGAAGGCGCCCACGTCGGAGGGACAATAAAAATGCAACTAACTGCAGAGTGCTCGGAGTGAACCTATTTGTCGACGAAATTGAAGGGGAGCAAAATCCACATTCAATCTCTGCCTCGCTGTGACCAGGAGCGCATTCCCCGATGACGGCGGAATTCATTTCTGTTTAACTGCAACATTTTAATATGCCACCGAAGAATACCGAGCGACCAAAGGGAATTCCGGAGTATCGTAACAGTAACCGAAGCATAACATCTTGCTTCAATGTAAACCGCACCCACATAACATTTCTTCACGGAGCAGTCCGCCCCGTAGATCTGGCGGACGGGAAGCACCCGGAATCCTATCCCATGTTATAATGCGTCCCGAAACCCGCCAGTTAAGAGCACCCCCACACGAGCAGGCGAGCGAATTGCTGAGCAGTTTGGGAAACGACAACCGCACAGTTGGCATCAGTGGGACCGCACACTTCTCCTTTACAACTATTTTCCTTGCAAATAGCTCCTCTTATTGGAGCCGGTGCAAGGAGTCCGGTAGGTGGAAGTAACCATTTCGCCGGGAGACATCGTTTGCTATGATTAAACGGATTTAAATAAATTAGCTTCGGTCTTGTCTGCTCTAAGGTGGTAACTGGATGAAGAGATCAGCCCTAAATTTTGTTGCTCGTTACACTTCTGAGGTAGACTTTAATTTAATTCGCGGTCTGGGGACCCGCACTTGCCGTTGCCGAACCGAACGCACTCGAACCACCCCCGCCTGGGTACCGGGTCGTTTCGGTGATTAGGAGATCCCCAGTTCGACACGAATGCAGCCCCGCAGCAGCCCCATTTCAGCCGTCGCCCACAGCCCCATCTAATGACTTTGGATGCTTGCAGTGCTGCGTTCATATTACCAAACTTCATCGGAACTAATGGATTTTCATTTTTGGTTTTTCATTTAGTTTTATTCCACTATAAATTGTCGGAGCTGCGCTGCTCGAGAAGGGCGCCGCCACCGCCACCGCCGCATGCATCTACGGCGTCTACGGCGGACGGCCCGAAAAAAGGCCCATAAATAACGTTTGGCAAGAATTCGGGAGCGGAGCGGGATTATTAAGTTTACCTTCCAACTCACTAAAAATATACGAATATTATGGGGCATGGGGCTTCCCATATTAACGCCGGCCGGGCTTTGCGCCCGGATTTCGCTTTAAAGCTGCTCGCATTCAGCTTCCGCAACAGATGGAGCGCATTAATTAAAAACTTTTTCAATGGTTTTAATTGTGCTCTTCCACGCCGCACCCTCGGTATTTTTAGCCCGCCGGAATCATAGACTCATTATATTTGTTGATTCTGCCCTCCAACTTCTTTATCGATTCAACAGATACTTCGGAAAATTATTTATCCAATATATTCTCTAGATGTGGAAAAAAGTGACAAACAAACAATGCAACTCCTTATAGAGTTTTATTTAACTTTTAATCCAATTCAACGTCTGAAGTCGACTGCTCAATTCTGCATTTGTTTTCTTGAGCTAAAATTGAGAAATCGACTGCGAAAGCTGAAGTCTCAGATAGGAAGCAAGTTAAATTCACGGAAAGAAAGCGATTAAAGTTATTTACTTCTTCAAGTGACTCATTAAATAAGCTAATAGATGTATACATGTTTCGAATCTTCTTCAATGATTAACGTGAATGTCGGAAATTTTCGTAATAGAAGTTCAAAGTAGGTAAGTCTTTTTATTAAAACACTTTTCTCATACACATTCAAATAAAAATTGTTTAGAACCTAACTTCCTTTTTTTTTTTTTTGCGGCAGCCAGAAGAGGTAAATTTCAATGTGGCAAAAATGATTTTTACCAAAGGAAGTGTAATACTGAATTCCCCACTCTTTTTGTAGTACCTATTTATTTTACAGAAAATCTACCTAAAAACATTATTCCCATAATAAAATTCACAGTTTTACGTTCAAATATTATGCTTCAAAATTTGAAACCCTTTGTTTTAGTTATGGTTTATGTACCCTTTGTTAAGTTTTAAACGGCACGAAGGCATAAAGTAATTTGAGATAAACTCTGTTAGCCACTGTCTTGAACATTTCAATGCCCCATTAAAGTGTGTACCTGTTGGCTATTTCCGGACTGCATGAAAACTCCTAGAAGCTATTCAATTCACTGCCAATATGCAGCTCAATTCCTCAAAACGGAACCTTGATAATAACTAATATCTTTCGTAACTCAGAGCTCCGTGCCTGATGAAAGTGCTTTAAGTACAACAAGCAACAAAGCGTAACACTAATATTCACTATCGACTACAGGAGTTAGCCTGATCCAATAATTGTAATCTTCACAATGAGCAAGAAACCTGATGGAAGAGGAAACCTATTAAACACTCGTGTGTGCGTTAATTGCGATTAGTCGGGTCGAGCATCTAACGTTCAGGCACCATGTCCTTTGTTGGTGCACTTTGCACCCTGTCTTAATGTTAAAAAAAGTTGTTTACTATATTAGTTGCACACTGTTTGGACAGTAGTAGTACTTTTGATAGGAATGCATTATGTCCACATGGATAATGAGATACATATGTAAGTGCAATGCATTTGAACGAAATTTTATAATTCCCCTAAAAAGAGTTTAATAATAATCCTTAGTCCTTAGTAAAATTATAATTATGCGAAAGATAGTGTCTTTGTTGCAACTTCACGCCTTAACCGTTTAACCGATCGGCATGAAATTTGGCATCTGCATAGCCTATGCCGCGGAACGCATGTAGCATACTTTTTATCTTAATACATGTATAGACCACTTAATATCTAATAATAATTATAGATAGTCAGAGCAGGCAAGTTAAGCTTAAATAAATCAAGATTAAGTTGGTATTTGTGGGAGCAGTATATTACATAAAAGGAACTCCCAGTGACAGGTGACAACGCAATTCAATTGCGGTTGCATGTGAATGACGCTGCACCCCCTGACCTGAGGGAATTTACTGTTAATATATTTCACGATGCTACCTTAGCACTACTAATCGATTCTGACGGCAGTTTATTGAAAATAAATCAACTTTAATTTATTTAAAGTCAGGAGCTAAGAGCGCGCGTATGGCAAAGTAGGTAATACATACTCTACAGAAGTTACGAAAACAAAATTAATTGAATTGAAAGTAAAACATTTTAAAATATGCATACCAATTTAAACGAAAAATAATAAGAACTGAATATATGTATAAATATCAATCGAAAGGCGTGTTCTCCCAATTTTTACTTGCATTAATTTTAATCAATCTAGCCTTCGATTTGATAAATTAATGTGAATTTAATGAAAGCCAATACGACCTTGACTTCAGCCCAACTGAAAGCAATTAATTTGTGAAATGCCTCTGGCATTTATTCCCCAAACTCTTGATGAAGGTATTCATTAATTTTTTGAGCACATCTAACAAATTATTCCGATCGACCAAAGTGAAGTGGCCTTAAAATACACTTCAAGCTATCCACATTAATTCACATCTTTGAGATTCACTTGACGACTAATTGGTACAAGGACGAAAATATCCTTTCGAACTGTAGATACCTACATCTAATATTCATACATATAAAAACGTTCTAGAGTACCCAACTGTTACAAGAAAGATTTCAGTGCTTACGTTTCGAAATTAGTTATTCATTCAAACGATTCGGTTTATTAATTTTAATTTGTATCTAAAATTTTACCTTTCACTATTACATAAACTTTAATTAAATTATCTAGGACATTTACGTGAGCACATGTGGATTTCGATGATGACTTTTACGATATTTTTCTACATCACCTTGAACTAAATTGAGATAAACGGGGTAAAATACAACTTAAATAATTGAATTCTAGTTTGTAACTGTCTTACTGTTAATTATGTCAAGTGTTAAATAAAAAGAAATTTCAATATGTAAAAAACAAAAAAAAAATATTAATTGATACCTAATCTCTTAATTTTTTTGAGTTGGTTAAAAATAATATTTGAAGTTTGTTTTCATTTTACTTTGACTTAATGTGGAATGCATCTGATTTGAGATTTTAAAATACTTATCAAATTGACCGTGTTATATGATTCACTCCAATTTATAAAAACATAAATATTTGTCGTTAGAATTAGACATGTTACGAAGACAATAAGTCAAGAGTAAGCAGAACAATGAAATACTTAATAAAATTTATTTACGTGGATAGTGCTCTTACTGCCGTGGTAATTCAGTTGATTAACTTCACACATTTCAGTTCGTTATGGCATCAGAACTTAATTTATTCAATAGCATTTCCTTTCGAAATGTGCACCACTCGATATTCCTGCTTTGATAAAATTTCAATTCCCCCCGAAGTGCCGATATTACACATGTAACGAACACCTATTATCGCACTGGCTCGTCGTGCATGACCTTTTTGTAATCAAATACAGACATTGTGCCATTTCGTTCGATGCAAAACCCACATAGCATTAGAAAGCATAGAAGTCCAGCAGGAAACTTTTGGGAGCAGCACAGAAGGAAAAGGACGGGAATGAATGGAACCATAGGCTATACCATTTCTTTGGTACTGGACCGGCGGAATTGTCGTGGTAGTCAGTTTTTATGAGGGTTGAACGGGTTAACAAGGAAGGCAAGCAAAGGAAAGTGAAATGAAGTATTTTGCATAAACTTGCCGTCTCTTTAAACGTTCTCTTCACGCGCCACGTTTTTCTTTCCTTTTTTTGTGTTGAATTTTCTCTGTACAAAATAAAGTGAATATTCTATTGACGACTATAGATGTGTCCGCAGAACCTTCAATAGGTCATTCATATGCAGCACATGTAGCAGTTTACTGGTTTTGATCCCTCCTTTGATAGGATGTACGGCTCCTCCTGGCGCTCTTTTTCGTCTGCACCAACAAATGAAAGCTACGAAAATGTAATTTTTGGGCTGTTTGCAGTCCAGAGCAGGAGCCCTAACTTTTTATGGTTTTTCTTATGGTTTAGTGGTTGCTCAAATGACCAATGCACTAAGCATTGCGTTGAATTGTATGTCCTACTAGAAATTCTCATGACAAAATTAAATTATACCCCTGAGAAGATGAAAAATTAGCTCATGTAAAGAATCGCAAAGTAATATTGAGCCAGAAATCTAAAAATAGCATATTAAGTCAAGGTTTTATTTTATTCAGCCAAACACTAATATGTATTAACAATGAAATTATTTAGGTATTTAATACCTTTCGAATTTGTCAGTATCGTATGTATAAAGTAGAATGTTTGACATGCTTTTATAAGAGTACCTATAAAAATCTTATAAGTACAACTTCTGGTCTCAAATAGCGCAAAATCCGCATTAAAGCTGATTCGTCTAGTC
Source organism: Machimus atricapillus (assembly GCA_933228815.1). Classification (NCBI taxonomy): domain Eukaryota; kingdom Metazoa; phylum Arthropoda; class Insecta; order Diptera; family Asilidae; genus Machimus; species Machimus atricapillus. The sequence goes on along the minus strand of OW121784.1, from coordinate 83,223,318 downwards.
AAAAATAATTAATTAACTCATGACACCATTTTTCCGCTTGGCCCAAATATAATTAAAGTGAAAGATATTGAAACCCGTTTAGTAGTACGATATCACCTTCCTCACCCACACTCTAAGAACGTAAAAGTTACGAGCGCAATAAACGAATGAAATCAAAGGAAAATTGAATTCCTCGTAACGACCTTTCTTATCCTCATATCTTCTCATGGTGCTAATCGAAATTGATTAGATTAATAAAGGTGAATTGGCAGAACACATACCACAGGTAGTACAATGGATTTCTGCTGCCATTGCCAACTTAATTGGTGAAATGGCGAGGAAAAAATTTATCGATTTCGATAATTAGTCATTTCCTAACCCAATCTGGATCGATTTTAGGTAACTGTCAGCTTATAAATAAGAAAGTCTTGATTCCCCCTCGCGTGAGCTCGAGTGTTAAGGCAAGCGCACATTTCAATGGATTTCTTATTGCCATTGTGAGTCTAGCGTTAATTAGCTTTTATATATAATGTGAACGGAATACGCAACAGCTTTAATGTAAGAATTTTCAACATTAGCCACTGGTTGGGACTTTTCCTCCCCAAGGATGTCAAGGGAAATGTCGCTTTTCATAACTCTGCAATGTGAATTGGCAAAAAGGTCAGGAAGGAAAACGTTTTTCTTCTCCTCGGGAGCGATAAAACATAAATCTCTTCTCAAAATGAAATTCACTTGAAGCCTCGAAAGACCGAGTGAATTGTTTTGCAATTTCTACAAGGCATCGGTGGCGAACCGTTCCTTGTTATTCCCTTAAGGAAAGTAAAATGATATGTTAGAAAACAGGATACAAAACTACTGACGCATAAGAAAATCGGCCTACCCTCGGCGTTCAAAAAGATCCATAACCTTTTACATCGAGAGGGTTGACACGAAAGGGTTGATATTTCTGTTGTATAGTGTATATATTCATGGATTTAATATTTCTATAACCACTTCTGGTGATGGCTCATAATACACAATTTCTTTACATGGACTTCGCTTAGTGTTGCTGTTCTGATACGAGTGATAACTTTGAGCATTTCAAAGCTACGAAGTGAAACGGAAATTATTGCATATATCTTTGAGCGCGTCGGTTTGTACGGAGGGAGATTTTCTTGATATTTTATTGGATTTAATAGAAGTATTTTTAAATAGATGCTGAAATTCATAAAATCTCACACCACACCACAGCAAACCTGTTCGTCAAATCGAAACAACTTGTTTTCAAAATATGTTTGTCCTATACGCTTTCCATTAAAGCAGTGCTACTTAAAAGTATACTCATAAAATTTAAAATTCTTCAAGTTCACTTAAGACTATGCTGCCGTTCCCCGCGAGGAATTAAGTACGTATGTACGTACATACAATTAAGGGAAATCTGAACTGTTTCTCCACAGTCCAACAATTTCGAAAACGTAATTTGTTTAGCGTAAACCAAGAAAGTTGGTCTGCAAAACAAGCCGTCTAAGAGCATGGCGTCGTGGGTGTATACCTTCTCGTATACCACAAAATAAAAAAAATAGTCGTCACCCAGAAGGATGTGCTGGATTCTTACACGTCTTGCCGGAACATGTTCGGCCTAGGGTACAACTCGTGTTCAGTATTAATTTGTTTCACTTGATAACTTTCCAGACTTGTGCTTGCCTACTTGGAGCAATATCCTGATTTCGGTGGGCGCACCCGCTCTTATCTGCCGGAGCGTGCAGATACGTCAATGAGACACTTGTGTTTAATTTAGGAGTATTTAAATAGCTTGTTGAGTACAATAATTTTAAATTTTAGGTTCTACCGAATATATCGAGCATCAGATACCATAGACTTACGAAATCGTGTTGAATTTTTAGGCATTATAAAGTAAAATATTTAATTTTTAGGCAGAAGAGGATTAAAAGAAAGTTCTCAAATCAATTATCACTAATTGGAGAGCTTATAATATTTTCGGAATCTCAATATTTTTCAATTTAGCAAAATGGGAGTAATAATTTTTTTTTATTAAAAATAAATTGAAATTTTCTACTTTCAATTAAAACTTCGTCTTCGCATCCTCATGGTTAAAAAAAATATTCGCTGATTAAAACGTCGGCCATATTCCAAAGTATTCTGACCTTAGTTTTCGCTTAACCAAAAAGGATAAGTAACCTTTCTAATTCCTAGAAAAGTGTCTTGTAAATCTCATTATGCTGTTTTCCGCAGAATAATTTGATGTTGGTGAGACAGGTAAACATAATTTGAATGTCATGGTAATTAGAAATTTTATTCACAATGTCTAAGTCACGCTTTTAAGGTATTACTTGCGTAACGAAGCGTTGTCTCATTTTCAATAAAATATTTAGATAAACTGTATACAATTTTTGTAGAATCTAATCTTCGTCATAAGTAAGAAAATGTTTACATGCTGTATGAATTTTAAATTTTTTTCCACATGATTGCGCGACTTCCTGTTCAAGGAAGGTTAACGCCATCATGTTGGTCCGCGATTCCATTTCAATTTTACAGCGACTGAGATTAGATTTCATTTTTGCTCCCGCTAAAATCAGGTGTACGGCATCGTTCGTACGTTGGTACACTTCATGCTTAAATATCTGTTTATATAAAGCCAGCCGAAACGTGTGCGTGCATATCTTAAGACGTGAGTGCCAATAACTCAACGTGCAGGTAAATCTAGAAGGAAAGTTTTGCCATAAATTCTACCGACGTACATAAAACACTGGCTCGTAATAGAATTCGTGCTGCTATCAGATTCCTGATAAAATGGGATAATGGAAGAAAAGGAACTTTCCTCTTGGAAGATGGAAAACAATTCCCGAGAAAATTCCTAGACAATAGAAGTGCTTCTGAACGTGTAATTCGAACTCACTACGATTATTTTATTTTTCACCTAAAAATTACACCTTATTGAAAACTAGCTCCGCATGTGTGCGTTACATTAATTTCCTGAAATCACACAAGTGCTATCATAGCCTGATTTCCTCTTGGATGTTTCATGAGAAATCGAAGCTCACCAGCCCGGCGATGAAATTACTTAATTAAGCAATTAAATCATAAATTGCGCCTTGCTGAATTCAGTCCCACACTCGACTGGGCCCAGCCAGCAAGGCTAGATTACTGTTTAATTAGCAATATTTCTGGTATAGTAATTGTTGTCCTGCTGCAAAGATAGCTTGGGCCCCAGTAGGCATGAGAAATGTAAGAGAGATTATTGAATTACAACGGCAGTGCTATCCCTGGCCGGCTTAATATTCGCAGCCTGTTCATAAGCCGAGTCGCATAAGCCGAGGAAGACACACACTGATATGAGTTATTAACAAGTCCCCCTGGGATTTGCTTTTGTGACCGGGGCTTTCCGGAAGCGCCCAAGTCCTTTGCTTCTTTGCATTGCTCGTCACCTGAGGTTTGTTTGCTTCCGTATTCCGTATTCTCGATATCCACCCAGAACTAAGTTAGGCCCCAGTGATATCTTAAGAGGCGGATTGCTAACTACTTCTCAAACGAACCTCCGAGCTGCGGCGTTAGCGCATTCAGCTAGGCTATCCCTGGGCGTATGCAAAGCAGCGACTCGAGGAATGGGATAAGAAAAGGCGGTGAACCAAAGTGCGCATTTCTCAAGCGTGATTTTTCGCAGGCAGATCTTTCCAGAAGAGTGAGCGTGGCGCTGCTCTCATTCACGCAAATTCAGTTAGACGCGGCAAAATCGAAATGGTAATAATATCCGCACAAAAAACGCACGTCTCGCTTGATTGACAAGAATCTGCCGAGAGGCTGTCGCCAAAATTAGACGGCCCATCCAGAACCAAATATTTGTTCATTTCTTATGATAATTTCAGTGGTTATTCTTGAGCGAATTTCGAAATTCTTTGCTCGCAGAAGCATCGCGGCAAATCCCAGGGGTGACTTCGTCTTCTACTCGAATGCTCTAGCCATCCTGCAAAAATACTAAGCACAAAAGCACCATAAATCCCCCGAGATAGCGCCATCTTACTTCGTGTTCCAACAAATCTTTCACGCGAATCTGAACGCTTCGTTGCGTTTAGTGTTTGCTTTGAGCAAATAGAGACAAACTTTAAAATTCACGACGTAAAGGAGATGTAAAGCGCCCAGCCCACCCGTTAGCGAGATATTGTTGCCGAGATTGTTTCGAAGTCCTTCCTTGTTTCTAGTACACATCTAAAATGATTACTGGAAGGACCGGGCTGAGGCTCCCGGCCCGGATGATAAAGAGGGTGGCGCAAATTGAATTTATAATTTAATTCAGTCCATTGACAGAGGGCTGAGACGACCGACGACCGACGCCCGTCCCGTCGCGGGGTGGTAATTTGGAAGCTGTACGAGTTTTGTTTGTGTTAAATGGAAATCAATTAGCGAAAGGGGTATTAGCAGACTCCATTCCGCCTGCAACACTCTGCTCCTGCTGCCATCTAGCCGACAGCTTTTACTGTCCTTTTATGCCGCCTATAGTCAGCAATAACTGATTTCGAATAATTACCGACTTAATAACGCGTTACAAGCATATGCGATTTGTAAGTTTTTTAACTCCTATGTGATACACAAAACAAGTCCAAGCTCGTTTATTATAAAAATTGCACAGGAGGATATCTTAATGGCCATGAAAAATGTATCAATTATAAGTCCAACCTAAATCGCTAAAATCTGCTTTTTTGGATCATTCAAAGATTTGTTAGGAATATGTACATGCCTACATATATTTTATCAATCCAGGTGGTATATTACTCTTGTCTAATTGTGATTAAAAGTTTTATTTTTAGCACTTAGAATTGAATATTTATTTATGCTCTAACGAGAAATTCATTTTAATTTATCCTTCCGTGCAGTGTAACATAAAATCCCCAAACCCAATCTACCGACGTTAGTTTTACGAATAAATTTTTAAAGTTAACCCCAGGTGGTAATTTACCCCTTTGCCTAAAGAAACTTGTAGTAATTATGTTCACATTACCCCATCTTCTGGCGAACTAATTGAATCCCACCGGAGTACCCATCTTAATTACATATGTGGCAACAGTTTGGGTGGAACCGCTAATTAACATAAGAGCAAGGTGAAGGTGTTTAGCATATAAGGAAGTTTCACCCACTGTTTTGCTTTATGTACTGTCTGAGGACCAACATTTATGATTTAGGTAATTCCGCGCTGTGTCCCACAAGCAATATACCATTTTGGCAGGTAGTGAGAATTAGACTACTTTTTGTAGAGGCGCAAATATGGTTTAAAATTTTAGAAACTGAATATTTTTAAATAGTTAAATAGGAACAAAAGAATATTTCAAAAAAAATTATATTACCTACTTACTTGACTGACTGATTATTACAAAATTCCGTCGTTGTGTCGTTTCTGTAATAAAACAAATACTGAATTTAGTAAGCTCTTATTTGCAATAGAAGCAATTAGAATTATACTATGAGCGGTTGAAAATGTTAATTACCGCAATGAGGACTGAAGAGGTAATTAAAGCCCTTTCTTTCGCTATGTTATGTATGTAGATATCTCTCGGTCCTAAATGCAAAAATGTTGTAAACAGTTTTATAGAAAAGAGCACAAAACCCGCTTCAATAGAAGGCGATGGCACACATGCTGAGACTGTAGGCTTTAATCAAAACGCCATCATAAAGTGCGGCCCGAAAGAGAAAGAATGGACTTTTTCATCGGGCCCACAAGACTTCATTACAGATATGCTAAATAATGCAACGCAGTGAAGGCTCTTTTTTATAGCTGAAATAGAATAGGGATAAAAAATGCACTGAAACGTGAGAGCCAACACCACACTGAAAGGAGCTAGAGATAAAACTTTGATCAACGTCAAAGCATTTTCTACGCTGTAGGGCGTGTTAAAATTCCCTTTTCGTACAAAATATCTCGTCGTTTTGCACCCAGGATATCCCTCAAACTAAGTCCTTGCACGCCTCTGCCCTGGATTTAACCGCAGAGGAATACCTATGAATTTTTAATTATCAATTAATAAGCACGGCCAGCTATTTAGCCCACGTATGACACCAATGTCAACACAGGCGCCGTTTAATATGAACAGACTCTCACAGGGGAGGCGGGGGCCTTGACTCCTCGGTGGCTGATAATAACTGGATCTGTATAATGCATGAGTCCAACTAATCAAGCCACTTGGAGTAGTTTAAGCAAAAGATTTAGATAGAATCTATCCGGTCCGAGGAGCCTCTTGGCGCTAATTAAGCACTGCAGTGGCCCTACATAAGCAAGTTTTAGCACTTTGATGACAAACAGCGATTAGACGTCGTTGGGCAAACAATTTGCGGCCTCTGGGATAGGACATTCCTGTGCCGGACGAGTTGTCTTTATGTGAGTTAAGTATTCCTTATTCATTGTAATTATATACAAAGCACAAAAAGGCCATGCAGTGTCAAGACGTTCTCTGGTATTTCGCCGTACGCACCGTATAGCTACAGTCCTCTTTAACTGCTTTATATTCAGCACTTCCTGCGAGCCTACATAGAAATCTGAGCAAACAGTGATATGCAATGTGTGTTCGAATTACCTATTCATAAGACTTAAATTTTGAACAACCCACAGCGACGACAATTAGTCGTACAATTGCTTTCTCATTAACATAGGGTTAGAGGCAAGGCAATGCCTACGGCAGAGTACTTCACACTTAAAGCCTAAACTTAACATAACAAATGCAAATTAATCCTCGACATAATCTCAATTATGCATGATTAAAGCAATCTCTTTGTGACTGGGTACACTTCGAAGAAAATCCTGTACCAAGGCAAATAAATTCATTTTTATTGCTAATGTTTCAAATCGAGGTTGAGAGAAGTCATGCATTAAACTTTTAAAAATATAAGCATTGTATGCTGACACATAAATTTACTCCACGTTAAAAGAAAATTGTATATGCGTATTTTCATAAGATAAGAGTTTCATGGACGCAAGTTCTTTAATTTGGGAGTTTTCAAGAACAAGTGATTTAACGCGGATCAGTGGCCAGGATGAAGGGCCCTTCAAGTATTTGCAAAGTCAAGTTAACGAAATTTATGGGGGAGCCGCAACATAATCCGGCTGTTTATTGCCGTCACTCAACGCAGCTATATTTCGCTGCATCTTATCTTTTTTTCTATGTAAAAATCCCCGGCTTAAAGATTTATACAAATTTGCGTTCTTTTTAGTCCAGCTCCCGCCAAATATTTATTTTATTTTTTTTACTTCGTAATCTGTTCCCCCGGCGGGTAAGCATTGTCACTACAAAACCGGCGCCGCCGCTGGGCGCGGGGTAATTTTGATGAATGGGATAAGGGAGAAGAGCGTTCACTCGTCATTTGCATGCTTACACCCACAATACATCCAGGAAGCGCGGCAGTGACAAATGGAGCACTTGGTTGCAGCTGAAATAAAAGAGTGGGGTCGTGCTGACAGACATCATTTCCACCACCTTCCAAAGGTTGTATGAAATAGTGTTCGCATAAAAAACAAACTGGAAGTTCTGAAGCTCCCACCCGCAAGTGCGGTGTATAGCACTATGTTTGTGTCAACGAACAGGTCGGAATGTGTCTACAGGTTAAGTGTACTTTTTTATGCAAAATAAATAGCAGTAGCGGAATATCTTTCGAGTGGCATCTAACAAGAAAAGGTTTCTCTAAAATATTTAAGGTAAGTGTTTGAAAAATGATGGAAATTGAAAATTATTGTGTTTCCTGCACAAGAATATTTGAGGTCCTGGCACCGGCGGAGATGGGAAAAATATGCAGGTGCTCCGGTAACGGGTAACGACGTAATATACGTCCTGAATATATTTTATGCACAGGGAGCATGTTGCTGAAGGTGCACAAGGTGGCGCTTAACTTTTGGTGGAGAAGTTGACAAGAGGTGGCTCGAAAAAACTGAGGCGAAAACAAGATAGCACCCACAGGACGGATTAAACATCCTGCAGAGCTGACAAGAATATTGAGAATAAATAAAGCGAGCTTTTCAAATTTTGTGAGATTAATGCGATGAAACGCACTTGAAACGTCTTTTATGAATATATTTACATAAATATAATTAAATTCTTAATTCACTTTACGTAGTTCTCTATTAATAGCACACAGGCCATAGCATTTTAAAAATTATATTCAGGCCCACTTTTATACTTGCTTTTATATATAACAATTTTAAAAATAAAATAAATAGACCCCTAAGTGCTCCTGCTGCATACTTCATTTCTCAGGTAGATCAGTAAGAGTTAAACGGCTAAGTGCAAATTGTCTGATAAAAGAAACTTAAAAAACAAATCCATGAATAATTTATACAGGAGCATAAATTATTTTCATTAATTCAAGGCTAAACAAAGTTTAACTCCCTCTGTCGGTGCAGGGAGGCTTTTTCATTAATCTGGAATTAATTAACTTCCAAAGTTTCTGTACAGGCGGTTTCCATAAATATGTATGGCGCCCGCCTTAGAAATGGACATTAATTACTAAGAAAAAATAATTAGGCGAAGTGCTACGGGAACTTTCCTCAAAAATTCTCACAATTTGCATACGTTTTCTAATTTATTTAAAATTTAATTAAGTTGGGAAAGTTGATGCTGCATTAAATAGAAGCTGGAGAAGGATTTTTAGTCTGGAAGCAAGAATCCGGAAAATTTATGCAGTGCACGGCTACCTAGCCTAAGGGGTATAGACAAAATGTAAACTTCCCAAGTGTTATTCCTGAATAAAATGGCTGTGTAAGTTTTATTTAATTTCTCGACTGGAATTTAATAAAATGTAGCAATTAGTCAGGTACTTGATTTATCGCTCTGCTATTTAACAGGACGCGCACTACGTTACAGCTTCCAGCATAAGACCTGAGTGTTGTTGAACGTTTTCAGTTTCACATGGGTTCTCTAATTTAAGCCATTATATGTGCGTAGTAAGACATTTTAAATGCGCTTAAAAAGTGAACTATTTTAACAATTGACTTAACTTAGTATTGCTTATTTAATAAACAAGATATAAAAGTAAAAACAAACCTTTACTTGATCCCCTTCCGGTTGCATCATCAAACCAATTCAATGATACCAGATAAATAAACGTTACTATCGTCTTCGAAATCTTTTCCCTCATTTTGATAGCTTGGAACTCATGATTGGCAAGGGATGGAGAATTAATTGAAACAGATGCAGTGAAGTGTGCGACGTTCTTTATCTAATGATAAGTATATGTTAGCTTCACAGAGTATGAAAGTGAAAAAGTGTATTAAAATGCATTTGAGGTCGTCTCCCAAACGTTGATCAAGACACCCTAAGAATGTTTTTATACAAATTTTCGACATTCCTGATATTTAGCCAGGAAGAGAGACCTACCTATATACAGCACAGATTTTGCACAAGGTTTCTACGAAAGGTCCTTCTAAAGTCGTAAAAGGAGCGGCGAGATGAGTTTTTATTAAGTCTTTGCCAAAAACCACATTGATTCTCCAGGAAGTTACTGCCCGTCTTAATACCAAGGATCCGTTTTATAGGCAATTACTTTCTGATTTATCTGACGAATATTGCAGTTTTCGGCTTTATGGCTTTCCAATGCATTCAATTGTGCCCCGCCTTAATAGCGTCGTAAACTTGGCGAGCTAATGAGCTTAACTAACTCATAATCTAAATACCGAGGAGGGGGAGGCTCCTGGACAAACAAAGGGCCCCGTCCGGGTGGCCCGGCACCGAAGTAATTTGATAACCACCGCAACTGGCTCTTGTTCAAAGGCCACAAATTCCTGCTCTTGACACGCTTCAAGTTTATGGACCATTCTGCGTTTATTTGCTCACTCGCCACAAGGATTTTCTTCACTTTAATGCGAAATCCCCCTTTTTGTTTATGTTGCGCTCTATTTCGCTGAAAGCACCGCATTTAGTCATAGTCGAGCGATATAATTTCGCCACATGGCCTGCTCGAATGAGGCCGGCATAGGAGCGCTCTCTGATTTGAACAGGGCCTGGCGGAAACAACGAAAAATAAACTTTTATCGCCCGCCGTAAAATTCCAATAATTCACACAATGATGGCAACAGTGGCAGCAAAACCGTCGACGTTGGCACAAACCAGGCGGATCGCAAAGGATTCAATTCAGCCCGGCCCTTGGTCCAGATGTGTGCGCCAAGGAAGATAGCAGCCCTACTTTTGCACCTACGGGGCGGGTTTAATTCCGGACGGATTTTGCGGCGACGGCAGGTAAGCCCCAGGTGGAGGTCGAGAAGTAATGAGAGCCCCACTCAACAAGGCAATATTAAAAAACACTTGGCGGACAAAAGGAGCCGAACAGGCAAAACAATACCAGAGCCAGGATCATTAATAAAAGCCAGAAGCGCGGTATCGCCCCACTGCCGATTGTTGGAAAACTCCCGGCGAGCATGGGAACAATAACTTTTATTCCAGTAGGAAATAACAAAAGTGCTGATACTGAACGTCATTAAGGTAAATTTTTCCAGCTCTGATGAGCCTGAAAGCGCGGCCGATAGATCGATTCAAGAGCTTCATTTTCTTGCTACTTTTCATTATGCTCCGAACTTCTCCCCGGACCTGCCGCACGTTATTGCGGAACTCATTACGACCAGATTTTCATGGCCTGATTGCAGTTTCCGTGCAAACACTCGTATTCTTCATATCGGAGCATTCCCCTTAGATGGCAGAAAATTATTTCATTACGTCGCCTCGCTCAAGGTGGAAACTCCTGGAATCGTTTTGCCAGACGATAAAGTCTGCTGAATTGTTTCTCGTCGCTCGGTGAGTTCATCTAATGGCTTTGAGGCGGTACACCGCCTCTGAATTTGCGTAAACTGCAAGGCTTTTTCGCGGATGTGTGAAAGGCCATTAGTTGTCCGATAAAACTGAAATTAGTGGAGAATTAAAGCTTGCAAATGGACTCTTTCTCTTTGAGCCGTCGCATAAACAACCTGCGACAATCGAAACATTTTGTTGCGATGCATAGGAACTGGCTTTTGATTTCTACATAAGTGACCTCAATCAGCACGGTGATTCCAGGACTAATTCAACGCGTTGCACCTCTGACAATTTCTGAATTGAATATGCGTATATCCGTATATCTACACATATTGTATTTAATTATTTTTACCATTTAATGGTTGTTTACCAGCTAAAAAGAATATATACATTTATTGTTTTATACAATTGCGAATGATTGTAGTTTTATATTTTTGTCAGCATTATTTCTTAGAACTACGTCTATTTAAAAAACCATATTCTTAAGAATTTCTATGAGTATTACAATGTTGTCCACTTCTCCTCCAAATTTCATGAACCCCTCTTAAATTTGCATAAAAGCATAAATCATAATTTGCCCAAAATAAAACGGTATAAATGTCAAGTTGTCATTGCTTTAACGTGAATTAAGATTCACCAAAAATCTGCAATTAAGAAGAAGTTATTCGTACTCTTTCATGGGACAGTAATACTTGGAAGGACTCTGCAGAAATCCCAGGCTCATTCGGAGTCGTCTCCGGGAGAAAGACGTATCAACCGAGAGCCATGAAAGATTTTCAAAATGAAATTTGTTCCTCTCAGATAAAATCAGAAAGGTTGTCATTGTTTCCTCCGTTAAAAAGCAATAAGCGAATTCGTCTCCCCTTCTGATGTCATTGTAAGTAAGTCAGCTTAAATCTTTCCGGAAGGGGCAACCCCATCAAAAGCTTATTTCGGGGACTTGCTCGACTTCCAATTTCTTTTGCAAAGTTCTTAGTTGCGTTTGTCGCCTCGATTTGTTTTTCTTCAATAGAAAAGCCTTAAATCTCGAACATTCGCCTACCAGCAGGAAGTGCTCAAATAAGCGCTTTGCATTGGGGACCGGGGCCCGGACCGGGACCGGGAGTCGGCTACCGGGCTTGGGGCGGGGTGAAAAGAAATAAAATAATGTTCAACTCCTAAGTTTGCCAGTTTACCGCTTCCAAAAGATAAATTGGCTCCAAGACGACATCAAATTCAGTCCTTCCGTCCGTATCCTCACCGGCAGCAGGTATCTCAACGTTGTGGCAATAATGTAATAGAAAACTTTTTATTCCCGCAGTACAGGCGGGAAGGCCGCACCAACACATGCACACTTAAATAATCAATATGCGACTTTTCTGATTTTCTTTCTTGCACTTCCTATGCGAGGACCTATGGAGGTACCGGGCCCACGGGAAAAGTGCTTTGACTTTTCAACTTTGACTAAACTTGTTAAAGTTTATCCGGTGCAGCGAATTTCTTTATTAAATTACACATGCGCATTGGGAAATTTTATCATTGCTCTCACTTTGAATTTGCGATATAACCAACTTTCCTGGGAGAACGTGTAACTTTGTGTGCCGGGATCGAAACGACACATGATTGGGACTGATTCCAATCGAATGGAAAAGAGGACCTCCCTATGCGAAATGGCGCCTTTGCCGATGTGCAGTGCGATACAGTCGCTGTGTTAAGCGAAATCAATTTTTAATTTTTTGCCACTATTGATTCTTTTAGTTTTAACTCTTAAAAGGTATGATCCGGATTGATGAATTTAAAACAACGATAAATATTATCTCATTTTACAAACTAATAAGTATACAAATATATTATAAAGCATTTGTTACTATTCAATTTTACATTAGATTAGAAAGAAGTATGGGCATAATTGTTTTCAAAGGATTCAAAGTAACATAATAGAAATAACAACGAACAAACTTACTAAACGAAATTCCCTTAGGATGGAAAAAATAGTTCGTTTTTAAAGAACGACGTAACTTAACTATGTATGATGCATTAAATTAAAAGAAAAGCACACACAAAATAAAGCAAACTTTTAGGACAAACCTATGTCAATTCAAACTCCATTCTGTTTATTTTTCCACAGATATGTACCACATCTACCTACACATTATAAGTAAAACTGCTCAGAAGATTTCTAAGCAAATTTTCTGATTGAATTCAATTTCATTCATTCATTTTATTTCAAGACAGCCACTCAATAATAAATGCCTCGGCAGAATTTTGTCGTCATAACCTACCGAACACAATCGGGGCGACCAAAGCTCTCTCCGTCGTGTCTGTGGGAAAGCAGTTAAATTTTAATTTGAAATTCAAGGGCTCACTAAATCACTTTATCAGCGGCTATAATAGCTTATCAGATTGATTTTAATTTTCTTCGCTGCGGATACGCTTCACGGTTTACTGTTGCCCGTAATCGTCCTTCGGCGAATTTATGCAGAGGCCAAAATTTATGTAAGAATTCCTCTCCATAATTTTCGTCCTCCCTCTTTCTTACATCCTTGCTGTATTAATTGATGTAATTGCTCCGATACCAGAACTTCATTAGCATCTAGAGGAGTTAATAGTCCTTCAAATGTTCGCTTCCAGGAAAAATTTTAAGAGCATTGCTGCTACGGAGGCATGCCAATTTTTGTGTTCTCATTGCAGTTTTGTAAATGGCACTTAAAGCAAAAGCTTGAAGATTGTAAGAAGCTGTAGTTACAATTTTATGGGGATCTTGAGAAAAGCCGAATTCTGCATGGATGTAAATATATTTAAATCCATAGGGTAGGAAAAGGCAATAGAAACCTTGTTATTTTATTGCCATTCATAAGGAATCTAAGTATTTTTGTTAAGCTTGTAAACTGGATGGTGGATGCATGATGTTGATTAAATTTTTTTATTTAGTTTACTGCTGATTACTCTTTTTAAAAGTGAGCAACCTTTCCCGGCGTACCGTTTATTTACTATATCTTTTTAATGATAGCTCAACAACATAAAACTTGAATAGACGTGCCATGATGGAAATGATAAATTTCATCCGTAAAAGAAAATATACGAGTATATAACTAAATTCTTCTTCTAGAGTATGCGCGATGCGCAAGCCTTAAAAAGTTTTGAACATTTCACAATTGTCCTTCGATAGGCGGCATATTGCTCCTTAACACTAATTACAAGAGAGTTTTATTGATATAGGTAATGGCTAGCTACTTTCTACGTTTAATAAATGCCTTTCATTGTTCTGAGTAGACAATGTGAGATATCTTCATGGGTTCAAAATGTGTTGAAAATATTTTCAAAATGAGGAGTACCTAATCCTCTAGATCCTGTAAAGCATTCCAATGCTGCCCATTGTTGGAAATGTACTAATATAGCCCTATTATTGTGCGTTGGATGCTTACTTCAGAGTTTTCATGTGAGAAGAATTTTCAATTATTAAATATTTGAGTTGGAGACAGAGGAATTTCTATGAAGCCTCAGAGGATTGTCTTTATTTTTGAGGATGACGGTACAAGAAAAATTTATACCCCGCTGTACGTACAGAGTTTAATTAACTGAAATTTTCAGAATAATAGTATTATATGCGCAGGGCACAATGCAGAAAAATTGTCGTTTTCGAAATAGCGTTAAAGAGGTAATAATTCATTCTTACCTAAGCAGGTCACACACGTTAAGCCAACACAATTCCTATAAATGCCAAAAATTTTAATTAATAGGCACATTTCATCGCAGCTATGCAATATTTCATAGGGAACATCTCCTAATTGCGGTATTTACTTATACCATGTCCCTGTTAATAAAGAATATGACCAACAACGGAGGACCTAATGAAAAAGTGTACATTAAGGCGGAAAATATGGCACAGATATGGGCATGTCATTTGCAGGGCTTTCAGTCGCCACCCACATGTGACGCCTCGCAATTTGGGCGCACACTTTATCAATTTCATAGACCTGCTCTCAGTGAAATAGCCCTCCTGCACCCCCGTCCCCATCTCGAACGCTTCCCTCTTTCGGCATAGGATCTAATCCAAACTGAATAAAAATAAAAGCTCCTAACAGCACATTTCATTAACTTGATTTATGAAAACGCATCTACATACATTCTGGCATAAGAATTTATGTGGAGGAGAGCACTCCCTGCCGAAAAAAGCAAGCATTTTATGCTTTGCTATCAATTTTATGTTTTGGACTTCGTACCCGAAGCCGGCTTGAATGCGGCGCATAAATTAAGAGTTTAATTAAGAAGTGCTGCTCCGCTCCGAGACTCTTCATCGGATTTCGTAGCAAGACGATGGAGAAATGTCGGAATTAAAAGTACATGTCGAAATTGATTTGCTTAGTGCTTTATCCTTCAGAGTAACAGGCATAATTCAATAACATTGTGAAACCAATATTTTCGTAAAAGGCATTTTAAAGAGATCTATCTTGAAAGAAGAAAAGTGGTTTTATTTCGCAAATTTGTCTGTAATATAATTAAATTTAAAAGATGTGCGTTACAATGTTTTCAAATAAAATTAAAATCACACAGTTTGATCTTATTTAAATAGACCTAAAATAAGTATAAACGACAGGATCAATGAATCCCTGAATGCTTTCGTATAGATTGCCGTTTTAGGAATGCATTTGAGATCTCTTGTCAACACAACCTTCAAAATCAATCATTTTAAGACTGTCAAAGATTAGATTAAGATCAGGGGATTATGCCGAAAAGTCTGCAGAGTGTGCTCTCGCTATTATCGAGAAAATTGTAAACAAGACTCATTATAAACTCATCGCGTGTGCTTAAGATCTTAATTAGGCTTTTACCCGGTTGTCAATTGCCGGAAGGCTTTACATATTTCATAGGAAATTTTGTAGCGAATTCGTGCCTGAACAGGCCCGGAACGATTGACAGGTATCAAGATATCCAAATTTAATTAAACGGCTCAAACAATGCCAGCTATTTTCCACATCTTCTTCCCAGTGCTGTCAACACTTTTGCGGCGGGGTCATTAATCATGCACCAGGGGGAGAGCTGCGCCTAGAATTACCCCTTTCCTATCCGCCCTGACGGCAAGATTAGGGCGAATAGATAAGGAGTAAGGAAAGATAAAGCCGCGGAAAGTGATTTATGTCAATCGAGCGAACAGCCACGCCAAACACACAGCCGAAGTTTGCTCATCTAATTAATGTAGTAAGGTAGGATCCTGATATCATGCACCAGCAGCTGCCTTATTTGAACTAAGATTTTCTTCCAATCCACTAGATATAAGATGAATAATTGAGATTCCTTCGAGGCTCTCCGTCTCCTCGGCGAAGGGTAATCTTTCCGAGCTGTGCACTTTGGCTAGAGAGTAGTCCCAGCATTTGCAGACTTAGGTACACGAAATGTGTAAACAGGAGTGAAATGCCTGATTAAGTGTGGAATGCATGAAGGTCGCAATTTAAATTTTAATTTCGTTACGAGCGACAAGCATCTGCAGTCTGCCGCTGTCGTTAGTCGCAGATGAGCCGCGAACTAATTGCCCGCCCCCGCCGCATAGTGACGAGTCTTGTTACTGCTCCTGGAAAGAGCCGCTCGCATTAGTCCCGGTCCCGGCCGCTCATTTATCGCCGCGATCTTCCCCGACCGCGGCCGTGCTGTGCGCTTATCGCCCTACTAAATTTCACCTTCCGTGCGAACGCGCCATTAGCCCCGCCAGCAGATAGAGTTTCGGCCACTGCCCACGAGTGCCTCGGCCAGGTGGTCGCAAGATGACTGTGTAAAGGCAATGGCATCCACACAAGCACCTGACCCCATAACGCGCCACAGAGCACCAACACGCCCGGGCCGTGCTCGTGCGACGTGCCGTGCGGTGTCCGGGTCCGGGGCTCCCTCGGCTGCGACGTGTATTTGCACGGATCACCCAAAATGGGTGTTGGCCCGCCCAGGTCAAATGCTCCGACTTTAATTACACTGTAGCCTATCAAATAATTACTAATATGCCAAATGTAATTATGACTGTAATGGCATGTGGCTCGAATTAAGTAAAGTTGAGTTGTTCAACTGATTAACGGAATTAAGCAAGCCCAGAATTTCATGGGTTCGGTGGTGTGCGTATCATTTTATCGATTCCCTTGTTTCAGGTAAATTATTTTGCCAGATTTATTAATTACGCGTTGATTGGGATTTCCGCTGTCAGTCCCTCTTTGATTAATTTTCTGAAACTGCACTGCAATATTCAGGAATTCTTAACAATCTCCGTTCTGAGCGGTTAGACCGTTTGGGGAATATCTTCAAATTTTGATGCATGATTTAGCCAATTAAGTGGTCTGACCGCACAAATCCATATAATAAATTTAAGGGAAATTTCTGAGGTCATGCACGTCTGCAGGTATTGATTTTATTTGCGCTGGTAAATACCATACTGATATTTATATATGCAAACTAGTTCTTTCAATCAATAGTAACTTGTTAAGACTATTATAGCGTGGCATCAACCAAATTTTCATATGGAATGAACTAAAACCGATCGAATTAATCTAATTGTCAGATATAAAGACATATCCAACGCCGAAATTGATCAACATTCCCGATGATATTAAATTTCCTACTAATTGTTACTTTATTTCAACTTTGCAATCATCACAGCTAACATTGTGCAACGACAGAAATGAAATACTTTAATTGTAGTTCAGGAATCAATTATAATTGGCAAAATCTATTTTTACACACAGCATCCATACTGAAAGTGTTCTAAAAATAGCAACATCATATATCTTTTATAATTTGGATGAACATACGAACGACCGGCACTGTAAATCAATTGTGGCACCAATGCCCGAGAAGTCACCGGTTGGTGGCCTCATGCGCTTACATATGTGCCGCTTAAATGGGGTAAATAAAAAAATTTCGTTGGTCAAAATGAATAATTTTTATGGCACAGAAATTGTCCGTTTTATTCCTATCCATAAATATTTGAATTTTTCATTATTGCCTATGTCCCCATTGTCCAAATGTCAGTTGAACCGGCCGGCCGCTCGCTGGCTGAACATGGATTTTACAACGGGCAAAGTATTTGCATATTGGTCAAAATCCAGTGTTTCATTCATTTTTATCTTGTCCGTCCGATATATTGGCGTGTTTTTTAGCTGATCACCGAGTTTATTGTTGTGTGGAGATTTATCTCTTATTGATTGACTACTCAAGTGTTGTATGGTAGGCAGAGACTTTTAAAAATTTATGACACAGTAACTAAGTGCCGTTCTCATGGGAATTTCGTTCAATTAGGGACTCATGTAGATTTATTGCTGGATGGGTTTTCAGCGGATTGCGTTTATCCCTGGCTAGGGATTCATTAACTCATTGGCTTAATGGAAATTGAGGCAGAAATCGATGGATTTACTTCCAGTAAAATACCTCAGAATTCGAGATTTTGTTTTATTAATGAAATAAAATCTTGCGCCATCCTGCAGTTTCGTTTTTTAACTGCAAATGCGGAAGTAGCAACATTAACCGCAATTCCCCAACTCGCGGTTAACAACGATTATACCGTTGCAAAAATTATTGCATAATTTAACTTCTTTAACTATTATTAACTTTCAAACGTAAAGAGTTACGTACTTTTTTTTATTAAAGCCAATACAAAGTTGAAAGATTAAACAATGGAATTAATCAATTACATGTACCTACATATAACAAAATCGCATTTTGTTTTTCTTTTATTTTCAGCCTATTTTTGTGGGATATTCCTATTAGTAATTTAAATGTTCTCTATTATCACACATATTCAGAGTCAGGTTTTCCCTTAAGTCTTGCTCAAAAAAATGACTTTTTAATCTTTTGCTATAGTTTAAGACCGAAGTAAATTAGAAACGCGGACCTGCCCGTTAACTTTAACGTTCATTCAGTGTATAGTTTTAAGTGACTGAAAGCCTTGAAAACGCACCGCTTTCAGCATAATTCCATAGCTTTCAAAATTTTAAATGTCGGAATTTAACATCATTTAGTTCTCCAGAAATTAGTGGTTTACTCAGAGATCCACGATGTGCAAAGTGTAAGTTAGTGAAATTCATATCTGATCTCGTAAAGAGCCTTTTAAGCACTTCAACTAAAATTTGAACGTACTTGAAGAACATGCTACATGAAAGATAATTCAGGAAACTTTTCCGTGCAGAACATTATGCGATATGAATTTAAATGGATATGGATACTGAGCAAGCTGCAGCACCCAGCAATAATTCTAACTATGTATGTATGTATGTGCAAGAGGGCGGGGAAGGGCGATAATCATTGTACCCCGTCGAACTAAGGGATGAAATACATATTCGAAATCCTCTTGAGAATGTTTGACCTATAGCTGGCCGTAAGTGGATTGAAAAGGTTTCATTACAATATCCCCCTGTATTTTGCTAAATTAGCATGTTAGTTAATTGCAGCACTTACGGACTTGCACCACTTACGCTGAGTAAACTCCTGACTGAATTTCTCTTACTAAGCAAATACATATTCAGGATATGTATTTAAACAGACCAGGAATGGGACGGTCAGGTCAGACCTATTAATTAGTCTTAGATTTTCCTTAAATTTCAATATTTTTTAGGGTCCAGTTCCTACAAAATCCACATTGATTTTTTTCTATGCATTTTAAGAGATTTTGAATCATAATGGTTAGGTATACCAAACAGAATTAAGTAAACTACATATAAATACTTTTGATAAGTAAGCAGATTTTTTATTTTAAATAATTAGTCAGCATACTGTAAAATAAATTAAATTAATGTTTAATGGGGAGCCAATCTGAAGAGATTATTTCGTAAAATGTTACATACATACATACATATAACCAAAATCGGAACAAGTAATTATAATTGAATATTTCCAGCAACAGAACAGAATATGCCAACTTTTACGAGATCTAATTAATGTGGCTACGCCTTTTTCCTTAATCTATTATTATCGCCGATAAAATTGAGAGTGCTCAGCATGAAATTTTTAATCAGTATTACGGAACATCTCATCAATTTCCAATTATCTCTCCCTACTGGGTTTATTAAAATGAATATTTGTTAAGCTTTCACCTGTGTCGGACCGAAAAATGATAATTTAGTGGAGTGAATTCTTCGGAAATTTATAGAAGAGGGACGACAACCGCTTCATGTCCTTCCAACTTAAAAGGCTAGTGTGGCCAACAGTTTTGGCGAAACTGTTCTCATCTCATAAATTCCCCTTCCCAAAATTAAAAATAATCTTTAACATAAATGACAAGTGAAACATTTCCACAAAATAGCACTTAACGCCTTTGTAAATCGCAACTTTCCGTCCCTCTGCAGTACTATTAATTTTCCCCAGGCCAGACGGCCTTACTCGGGTTCGGATCTGTACCTTTGTCTGTGGCGATGTTTCCATCCAGAAGACAGCAAGGATAATAAATTATAATCTTCTTCCAGTTTAAAATAGACCACCAGAAAATCTATATTAGGCTGCGGTGAGAATTTCTTACAGCCAGGATCAAATTGAATTTGTTTAGCAACAGCTGAGGTCTTCTCTTGTAAGACCGTGGCGAGAAATGAAACTGCTTTATTACTTATTCAGCCTCTTCTTGTCGCAATTGCTCAAAGCCGTTTATAATATCATGAACTAAATTTTCCCACCGTTGTCGCTATATGTCTGAGGGCAGAATTTTGCAAAACTTTTACTCGCTTTCAAATTTATCTCTAAGTAATTATGGAGGTTTCCATTTTACTGAAAGCATCTTAATTGCTTGCAGTCTCTTCGTGTCGAATATATGTATAAACATCTCCGGAGGAACTTTTCTTTCTATTCGTTATATTCATTATACATTTACGACTGAATAATGTCTTACTGGCGGAGTATTTGCATGTTTAAATA
Source organism: Machimus atricapillus (assembly GCA_933228815.1). Lineage (NCBI taxonomy): Eukaryota > Metazoa > Arthropoda > Insecta > Diptera > Asilidae > Machimus > Machimus atricapillus. Next base: position 83,202,727 of record OW121784.1, on the reverse strand, counting down.
ATGGTTATCCAATGGAAAATTAATAAATATCCGTTCATCAGCAGAAGTCCGATGATATTGTTGGAATTTCTTTCCTGGAAATGACACACACCAGTGATTTTGAAATCATTGAATTAATATTGAATTCACAAGGTAAAACAAATCTTATAATTGTTGGGATGGGTAGTCTGTTGCCAAGATAAGCGTTCGAAAACGTTTCTTAGTGTTAAGGTGCGCATAAAATTAAAGTGATGTGATGGTTTGATTTTATTTATTGGCCTAAAAAAATATTTCAGGATCGAATAAATATTGTAGCTTTATGAGCAGCCCCAAATTGAAATAAAAAGATTTATTTTCAGCATATGTATATGTACATATGTAAACCCAAAACGTATTATTAAAACGTAAAACTCACAGCGAAATATTTAATTATTCTCATCATAATATTTCAAAAAAATAAACAAGGAGGTATATGATCATATTTGGCGGCGGTAAATAATTAAATATCCAAGGTTGAACTTTGAGTAGATCCTTAAAACCTGACATAAAAGTGCAATTGAACTAAGCTACAATCAATTCTTTAAAAAATAGCTTTGAATCTGAAAACATATTTTGCGAATCTTCCGGTCCTGCAAAATTCAAAGCGTGCTCTTGTAGTGAAGCTCCCGAATAAATATTTAAGTTCATGCACAACTTTCGGGTATATTTAATTCTCTCAAGGGATGCAAACGAAACACTCAATAGTCGCACCAGTTCAAACGATTAGGACAATGTAGGCAAATATGTAGGTCCTGTCCAAAAAAAACCCCTTGACCACAAAGAACTGCAGAGCGGACAACGTGGAGGCTGTAGGTGTATGTCTCAGGGCCCACTTGCAAAGATTCCAGGGAGTTTGCAGAAAAGATATCACCGGCATCTGCCATTTGATTTATTCCCCTCTTTAACATGCCTTTTCATGTCCTACTAGAGTCGCCCTTTCCTAACCCGCTATTTCCTTGCTCGCTAAAGTCTTCGTTCCAATTGTAACCAGAACTCCTAAAACTTTCCTAAGCACTGAAAGAGGTGAGTTTTAAAGTGTAGATGTGTAGAGAGTGAACAGGAAACTTGGAAAAGGTCTGAGAAAGTTTGGAGCAGCCCAAGTGGTAGCTAATGTAATTACGAAAGATACCAAAGACAGGGAATTGTCTTCGGAAGTCACAAGACTCGAGATCGAAATGAAAGTTTCCTACACTCACACTCCCCCGCCTCTTTCGGATATTTGAAAGATGCAGTGGTACCATCTTGGCGAACTTATCTCGAAAGTAACACGAGGCAATTATGTTTCTCATTTATCAATGTCCAATTTAGACGGGGTCAAGCATTTACAAATTTAATGTGGTTACAGTCCGACCCTGGCGCTGACCTCTAGTCACTGTAAACTTTTCACTAATATTTTCTGGAATCTTTTTGAGTTAATGAACCCCTCTGCATGCCTTGTGATGTAATTTCACTCCACTTGAACATAAATTTTCATTCGAGGAGCTCCTTCAAATTTGTCGGCCATTAATATTTAATACTTTGCTAAAGTTTCATATTCTGAACCCGTAGAAACTAGTGCCTAATGCCTCCCAAAATTAGTTTTGAACTAATTGCTGAAATATTAGCAATCATTTCACACAAATTGAATCCATTCGAGAAGTGTAGTTTTTTACTTCCAAAATTAAAACAAAATTCAATAAGCTGTGTTTCAAAACTTTTAAAATAATTAAAAAATTGACAAAAGCTTATACTATAATACTTTATCCTAGTTCCCCTTTATTAATTTATATGAATGTTGATATTTAACAAATAATAAAAGTCTTTTTAAAATAGTATTTGCTCCATTAACGTGTCGGTTTCACATCAATTTACAATGTGGGCGCACATGAAATGGATATGATTTGGTAATTTTGAAGTTTTTGTTTTACATTCGCTGATGCGTACACCATCGTTTCGTCCTTAGAAACAAAAGCACTCAAAAAGAATAACAACGCATAAGTTTCTTGATTTGGAAAATTAGATTGTAGATTTGCCCTTTTTCATTAGCAGTGTGGACAAATCTTTGAGCTAATTGTCGAGCTAACATCTGCATTTTATGTATATCATGTTTTATGATTTCGTTTACAAAACTAAGGAAATTTGAATAACTGTTTGAAAAGCTCATTGGCAGTTTATGTTAATCGGCAACTATGCAGCATTGTAACAACAAATTCGGCAAAAAATGTTGTTATGAGAACGCTTTTAGCGAAACTAAGGATTTGGTCACCTGGCCGCAGTATTCAATGATCTAGTCAATAATTCAGCTGATTTAATTACACAGGTCATTCAGGGATAAATGACATGCATAATTCAGATGTTGTTAACGATGGTTTAATTAAATCAATTTGCAGGAAGTCCTGTATTTCATTGTAATAAGGGTGCAAGGGGGCAGACGGCAGCTGACGGAAGCTACAGTCAAATGATATCGTCATAACTTCGCGCTTGTGGTCACTATTTCATTTACATATAGCCATGCGTGAACCTTTCGTGAAGTGGGTCGGACAGATTCAGCAATGCTATTCATTTGTTTGGCAAATTTTCATTTCAGTAGCCTCTACGAAACGCAATCTATTGATTGTTATAATTAGTTATGGAAAACACATGACTTCAGGACACTAATTATATTTCACTAGAATAAATTGGACGACCTAATAAAGTTGAACGGCAAAATATTCAGGCGTGTAAGCCTTCGTATAAATGACTAAAAAAGTTGTTCATCGCAATAAATAATAAATCTAAATGGAGTATTTTTATTGACATTTTTGGAATATACATATAGAAGTGCGTAAAGTCAATCATTTATCGTTAAAATTAATTAATTATTTAGTGTGGATAAAAACATTTATATAACTTTATTTTATTAATTGTTGTTATTCAAGATACAAACAAAAAGGTGTAGACAATGGCATGATACACGTATAGATAGCTCTGACAGAAATAATTTTAATTTTTAAAACAAGAATTACTTTGCATACATTTTTAAAAAAGCCATTGTATCAATGTTTCTGCAGATTATTTGGTGAAGCTTTTAAATTCCTGCTCGCAGAGATATATCATATAATTCTTCGGGCAAACTATTATACATATGTATTTATTCTTAATCAAACAAGAAAATTCTCAGTAGAGAATTTTTGAACATATATAATTCATTTTGTTTCAACAAAAAAGTTTATTTATGAGTAGGTGCCTATTGTGTATTTAAATCAGTTATTACTGTTCGGTGTTTATTCCAGGAAGATCGATTTAAATTATTACCCCACTACCAGAAAAAACAAGCTGATTTTTCATCACATTTTCATGATCACGTATTAAATTTATTTGAAATATTAAATTAAATTGTGAAAGGCTATGAGGATTAATATGAGGACTGGAAACTGCCCGGCCCCATCCATTTATGGATGATGGTAATTGGGAACGACTAGGCAGGACTTTTTAATTAAAAACTCCCCAGAAAGAAGATTAATTTTATAAATGGTCGAATTGATTTCTAGAGCATCGGCCTATAAATAATTCACACAGACGCGAAAAATCATTAATCAGATAATTATAAATATTGAAGAAGACTTATGTTCTTATTAATATTTGATTGAAACAACAGCCTACGATATTAAAAAAAAATTACAGGGAGAAAAAAAAAGAGATGGCTTGTGAAACTAATTTATAGATAAAAACAATTTTGATTCAGAACAACAAAAAATGTAATCGGGTTGGGAGTTTATTGAAAAAGTTTTGCCTTCAGCAGTTTGAGCAAGCTTTTATGTTTTGCCTTATTATTTTATGCCTGAAATCTTTTGCCATTACATCTTATTCATTGCAACTCATTGAAGGAACTTTAGCAACGAACAATTTCCATTAAATAAATTCGTTCCTTTTCCTACCTTAATCTACGTAGGAGGTACCTAGTCATTAAATATTGCATCTATCAAGCTCGTAATTGCTCCGCTGCGGAGAAATTACGTCCAATACATCTCGAACGAATACAACTAAATCAAGTTGCCATTTGTCTTCAAGAGTTGCTCCTATACACAACAAGAAATCAGCAGAGCCGCTCCTTTGGCTCCCAAAAGAGAAAACGATCAGAATTTTCCGAGGAAATGGAGAAAATTCATTTTGGTAAGCACATCAGCTTTCAAATATTCTTAGCGAAACCACCGGACTTGAGTTTTTCCTTTAAGAAAACACACTTTGAAAGATGCTAATAGCCAGCACCCCTGCTCAATTGTCGCGGAAGCGCCCCGATAAAATTTTCATAGGTAAGGGACCTTTCGTTTGCGCGATAATGTGCAGAAGGGAGACGGTCGGGTGGAAATTCTTAAGCAAAAGAAACAAAAGGGACGGAAGGGGCAAATCCCTGTTACCATTCCGATTTATTGTCATTAATTATTTATTCACTTTCGGCGCTGATATCCCTTAGTGAATTAGGACTCAAACCGTGAAGTCGAAGATGCTGTGTGTATGAATTAGGGTAAAAAGTATCCTAAGTCTTTTTCCTTGGTATATTAATAATTATTATACATGCCGATTGGTTAAACAGTTGAGGCGTGATGGTAATTTTCATTTTCCGCATTTATAATATTAGTAAAGATATGTATAATCGTGTTAGGAAAAATAGAATTTAAAGAATTAAAGTTGATGAGGTTTACTGATTTTATTATGTATGAGGTTTTATTTTTAAAGTTTCTCACACATTTACTTCAATTCCAATAGCAGACGACCTTCTGATATTCCTAAGGTTTCGTTAAGCTTCTTTCCAACACTCTTCCGCTTCCTTGAAACCAAGAGACCGCGAATCCTTTGAGAATTTTACCATTTTACCCAAAAGGGTCTATTCGAATTGCTGAATGAACGGCTGCAGAATCATTTAAATGTTGGCATAATTAAATGGCAACTCGAAAGTTTTCGGAAGATCCCGAAGCAATTGCGCCGCAATTAGTCGGACTGTAGAGAGGAATATTAAAATTCGGGCTAATTAATATTCTTCTTTAATAAATACCAAACCCGAGGAGGGTAGACAAGTATGCAAAAATAGAAAATTAAGCGGAGAAAAACTCCTCCTTTTATTAGGATAATTTTTCATCAGGTCGTTGCTTGGCTCATTCTTACCATTTTTAAAATTAACCTCTCCCAGATACTTTGCATAAAAAGGTACAAATAGTTGGCCGGACTGGCTTTTTTGGTGGTATAATGACCATTCCATCAAAGTTGGTATAAAAATACTAGCGTTTCATTCGGGTGAGGTGTTAAACTAAATTCCCAGGTCTTCTGTCATGGACTAGTTCCTTTCTATTAATCTCTCTTTAGTTCTTTTAATTTTACCCAAAACTACCGCTGACGGCTGAACTATAATGCAGTAATCCCGTTAGATAAAATTAAAAAAAAGCTCAGTTTACCCCAAAAGATCTCATTAAGTGCAAAATTATTCGAATAAAATCTTGGCACTGGTACGATATTGCTGTTCTAACTGGTAATCACGTTGTTTTGTCGTTAAAGAAATTTTCCGTAGAAATTACAAGAATCTTAGAGAAATTGTTAACCAGAAGTCTTTAAAGAAAGTGTTGTTTAACAAAACTTTGAAAGGAAAGAAAATGTCAGAGAAAAGAAATTTCCGAGAAAGACTCCGTTAGCACATTTTTAGAAATTTTTATGCTTTAGTGCTTTAATGAAAATGCAATTACATTTTCTTCTTAGACAACAATAATGAGCTTTATAAGATTATTAATAAAAGCAGCTCTAGAAGCGCTCTGTTAACAGCTGTTTCTTAAAACTTTTAAGCACGTTCCTTTTACAACTTTAATGACCTTGCAAATTCATGTTATGTAACCTTTATGAATTAAGTGGCACATATTATGAAAAACTCCTGTCTTCTTGGATTCAAAGAATCTATTAAAGCTTACATAAATAGAATTAACAACAGAAGACGATAATTTATGACTTTTTAAGGATAATAGTACTAAAACAATGAGTAACATTTTGTAATTTTTAACCCCTGTTTTTAAATTTGAAATATTGTCTTTTTATAACTGCCACACATATAGCTCAAATTTTCACCTTCTATAGAATATGATTAAACCACCAAGGAGGAGATTGCGCCCTCAAGGTAGACGCAGTGTTACTTAGCTTTTTCCAGTTTGGCACAGCTCATTTATTGAGTAGTTTAAATGAAATTCAAACAAACGACCTCAGTAAATTCCGTGAATTATTTTTAATCTCAAACAGCTAAAAAATACTTTTCCGAAATTCCCGCAACACAAGGGAATCAATATTTGGAGGCGGCCCCTAACTCCGAATCTCAAGAACAATAAACCAAGTTCGTTTTAGCGAGATGTAAAAATTTCAATACGCCAATTATTGCTTTCTGCTTCGAGGAGCATTGCCTCCACCTTCTTGACGGCAACAATAATTTGGGAAATATTTTGCACGGGTAATTTAACTCTACGGATTTTGAACTGTCTGTCAAGGTTCTTTGCTGCGGGGATGCTTTGTCTATACGCGAGCGACGGGAAGAAGTTCTTGGGGGTGGGCGCATATACTAAAGTAGAAAATTCAATTACACTGCGAAAACTCTTTCTGTAATTGTTCTGTCAAAAACAGAAAGCAGAGATAAGTACAAGGATACATACGTATTTGACGTCGCCAAGCATCATCGATGAGTATTGCCCTCGGTCTGCACGCCACAAAGAAACAAATTTTTGAACTCTGATGTACGTTGTGGAACAACAAGGTGTTGGTAGAGGGTGTTTAAACTGAACAAACGTTTTAAGGCAGAACGCGATGAGTTTTCAAGATATGCTCATACCTCAGTGATTAAGCGATGAAGGCAAGGAACTTACTGAAAATCTTAGTTTAACATCAAAGAATCAAAACCGAAACGGAAATATCAGCAGAGCTGCCATGATTTTGCAGTCGCGCAGATTTATGATGTAATGAATTTTTTCCCCCACTTTTCAAATTCGTTAATTGAAGCAAAAATATTTGTTAAAAGAAAAAAACTCTCTAAATCTCTTATCTAAAAGATATCTCATTCCCAAAAATTCTTCAATTAAAGCTTTAATGGTCAAAAAAAACAGCGAGCCAACTTCATGAAAAAAAAAATCTTTTTAAAACAGGATTATTAAAAACATAAAACAGTGACCTCAAAATAACTAAATAGACAGAAAACCGAACAAACAGAATTCAACAGCGACGAAGTTGCGGACCGCGATTTACCTATTTATTTGTTTACAACCTACTCTACCTTTCATTTGATACCATACCTACCATACGAAATTGTTTTTATTTCAAAATAACATTTTTTGTCAATCAATCGCTGAATCGGAATGGTATTTTATAATAAAAAATATGTTTTCTCTTTTACATATATAGATACATATGTATACCCTTGAATTGTTTAAATTTAAGAATTCTTCCAATACCACGAAAACCAAAGACACAAGGAATACAAGAAAAGAATATCTCGTTAAATGTCAAAAAACACCATCAATAGAATAATAATCCATTTAGAAATTCGTAACTGGTTTCATTCCAAATTTCGTGACTAATTTAATTTTAAATTTACGAACTAATGTTAATTTCGTGGTTAACATATTAAATTCAAATAACAGTACTCCAGCAAAATATCCCTACTTAAAAATATAGACAGACGTTTATTTGAATATCCCAAGCCCTATATTGCTCCATTACTTTCTCTTTGAGGAATATTTTATAACCTTCTGACCCCAGTCGGATCCGTGGCGGTTGCAATTTACAAATATTTTGGTTCATTTAATTAAAATTCTTTACTAACTTCGACCAAAGGGTAACTATGCGTGTAATGAATTCTAAAAGCTTTCCTCGTTGTCAATAATCGTAAAAATAAAAGGAATTTTGATTAACTAACTTTAGCATGCTGAATGGGACGCATTTTTGATGAGTTAATTCCCTTGTAAGCCGGGGAAGGAGGCTGCGGAGTAAAAGCTCGAAATTTTAATTACCGCTACTCGAGTCGATTAAGTTTTCAAGGAACTTTTCAGTATAGTCTAGATCACAGCTTGTAAGTTATACAAGGGTTCAGACTCCTTTTAGAAAATGTGAACATCCGGGCGTCATTTAAATTTCAAATATCCGTTCTGGAGTTTTAAACCATGATATATGTATGTACATTATTATTAGAAGAGGGTCGCTAAGGCGAAGACCGCCTCCCCTAGGCAACGCGACCTGGTGAGATCTTTTGTGCAGATATATACATACATATGTATGCTAATTTATATTCAATCAAATATTTTTAGGAAACATTAGTGGTAATAATTAATAATAAAAACGCTGAATCTAGTAAGAATTCTTATATCATCAGTTACACTAAATCAAAAGAAAATTCATTGCATCTAAATGAATTTTTATTTTAAAATCCATTCGAAATGATTCACAAAATACTTTTTCGCGAGAAAATGCTGGAAAAATACGTTTACGTCCCAACAGCCACTAATGCGGCCGCTAATGTGCAACAACGTTGAGTCATACATTTTCTGGGGCCCCATTCAAATTCAAGAGCCCATGAAAAATGTCACCAACAGAATTTAAAATGTCTCCAAAGTGCTGCATATTTTCGAATTATGGAAATGCATTGCACAATGGAAATATTGCGGTTGACCCACAGCGGAAGAAAGCAATGCTGTAAATTATATTCGCTACTGTGGGCATGTAAGTATACCTACCCTTGGCAGAAAATCCTTTGAAAGTGTAAAATAATGCTTAAGTGTTCTTTTCGGGACTTAAATAAGGACACTGATTTTTGGGCAATAAGTGAAAATAAAGTGTACACGGGCCATTTTCATTACTTTCTTGAAATGTTATAACGTTAATTCGCGCTCTTGTCCTTGCAATATATTTTATTTTAATATTCAACAGGAATTATTATAAAAGCCTATTCAGTAAAACATAATTACAATGAAAGACTACAATTAAAAGAGGCCTTTTCAAAAAATAAGGTACACGTTGCAGAAGCAGAAAAACAATATATTTAAAGTTCTGCTGTTGTTCTGCTTCTGCCATTGTTTTCTGCTTCTATATGAATGTTCCAATAGCTAAATTAATCATGTTTGAAAATTAATTTAAAAAATACGAATACGTTTGCAAAGGGCACACGCACTATTAAGAACAGTGCTCGCTTTGATACCAAGCGTCGAACAAAAGAATACTTCCGTCGACAGTACTTGAGCGGAGCATAAATTAAAAAATGTATGAAATAGCTGCTTCCCCCTTTCCAATTTTCCAGGAACCGAGGAGTTCCATTGTTACTTTGTGGCCTTAATCATATTCATAAAATATGCAAACGTCACACCTCATTAGAAGCCGCCTGGCCAGGGTAAGCTTTCGCCTCGCGAGCTAATAAAATGTTAATGTGCATAATCATGTGTAATTTTGAACTGAGTCCTCTGCTCATCCTTGTTATAATGAAATCAATGTCTGCACCTAATGACGGGCTCCTAGCATTTTATATTTTTCACAGGCATGGAAGGTCGCTCATTTACATTGACATGAAACAGTAGACCAACTATTTGAGCGCACACAACGCCCATTCACCTTAGTCTGCAGCACTCAGAGCACGGAGCTTATCCATATGTATAAAGCCCGTGGTATTCTACGAGAAAGAAGCTAAAAAAATGAAGAACATTCATTTTGGTTCCAATAAATAGAAGAGCTCGTACGGCTCCGAGTTACTTGGTAATGGACTGAGGGCCGAGGGGGTTTTGGTGGTGACTACGTCTTTATCTGGAAGCCGGTTGTCTAGTCATAGAACATGTAGAACACTCATCACCCCTCATCCATATGTATTCTAGAGTTAGAGTGTAAGTAATTGCGACAAGCTGAGCAGCGTTCATCTGGATTGTACACCCTGCAATCCTATCGCCACCCCAGGGAAGTAGGACAAGTATCCTTCGCCAGTCTGATACAAATAGATGTTAAGATGTAAGTTGGGCGTGAGCTAAAGTTTATTCTAAAAACAAAATGAGACGAAGGCACAAACTATATTCTGGAGGATCAACAGACATTTAAGTTCGGCATCGGAGAAAATTCCCAGTAATTAATTTTATTTAACGCTTGACATTTATGCTCTCTCAATGAAAATCGGAGTAATGGTTTAAAAAAACCTTATTCCCATTTGAAATTCTTAAAAAAATCGATATTTTTTCTTCTCATTTTGCTGTTCTATGTACATTTCTGAATAATTTCCCGAAAGAAATTTGCAAAAATCTTGAAAATTGGAAAAGTAATGCGGATTTATAGACAAGCTTTCGCTGGCCAAATCATGGCTTACTGAAAATTGAAATACGATTTTCTCGAAAACACATTTTTCAAACTTGTGTAAGCAATAACTTTTATCGACTCAGTTTTGGTTTTATTTTAAAATAAACAAATTTTTGAGGTTATACCTAAAACATAATTTTTTTTTATTTTAATTATTTCTTATAGCTATTCTAAAAGTAAACGAATGAAGAAAAAAAAATCGTGACTTAAATTTCATTGGTACGTCATTTAATAAATATTCGATTTTTTAATAATTTTAATGGTTTGAGCTTAAATCATAAATATGAAGCAAAAAAAAAGCCCCGAGTGCCATACCTAATTATTTCCTAGAATAAAAAAATTCAGAAAATTACGAAATTTTTTGGTTAGCTAGATAAGAATACCTACTCCCTTAAATGATACCAAAAAAAATCAATTTAGGTACTCCGTTTTGCTTCGTGTCGTGCAATTATAAGTAGGAATAAATTTAGACAAAATTGTGTACTACATACTACATATATGTTTTCTTATTGACGCATTTGCATTTTGAAGCATCAGCTTCTCAGCCCTTGTGTTCGGTTTTGGCTACAGGGAGATTTTTGCTTCTCTGAGTAAAGCATCTCAGAAAGAAGAGAAATAATTCACGCTATATTTAATAATTTCAACAGAATGGCACAATAATGTTCCAAGCTCCACAACATTCAATCAGCTTGCTTGATGAAATAAAAACTTGAAAAAAAATCGTATTATAAAAAAAGGTTTTAGGTAAAAACTCTGCTGAAAAAAGTATCTTAAGAGAAAAGTTACGAACAGAATAAATAACGCATAACAGCAGGGGCTTAAAAGGAGCCACTTTGCATGCCGTCTTCTTGTTCTGCGGCTCGATACGTCGGCATACATTAGGAGGTTATTCCTTAAGGTAACTTTTCAGCTTTATATGAATATTATGCAAGAAAACGCCGTTAAACAAAATGTGCCCGACTTGACCTTAAAGAAAATTTGTCGTGGCGGCAGGCGTTGCGCACGACCGATTTTGTGCGTGGATGACAACCCCACCTGGCGGGCTGAATTCAAAAGCGAATTAAAAATTGCACAGACTGTGTAACTCTGCGTCACCGTGGTCAAGAGATTTGGTTATGGATTGATTTGGTTCCTATCGGTTGACAACCTGAGTTGGGAAAAACTCTGGCAACAGTTGATCAGAGCTGAAAAACAAATTTAGACAATTTGCTTCAGCTCTTACTCAACGATGTTGCGTCGACTAGTAGATTTCACTATTGTGAGTGCTCTATAAATGCGGAAAGTGGTTTCACTTTCGGCACCAGTCGAGTCGAACAGTTCTTGGGATTACCACCGCACGCAAGGGGAGTTAAGTTGCTGTTATGGTGTCTAAGACAACTTGGGTGTTTTTGGCGGGCGTCGTCCTTTACGCGGTTATCTTGGCTACAGAAGCGCGCAACATTCACGATGACCTAGAAACATCTGCGTCAGAAAAGAAGGAGTGGAAGAAGGGCGGTGGCGAGGAGCACCATTCGGAGGAGCACTCGAAAAAAGGCGACAAGGGCGAAAAGGGGTATAAAGGGGAACACCATCATAAGAAGGGCGAAAAAGGACACCACGACAAGGAGGGCAAGAAGGGAGAGCACAGCGAAGAGTCCGGCCACAAAAAGAAGCACCATGACGAAGGCGGATACTTTCACGAAAGTAAAAAGGGAGAGAAGGGCGAAAAGGGGCACAAGTTCGAAGAAGAGGGATCTTACAAGAAAGGACACTCGACTAAGGGAAAGCACGAGATCCATAAATTAGACGAATACAAGAAGGACAAAAAATTCTTTGATGAGGATCATGACGAAGGGGAAGAAGAAAAATACGGTGATTTCCACGAGGAGCACAAGCACAAGAAGGGTGGACATCATAAGAAGGGCCATCATAAGTCCGGCCATCACCATGATGGATACGGTAAGAAAGGTCACGAAAAGAAAGGTGGCCACCACAAGGAGCACAGCGGCCACAAAGGTGAGAAGGGCCACGAGGAGCACTACGGCCACAAGGAGGAGTACGGCAAGAAGGGCGGCGACGAGCACCACAAGAAGTGGGGTCATAAAAAGGGCGATCATTGAGGTAATCTCCTGCATTCCTATAACACTGTACTTCATGATTAAATAAATGTGATATATGATCTGTAATAACGTACTTTTGCGCCGAGCGCATTCAACCCACTCGAGCCGCAAATAGGTGAAATATGTGTCAAATGAATCTATCTGCGATGAAGTCGCCCACATTCCTAGCATCTGGCTAATGCGCTCGGGCTAGCTCCCCGGGCCCTTGTATTTCCGCTTTATTTCACTCATCAGCTCTTATTATCATTTATTGTCTTTGTGGTCATTTTTGAGTAATGACTCCCATTTCCGAGATGGTCCTGGCTGTGAAAGGACACGTGTGCCCGCTCAGCCCCTAGATAACAAGGATTATATTTTTGCACATCCACTCGGGCTGTGGGATGGCTAGAGTCGTTCTTAAGACAACGACGTTGCTTTTTCTTTAGGTGGTCAACGTTTAGCGCACTGACTCCCGGACGGCAAGCTCGCTTGATGGTTTCAATTTGTTCAAGCTCCATTTAATGCCACTTATTTAAGTGCTGCTTTTGGCGTTAATTAAATCCCCATTTGCTACTACCGCTCGCCCCTTGTTTCATTTTCCGCCTTCGTATGACTGGAAAACGATTTATGTGGATTTTGACCAAAGTAGATAGGATGACGTTTACATATCGGAGTAAGTTTTTCTTGTAATTTTAGGGATATTGCAGGTACATATAATTTACATAAAAGAATCCAACTTTAGCTCTTGCTATTGATTTTTGATATTTGTATTTAAAACTATAAATGTGAACGACATCATGATCTGGAAAATCGCCTCAGTAAAATCTTTATTCCTGGCGCAATTCTTTTTATGGCAAAGAGAAAAAAAAACAAGAAAAAACATAACCCTTTAGTACTCCCAATGAAACTGCCTAAGTTGATAGCATAATTTTGCTAACATACCTACATACCTTAAAAATCGCCAATGAGTTTGTTAAACTTGAAATTTCCAATTACACAGTCGACAGGCAGAGATTCGACAAAAAGAAGTCTTCGTTGACCCAACGACTGTCGCGTCGAATTGTTACGCTTGACCAGTGTCCGATTCGAGTGCTCGTTCGTGCATTACCAGCGCTTTTTTGAGATTATTGTGCACAGTCCGATGGCAGCGTGTAACACAGCACAAAATGGACATTGCCCAAGCTGCTTTCATTGGTTGCATCACGCCAGGGTGTGAAAACAAATCGCGCTCGAATGTTGGCATATCCAATAGAAGCGAATTCAATTGGAAAATTACAGCGCAAGAAGCTCCGCCGATAAATAATTTGGGCCACATATGGTTTATTTAAGGGAAATAAGGCGAGCACCCTGGCGGACCGGGAGAATGTGTCGTTAATTAAATCAATAAATTAAGGTGGGAAAAACAAAAGGAACTACAATGTGCGGAGCACCAGGGCCCCACAACTGAAGAACAGATGGAAGAGCACTCCCCGGAGGAACGAATAGTGCGGAGTTCAGTGGCTGGGGATCCATTTATTCCAGCTCTTTATATTGCCCAACGACCTCGGGCAGATCCCCACCGAACGGAGGCTTTTTGCTGCAGCAGCAAGGTTGCAGAAGACAAACCATCTTCTGGCCTGCCTGCTTTGCATATATGAGGGCCTGACGTTTAAGAGCCCCTTTGAAGAGGCCCGGTCCCTTATATTGGGTCTATTCCCAAGAATTTCTCGGTTCTCTCGAGGGTGGTATAAATCTCTTCCGAGGGGGATAAGTGCATCCTCTCCTGTGAATGGGCGGAAGATGGGATCGCATATAGCTCTACATTAAAATTTAATTTAATGTTGAGGATGCAAATAATATGCAGGCATCGGAAATCTTAGATTGTTCCTGCTCAGGAGATGCTTCTCCGACCCGGCCAGCATGCTTGGGCGAAGCTGCTCTGCTGCGGCGGCTTATGTGGTTGAGTAATGCAACAAAGCTGGAAGTGATTATTTGCAGCAGAAATTAAAATTACGTGTGCCAAGCAAGCCGGTGTTGCTCGCGTTCTAGGAAAAACAAATTAATCAAATAGTTTCTTTTTGCTAACACATGTAAGCTGGAAGTTGTTACACTACAATTAACTTCAAATTCTCGCAAATCAATAATTTAAAAAGCTTATTAAATTTTTAAAAAACTATTTAGTTATGGCTTTTATTTTACAGAAACTAAATTGTTACTTGTTCCTTTACGATCATTTAAAATGTAAATCTCGTTGGTGAACACGCAGACATTAGGCCTTCCTTAAATCATTTGCTTGAAGCTGAAAATCTGACACATATCCGTGAAAAGCTCTCTTAGGACCTATGAGAAAGTCTGATACGATTGCAGAAAATATCAAACATAAATTGACCTTAATTACTTCCTTGACTTCTGAGAATAAACTTTTTTGTTAATTGAAAATTGAATGAAATTGATACTGAATTTCCATTTTCAACACGAAAATCGTAAAGGCACAATTACCCCAATAACACTAATTTTCTCGATTGTAGTCTTGAAGCATGTACTGCTCGTGTGTAGGTACTTGAGCTCTTTTATTAAGTTTTCCATTTCGACAGCAAGCCGGTGTCACGCGTTTCGTTACAAATCACTTGACGGTTTCTAACGTTATATCCGCAGGATTTCGAATACTTAACTCTTAATGTAAATGTGGCACCTTTCTTTGAATCTGATTAAACGTATCCAGTTAAAACTCCCTCGTATTAAGAAAGTAGAACCTTGTATCAATCTATTGAGATTTCATCCAGCATTTCATTCGACGGGGGATCTCGTGAGATTTTTCCTCGAGGATTTTTACGTTTATTTCTACCAAAGTCAGGCAAGCAGTTTAACAGTAGGGTCACGTTCTCTAACAGAAATATTAAGGGATTTTCTGTTATGTTTTGACTTTTGGTTATCCTTAAGCAATAAAAGATTATATTGACAGGAGATATACTTTATTACTTCATTTCACAGGATGGCACGTCTGTCTCTGTATATTTTTACAGTTTTCCCTCTACAAGGGTGTGTGGCCTAGGCCTTACGCCCCCCGATGTGACTCCATGTTGTTGCTTTACGAGGATCGAAATACACTTAAACGTGTGATATATTAAAAGGTGTACAACGTGGAAAAAGAATTACAAATCTTTCTTTCGTATTACTCGCACGTACGCCAAACCCTCAAAGGCGAAGTGAGAACATTTCTAGAAAATCCTTAAAGAAGTTGGGTATCATTCAGCAGTCTCAGAGCTGTTGGGCATTGGTTGCGGATTTCAAGAATGCTTTTTGAAAAATGAAATCCCTCCCAAGACTTTAGCCATCGAATATTTCTAGCAAAAGAGACCTTGGGGGAATTTTTGTTTTCTGAGGTAGTGAAATAAAATACAATAGGTATGTACATCGTGCAATCATTTATTAAATCGAAAATGGTTGACATGGTCAAAGTATTCAAAGACGCAAAAATAATCTTGAAAACAAAATAATAGTAAATAAAAATAGAAATAGAGCTCACAAAATTGTCGTTTAATTTTTTTCTTTTGGATTTTAAATCATTTATACATACATATATTACGCGTGAACATCGAAAATTGTCGTACCTTTTTTTAGTATTTATTATAATAAAAGGAGGGGAATGAAACTTATATGATTCGAAAGGTAGGTATAGAATTCCGTTACCTTCCCTGCGTGGTATGTCGAATTTCGGCCACAAGCAATACTTGTACATTTGTACAGTTTTTTGGTTATCTAAATTATCGGTTAAAATTTTGATTATAAATCCATAAATCAACGTCAACCCAATGGGCATTCAAAATGTTGATAGTAAATTGCTTGATGCACAGCGAGCATAGTGAGTAAAGCACATAAATCAGTCGTACTATGAATTTTTTATTTTCCCCAGTTTTTCCTAATCTCAATAAGGCAGCGAATGAACTTAGGAATATTAGAAGCAAAAGTTTCGTTATCCCACGAAGATTTCCCAGCGCACCTGCTATCTGCCACACTTTTGGCAAAAAAGTACCTTTCCCGGCCTTCTCGGGGAATAGCAATCATAATGAGCAGTATCCAGTACCAAAGAAGTCCAACTGTAACTGCCATAAATCACAGACAAAAGGAACGTGAGATAAATGCGAATCACACTCATTTGGGCTGCTTTGTAACTACCACTCCTCAGATTTGCACCCAACAGGAAGCGTGGCTCCTGAAGGGCCGCACAGGAAAAAATTAAACAAAATGCCTCTGAGGTCACAGAGCAGGGGCCTTATCCTTGTAGGAGCCTAGCGAATAAATAAGTAGATCCTCCGCCAAAGCTCTCTTCAGGAAGTTTAAAGAGAAAAAACACCTATACGACGGAACATGGGAAAGCCACTCGACTCAGGGTCGCCCCATGTGAAACGCCCTGGACACTACCCACTGGGCTTAGTTATTACATATGGACCTTATTTGTCACCTTTTCCACGCTACCCCTTCTCAGTGAGCAGCGCCCTTAATTGTATATTTAGTCGGGCCGTGTTGCTAAATGAATCTGTTTTTGCTGCTCATCCCGCGAAAAACCATCTAATTATGATTCCCATCGGGTTTCAGATATTAAACTTGGTCCATGTGTATGGAGCCGTCTGTCAAACATTTTCTGCTCTTTTAACAGCCCTTAACAGGACATTTTAACAGGGTAATCCGGAGGCAGGGCGCAAAGTTTCACGGATTTTATTTATGAGTTAATCACTTGTATTTTGCGCCCAAAATACCGCCCGGCTGCCTCATGCATATACTTATGTAAAGATTCCGTTTTGGGAGTTCGTATGTTTTGTCCATTGATTTTTTAAGTGGAGCCTATTGCACGACTTAATTGACGTTAAACTGCTGTTTCATTAACCCTTGGCTGAACCCATTCAAAATTTTTCTGGAAGTGTAAATAACAAAGCTTTTTCCTGAAACTGTTCGCAGTAGTCAATTGAGAAAAAAATATAAATGTTAACGAGCTACCACATTGGATTGTTATTCCTAAAAACTATGTGGAAGGCTGCACGAATTTATAAGCACGTAATAAAGTAATATTTCGTCTTACGCTGAAAGCAGATTTTGGAAATATTTTATTACCCCGTCTTTTTAAATATTTGATGATATATTTAAATGTTAAGTAACATCGGGCGCTCCCATAAAATACTTGAACAATTTCAGTAGCTTTTGATTTATTGCGCTATCCAAATTTAAACTTCGTTTTTTGTATACATATATGCGTAGGTTCATACAAATCTCAAACCTCCTGATTTTAAAGTGAATGTTACGTAAAATTTGCATTTGGTCCATCTACAGCGCACCCAGATCTCCTGGGTTTGCCACATTCAAGTGCTGGCCATTGTTAAAGCAATAAACATCAAAAGCCACGCTGAATAAACTGACAGAAAATGATTTTCGCGGAACGCCACATTGTTGAAATGGCTTGCAACCACAATTTCCGGCAAATTGAGACAAATTTTTCGTGCTGTGATTTTTTGTATTCCCCTTTTCCAGTTTCTGCTCTCGGAATCTATGTTTTCCCTTTCATATGAAGGGACCACCTAAGCCTTCCCTTGGGTATGTTAAAGGCGATGAGCTGGTAAGCTTGCGGGCTGGGGCTTACAGAATCTACAGAAAAATATTTAGATGTAATTCAGTGTCATGGAGACATTAGCTTTTATTGCTTTGAGGTTGACGAAAAATGAAAACAAAGTGTCCTCTTTTACGGGGTCCGCAGGAGGATTATTAAAGATTCCTTTTATTGCCCCGTATAGATTCGATATCTCTCCATTATAAGAAGACTATCACCCATAAAAGCAGCACATACTTCGAATTTAATACAAATGGTGTAAGTTAAAGGGGTCCCGATGTCTTTCCAATCTATGGACGGATTGGCCGGCTTGAACGAAGGATAAAAGAAATCCTAAGAAGTCTGACATTAAGCGAAAAAGTTTGTGGAAAATGGATGCGACCGCAACCAGAAGCTTTTGGTAAGTATTAAAGTCAGTATGAAAACAAATCCCTCTCCTGAAATTCTACCCCTAATAAGCCGAATTTTTCGTTTTGCTCTCTAATGAAAAGCCCATTCATCATTTCTAAAAGGAAAAATATTGAAAGCCGAGAATTGTTTATCGAGATGATTTCTTGAACGTTCATTCACTCGAGCAAGATAATGAGATTTAAGAACTTTTCAATTTCTTCAATTTCGGTATTTCTGAGTAAAAAGTAAAAAATGTAGGCACATATGTATATTATCAAAAATTTTCTGGAAATATATGCTTTATCCATATACGTGTTAATAGTTAATACAAGTAAATCTCGCAACCTTCCCTACCTTTATATGTATTACCGTAAAATTTATTAAGTATAATCATGGAAACGAGAGGAATCCTATAAGGGTTCCGTATTTCCTTTTAAGGCACGGAAGTCAAAAAAACCTTTTATGCATTCAAAAACCAGGTTAGACAGACATCGAAAAAAATTATTAAATCGCATGGAAAGTTGTAGAAATTTTTAGAAAATATTATTTATATGATAAAGAAATCACAGTAGGTATATTTCTAAATAAATAAGAATAAAATGTATTATATAACTTTCAGTTCCAATTACCTTACTTATACACAGGTTTTACACCATGCAAATGCTTCTAGTTTGATTCTCCCTTTATATCGATTTAATTTTATAACACTAACGATATAGGGAGAAGAGCACCTACTCTCAATCAATCCAAAGTAAAAACCGAATCAGGATTAATTGAATAAATTTTTTTCGTTCTAAGGTGCATTTGAGTTGATACAGAAATTATAAAATCGCAAGTTATTGGCCGAGAGGTCGGGCTCGCTAAAAGCCCATTTCAAAACCTTTATTTTCCGCATGGTGGGTATCCAATAACAAATATAACGCCTCTATCAGCTGCAAAAAGGATTTAGCAATAATTTACATCTCGCTGAAACGCTGCCTGTAATGTATGCATGCTAATGTTGATGTTGGCAGCATAGCTATTTAGCACAGGTAGCGATAGGAAACAGAAATCTCCATGGATATAGAGCTTTAGTGAAAACCCAACACCTGCGGCAAAGAAAACTTACACACGTAGTAAATTGTTTTGCGATTCAGTTCTGCTGGTAACAAATAGTGGTAGCGCGAGGCGGAAAGGGATAAAAAGTGAAAAATAATAAAATCGATAGCTTCGGGTTTCCAGTTTTTGCATCATATATGGGTACTGCGGCACCTTATCCCATGTGAGTCCCTTTCCAGGACCAATTCCTGTCAACCGAACAGGAGAGTTCCCAGGCAAGTGAGCTCCAAGCTCATACGTGGACCGCCCCATTCAATAGCTATTCTCCCTGGCAGCGTTATCTCCCAGACGGATATCGTCGCACATAAATAAATATTTTCTAGTGTCACCCAAATTTCTGCGGAGAAAATCCCTAAAGATAAAAGATAAATAAGGTCCCGTAAAACTCCGCTCCGCCACAGAAGGAGTAAGTTGTGGGGCCCAGTTTTCCTATTCCCAATTCATGAGTGAAATCCGCATTAAACTGTAACGCAAAGGGGGCTCCTCCGTTTACTGCTAAATTAACACGTTCGGCGCACGCAGTCCCCGTAACTTTAAGACACCGTCATTCGCCCCCACCCCATACTCAACTATAATATTTGCCGTTCGGTCCAGAGATGATAAAGAATCCTCTTGAGATGAAATATAAGGTACGTAAGAAATTTTTATATTCGGGGCACCCTCGCCCTCGCCAGGCCGGGAATCATCGACACCATATGTCTTGGTCATATGAAAAATTAAATGGTGTATAGAAAGTCATCGATCTACGTCGCTTCGGGTTTATTTTTCGAGATAGACCGAGAACGCTGCGTCCTTCGCAGGTCATTTGCACCTCATCCGTCGGGGTTTTCAGCAAAAATATCTATAGAAAATAGAGCGTGATGTGAGTCGGATTGTATTTATTAATATAGACCCGCTTCGCAGCAACGGTTTTCCAAATGAAATTACGAAATAATGAAATTCAGAAAAAACAATTTTTCCAATAAATTCATATAAAGCGGGTTAGCGTAACAAACCAACGAAACTTTTTTATAGAATGCTATGAAATTTGTTCTATAAGTTGAATTAATAATTTTTTATATTTTCTGGTAAAACAAAGATTTTTTTGTCGCCGATTATGAATTATTATTATATAATGGTGGGCACTGCGACCAGATGAACCTTTGTGCCAATGCCCCATTAATTCAGTGGGCGATCTCAAACGAATGCTCCACGAAGAGAGCGCAATTGCTGGATGCTGCCGAAGCTTAGGCCACCACACGAGAGCGGCATAAGTGACAATAGGACAATAGGTTTAAGAACAGTGTTGTATAAGCAGAGGATCATCTTTGGGTTGAGATCGCAGGTCCTACCTAAGAGTTTGCTGCAAGCCCACAAGGCTCTTGTAGCCTTGTTTAGGGTGTTTTTGAGATTCCGATTATGAAAGAAAAACTGAAAATATTTTAAGAATTCCAGAAAGAGAAATTTTATTAATAAGGACTTTCGTTCCAAACTTTAGCTAAAATTGCTTAGAACAGAAGGATAAAAATTGCCTCAGACTTAAAAAAAAACTTTCACAAATGTCCTATCAAGAAATTAAATTGGCATCTTTAATATTCTCCAAGAGTTCCCGTCATATTTCGCTAGAAAGTTCGCACACTAGTTTCGAATTTATAAGAATATTTCGCCTCTAATAAAAATACACATTCCGTTTTATCTGCACTTTGCCATCAAAGCGATTTTATTGAAAAATATTTCTACCGAAAGAATGTGAGTCCAACAACAAATGCCTTCAGGGAAATATGTTCAGCAGCATATTTCTACAAGCCGTGCGTCAACTTTTGCAAAAAGAAAGTTGAAGATACTTTAATCAGCCTCAATACGTGCCTTCGTGCTCAGTAATTGGCTGATATGTTTATTCTCCAAAAACTTTCCTTAACGAAGCGCTGGAGATATATTTGCCCACGCAAAACCTCTCAATGCTTTAATTGTGTCTCGAAGGAAAAATGCAATGGATTTAACTGAATTATGAGCATTAAATATTACATATTACCATGAAATTTATTTTACTTCTACAATCCAAGACTCGAAAAATTGGCGGCCCAATGATAGTTAAAAAGAATTCATTTTAGTAAACACAAAATTATTGCAATACCATTTTAAGACACAACAAAATAAAAAATAGTGTTTTAATTGCTAATTTATTTTCGAAGGTTCAAGTTTTGGACAACTAAGTGATTTCACTTTTCGTTCGTTCATAATTTATTGAGGAATGTGAATATTTGAACTTTTAACTAGATTTGATAAGACCAGCTCTTTCAGATAATTCTACCAACTTGTCTGAATTTTCTTAGTGCTTTCGCCAGACTCCAAGAATAGCCCAGAGTCAATATTACAATGAAAACCTTCAGACTTCAGAGGATTTTTTCCATAAATGCCAGTCATGTGCAGGATTACATTTTTTCATTACATTTTAATTTGTTAGCCGTACCTCGCTCGGAGCTCTTCGCCATAGCCAATTCCAAGTCAGTGTATTGTTATTATTATGCGACGCTGAAGCTCCAATGGACCTTAATTTTCCGTTTTCTTAGCTCGGAAAATATGAATCCGAACATAAGAATGGCGCGCTCCTAGCCACATATTTTGGAGCGCTCCTATGAAAATGAATTACATCTCCCAAGGGTGTAATCACCAACGAATAGCACAAAAATTGCGCTCTCCACTCTAGCGCCCGATTTTGATATTCAAGTAATCCCCTATTCTTACATAACGTTCAGATGGCCAACGGGTGCATCCCACTCCCCCGCCCGCAGTCCTGCAAGCGCTCGGCCGGAAAGCATCGACCACCATTGAAAGAAATTTCCGAGAGCTCCTTCTCCACCCCCGGGCGTTGGAGCAAAGGATTGTCCTAAAGATGAACTCCCTCGCAAGAAACCTAGACGGAAAACTGAATTTATGAATTCGTAATGAGACTTCCTCGTGGGGAACACAAGCGGGCGCTGATCAGCACTTCCCTGCGCGAATTTTGATTGACAGCCAATGGCAGCGGCACTCTAATCTAACTATGAATTCGAATCTTGCTTAATTCTGGGGGTGGGGAATTGGGTCGGGTGTGATTGATGAGCGTCTATACAATGAAGATTAAGTTCATTAATCTCGAGCCTGGGTTGTATTCGGTGCCGACAAAAGACGGGGATTAATGTTAATTAAGAATTCCATGGTCTGTGCGACACAAAAGATGTATTAATTCTATCATTAAGAAATTTTTGAAATTTCTGAGTGAACATCTCTCGCAAACCGGAGGCTGGTATGGAAATGAAACATCAAAAATGTATCAGCAAGATTGATGCCTGCAATGTATTGATATCACGGCACGATGAAATTACATTAGGGTTCCATGCCAGCATTTAATTGGATTAATTTGGGATGATGTGGAATTCTTGAGTAGGTAACCCTTCTTAGACGGTGGTGGGCTGCTCTGTCGCTTGTGAATCCTTTTTAGGCCGACCTTTGTGTGAATCTGCACATTTTGCCATTAAGGATAATCCAAAAAAGTGGCCTATACTAGCAGCCGTGGTTGCAAAAGCAATAAACTCAGGGTTAAAGATCTCATTTTTCAATTTTCTAACTCATTTGCATACAAGAGCAAGTCCAAGTGGAGATACACAAATGAAATTTTGAAATTATGACAAAACGCATACTTTACTTTACTAAGCAAAGAGATATCTTTAAGGAGCTTTTGATAAATTGGCGTTTGATTACTAAAAAACCAATGTAAACTGAAAAGCACTTATCATTTCAAATAAGTAAATTCGCTCTAATTATTCTTTGAAACGAATTAAAAATTAATGTTGCGTTCACGTCGATGCGGACCAATCAAGTACTCACAGTTTTACCAATCAATTATCGGATACTCTTTTAGAACGCTCCCGTCCAGCATTATAAATCGCTGTTTGATTAATTGGGCGTACAGGGTGCTAAGTGTGCCGTCATGTTAAGTCCAAAGATACATGTTTTCACCAATGAAATATTTTCTGAATTATCATCGCAGGGGCTTGATGAGAGACACCACCGAAATGACGTGATAATTCCCAGAGTAACCGAACCAATCATTATTATTACAAAAATGTGCACGTCCGTACGTATGTAGGTAGCGGTAGAATTGCATATGACACACTTGGACATATTGCTGACAACTCTATCAATCGAGGCAGCCGCACCGTAATGAAAGTGTCAGCGGGGATTGGCAGGATACCGCCGGGTGACATAGTTGCACTCCGTAATTTTACTATCAGGGCGGAGGGAGTAGATTAAATTCTGCCATGGGACGTCGTCTGGGACTGCACAGCGAGACGACCGTCATGGAGCCCTCCCCGCCCCGCATCGTTCGAGAAAAATGACTTGATCCACTTCCCTTTTATTTCCACTTTATTCTTAGTGTAACTTAGTGGAACGAAAAACAACTGAAACAATTCCAGCACATCACAGCCGGCTTTTATAGGTTATATGCGACCCAAAGGATGCCCGGGATAGCTGCCTCCATTTATTTTCGTCTTCATAATGCACCACTCCTTGGAAGGATTGTTGAGCGCACAGCTTATAATATACATATATGGGTGGCGCTATGTGCTACATGGTACTTCCGTTCCAGCAGGAGTTTACCTCAACTCTATCGCTCGCAATTGAATTTTAAATGACGGCTGCTTTATCGAGTGCTTCGCCCAACGTGGAGAGATCCGTCTATACATAGGCGAAGTCGTCACGAGTATGACTACCTCTGTCGGTGTCGTTACCCGGCGGTATGCCCGGATTTCGCTGTTCAAAAGCAATCTTTCTTTAACTTATGTCTAAATTGGTTTTGATTTTGTCTTCTAAAGACTTCCATTGTACGGCGAACGCCTTTGACTGTGGAGTCGAAAGTAGAATGTGGAAATCCTTTCGATTGATGAGATTTAATAGGAAGCAAAGTTGAAGTGCCTCTTATTGGATGGAGCGAACGAGAAAAGATTTGATTATCTACTTCTGGATGATTTGGCAAAGTCATTAGGAAGCCCCTGACTTCTGTGCTTAATGCGACCGAGAACGGGAACTGGTTTCTTTAAAATTTGAAGAACCGGCGACGGAAATTAGTTGATATAATTCTGCGCCGGAGGAATTCCTTTGCAGGTCTCTTTGAGTTTGCAAGCCCGAAATGCTAATTCCCTTCGCAGCGCACTTACATCACAGACAGCACACTATCAAACGATTTCAGGAAATGTTGAGGGATCTCCAGCGAAATGAAATTTTCTGATAACAGTGTCGCTCTTACATACACCGCTTACAACCACTATCCCGAGAGGTTGCGTCTTCTATATCTTCTTTGGCTCGACGTTTTTGGCATTATCCCGGTGTCACGAGGGCGTATTTCGCCTCAAATCCTCAGGCTTTACTTGTTTTGCTATTTCCTCTCGAAATGATCTTCCACTCCACTGTTATAACCGTTTAATGCAATTTTAATTGAAAATCCTCAAACGAATCCTTCCCAAAAGTTCAGCAGCAGGCAACGGCAACGCTGACTACCAAAATAATCTCCTGTGTTTCGCAAAAAGCTTATAAAGTCCAATTAAAAACAGATCTTGGTCTAATTGTCTTTCAAAGTGCTTTCAGGGCCACCCAAGGCCGGATGGGGTAAGTTTTTCAGTACATGGTAGAACGGCTTTCGGATTAGCCCAGCTTCGTCCTCTTTTTCCTGGATAGTGCCAGCTTAGCGGTTTTACTATACCTACTCGGATTATTGGGCTGCTGCAGCACTAATTTAATATTCCTTTATTCCTTATAACATTGGCCGGGACCGCTTACGACGAGGTCGGATTTCCCACGGCCAAGTGTTTATTAATTGTGTTTTGCTGCAATACCTTGGCTTTTGTACGTCGCCTAAACGTACTTCAAGGAGATAAGGCACATACGCATAAATAAAAAGTAAGATCGTATGTTAACACAGTGCAACTAAACCCGCTTTCCATATTTTATTAATATTTTCTATTAGGTAAAATGAGACCAGAATATCTATTTTTAAGATTGCTTTCATTACTTTGCATATACATACATATATAATAAAAAAATATGGCGCCACCTTTCACATAACAAGGCGTATATTTTACGAAAGAAAATGTTCACGAAACGAATAATCAGTGTTTTCCTGCATCAGAGATGTTTTTAAAATTTAACCTAAAACTTGCAAAATAGTAGCTGATATAGCACAGCTTCCAGGTAATTGGACCGTCGTGCATTACATGCAGCAATTGAGTAGAAGATTGCATCTGCCCAAAACAGGACGTCGACCATGCACAATATGTGATAGTAATTACCTGTGAACTACTAGTCAATAACCGTTTTCCAGCTCTCCGGGCGTGTTTGAGTAAGACAGACCCAATGTTGGTTTTCAATCAATTCACAATTGCGCCTAATTTTCTATTATCCTCGGCTAATAGGAAAATTCGCGCTAATCAAATCGCCGAAGCACGACTGCCGCGAGTGTAAGAGACATTCCTGTAACACCGCCAATTTCGCGGCGCGCTTTTGTGTCATACATCTGCCGTATGCGACGCCTCCACCGCTTGCCCGACCTCGAACCTAATGGAACTTAATTGACATTAATATATGTCGCCATAATATACAATGCCTGTCTGTATTCTGCACCACTATCGTATTGAGTAAAATTTATGCTAATCCTTGACATGAAGCTCCCTTAAAAGCTTTCACATATTACGGTAAATGATTTATCTGGCTCCAGCAAGCGTCGCATACGGGCAGCGGGAGGAACGGGGCGTCTCCCTGTATCCTCCGAACTAGACTATGTAATACTTGGCCTAAGTAGGACTGTGTGGAAATTAGCATCCCTTGAATCAGTGTTCGAGACAGGTCATGGCTGAGTGTAATCCACAATACCACGTAATTGCTTTTTGTAAACGCTGAGAGGTTAAAAAGCCCCCGTCGGACTTTTACACAGTCCGTGGGGCAAGGCAAAGAACACAACGCTGCAATGACTTAAATTGCAAACGTTTTATCGCTCTTGATCATTAAAGGACATATTTTAGAAGATGGCTCTTCTAAGATCGGTGAATTAGTACTTAATTTTATAAGATCTACTAGATAATACATGTGATAATAAAATTTGTTTGGTATACTATTTTCCGAAATGACCCTGATTCGACTGTAAGTTAAAGCTACATCATCCCATTTTTATGGTGAGATTTATTCAAAATATCTTTCTACAAAATACCGAACAAAAACGTCCACCAGTTAAAACTAACAAACAAAGTTGTGTCAAATATCGGAAAACACACCTTTTCTCCGTCCGAAGGAGGACATCTATTCAATTTTCTCAAACATCCAATTCCAACTGATCTTAAATACATATATTCAAGTTAAAACTTGGGATCTTCTTTCGGATCCGCCCACGCTTATGTACGTGATTTCGAATCAATTCGGTTTTAGGTGGTTTAAGTGTCTGGAATTACGCAGCTTTGTGGGGATAATTGCATTATGGGGGTGAATTTTATCAGCTGCATTTAAAGGACAGGCGTTTTAGAGGGCGAATATCATCCTTTTAACATCACGTCTAAAAAAGTTGCGTGGAAAATTAAAAAGGAGAGCGAATCTTGCAGGATGTTATAGATGTTGCCTGCTGTGGGAAGGAAATTACCTTCGAAAAAGATTATTTTCTCTTTGCTGCATTAAAAATTTTTTCACGTTTTTTCGCTACCGCTAGGATACAATGCAGTCCTTTTGCGCTTTAGTGCGCTAGAAAAGTTTCCCATTATAAAAGTTTCCGTCTGAACAAGGTCTTATGCATTACTTGTGAAAATTTTTAATAAGGTTGAAGTTTTTTTCATTTTAAGCACCCCCTTGTAATTCATGATAGCAAGTTAATTCAAAAAAAAAAGCTAAAGGCAACTCGCGTTTAAGTCGTGCAATACCCAGACCAAACCGATTATCTCTGGAGCAAAATGCTGCTGAAAATAAGTTTCTATCATCCTTCCCTTATTGTGTCACCCAAGAGGGAGCTAGCCACTCGACTATCTTCGAGTTTCTGCAGATAATTTTCAAGTGAGACATTTTTGTTTCAGTTCGTGGTAAATACTCTTTAATTTGCGGAAAACGAACTTTCTCCCACTTAGGGTCTGACAGGAACAAAATACGGTACTTGTGAGACTTTTCTTATTCAAGTTTATGAGTGAGATTTTCGTTGTTTGCTTTTGAATTAAGTTGCGAAAATTGTTGTGACAGGAGCGCCAAGAGTGGAGCACCATTTACATTGTTTATTTTTACCAAAAATACAAAATTAAATCAGTAAGTATTTCGTAATCATGGGAAAAGTACCGACCGCAAATCGGTATTCAAAAATGAAAAACGAAATAGATTCATTCACTTTATATTGGCCAAATTTAACAGATTTATAAGGGAATAACTTTTATTTCGGGGTTAGCAAATGAATTTAATTAGGCTCTTCAATGAAATACGCACAGACGAAGAAGAAGAGGGCACATAAACGTTGGTATCCATTTGCTGAATAAGACTATTTTTTCGATTTTGTTTGCTTACACTTTATAACATTGTGATTTACATGACTTATATTTATATCCAATATTAACTAGGTGGACATAAAATCCGCCTGCACGCGCAGTACGGCCCATAATAATTGGATCTAAACAAATCTGAAACACAAGTGATCTTTCTACATACATATATACATATATGTATATATAGGGAATGATCTGCGTCTACCTTTATCTTATATCTAGAGCTTTCTTTTGGACCACTGCGGGTGAACCATCGGTCCATGTCTTATAAATGGGAAAACTTCTTTAATTTCGGGCGGTCAATGTGTGCTGACCTATCCGCCCGGAACGTGTTATTTAGCTATATGGTCGGCGATGCCAGCCAGACTCTTTCCCGGATTAAAAATACCCATTTGTGCTTTTGTTTATTTAATCAAACACATTTTTTGTCCTCGCGACGGGGCTGAGCTCTATAGCCTGTGGAATCAAATGCTATCGCTACCGCCCTCCCCCCCTGGAGTGTTTGCTGTGACTATCATTCCACAAAGAGTTTTTCTCTTCAGTTTTCGTTCAAATGTTTTTCAAATTCGGCACCAATGCTATTTATTTTCCATTTAACCCGAACTCTAGAATTGCATTCCACGTCGGGCAGCTGAGTACCGCAGAGTTTGCTGGAATGATGATGCTTTGACGCACACACACTAAAGCACTTGTGGAGTTCGTACAAATTATGTACATAAATTATTTACTTTTCATGCATTTATGAATAATTATTTCATTGCTATGCAACAGCTCTCGCCTCCAGTCCAGAGGGACTGTTCAATTGCTAGCAAATGTGTAACTCAATTACGCGAAACATTTTCTGCAGTTGCAGCCAAAAATAGCAAAACGGATACAAACAGTGCTTAGCTTAAACAGGGACGAGAAACAGAAGTGTTGGAAAGTTTCTGCATGCACGGTAAAATTTTACGGCTAAACACGCTATTCGGAGTAGATTACGAAATTGAGTTGCATTATTCGTTGGCACGGCATTCAGGAGTCATAACCCGGGATCCGGCCCGTCAGCTTGCTAAGTCTTACGAAAAAATCACCGCTAAGGGCTGCCCGGGTGTAAGCAAGCGAAAGTCGCCAGAAGGACCCAAAGGGCCAGTCAATGGCTGCAACAATCGCACCGGGACCAAACCAATATCAAACGAGGTGAAAACCTCATCGAAGGGGCTTTCGATCGGCCACCGCACTGTGGTCCAGTGGAGGAGTCAAAATGTCACCTAGAAGCGGACCAAGATCTCAGCAGTCGGATCCAAGTCTCCTTGGGCGGGCAGTCGTGCAGCCAATATCCGCAGACTTTAGAGAGCTATAAAAATCTTCATGCACAACGCCGAGAATGGAGCAGTAGGGCTGGGTTGCTCCTTCTAAGGAGCAAGGGGCCTCGAGAAATTACAAAAGACGTCTGGGGGAGCGCGGTCCAGAGCAAAAGTACAGCAAAGGTCGGAAAAGTGTGATAAAGAAAACTTTTGTGAAAATAAAACAATTGGCAAAAAAAACTTGCAGAAAACACAAGTCAAAAGCAGGAAGGCACTTTATAAATCACAAACAGCTGCCTCGCCAGTCCTCGCGGGGAGACAAACAAATATACTTTGGGTTTGATTCGCCGTAGCACCTCGAAGGCTTTTCTCGTTTTGGGGTTTGAGGACCCCCTTTCAGACATGAACGCCAAACTTGGTTATTTTTTCTTAATGTAGAAGACGTAGAAAGTACTACATATTATCTACGTGTGTAATTTGCAGTAATTTGATTAATACATGTTAGAGATGGCAGAGACCCAAGGGCTATAGGTCAACTGCTGCGGCACTAGCCATAAAGTTAATCCCGTAAAGCCGATCAAGGCTAATTGCTTGTGTACATGAGTTCACTGGTAATAATTGATCTCGTACCTAATCCTTGGGGTCAAATTGATTTGGGTTGTTAATCTCATCAAGGAGTAGTCCTCCTGCGCTGTTTTGGCGGTAGGCACCAGATACGACTAATTAAAATGAACAGATAACAAAATTAACATTTTAATTACAGTGTGGAATGGAATGAGAAACCACGGATGGGAAACAAACTAAGATAGACAGGAAATCGGAGCTTGAGGCATTAATTCTCGGAAGTAGCTATACAGTATTTCCTATATTCGACAGCCACGTGAAAACGAAAGCATAATAATAATAATTTGAATGATAAACACTTTGAGGCGGCTGACATTTATACTTGCATTTGTTAATAGCTGAATACGTAGCTGAATAAAATTTGACAAACCAAATCTTGGCAAATGTAAACGCTCCGCAAGGACGCAGTGATTTTATCGGTGCAATGAGGCATGTCCATAGAAAACGTTTTCTATGGATATCTTATCGCTTAGCTTGTTTGGTGGCTTCAGAACGATGAAAACCAATTGATTTTTATTTTCATATCTGCGATGACAACATCAGAAATGGATTGCAGCTGCTGCAGAGTTTACAATAAAATATGTATGTACATATGTAGGTGGTCGTCGGCAGGCGGAATTAAATTAAATGAGTTCGCATCGATTACCACTGTTGCTTTTTTTGCTTTTGAAGTTTTATAATAGCCTTCCAAAATAAAGCTCAAGGCGAGTTAGAACATTATTTTTATCCGTTGCCCGCCCGGGACACAAAATATCAATCAATTTCGGGGGACTTTGTGACTTTAAGGCATTAGTAACCCTGCAGGCCTGGGGTTTCCCTATTTCCCAATATGCTGACTTATGGTAGAAATCAGCAATGCAAAGTTAAGACACAAGCAGCTAGAACCACTAAGACCAAATTGCAATCGCAATAAGTCAATTAAATCGGGAAAACTTTGTGCGATTGACATGCTTTCGCAAAACTATGTTAAAACTCAGTTTATGCTGCAGCGTAAATAAATTTTGCAACTTATTCGGTCCCTTTGGGGCGCTCATTAATTCAATTAACGCCCCAACACTCAGATTGAGGCGAAAAGACTTAATGCCCGTGAAGATTCATCCGTGGATCCGCCGCCGCAACTCTGCTTCCAACTCAGCAACGGAGATAGGGAAGACTTACCACAGGGGGCCACTTACACATCCCCAACCGCTTAAGCGAAATCTTAAGCTTGCCGATAATTTATCACAGTAAAAGCTCTCGAACCCAATCCGAGATTTATTGAAGTTGTTCGATTTTCATTCTTCGCATGAGACGTGAGATTGCAACCTCTCCGGGGCACGGCTATGATTGCTCCAGTTTCGACTGACGCCAGCAGACGCTGCAGCATCTGCTGGGATTCCCTAGAGGCGGGCAGTTCCCCGAAATACATATTCTCACAAAACGACAGAAATAAGAGATCTTTAAACATTTCGAGGAAACATTTATAGCTTAGTGTTAGCCAACGTAATAGTGGGAACTGGTTAATCTGGATAAACTTTCAAAGTTATCGAATATTGAGCGCCGTTTGCACAAGGGTGCACCGAGAAGCTCCTCTCGGTGAATGAAAAATACATCTAAGTTTCGGTAATAAATTATCGTATTACAAAATACAGGTGTTCTAACAGAAAGTAACGATAAATCAGTCCACAAGACAGATGTGGTGAAAAGGAAAAATTGAAAGATGGAAAAAAAACAAAATCCGCAGAGGGCCTTCCTTTTGCGGTAGGATCTGTGAAATGGGTCTGTGCGAAGATTTAAAAGTACGTCGAATTATAGAACGGGCGAAATTTTTACGCCGAAACAAACATAAATTTGCAACGTGGTGATAAAGCACCCACGAGACTATTCAGATGTTGCTGCTTAATTTGAAAACTTAGTTTATTGATCTTACCTCAGTGAATGATGACTGGCCTCAGGTTTCAATGGAGATGCACATGAAAGTTGCTCCTGCTGCTGTCGAAATAGATCTGCTGTAGGAAACCAACGCGGGTTTTGGTCTAATTGAATAAGAACAATGTTGTGCTTTCAGTTTGCTTTGCGCATCGAATTACGAGTTTCGTCATCATAAGTCCCACACCTGATGGATCTAGCATCGACAGTATTTTGACATCTATTTCACAAATATGCGGAAGTAGGAAACATGTGCATTCTGTGTGCAAGGTGCCATAAATTTGGTTTAGCATCCATTATTTAGCTAAAACATAAAATAACAATGTTAGTCAATGCGGATTACAGTTCCTAGATTGTTAATATCACCTTTTGCAAATTCGAATCGTATACATATACATATGCATGTTATATACATACATATCCAACTCCAGGCTGCTTTCAAATATTCTAAATTTCAAGTGTCTTTATCTCAAAAGAATCACAAATATGGATAAATGTCTGGCTAGAACACATGTACTTCAAGCATCTATATATAAAACAAATAAATAAAATGAAAATAAAACAACTAATAAAGAAAAATTTATGTAAAATATAAACTCGTGCTTTTTACAGTGTTTGTTTAAAAAAAACTGGGATTCAAAATAGATCCTTATAACTATGGAACAAGAAACGACTGGGTACAAATATTTGAATGGGAAGATTTGTGACTTCATAGAGCTCGAACGAAACAAGCCCTCAACCAAATACTGAGCTGTTGAATAAGCCCTTATCTTCCAACTGTTTCGTTACAAGAGACTACACTTTATAAGAGCACTATTTCAGGTCTAAGACCACTGCACGCAAAAAGTTTTTGGTGCGACCTAAATTGTCGAATCCATAAAACGATACATTAAAACCCATCTGTGATGACCCGAAAAGGCAAGAAAAAGTCTCAAGGGTTGGTTTTATCAAACAAAATACTGAGCGATATATTTTTGCAGCCCATTTGTCGTGCAGCCCAAGGGCGCACATAAAAGCGCGCTGAAGTAAAATATTCTTAAGAAACATGTAAAATTTGGGCGCAGCCGCAAAAAGGGAATCCGGATCGTCATAAAATTGTTAACTTTCATTTATCTCTAGTTATCTTGAGGGTCATAGTTTCAAAGCGCTTTTTTTCGTCTCGACTCGACTCCTACATCCGCATGACGACACGGCGCACGAGTCCCCTTTTCTTCCCTAGGAAGAGAAGGGATGGACGTGGATAGGGGCGGGCGGGGATCGATGTGTATAACAAGCATGGTAAACAAATGTACAAAATGTACCATCCCAAACCTGAAAGTAACCCATCGAAGAAGCTAAAACTCTGACATTAAAGTCGTCGTAGATTTGCTACAAGGACTGTGGGAATAAAAGCTCGGGCGAAATAGAAAGAAAGTGTCATCCAGAAAAGTTTTACTACGGCCATTTGGAGGAATAAATAATGACCGAAGTAGATAGCCTTTACGGATTTACACAACACGACGGCAGGGACCAGAGGAGCACCGGAGGAAGCAGCAGGAGTCTGTAACGACACCACAAGAGCAGACCGGCGGCCCAGGGAAGATATCATTTTTCTAACCCTATTCTTTCCCTCCGGTAATAGTTTAGGGCAGTTGGGTGTTTGTCAGTTTTATTTCTTTGTATTTAGCGAGATAGCGCGGAGTGTAGCTTTGCGCTGGCTGCGAATGTTTTGCACTTCGGAGAGCTGCTCGCACCGCCATTAGCCGCTTAAAACTAACAATTCTCCAGTCGGGTGGCTCAGCGCAATTACTTTACGATAGCCATTACCGAAAAAAACGTCCGCATCTTGTTATCCTTTTTACAAGTTTGTTGTTTCAGGCCCTTGCACGTCCCCGTCCGTCTCTGTCCACAACATGGACCCAAAAGTATGATACACTTTTCGGGTGTGAAGGGGCATCTACGTGGTCCGTCCTCTGTCCTTCGCATCCCTTTCGAGCCGGACGGACGGAACCCTCGTCATGTTGTCGTTTTGTGCCCCTGTCTATTTTTTATTGAATTTGCTAAAGAACCCTCCTCAGTCCGCCCAAAACGAACCGAAATATTTCTGCTGCTAAACTACTTATAGGATTCGGTCGAGATTTATGAGATTTGTATTTACAGTGGAGTGTCACAGCTTCTGTTTGTAAAATCCAAATTGGAACAAGTTCCGAAAAATTCTGGCTGTAGTGCTGCGTCCCTTTGTGCGCTTGGCCAAACAAATTCAAGTTTTTTTGCCCTTATTCGTTACAAATAAACAAATCTGATTGAGAGCATGAATGGGTTAATGTTGCGCTTAGAGGCTCATTGTGGCCAAGCAAAAATCCTTTCAATCTACAAATTTTTCCAAAGGGTCTATGAATTTGTGCTCTCCATGAAAATAAAAAGGCCCTAAATCGTCTTGGAAGTGAAAAAATTGCCGTATTGATCTTTTTAAGGCTGAAGTGGGAACCCACTTGGAATGTTAGTATACTTAAATTCCCCATATTTAGTATTGCTATTAGCAAAAGTACCACAGATCTGTCTATGATAGCGAAGGAGAATTAATGTTAGTAAAAGAACTCCTGGGAATTTTAATATTTAATATTAGAAAGGTTATCTCTGCATATTAAAAAAATAATAATTTAACCCCAACTGTATTAAAACTGATGAATAACGTGTTTTTTACAACGAAGAATAATTTCGAGATGGTAAAAACCTTTCACCGTCTCGACCATAAAAGCACCCTAAGAGCTTAGCTTTATTTCCAATCTCGTTTTTCATTTTCAGTTTATGTCATCTAGGTTGAATTAGATAAATGATAAACGGCAGAAAATAAAAACGGAAAAAAGTGAAAAAGTCGGGCTCACAAGACATCCAGCAGTCCTCGTCTCCGAGCAGCAAGCAGCAATGCAAATAGCAATAAAAAGTCAAGGGTGGAGTACAAGTGTTCACAAACGCTCAACAAGAAAATCCCCTTCAACGGGTTTTTTGAATGTCGCGCATTTACTGAGCGCTAAAGGAGTAAAGCTTTTATTGTCACCCTTAACCTCATCAAATTTTAATTTAAAAAGCTTCCATTCTGCCATAAAGGGCCATCAAAAGTCATGATATCAACAAGATTGAAGTCAAAGCGGCGCTGCTCCCCTCGGTCGATTGTGCATCAAGTGCGAGTGAACGGGGACGCAGGGGCTCCTTACACTCCGCCTGGATATCGACTCAACCGAAATCCTTTCGGCACTGCCAAAGTGATCCGTTCTCCGGCCTCCGCCTTTCTGCTGACGCCGAATGCGACTGTGGGACGTGTCGAAGTCGTTGACACTATCCATTGATGTCTCGTGACACTTTTCCAACAATCAAAGCAAATGGCGCTCAATCATATTGGGAAAAAAATAATAATAGCCACCTCTTGCGTTTTATGTAAGCAAGGTCGTAAAGCCGGGGAGTTTACGACGGAGAGGGTAACTGCCCTCCAATTACACGCAAATGAAGGCTGGCTGAAGCGGATTTACCCCCAAATTGTTGAGCTCTCGAATAGATACAGAGACTATACACGGGCCAAGTGGTCCTGAAAGAGTCAAAATTTTCTCGGTGGAGGGTTAGAACAGTAGGTAGCTCCAGTCCGAACAGCGTTTGCATGTAAATTCAGCTCTCAATTATTCCAACATATCCAATTAAGGCAGCTGAACCATAAAAACGAATTTTACGTAATCCTTTTTGACCTTCATCCATTTCATTTTGCTACCCCATCTGTGCAGAATTATGTATTAACTCCGTGTGGACCAGAAATGTTGCCCTTGCTTTTATTTTAATTGATGCTCAGGTCAGGTCAGGCTGCAACTCTATGCCCGAGCGACGCTACTTTCAACCGTGGCCGCGCTCGTTCGAAAAGTGAAATTTATCATACATTTGTACCCCGCTTTTAAAATTGGCGACTAAATGAAATTATTAGCGTACCTAGTTGCTGTTTGTCGTCTGCTCTGCTCAACTGAATTCATCCTGCAGAATGGTCCTGGGAATGCGCCCCCTGACCCCAGCGGGCGCCAGGATCACTGCTTCATCTGGTCTTTTTAATTTCATTTTCAATTTTCAATTATGTGGTACTCTCCGCCCGGAACATGTGAGTTTTTTGTGGCGGAAGCTGCAGTAACTTTGTAATTCCCTGGTCGTTCCTCTTTCTTTACCACCCCACACCTCGTGGGACTCATCCATACCCTGAAAACTTTGTAATCTGAATAACCTAGGTAATGTCGCTTTCATACGGTGGCTCACTAATTGCCTTTTACGTATCTATTTTTAAGCTACCCTGGGTTAAATTGTTGCTGAAATTAAGAGAAGATGCTACCCACATACACTTGGGTAGAATACGGCACCTACTCCCTTCGGTACTATTTTACCTTCTGATTTGGTTCCTTAATTTGGTTCAATCCCCTCCTTCAGATAATTTTGGGTAATTTCCTGTACAAAACTTGTTAGAGTACATGACTATCTTCGTTAGTGAAACTGTAAAAAAAGGGACAAAAATAATTGTGGGTTAGTTTGTTAGTGAGATATGAGGCGTAGGATTTTATTACAAATTGATTAAGTGTACATACATATGCTGTCTTTACAATATTGAATGTCTAAATTTTCCTAACCAAGGTAATTAAGGTTAAAAAAACGATTTCTACTTCAGAGATATTTCATTCCTTTCAGTCAGAAGGCGCATCATTCCAGAACTTAGAGCAACTCCTCTCAACTACAAAAAACGTGCCTTTTGCAATTTTAAATTTGTTTTCTTCAAAGAATCACCATGCATGCCGGGGTCGTTCCTTCTCTAAGGCTCATAACGCTAATGCCTCTGTTGTCATGCAGAGGAGACAAGGCATAATGAGTGCGGGGACATGTGAAGATTCTTGGCAAAAAATTTTCTTCCGTCATTAAAGTGTTTTCGGTAAGACTCAATTTACCCGAAGGTAATTTTAAAAGCTTTAGATAAGTATACGTAAAAGCATGAGCACATTGCTCCGAGGGAGGGTACACAGCTACTTCATAGAAATATTCCCCATCATCGCAGACCATCATCTTTGCGCAGAGCATACACTTGCCCTGAACCCTTTCACATCTTTGACAAACTCAAAAATTTCGCCTGCCCTCTAAAAGGAGGCTTATTTGCGAAGGTGAATGATTTCTTTGAGATGTCGTAATATGATAAAAGGTTCATGGCTGGAACCTTTCACGCCGTCAGTTTCTGATCCGAATCTTTCGGCTGTAATTAAATTCTTAACGGTAATTAAGAGGATGTAAATTCTGGAATGCGCACCCCTCATCACTCTTGCTTCAATGAGTTTCAAATGTCAGCCTGATGAAAGTTCTCTATGCTTGTGGGCCCCAAATTCAATTACAGCAGTTTTTGCTTAATTACTGAACTTAAAAAAGTGGCTTAAAGGGTCTGATTTGCTGAAATCTTATCCGCCATGGGGATGGTCTTCCAAGAAAAAGTTTTTCGATTTATTATTCGCATATTACTCTTGAAAAAATTATAAGAGTTGATACACAATCCAGGCTAATCGATCAATTTTTCGAACACAGGAAAACTTTTTTTTACCTTTCCGTCTTATACATTTATCAAAATTATTAAAGGACTAGCTGAGTAACCTGGTTTCACCCGGTGTATCAAAACTATTACTTAGTTACATACTTCTAAAATTTTGATACTTCAGATACGGACGATTGGAAGTATTCCTAAAATCTGTGGATGTGGTATGAACCGTCCAAAACTTATTTTGCTGCCACCGAAAATATCAGAACGCTAACTTTCTTTTTTTTGTTGATTATTTCCTCATCTTATTTGAAAACATTATGCAAACATTACCTCTAAACATTTCGTCGCACATATAAATGTTCAATATTAAATTATTATGTGTTAAATAAGCCATTCTAATTTATTTTGTCATGATATTACTTTTAAAAATTTGGTTGCCATATTGAGTTTACATTTTGATTTCTAGATTTTGAAAGTGGATTCGAAATCAGCGTTACCAAAAACTCCAAATACCAATATTCATGGCAATCTTATTTTTATGTCCATAAAAATAGTCTCTATGTTAATAAATAATAAAAACATATTTAAGCGAACACAAGCTTTAAATTTTTCATTTATTTCACGTAAGGAAATTAGCCCGATACACCTCTCAAAGTTCATAAAAAAATAAGAGATAATTTTTTTTTTCTTCTAACGTTAGCACAGAGGAAGGCGGATTGATGAAACTTTTTAAACTACTGATTCATAAACTATGTAGAAGAGAAGAGTTTTCAAAAATGCTTTAGATCATTAAAATCGAATTATTTTTCGGAAAGTTTTAATTGTTAAAAAATTTGAACAATTTCTGCATTTTTTTAATTATCCTTTAATACTATTGATGAGTTTATAATATGAACGAACATATTGATTATTTTTTATTTGTCCTTGTTAGTTTTATTATTATATAAAGATGTGTATCTATTATACTCTTCCCTTCATTACTTTGCTTTACCTTTCCTCTTCAATTTATTTTCGTTTAATAATTTTTTAAGTTTTAATTTAACAAAATTATATTTTTGTTTTAACACCGGCAAATTTTATTAATCTGAAAAAACAATCATCCATTCAATCAATCAAAAATCTTGCATCCATTCATACGTACATAATATAGTTCAACTCAGGAATTGGGATTGTTTTGGTAGTTTATCAGTGAACTGATCAAAGGAATTGGGATTGTTTTGGTAGTTTATCAGTGAACTGATAAACTACAATAGTATTCAGGCCAAAAGGAACGCGACAAGAAAACAAATCCGCAGTTTCTTTTTAATTTATAATTTTACCATAAACAGAACAATTAAAGCTCCTACCTTTGAGAAAAAATGAAGTGCTCGATAGGATCATCTTTTAAATTGCTAATTTTCGCCGATTACGATGAGCTGACTACTGACAAAAACTGATCGGTTAAGCGCTCTAGATTTCGACCCGAAAAGCCTGTTTTTCGCGAATAGCGTTAAAATATCGTAATAAGAGCAAAAACTCCATAGAGAAGCGCGCACGGGTAGGCAATGAGCACTTGTTGGTTATCCATTGAATAGGCGGTTACGAAAAGATTTGAGGCCGACAGGGCGCACCACATGATACAGACTGCGGTTATAACAATTCCTGAGCTGCCCCTGGAAACATTAAATTTGAAATGTGAAAAAGCTCGATTGTCCCGCGGGCTCTTTCCGCCAACGAATTAATGAAATACTCACTGAATGGAAACGAGGACGTTTAGCCCGGACAGAACGACCATTGGGAGCAGGCAGTACCCCAGCACCGAGGCCACCGCACCGAAAGTAACCTGTGCCTGCGTCGCCATCAGCGAGAGGAGGCTGTAGAACGCAATGCACCCCATCACTCCGATGCCGTAGATGTAGGAGAACGTCACTTTTCCACTCTGAGGAAAACTTATGTTAGTGCGCGCCACAGCCGGAAGTAATTTTATGCATTTATTGCTCACCAGTAGAAGGAAGCCTCCCAGTGCCAAGCAGAAGGCCAGAGGGCCCGCCATGTCTGTGTCCTGGAGGATGCTCTGATCGGTGGTGCGGAACGGGTTTAGTACACTCAGCGTCTGAAAGTACAAAGATACGATTTCCTGAAATATATATTTGTATCAAGTGGAGAACAAATTTAAGATACTAATTGCAGCAGGGCACACGAGGAGCCGCCTGCACCAGTCCCAAAAGCCAAATTGAACTCTAAATTAACACTTTTGGCGGCAAGAGTAAGGGTCAATTAAAGTGATTTATCTACAAACTTCTGCTTGGTAGTTTTGAGGCAAACTTCCTTTCGCAGACCCCAAAATAGTTCCTTACAGGTTAAGCTTTGCTCTGCCCCTTGCCGCATGCACTCCTAGGGACAGTAAGTGAATTAAACGGTAGAATTGCCAAAATGGTGTCGTTACTGAAAACTTTGTTCAAACTTTTACTAGTTTGGCAGAGGACATTAAGTTTTAAAAAATTGTACTATGCTTGACTATGTTTTGGCACATATTGAAAAAACATTAAATTTTAAGGGGGAAACGATGTTTAAAAACCTTGATTTTGGAGCAATTTAATCTTTCTTTCCCTTTACTGCACATCATCAGTTCTCTCGAACTTGATACCTCCTGCAGTAAAGAGAAGCTGAAAACATGCCAACTGCAATTTATAAAAACCGAGCGATGTAACCAAGGAGAAATATTTCAGCCTACTTACTCAGGTGCCACAACCAAAGTGGTACATGGGGGTAAAACATTTCAAATTAAAATGAGAGAAGCGCTTAAACAATCTACAAAATTATCGAATGCTGCGCATATTTTCGATGCAAAATTCTGAAAACGGACAAACTGAAATTCCAGCTCCCAGGATGAATAATAAAACGTACCCAAGTTGCCCGGGGATTATTCATCTGCCCGTCACGTCCTGTCAAAATTAAAATCGTCTGATTTGGCCGAAGAAATTCCTTATCGGACTTTTCTGTCGACTTTCAATATGAAAAAATTCCCCAAAACGTTCATCCCTTATTTGATCCCATTCAAGTCTACATATTCGTGAAGGCTAACCCCAATTTTTGCACTCCTTTGTGGTTCGTCTAGCTTAAATCTAACCACACACTCGACGTGTACTCGTGCCCCGACATATTCTATTTCAAAACCCCCCAATGGCTCTCTCGGCATCCGATAGAAGATATCATTGCGAAGGTCATCGAGGGAAAACTGAAACTCAAACGAAAAACTTTCGACAGTAGAGAGCGAGTTAGTTAGCCACAATCGATTCCGAGTTGTTCAAGCTCAATTGAACTTGTGATAAAGTTTTAGTTTCCTCTTTAGTGCTGCCACCATAAAACTCAGCCAGACTCCTGCCTCCCGGGTAAATACGGGCAGCGGACGAATGGGTGGAGTGACCTTTTTTCTTAGTATTTTTAACATTTTTCATAGAAGGACTTCACTTGTCGTCCGCCTCGGCACGGAAGGGTTAAGTTTTCAAATTTTTAATCACCCTGCTTGATATTCCGCCTGCATTCGTACAACTTGAGGTGCAGTAGACTTAATTGAAGTGCTATTAAAGGAGTGATGAAGTGCCTTGCGAGCACAGGCAAAAAGAAGACTATCTAAATAAATGATACTCTTTTGAAAAGAAACTGAGCGCTTTTCGTGAGCAATTTATTCATTAAAAACTCCCTAAATTCCTGGAATCAATGGGTGATCAATACCGCAAAATGAGACCTACATAGTTCGCTTCTAAAACAAGAAGACTCCTTTTATGCATTGGAATATCGATTTTATATTCTTTATCAAAACAGTCATTAGATGCAAGAACGATTAACATTTGATATTTATGCAGATTTTAAACTATCACAGTCAACTTGTGGTTGAAGGAAACTTATATTATACATATGTATAATATAATTGATAAAGGATGTTGAAAAATTAATTTTAGCTGTTTTGTTGTTCTATCGCCCATTTCTGCTTCCAGATTTTAATGCTCAAACAGAATCTGCAACGTGAAGCACGCAAATGTAGCTGTAGCACAAGGGTAGTTTTGGTCTTCGTTTCGAACTTTTTCAGGGAGTTTTCAGTCAGGGGCCAAATAAAAATATGTAAATTTGAAACAAAACATAATCACTTTAATAAACGCTAAAATCCATTATTTAATTTTTTGCCTTAGTTAGATTCAAAAATAAAAGATTCGAGAAATCGAAAAATAAAAATGCCTGATTTGTAATACAAATTTTAAAGAAGTGCATGGCGATGCTTTAAAAATTGCATAGATAACTAATAATGTAATTTATACGAAAAATAGTACATCAGTGAACTATAAATCCTGTTTTTATATGTATATCGGTGGTGCTTGTGGTTGTAGCGGAAAGTAGAAAAGTTCCTACTTTGAGCTTAAGCTACGGCTACAGTTACATATAGTGATGGCTTATATCCTTATTGTGATATCTGCAGTTTGTACTCTTGACAGCTTGTGGTACTACATGCACCACGCGCTACAGCTAAACATTCTCTTCTATACTGTAATGCGCGGTTCTATCATGTATGAGGGCGCTTAAATCTCCGCGTTGGATCGATAGATGTGTAGATACTCCTATTATGAATTTATACGTATAATTTTTCTGTAATAAAAGCAAACATATAGATCCAAACCAGTGTTATGATCACAAGCCCAAAATGAAAATTGCTTCAAAATCTGGCTCACTTGACCACCTTTAATATGTATTACTAGCGCATTCATTATTTCTAACTGAAATCCAGTACCACTGGAGAACTGAACGATTATGCATTTTGAGTGCACACATGACGGACTTTTAAACCGCATTAAATTCACTCAAACGTGTTAAAATGCAGGCACCCCAAAAATGAAAATGGCGAAAGCATTTCAGCATTATATTCTTTGACAAATTATTCACAGTTTCGGAAAAAATGTCATTAATCAGAATGATGCTTGAAACGCAAATTTCATTTGTCGCTGCCTCTCATAGGTGCTAATTACCAACTTAATATTCGCCGCTTTAATTAGCATAACTGGGAACGTTGCCCAATTAAGTCGTCACGTCTCCAAGCTACCAAAAGGCATCGTATTCCAATGGTCACGGGTCGTTTTATAAAAAATGCAAACTGCATGGCGGCGTTGCACTGCGGCGTTTGCACGTAAAGGAAATTTGTTACGGAGCTTTCATGTCGCTCCCTTTTCGTTAATTCACGGCGCCCTGCAGCCTTAGTCGCTACTTAGTTTTTGGGGCCCACATACGCCCCCGCTCAACACAGATAGGTTTAACGCTTATACCTACTGACTTTCTTATTTTAAGTTTTATTGCGACTATTTTTCTTTTAAATGTTTTGCCTCTAAATTCGCGGAAAAAACGTAAGTGGTGAAGGTCGAGTCCTTGCATACTGGATGCACACACCCTGGCGCGGAAGCCGCGCTGCAAACGTCCGTTGTAGTTCCCAAAATAAAGAAAACCTCACAAAGTGCGATTAAAAATGGTAAATCGGAGGAAAGCCCGGATTGCAACGGCCGCTGTAACCTTTCCTCACCGCTGAGCGCCCTCGCCTTCACTAAGGATATTAAATTTTTATGTGAATTTCAGTGCATGGACAAGGACTCGTAATGGAAGGGCGGACTGCCGTAATTATTCATATTTTACACTCGCAGGGAAGGTTACACAATTACGTATGATTCATCTCATTTAATTAATTCCTTTATATTCGCTGGCTACCTAGGGTTCATTAAGGTTTTCCGCGATTTTTTCTCTAGCTTTTATTAAATTAAGCCTTCCGGGAAATTGTATTTATATTACTAATTTCGGGAGTTTTTTTGGTGAAGGATCATACTTATAGTTTTTTGAGAGGACAACCGCTTGATATTAGTCACACGTTAAAAGCATTATTAAAAACATATGAGGTTGGACGACTGCTCTATCCATACTGTAAACTTTTGATTTGGTGTCCTTAAAAACTAAAAACTAATTTACCTAAGACGCCTTTATTAATTATAGGTATTATTTTATGTATTCCACACGTGTTGAACGAAAAACCTTTCACAAAAATGTTTTAGTAGTTTTTTTGATAAAAAAGAAACGCCAAGCCAATTGTTTTGCAAACCTTATCATGTGTTTTTAATGGTATAAATAATAAATCTAGGAAAGCATTTTCTTTTCTTGTTTTTGAAAATCTGAAGGTAGTGTAACTCCTTAACTAAGGAAACAATTTAGTGGTTTTTTCTGTTTAAGAAGGCAAACATACTCTGCTTTTCCATTTCAGCGTCCACGAAAGAACAATCGGCATCTGAATCACAAAGACGATTTAGTCGCTAAGAAGCGAAGGCAAATTATTAATTACAAACAGGAGCATTTAATAGTATTTTAAAAGTAGCTCTAAATGTCGCGAATATTTTTGTTCTTGTTTTACCATCAATCGACCTTTTCGTTAAATTATTAAGGTTGTAAAGCTTCTGTTGCTTTTCGGGGGCCCGCTGTAAGCAATGATTCAGGCTAATTAGTACCCTCAAAAGGTACTATGCACGACCTTCACGCCCTATAAAATAACTCAGTCAGTGACGTAGAGGAGTGAAACGGATTAACGCCTACCAAATGACAACATAATTTTCTCGGGACCCGTTCTAGCTGATTTAATACATTTTGAGCAAGGTGGCATAAATTTATAAAAATTCACGGACAAAGAATAGCAGAGGAGGGGGGAGCCCATGCCTGTCCTAACATAAATTAATTTCTGCTCATTAATATGCATAGCAGGGAGTTGCTAGTACTTCTACAAAATTAAAAATTCCAAAAGCAGACAAATTTCAACGTCGAGGGTGGCAGCCGGC
The DNA here is from genome assembly GCA_933228815.1 of Machimus atricapillus. Lineage (NCBI taxonomy): Eukaryota > Metazoa > Arthropoda > Insecta > Diptera > Asilidae > Machimus > Machimus atricapillus. The sequence continues at coordinate 83,158,578 of OW121784.1, read as the reverse complement.
CTAAAGGCTGTCGGACAAGTTTACCTGAAGGCCTCCCAGAAATAATGGATTCAACCTGTTGTTTGCTCACTTCATAACTAGGGCTTTGAAAATGAAAAGGGAAAGGAGAACAACTTGGCGTTGAACTGTCTACGTCTAAGTTGTATCTTATTTCCAGTTGTTTTCTTCCTTCGTGGCGATTCAGGACACCCTGCATGACACAGAAAATTCCAGGTGACAGGGAAAAATTAGAGCGCTAAAAACAAAACAGGAAAAACACACAAACACAAATGTGTATACTCTCGTCGGGATAATTTAAAATGTCAGAGTCCCGTCGGCTGCAAAGTTGCACAATGATGATGACCATTGTCAAAAGCATACCGTGAGAGAAACGTGTAGCGACCAATGCACTGAAAATCATGGAAAGTCTATTCGGTTGTGGATTTAACAAACTTTTGATAATCTAACGTAGTATCTAATTTAAGAAGAAACAGGTAAAATTCGTGAGGAACAGTATCACATTAAAAATATCGACAGAAGCAGAATAGGTACCTACAATAGAGCGCTGCCAAAAAATCATTCTGCTTTCAAACTGTGCATTCCATTAACGAAAATATCGCCAAAGGAAATAGTAAAGTTGTTCATTTGAAGCGGTTACAAATTTCGATCCCATCACCACAACGTGATTTGACCTCCATAATATCACTTGCCCCATGGCAAGTCTTGTGCTGAAAAAGTACAAGTCACGCAAGAATGCATTTGTTCCGAAATTGAGGACATCTTCGAATCCACTCCCGAGCATGTGACGAGCATGTTATTCGGAATATTTATCAGTAATCAGTACACCACATACCTCCTTCCAGATAAAGGAAATTTCCCTTAGGCACGCAACCCGGGACGCGCAATCCTGAAGTTTGACCATTCAAACAGAGAAAATAATTACTGTTCATCGCATTAAGCTCTCGTTAAGCTGAAGTCAGCACGGATTTTTTTACCATCGGAAAGTTTTCTGATTACACGCAACCCAAGGGTGATATCGGCGAGGTGGTAAATGGCCCCACTTATCATCGTGCTTTACCCAGTAATAGAAGTTTCTTATCTCTTTTGCTTAGCATAAAGTCCTCCATCGCCATGATTTTCTCAAATGAATAACATCATATATGAGGGTGGTTCTGGTTTCGCATCTCGGCCAAAAGGAAACAAGATGCCATGCCGGCGCTGAGCTTTCATCAATTTCTAATCAATCACTAGTGTAAGAACTTCCGTGTAATCAACTGACTTCCAATCATTATCTCCTCATCTTAATTTCTTCTGCATGAACATCGCTCACTACAATCTTCTTTGATTGCTTCAGGGCTCGTTACATCCAGCTGAATTATGAAATGTGTTGGTGTCCAAATCTTTGGCTCCACAACTTGGTCCCAAGTTCGGAAGTCATACAACAATCAGAGCAGGGTACTTTAGCTTTAGAGACCATAAGGCACAACTTCCATTAGATGGTAGGTAATTTGCAATCTCGGAAGCAAGGGAAAATAAAGATCTATCAGAAAGGAAAATCTACATCCATGCCGAAAGATTGGCGCTACAATACTGAAAATTGTTTTTTCATTCAATTTTAAATGCTGATCATAAAAGAGGAAATCATCAGTGAATACGTTTACTAATTTGATGACTAATCTTAATGCCTCCCAAAAAATTGGTTTTTGTTTTTGTCTCGGGTAAAAAATCTACCTTAATGGAACCTTACACTTTCTCGGTTGAAAATTTTATTGATTTTTATGGAACTGATAAATTATTAACAAGAACATTTTTCGTTTTCGTATTTTCCTGACATACACATATGCACTTTAAATACAAGAAAAAAATGTAATACAATTTTTTAAATTATATTTTTAGGAAGAAAAAGTACAACTATGGCCCCAGCTTATTTTGGTTGAGCAAAAATTCACAAAATGATGACCAAAGGACCTCCAAAGTTAGTGGTCTCAAAAATAGCATGTTTTTTTCTTACAAAAACTTTAGAAATTGAGGAAAGCATTAATCGATTTTATTTATTCTATCAACGCTGGGCCTATTGTTGTGCAGAAAAACATATTAAAATTTCAGACAGATCGGTTTGAAAGTCATCATGCACGTCGATTACAAAAACGTTGTTTGGGAAAAAAAAAAGTTTAAAGTTTTGACAAACGAATTTTCACATGCAAAATCTACTTTCGGTCAATCAGCTATAGTTTGAAACTTCGAAAATATGTATTTAGAATATTCGTTTGAAATTTTCAGGAAATATTACTTAAATATGATACTTTCCAACAGCATACTTTCTGAAAAGTATTCTTCCGAAAAGAGAAAGTGTAAGGTCCCCTTAATAAGAAGACTACGGTGGTCGGGATAACGCTGTACAAACTTTTCACAATTGAGAAATATACAAGAATTAATTATCCGACATAACATCACCCCATATTTGGTGTGTCTTCCGTTATTCAACTGCTAATGTTTATGTATGAGCAGCACTATGTTTTTAATCCGAGATGGGCATGACATTAAATTAAAACATGCTGTTCCCGAACGCCACTGTGCAGCTTCAAATATTTCCATTTACATATTTCGTGCAGAGAACAGCCCTTCACAAGCGCAAGTTTAATTTCACCTTCGCATAAAAATTAAAATTTGGAGTAAATATTCAATTGGAAAGGAACAAACACAGTCGACTCCTGCATAGGGGCAGCTGTTCAAGAATGCGTCGCGGTGTGTGCGTGATGCGCGCCGCGCCGGTCAACAAAAAAGTATTGCAAACAAAGGAAAACCCTGCTCGAGCTCGAATTCTGGGTGCAAAGTTATAGATAAACCATTCAAATTGAAATTAAATAACAAAAAACCAAAACTGCACTCTTTCAAATATTTGCTTTTGCCAGAGAAAACAAATGGAAAATTTTGCGCGGTTGGTACAGGTACAAAAGAGCAATGCCCAGTTAATGGAGAATGAGGATGAAAAAAATTTCTGTAGCAATTTTTCCGGACAATCAGAGATTTAAATGATTGCATCACTTAAAAAAAAAAGAGGGTTAAAAAAGAAAAGCGAAAAAGGAACAAAAGAATATCCACGAAAAATAATTCTCCGGAATATTCATTTGCCAAGTTATTCAAAATAATTTCACGCTGGGATGAAGCTGTGCAAAATTGCAGCCATTGAAAAAATTTTGATTTTCAATTAGCGAAGCGCAATCCTGCTGCGAATGTTAAACATTTGCTCGACAGTTTTATGAAACCAATTCAAATTTGCTCGATGGGACAATGCCCGCGCGCATTCTTAGCAACTACCTCGTCATCAAAAATTATATTTATTTTAATAAATTTTATTGCTATAAGAGTCATTAAATATGAATCCTTCCCGAAGTTCAAAATTCCAGTTACAATCGGAGATATTGACCTTTTTTTTATATTATATTTAACATTTTTTTTAAGCTTTAGATTCAACGATTATTTCTAGAAAAACTCAATTGATGGCAAAAAAGAATTACTTTTTTTAGCATTATCAATAATTAGGCAGTTATTGTTTTACCTATACAACATTTTTTGTTTTTTGGCTAAGGTATTAATGGATATTAAAGAGACACCGATGCGATTATTTCGGGAACACTTTAACCACTACAAAAGAGTCTCCGTGTTTCATACAAGCCAATTAATCCCTCTATAGTCAATTACCTCAAGAAGATAGCGTCCCTTAATCTTTCAATTATCGGATTAGTACGGGATTTCCTTGTAAAAATTTTCTGCTTTCTCTGGCAGTCTCCTTCTCCATGTGATTCTACTGAGAGTTAAGCCTTTCCATTTCAGTCAACAGCTCGGGTCGTTGGAGCATAGTTTGGAGTTGGTCTCCTTATATAAGTTGGAGGCACTTTTTCATCATGTACTTACCAGGGGGCTCCCGGTCGAGTTCTCATTGTCTTCTCAGCTCCCGATAACAAACGGGCCCCAGGACGAACGCAAGCGCTCGCCCGATGATTCAATTATCTTTTGGGCAACAAGTTAATAAAGTCCGGCAGTCGGGGTAGTGAGAATGTGCTTGAACTTGCGCCAGGATTATCCCCTCGTCTGCTAATTGCTAATCGGCTTCAAATACCCCGACGATGGAGTGAGATTTCGTTCTATTGAAATTGCGACTTCTGACGGATCGCTGGCGTTTTTCGCTAAGCGAAATTTCTTGTATGTACTTATTCGATGGCAGAACTTAAAAAAACTTCCTACGAAATTCAAAAAGTTACTCTACCCAGTCCAAAAACCATTTGTTTCGAAATGAAGGAAAATTTTGATTAAGCCTTGCTTGTTGGGCTCGCGAATGTTTGCCTAATAAGGGCCTTAAAATCTGATAGTTTAATTCAAATGTTCGCGACCAATCTACGAATAATCTATGCAACAGATTTCTAATCGGGGACTAACTACAAGGACAAGGGCCGAGACAATCCAAACACAATATCTCAACAACTGCAGCACTCGCAGCGGCGCTTAAAGGGTTTCTCGTTCTGAGTAGATTTCTGCAAAAGGGCAAAGGGAAATAGATTTTTTGCTTTGAAAGTCGCCAACTCCCAACAAACAACTCAATGAGTTGACAAAATTAAAAAAGTTTTATTTTGCTGCCCTTTCTTTGACATCACTTTGTTTCCTCTCCATACCCTTGTCCTTTTGACTTTCGTTTTTATTTAAGTCAAATATTTGACTCCTCTGCTTCCTGCTGTCCTTCATTTCTTTTTGACATGACCAAACTCATTTAAGGAAGCTTTTGGCTTACACTTTGGGGACCAAATAAATATTGTGAGAAAATATAATTATCGCGTCTGTGTTGGGCGGCTCCTGTGATTTCGCTCCGAGTAAATAAGGGGGATAGCGAACAGGGGACAAACAGCCAGCACAGATTTGGTGAATTAGAGCAAATAAAATTGTGTTTTCATGATTTGTGAGGAAGATTCCGGGAACTTTTTTAAGATGCATAAATCATTTTCGTTTATTCCCCACTCCTCGCAGCTCAAAATCTGTCCGTCGGGCAAGACAACACTTTTAATTTGAGAGACGTCCCTGAGAAATGTTGAAAGTTCATAAAACTGACCTTTTTGCAAGTCCACCTCGTGCAGAGCATTTGAATAATAAACGATCTGAGGCGCATCTTCAGATTTTTTAATTCCACAGAAACAGGTCATTTTTAACCTTATGTTTTTATTTTTAACTGCACGTGGTTCTCATGCCTTTGCAATGTTCTATTCTAATACTATTTTCTTACTTATTGAACACTACTGGGTTAGTTTGCGTTAAACCTCGTTTTAGCTCAACTTCGTCTTTCATGAATGCTTTTTTATTTTTGCATAATTGCATCCGAACCCGGGCTCATAATACTCCTTTCAAATTTTCGTCTTTTTGCTCGCAAATTAATTTACCATTTTCTATATCTCGTCGCTAATTAGCTTTCTCTGAAAACATTAATAGTTCGACTAAATTGAAAAATATCTTCCCGCTTTGTTCGCGATTCAGTACACGACGAGGATTGCACAACTTTCACAAAGCAGTGTGAATAAAAGAGATTTCAATTCACTCCAAATGCTCAATGCTCATTATCTCCAATAATAAATCTGAGTGGGAGCAAAAAATAATAGACGGAAAAGTTTTCAGAAAACCCCTAATGATCGTCTTAATGGCTACTCCTGTACCCGGTCAAAGGAGCGCACAAATCTGCTTTATCGCGGCTCTTCTTCCATCTCGCAGTCGACTGCAGCGAAGCTGATGTAAGAGAAAAAGTGAAAATGCAGCTGAAGTCAAATTTAATTTTCAATTACAAAAATTTTAAAAGAAGAAAAGAAAAGAGCGAAGAAACTGAAAATCGTATTGTGTCTGGGTTGAGATAAAGAACCACAAAGACTTTGACTCCTCTAAAGAGATCCGTTCGAATAGGAGGGACCCAGTAGGAGGCCACATTCTAAACTCTGGCAAAAGAGTATTCAAGATTACTTGCAAACCTTCTCAATTCCGAGATTTTTATACCCCCTCCCCCAAACTACTAAAGCTTGAATTGAGCTCAGTTGCTGGGAAAATTGAGTATTTAAACAAAAAGTTGAGGAAAAACTCCACTTACCTTTTGAAAGATGTGATTCGGATTAATACCCAACTCTGTGGAAAAAGAAAAAAGTTCGGAATTATTTTCATAAAACTAATGAACGTCTGTCTTGTCGTCTAAAAGGAGGTTTAGCCCAAATAATAAAGCAAACTACATATCTTTTATCAATTTAACAACAACGAGGTGCAAAAGCGAGCAGAGGATTTCGTTGTGGTAAAGATAAGAAAGCAGAGGATCATTGCTAAAAAAAGTAAAATTTATTATACACATTCAAGCATCGGACAGACATTTCCAATTTTCTATATATTTTACTCTATCGCACGCAAGGGAATAATGCAACGCATATTCTTGCAGCGTTCTTCACAGCAATTCGCTTTATATAAAAGTCATGGAACTTGGCTAAATTACACATTTATTGATAAAGAAGCCAACGGGGAAATCATGCACGCCGCATAAATTCCGCTGCATCACTCAGTTCGATGGCGGTGGTCGTTGGCAGTTGAATTGTGTGCGAAACAAATGCTGGCGGATGAATGCCTGTTTTTGTGTGCTCTCAATTTTTTATTAAAATCGTCCTCCCCAGACCCTTGTCTGTGCACTGCACGGTGCATCCGGAATTCAAATGAAGAATTTCTCAGAAGGTTAGGGAACTTAGACGAGTATCGTAGCTTTGCGATGCAAGCGTCGAGATCAACGCACTTTTACTTGCCAATAATTTTAAGCTAACTGGCCGAATATGTCGATAATATAGTTTTAGCCAATTTTCGAGCAACCTAATTCACTAAAATTGTTATTATCTTTCTAATTGGACATTTAAGTTTTTGTCGCATTTCGTACCTACACAGAGGGGTTTCTATTTATCAAGAAAATCAGTATTAATGAATTTTTGCATTTATCGCCTTTTCTATAACTTACACATGCCGCAAGTGTTCAAAGTCATGTGGAATGAATTTTGGCCCGGCAGCACCACTTTCATCTCCATGGCCCATTAAAAAAAAGTTAAGATAACCCGTTAGCTCAAATTAAACATAACTGCAACAAAATACGTTTCATTCTTTGCCAAATGTGCAAAATGAAGTCTCGCGAAAGAAACTGGCATGCAATTAAAACAAAAACGTTTTTCTTAATTATAATCCTCGCTACTTATAAATTTCTAGAAAACTACAGAAAAACCAGGTAGGATTTCAACGGAACATGCGAAGCAAAGTACTTAAAGGATACGTTTTAAGCATTACTGCATGCCTCTGCTTAGCTAGCTCTAGCATACATACTAAAAGAAAACTAAAAAAGTTGTGTATATTTTAAAAACTAACAAAATAAATGCTAGTAAATACCTTCAAGCAGGGGGGGTTCATCTTCGAACTCGTTGGGGCCAGCAGCCTTTTCGCCCCCCGAGTAAATGCTGTCCGTGTACGCATTGGGGTCGTAAAAACTGCCCACTCCGGAATTTTGGGTATATTGCGGCACTGCATTGTAGTTTGGAGGCACGCTGGCTTGTGAGTTATCGAAATTTTGGAAATTCCTGCAACAAAAATTGCTTGTATCTCGGAAAACTTTTTTCTTCTAGCGTCTTCCAGGCAGGACGCCAAGAAAATGGCGCCAAAACACATTTCGTCCCAGAAGGGCTCTAAATGCCGCCAACTTCAACTCTGTCTTCGTCTTGATTTCTATGCATTTTACAATTCAGCATTGTAGAATGTATAGAAATCTAATTAAAGAGGTGATCAAATAATACTCACAATTCCTGGCCGAATGCGGGGATTTCAAAATTGTAGCTCTGCTCGGGCGCTTGTTGCTGACTCCACTGGTAGTCGCTGTTGGGGTTATACTGCGACATTTTTTTTTTCGCGGGGAAGAGCTGAAAATGAAAATTCCGACTTGTAAACGGCTCTTGGTCCTCTTGAAACGAAACTTACTCAGGTATCTAAAAAACCAACAGTGAATCTAGCAGTAGTTAGTGCATTTATCCGTGAATATCAGAAAGCAAAACTCCTGTTGGAATCGTAAAATGCAAATTCCACGAAATCGAGAATCTTTCCTTTTCCCGGCCCACCAGACAACAACACGACACGCAAAATAAGACGTCACAAACGTCAAACTCACTTTTGATGTTTTCCCCGAGAGGTGGCGGTAAAAGCGTTTAGGAAAGTTCTCATTAGTGCTGAATCACTGACATATAGAAATGGACCACTCGCCCCATACAAAATGCCTATGAAGCGATGGTGCACTTTCTAGTTCCCTCTTGCTCACACCATTAACGGATTTTGAGCAGTCAGCTGTGGATTTGAATTGCTGTCAAATGCATTTTTGGGGCATTAGTCCGTTTTAATTGCATAAATCCATCAAATATTTACTCCAAAAATTATAAAATAATTCCTTTTGTATCTTAAGTCACTTCAAAGGAATGCAAACATTAAATTACTCCGTTGTAAGATACAACTGAATGTTACACAATTTCTCATTTTGCGGTAGAAATTGTGTTATTAAATTATGAAAATTAGTCTTTTCTTATCTCATATTTTTAATTCTTCTTATATTATGTCTGATTTACGGCAAAAATGGCACAAAAAACACAAAAAAACCTGAGTGACGTAGTACGGCGAATCAATTCGGAATTAATTGCATTTATGTCCTTTTACTGTAACTAAATTAAGTGAAGTATACAGCAAAAACACAAAAGTGCTCTAATTTTTACTTTTTAGTTCTTAAAACAGTTGTTTAACGACATAAACCGCATATCCAGAAGAGAGCATTTCAACGTTTTGCTGAGAATTTTTCAGTGAAAAATGTGTAATTCCACAAACTTTTCGCTGCGAAATTATTTGAGATTTGATGCTTCTTTTAGAGGAATCAGATTTAAGCGTGCAGGTTACAAATAAAATTAATATAATTTTTAAATTTGCCGCCTTTTGAAGCCCCCTATCTCGCGTAATGCGAAAGAAATAGACAGATATATGCCTTCTATATCTGAACTCTCCTTAGGTGAGAACTTTCAAAAGTGTGCACCATTTGAGATAGCAAATCGAGTGGTCCATTTCTATATGTCAGTGGTGCTGAATATGCAGCAAATTCAAAACCAGCAGAACCTGTGGGATTAGTTCAACAGTTGTACAAACGAAAAATCATGCGTTTTTCTTTCCTATCAATTCTCGCAAATAAAACAGCTTCCCCAGTGCAAGTTTGGTCTTGTGCCAGTTCACAGATTTCAACTTCAAAGCGAAATGGAGCAGATTTTCTGAAGAAATCAAACTGCACCCTCGGCCATACGCCGCGCAGTGTGAGAAATGAACAAAATCAGACTTTTATAACTAGCACTTCTCCAATTTTATTCAATCTTTAAAATTGCATTGGGGGACCTCCTCAAGCGAGGGGTCTAAATGCTGGGCCAGGGTCTTCCCGCGATGGTTGAACGTGTAGAAGGAGGGCACATTCGAGAGGGTGTCCCACGACTTTTCCTGCAGGTCCACAACAGCCCTAATCTCCTTGAAGTCGCCGACGATTTGCACGATGTTGTAAATGAGGATGTCCAGTCCTATCAGCGCCTGGATGATTATCTGCAAGAGAAGAACGAATTTGAGAAGGGGCGTTCAGGGGCCCGATTAAATTAATTGAGTTACGTCCAGGGGCAGTTGAGTGAAGTCTTGCTCCGAGATCCGCAGGTAGGCTCGGTCTGTAAGGGGAAGACCTTTTGTAAAATGGATTTTAAGAAGCACTCGAACTTACGCTGCGCTGCCGAGAAAGCGGCGTGGATGAGGATGACGAATCCAACGAAAATAAAGAATTTATTGATCCCCTTCCCGGACATTTTCGTGTTTTTGCCACTTGCACGCTTGACACTTGACGTCCGGATGACGTTGGAGTAGTAGATCGAAACGCATTGTAGCCTAGCTCAAACTAGAACATTAAGGAGGAGCCACATCGCACCCAAACAAATTTGAAAATTGCTATCGTCGGTTTCAGGTTGCATTATAATTAAATGAAACAGCTAAATAACTTTAATAATTTATTTAGAAATACGTATTGCACAAATTGCGACATCAGTTGGAACGTGCGGTGTGGCCAAGGCACCCCGTTTACAGGCCAATGTTGAGGTACTCCAGCAGGAAGACGCGGAGCACCTTGTTAATGTTCTCCACCGTATTGAAGTCGATAATTTCCCGGTTGTCGGTCATCTTGTGCCAGCAGTCAGGAAAGGGCACGGGGATCAAGTGGAGGACCGGCACCTCCCTCTGCATGAACGGGACGTGGTCGTCCTCCACGAGCATGCTCGTCGTGTACTGCTGGAAGTATCGCTCAGGCCTGTGTCCCACGGCGCTGCTCGTCGTGTAGCTGTCGAGGAAATTGCCCATGGCGAGTCTCTCCTCGGCCAGCACGAGGCGGGCGTACCAGTGGTCCGTGTCTTTAAAGAAGCTGTAGAATTTGGGGTCAGGAGCTCCAATCAAGTCCAACAGCAGCAGTAGGTCGATTCGCTTCAGGAAGCCCTCCTGATCCCACTTCTCCGCGAGATGCTTGGCCCCGTAGATGGAGTCGTTTGGGCCCCACTCCTCGAAAGCCTCCTCGCCATCGAAGAACACGTACATGAGGCTCAGCTTGTCGTCCTGCCTGAGGGCGTCCAGTTGCTCCCGCAAGGTGTACGCCAGGTTGAGCAGCATCGCACAGGGAACCGCAGAGTCCGTGGCGCCGAGGAACTCCTCGCCAGGGAAATGCTTGCTGTCGTAGTGGCAGGCCACGAGCAGGAACCGCTCCGCGTTCGGGTTTAGCGTGGCGATGATGTTCTCGAACTGGAGCTCCCCCATGCCTGGGGCCTCCTGCTGGAACACGTCTGTGGTCACTGTCCAGCGTAGCTGCTCCATCGCGTCGATGATAAAGTCCCTCACCTGGTCGTGCCCCCGGGTGCCCACCACCCGGGGGATCAAAATCCTGTCCACCGCGCGCCGCAAGTGCTCACTGTCCGACAATCTCGCGACGAAGGAAACCTGGTGGTCGGCGACCTCCAGGTGCCGGTGGTTGACCTAAAACGGGAGTTCTTTAGTTAGGACCAGCTGGAGAAAGTCGTACCCTTTTGAAATGAAAGTTTTCCGCAGTTCCGGATCCATTCCCTGCGATAAAAACGACCAAAACAATGGCCAAAAACAGACTGGGACAACAATCTGCAGAAGCCATTGCCGGTAGTACAGTCTTCTTCGAAATTGCTTAAATTGACACCTGGCAAGCCCAACTCAATAAGATGTGTTGATTTGCTATCGCAAATAAATTAGGCAGCCGCAGGCCGAAACGATTTATGATTTTTTAGTTGAAGTGCAATCATACGCAACTACACGGTAACAGTTTATCTAATCAAAAGATACGCGTCCACTTGATTCCCGTCTAAAAGTTGTTAAAAAAAAAAAGATGCAAGTTCGTTTCGCCAATCGCACCGAACTTCACCAGTGTTTTTAGCACTGACACAAAAGTAGCAGCCAACAAACTGACAGATTGTTACCGCACAAGTCAACACGGCCGAATTTGCACTTTCCGGTTGTTTCCGTTGCAACGGAGGAATTATTGGCGCATCTGACGCACCGAAAATACGGAAATTGAGTGCTACGTCCTGCCGGCTTCACGATGTCGTCCAGGAAAAAGGTAAGGGGGCGAAAGAGTGTTCAGAGAGTTGCTTACCTTTCCTCCTGCTTGTATGTTGATTCTTCGGGGTCCAGAAGAAGCGCCGAGGGATTTTACCCGGTGCAAGAGTGATTGCGGCAAGTTTACCGATCTCGCGGCTTTAATAAAGTGGTAAAATGCCTTTCTGCGGTTGGAAAACCACTTTGACATTTTCCGGCTGGCTCGGTCTAAAATCCCCTGCAGGGCTGGCAAAGACAATCAGCTGTCCCGACTGTTTGCGTTTTCGATAGGCTTCGGATTGCGTCCAGGCTCCAGAGTGTTCTTGGCGGGGCTTTTAAAAAATAGAAAAAGCTCACTTGGCCAGCGCGGTGTGGTTCACGTTCAAAATGGCGAGTGATTGTGCGACTACAGGAAATAATTTCAAATATTGGAATATTTAAGCCACCCAGGGAAAGTGAAATTGTCGAGAACTGAAGAAATATTCCAAGAAGTAATGGACGCAATCAAGAAAGTACAAAAATTAGCAAGACGGGTACGGTTAAATTTTGCCCTCGCCACAACGCGGGGGGCGGGCAAAAAGATTAATTTTTGGGGGGCTTCTCTCTGCTTTATTGCTTTAGATTTTAGTTGTACGCATGATTTTAATTGTAGAGTAGTACATCATAGAAATTAAATATTTCGTAAAGTAGTTTTATTAACTTATTCTGCACGAAGGTACTCAAAAGTGCTTCACAATGGCGCTGATTTTTTCCTGTTCAGCGAAATTGCCTTTTCCAAAAATCACTGGAAAAATTTCTGACGACTTTAACTAAATATTTAGTTTGTACACAAATTGAGTATTTTCCAGCCAATTATGTATAGTTAATTAGAAGCAATTATTTGGACTTAGTGCAAAAAACGGCGGTATGGTGTCAAGACGAATGGCAGGTGTGGCGAACTTCTCAAGTACCTATTTATATTTAAATTGAGCATTAGTTACATACGTAAACAGTGTGAAGAATTAGGGAAAAGTTTGACCATGCTTTGGCGTACAGTTACGAGTTTCTGCGTCAATCCTTCCTACGTAAAAAATGTAATGTTGAGCTAATTTACTTCATTAGCGTTTCTTTATAGGAACACTCGGCTTCTTGTTTAAAAACTAACAACGCATTTGAGGGATCAAACCAAAATGCATGGAATTTTGTACATGAACACTTTACATGTAGACCTTAATTAAAAAAGACGGACAAGTGCGAGCAGAATCCGCGTCCTTCCCAGGCAAATCATATCTTCTTCGTTAGGGTTAAATTGAAAGGCCTCTGTAAATTTTGCTTTCCCTTTATATTCTATAAATATATTTTTCTCTTTTATTACTTTTTAGTTATAATTCTTATTTTTTCTTTCATTATATCTATTGTATATTATACTTTAACTACTTTTTATAAATACAGTGAAGATAAATGAATATTATGTACACCTACTGTTATTCTTCCAAAAAAACTTGATTAAATTGTTAAAACTGCGCATGCATTTGTGAAGCATTTACACAATTTTTTGTGCTTTTACGCTTGGTTTGATTTGTTTTTTTTTTGTTTTTTTTTTATTTTCACTTTAAAAATATTCTAGGCATGTTTATTTATATCCACGCATTGCACGCTTAATAAATATAATTTTAAAAAAAAATTAATATTTATGTGTTCTTTATTTTGTGTAGAGATATTAATGCATATAGTCTGTAGTCCGTTAATTAGACTTAATTGAATTTTAATCTAAACAATTTGGCACGCAAAGATCTAATATAAGTATAGAAGTATATGAAAACATAACTCATTAACTTACTCTTGAATCTGCAAAAATATATACAGAGTTTCATCGATTTTGTAGAGGTTTAAAAGCCGGAAAATTCAATGGTAATTTATAGATCTTCGAGCGTTAGGTGCTTTTTTGTAATGGTTTCAGATTTTGTCTTGCACATTGATGTGCTTTGCCTTCGACTTGCATTCGATAAATCTACCCTGTGCGCTATTTTCATAGCCAAAGGGTTTTTGTTGGCTCAATGTACGCAAACTTATGAAATGAGCAGCATTTTTCTGTCCCTTTGTTTAAGAGTAGCGCGGTGAAATGCATTCAACAACAGCACAATTTTGCATGGTATAAAAATTGGCATATTTCTGTAAAACGAAAAGGGCGCATGTTTCCTAGAACAATAAAATCAACAACAAACGCAATTAAAGTGTGACGTTCACGCAGTCACCAATTCGGGAATTTAGGACTCCATTTGATGCAACCAGTGTCATTAAAATGATGTTAAAACGTAAAACCACAAAGATTAATTTAGACGACTCCTCAAATAAAGAAAATGTGAGCTATCATCGAATGCCAGTTAAGTTTGTGCTTAGGATGGACACGAGGCCGGCTTTTGTTTTTTCGATTCCTGCCTTTTGCCCGGGAAGTGCATTCGCATCGGACCCTGTGGATACTTTTTAATGGGTATCTTTTGGAGTGCAATCGTTTGCGTGCTCGTTCTAGCGGTCACTGCAGCGCGAAAATGATAGAGAAAAGCAAAGTTGCAATGGAAAATTAATTTACGGAATACATAATCGCTGCTGAAACAAAAGCATCTTGAGAAATATGTACCTAGTGGCAATCTTTTGCCTATTATGATTATCGAATATTGATTTGTAAAGTTAAAAATAGTCATTTTTATTTGTAATATGTAAAACTACAGGGCTACTTTTTCCAAGAAGAAAGTAAAAATTTGTTTACTTGCCATTAACTATTCGCTTAGGAAGGAATGGACCGATAGTAAGACAAAAATAAACTTTCTAGATCAAATAGCAACCAATGAGGAATTTGTTAAGAACTTAATATTCTTCAGGACAACTACTTGTTGCTTTTTTTTTTTTGTGTTTCCTATTACGCCTGCCTCCACTAAAAAAAAGTATCTATGATTTTTATTGAGTCAGCGAGTGCAGATAAAAATAATTACGATAAAAAATAAATAGATTTTGAACTTAGATTAGCACTTTCAATTCCGATAATAGCCCGTTGTACGTTTCGCAAATGTTTGTAAAATGGTAAAATATGGAAGATTTATAAATAAATAAAATAAACTTCCCTCAGTTACATAACAATTTTATTTAACAAGTTTACTGTCTCCCATGCCGAAGTACAGGGACCTTGCGTATTTATTCACTTTTTCTGGTCACAAAAGGATCAAATTACTTTTTTAAGGTCCAGCTTCTTTGCAGTAAATGTGCTTTTCTCGTTTAAGACAAAACGTAGTTGAAATATATTTTACCAGCTTTTATTTTCTTTCAGAGCACAAGTACAGAGGAATCGAGCTCTGGGTCTACTTCGGGATCGTCCTCGACAAGTGGGAGTTCGACAGGCTCAGAGACGGGTTCAACCAGTTCGGATAGTGAATCCTCCAGCTCTGGAGATGAGAAGGCGCCCGCAAGAACGAACGACGCATCGATTCCGACTGAAAAGGCTGCAAGAAGACGGAGTTCCGACACCAAGCAACAGTCAAAAACTGATGAAAAGATAAATTCAGCATCGGGTGGCTCAAAAAAACTTCAGGTGAACCGAGGCCAGAGGTTGTCCAAAAGCAGCGTATACTCGAGTGAAGAAGATGTCGTTCCAGCAAAGAAGCCCCCTAATAGAAATCCTGCCACGTCGGATCGAAGGAAGATCTCCGAAACTAGAAAATCAACCCACATTCAGGCAGGAGCTCCTCCTGTGGGGGGCGGGAAGGCTCCTCCGGCGGTTGTAAAGCAGCAGCAACAGCAAAATTTTGCCAAGGCTGCTGCGAATCGTCAAAATTTACTAAAATCCCATCCAAAGCCGGCGCCCAAATGTGTTCAGTCGAAAAAGAAAAGTATATTTTCACCAGACAATTCGTCTGATTCTGAGGACGAAGATGAAAAGAAAGTAAGCAAAGGAGCCCCACCTAAAACCAAACAGCTTCCTAAACCTAAACCCAAGTCCGCTCCACAGAGGAAGTCTGCTCCTGTTAAAAAAGAAGAGTCGAAGAGCACGGGCTCATCCGAATGTTCGTCGTCAGCATCTGGGTCCACTTCGTCCAGTGCAAGTGAAGAAACCGAATCTAGCGAAGGTGATTCTTCCCCGCCCGCCAAGAGACCAGCTCAGCGGAAGATCCTTCCTAAGACGAGTAAAGCCACCGAAAGTGGAAAGACGGTAATTTTGTCCGACTCTGACCAGGGCGATCAGGTAAAGACCCCCGCGGTGCGAAAGTTAACCAGATCCTCTAGCACAAGGAAATCGAAGCACCTCACCGGAAAGGCTTCGGACACCGATTCAGATGTAGATCTTGAAAAGCGGTCTATTTCGAAGAGTCCTGTAAAAAAGGCGCCTATTAGCTCAACTAAGAGCAAGGCAAAGGTAAAACGGGACATCAAGGCGACAACGCCCATTCGGTCCACAATTTCCCCCGTGCCTGAGGAGCAAAAGTGTCCGGTGGCTGGGTGTGACTCCACTGGGCACTTGAGCGGAAATTTAGAAAAACATTTTCTTCCCGAAGCCTGTCCGCTCTTCCACAACATGACCGCTGCCGAATGCAAAGACAGGGCGGAAGAAAGGCGTC
This sequence comes from Machimus atricapillus, assembly GCA_933228815.1. NCBI lineage: Eukaryota > Metazoa > Arthropoda > Insecta > Diptera > Asilidae > Machimus > Machimus atricapillus. The sequence continues at coordinate 83,142,313 of OW121784.1, read as the reverse complement.
TAAGGGACGAGGAAAGGAAGAAAGTGATCGCGGGTTTTGATCCCACTAAAAAGATAGTCACACCGGAGCAGAAGACGACGCTCCTGAGCATCAGGGAGATGCGTAATAAATTCAAACCAACTCCCGTGACAGATAAAAATAAGGCAGAGAAATTTGATAAGGATAAAGAGCCGAATTTGGTGGGTTTAGTGCCCGACTATGATTTGAAACTATTCCAGGAGGCTCAGGCAATAGCAAGTGAGAAGGTTGAGAAGGAGGTGAAAGATCTGCCTGTTGGCAAGGGCATTAAGTAAGTAATTTTCTTTTGAATGCCTATTTAAACCCTAAATACTGAATAATCCACTTTAGGTACATAACCATGGGCAAGTATCAAATGAAGGTATGGTACCAATCGCCGTACCCTGAAGATGCCGCTCGCCTCCCCAAAATGTACATTTGTGAGTACTGCTTGAGGTACCAGAAATCGGAAGTTGGGATGAAGAGGCACGCGGAAAAGTGCGTTTGGCGACATCCGCCAGGCGACGAGATCTACCGCAAAGGAAAGCTGCAAGTGTGGCAGGTGGATGGCAAAAGGCATAAGCAATATTGTCAGCATCTTTGCCTACTCGCGAAATTCTTCCTTGATCACAAAACTTTGTATTACGACGTTGAGCCGTTTTTGTTTTACGTGATGACACTATTTGACTCGGAAGGATGCCACACGGTGGGCTATTTTAGCAAGGTGAGTAAAATGTTGACAATAGACTTTAATTTGGTAATGATAAATAGACTTAACAATGATAATATATATAATTTAAAAAAAAAATTGCGGTTCCCAAATTACTCACTTAATTTTTCTTCCAACTTGGAAAAATAATTATAGAGCTTAATTCTGTTGTATGGGTTGACTTGTAAATCACATAGTAAAAAAACACATGCTGTGGTCTATTTTAGAACTCTTCATATTATTTATCTTAAAAGTTACGTCTTTAGTTGAGATTGATTTATACATTGAAGAAACTCCATCTCTGTGGAGAATTTGAATGTACATAGCATCATCTCTGCATCAAGTTATTAATAGTTTTGAAAATTTTATTTTGCCTATAACGAAATGTAATATAAATTACCGTAAATTATGCATAAGCATAAGCGTTAAATCTTTGGGGGTGAGCACGTCGAAAATGCAAAGGAATTAGCGCTTTGAGAAGTGTGCGATTAAAGCACATCAAAACTCCGGGGGTAATTAAAACAAAAACGACTTTTCATTTCTTTTTCGTCGGCTATGCCCTTTGAGCAGAGCCTTCCTCACTCACGTCTAGGGATGCCATTCGTCTGCCTTTTCATCCGCCTTAACTCAAGTCTTATCAAAAGGAAATTTAATAAAATTTCATCCACCCGCACACAGGGCTTTTACTTTAGAGGCAACACGCTGGTTGAGATTAGGCAGCGTCCTCCTCCCATAATCCCCCGGGCTTAAGCGAAAGCTGCGGAAAAAGCTCCGTTGCTTCACACACACATACGCCGGCGTTCCAACCCTGACCATACCCAAAAATGTCGCATCCTACGTTCAGTGTCAATGCCCACGTCGCAGCGTGCCCCTCTTAACCCCAACCTATCCACTAAACTTTTGTGTACCTAGCCTCAAACCGCCCGATTGTCCTGTACCAGTGTGCGAGGCGGGGCGTCCTTGTGGTAGTGCAGACTGCGTTCGCAGACTTTTATCGCTCCATGCCGCGGCTAAGGGTGAAGAAGCCGACTCCAAAAATTAGGGAGACCAAGAAGGACTCCGCACCGCGAGGGCGAACGGGGCAAGGGTGCCCCGCAAGCACCTTTCATTGACATGCTCGCGATATGACGAAGTTATAATTAGAAATTTATATTTAATCCTCGCTTCATCTACCATTAGACTGGGGACCTGGGGCCCTGCTCCTGCTCCTGTTCGCGCCGCCGTTGCCGCCTTTTGCACGGGCTCCGCGTAATTTATGGGTGACCTATAACTCCTTCCTCCCTTTTTCTGTTTGTTAGTCAGACTAGTTCGCGAGCCCGGTCTGTAGTCTGTAGGTACATAGGGCTGGCAGGGTCTGTCGAAGACACACTACGCAGCCATTTACCCCTTTATGTGTCGACAATACAGGGGATGCTGTCTGCTGTACCACTACGCTCGTCCTCGGGGTTGGCGAGTCTCGGCGTGGTCATTGAACTCAGTGGAATCCCTAAACACTGTGGTAAATTGGTTTTTTGTCGTCTCCCTGAACTACAGACAAAGGCGGGTGTCTCCTGTTTCCTCGTACCTCGGCCCTGGACTGTAACATGTCTAGCCGTAGTCTGGGCGTTCTTTTTTCATCTTGGGCTGGGGCGGAAGGTGGCGCAGGGCGCACGGTCGCATCGGGATCAAATCCCATCACACTGGGACCCATATTTTTCGAGTCCCGTTTAAGGGTTGGGATAGGACTGGTTCAGAAATATATTTTGCATTCATTGCCACCAGGCGAGACAACGTTGCCAGGATACGGGGGGGAGTGAGGGATGTTCAAGTTAATGGAAATTCTGGGTATATATTACGGGCCCCGAAGCCCGAGCACTCCGGGACTCCCTCCTGCCTGGAGACTTTGCTCATGTTCGGGAGCTGCATAGGACAAAGACCTCGCTCCGCAACGTACGAATTATATTATTGTCCTCTCTGCGATATTTTGGGGACGCCGTTCCCGCTGTATACCAACTGGAATACGGGAGCCTTGTGCTAGTTTCGCGCGTTAGGGCTGCGTCCGTGTTGTCTCTTTCGTGTATTCTGCAGCATCGCACCCAAATCTGGGGAATGGGGTTTCGTTTGGAAAGGGCAAAATGCTCGATGCCAGTTTTTGCCTATATATGGCAGCGTAAAATTTGAGTATCTGGGATGAGGCCACGAGAGACGGGAGCTACATGCAGCCGAGACCGGTCACTGAACCCGAGCCAGCCTGGGAGTTGTAAATACATAGTATTTTAGCCAGGGATGTGCGGAATTCGTAGCTATAGATGCTAGACACATCTACGACCCTCTTGCACCGGTGGTTTGGGGCGCATAGGAACCAAAAAATCTTCCTTGCGCCGAAATACTTTTCCCCTCAGCGCCGTTTGCGGACTTAGGTATGGGCCGCACTATGGCAACCGCCGTCGCTTTGGATCTAGGCACCCGCTCCTTCGGTCCTTTCATAGGACGATTTTTATATCATTATTTCGGTGTTGACTTTTCGAGGAGTTCTCCTGGCCCTGTCCTCTGTGTGCACAATGGCACTCATCCGCCATAATAATTTTGAAGATTGGCTCCCGCATATTAGAAAAAGTGGTCCGCATGAATAAATGAATTACAGAGGTCACCTCTTCTCATTTGCATGCAGAAATAATGTAAATATTGGTCCTTCTGTGTCATTCACCTTATGAATAGAATAAAAGAGTATTATACGTCTTGATTTTTGCTCTACTCCTGGATCTAATTTGGTTCAAACAATATGTTAAAACAATTTATTTTTTATAAAAAGAGAATGCTTATTTATATCAACAAAACAAATCGTGGTCGTCAGAATTTTGTATGGGATTTGGATTTTTTTTGATTTCGTGAAGAGATGACAAGCGTTGCTTAAAATCATTGGCCTCAATGTAACTTATTCTGTATACTTTTATAAAATAGATGGCTCAATAGAGCTAGATTTCAGAACCAATAATGATTATCTATTTGGTAAATATAAACTTTTTAAGAGCTATCGTTATTTCGATTCTATCGGTTTCGAAATTCGACCGATTTGCAAGTTATTTACTTTTGGCATGCGAAATTGCTTAGGACAATTTACCATTCCAAATGAATCTCATTATGCACAACATATTTTTTGCGTTCTGTAGCGGCGTATAATTTGTGGAAGTATCGATAAAAGCGTCATATGCCAAATTATATGTTTTCAACGATTTTTTTTAATATTTGTGGACCCACCTGGAACTTCAGAAATTAACGAATTTGTGAAAAAGTTGCTCGAGTGTCTGTGCAGCAAAAAATTAATTTGTCGTCTGGAAATTCCGATCAAATTTCATTATTCGATTTGATCATTTAGAACCCTGGTCCCGACCGTGCCGACCAGCCATCGATAAAATTATTCGTTTCGAAAAGCATTAACTCAAGAAGTAACATAAATTTCGACCACACCAGCTTAATTTGGGTGGACTACCCAAAATGACTTCTTTAACGACGCCAACATATTTCTACATCGAAACTAACGAGCCAGCAACACTTCCGTTTCTTCTTCGCGGTACCCCTGCCTTTCTTTGTCGGGGATCTTCCCCCCCGGTGCCTTTCCTGTACACACACTGGGCCAGGGAATCTTGGAGGTATCCCACCTTTACGAGCTGTCTCGGTGCTTAACTTTTTGGCTTGATATATAAAATTATCGTTCGCATAACGTCATGAATTGTTAATTTTTATGAGTTTAATGGATTGCTTCTTTCCAGTTTGTTCTGCAGGTTCACTTAGTCTGCGCGAGGCAAGAGTAAGTAGATTCTGCGGCGATGCAACTATACTAAATTAACATGAGTGACAGCGCATCAAAACGCGGCATCACCTCTCACTTACCTGGTAGACTAAGCCTTCGGGCATTCCCAGACGCGGGAGGAAATTAAATTAGTTTAATATTTGATTTTATGAGGAAGGCGATTACGGCGCAGCGTGGTGCTGCTCCTGACCTCTCGCGCAGAGTTATGATTTCTTCAGCGGCTTGTTCGAATTTAATTAATGCTTTGCCTTTACGGCCATTTAACACTATCTACAGAAAAATAAATCGAATCGAGCGTACCCAAACTGGCACTTGAAATAATGTTTGCATGTCGACTTGGCACTTTTCTTAATTTGATTTTGATGTTCTCGCGGAAGATTTCCTATTTTCGCAAAGAGTTATTTTTTTATTGTCATAATTAGTTTTCAAACAGTTAACATTTCACATTCAAACCACGAGCTATTAAAGTCGTATATTTCCTCTGTTTTGACAAGATTTCAGAACTAAGGCTATGTGCCAATTCTAGTGAGATGATATCATTTCAATCATTTCGTTTTCGAAAGCAAGGTAACTGCGAAATGATCCATTTGAACGCAATCATTCGAGTGACAGAATTTTTCAATTCATTTACAGTTGGGAAATGGCAGATAACATATCTATAAACGTATGCCTTTTATTATAATAATTGTTACTAACCGAGCAAAACTCAGTTAATATTTCGGCAGTCGAAATGATACTTTAAAAGAAATGGCATACTTATTTTGGCATTTAACAACTAGTTTCATTTCAAATAAATTGAAATGATATTCGAAAATCTATTGGCACACGACCTAAGGGAGCAGTTTTCGTGATCCATTCAAAATTCTCATCTCCATGAACAAATAAATTTTCAATTTATTTAAAGAAAATGTCGTTGCCTTTGGGAACTAAAAAAATAAAATACATTACCATAGGTTTTTGAAAATGCATGAATATGTACCTAACTTTCTATCATAACAAAAGTACCCAACCATAATATGTATTAGTGGTGTGTAATATAACCAAAATGATAAAATCTATTAAAAAATTTTTCTTCAATCTTACGTCGCACACTTATTAAATTGGTTTCCCCCCTGGCAAGTAGCAATTGCGATGAATAGCTAAAATCCTCCTGGTGAAGCTGGCCATTATCGCCGCGTCCAGACAGAATCTCATAAATTAAAGAGCATATTCGCTTGGGAGAATAAGAAAGGACAACGACCAAATAAGTTAAGCTAGCGCAGCTTCACCACTCCAAGGAAAACAAAAGTTCAATACATTCGAGCGGAGTTTGGTTTGGGCAGCCCGACGGTACATCCCAAGAAAACTTTTATTACAAGGGGCGAGTATACAATCATAATGCAAAATGTCTGTTGCTCAGAAATGTTCGTCTTCGGAAGGCACATGATGGAAAATGGGAAAATCCTCCGGTTTTAATGCATAGATAGGAAACCGAGAAGACGTTGAGGGTTCGCCATCGACAGCGCCCAGAATCTCCTTAAATTGGGGCGGAAAAAATGTCTTAAGAATCAAGAGATTTCTTTGGTCTGGTGTCTGTGGATGGAAGGGTGCGGCACAACACAGTTATAACAAACTTAGGAGATGTGTTCGAGACACTATTAGGGATGATCTCATTGATTTTTTATATTGTGAAATATCCACGCGTGGGGTTTTTTTCCATTTTTTCAATCTTCGAGAAAATAGCTCTACAAAGATGCTTAATTCTAATTAGATCTGTCTTATTTCGACTGGGGGCGAGATGTTTAATTACCGCGACGGTTAATGAAGCCTTATTATTGTTAAAAATTTCAGTAGCTGAAATATAATGCGTTCTTGCTGTTCTAAATAGGTACAACGAAGAAGTTGTTACAATCAAGGCAACAATAATAATCTCATTAAGTCTCGTTAGCCGCTAATTGTACTTATGTATGTAACCAAACGTGAAGGGATATGATAGTTCATAAAATTCGTAATTGCTTCGTTTACTTTTGTGAAATTTAATTTAGACTCTGTGATAAAATATAATCAGAAAGAAAGATAAGCGCCATAGTTTTTTCATATGCTTCGCTTACATTAGAATGCAAAAAAGGTACAACAAAAAGAGTTCCTTTCACTGTCTGTCACAGTCCAAAGTATATTTAATAAACGCAGATGAGGTAGGGAAATAACCTTCGTCATAGAATAACTTTTCAATCTGCCTATGTGTATTTCAGCAAAAATATTGAACTATATTTTCACTCATTTATATTGCTGCATAGCTTTTAAAGAAATTAAAATTAGTGCTAAAAGTCATACATATGTAATATGAATGGCTCAATTACATTGAACGTACATGTACTTCAAGACAGTTACAGCTCGAGGAAATCAATTTTGGTGGGGCTAACTACCTATACTTCAAAAAAATAAAAGTAATTTAACGAGCTTCTTCAGTTTTCCAATCCTACGCAAGAGGTATCCGTATCACATTCAGAGCGTTAACCGAATTTAAATATTCGGTTTCTCTAAAAGTAGTTTTACATTTTACAAAAATGTGGCAACATTAGAAAATACGTGATTTCATGTAGTAATAATTTTTATTTGCAAAAGATCTTTTAGGCTTATTTCACTGGTGTCATTGGATAGCTTTTCAAAAATTATTTGGTACGGCCTTCTCCTTTTTTCAATCCGATGTATATTTCTTGAGTTATCCGACAATCCTGGAGCTTTTTTGACACCGGGCAGCATCCTCCCCGGCACTTCCTGTAACGAATTAAACAAAATGTTACAGATAAAATTTCCTATTTTTTTACGGCAGAATTCGACTCTGCAATAAAAGTTAGGGGTTTCCACTAAATTTTTATGTTTTTACTAAAAACTGGGAAATTTGCTACTTGTATTTGTAAAAAACTGTGAATATTACACATTGTTTAGAGTGCAGGTATTTGCATTTAAATTTTTGCGTCCTTTAAGAGTAAAAAACATATTTTTGATAATCTGCTTTGCAAAAAAGGCGATTTTAATCCCCAGCCTAACAATTCATAATTGAATTTTTCGTACTTGGGCCAAAAACATCCTGTGGGCGCCCCTTAATGCCATTGCTCGCTATCTAGACTCCCTGGGATTACGGGTGCTGCTGTGTGCAATTTATTAATCAGAGGAGACCCGATGAAAGCATGAAGCCATAGCCGAGCCCAGTCGAATTCAAATGTGGCCTTTTTGCAAAGGGTTAGTCTTCACATTTGTTAATAAATAGCATCTCCCGCCTTGTGTGCAGTATGAATGTACATACTAACAGGGTCGAAATTACGCAATTGATTATTACATAGTCGGTTCTTTGGCACGGAGGATATGCTCAAATCTGAGTTTTGTATCAGTTCAACAAAGGAAGACACGTACCTGCTAGACAACACAATTTATAGTAATGAAGAGATTCGAGCAACGGTAGGCAAGGTATAGCTTTTGAGCTCCCGATTGCTTTGAAGTACATATGGACTTATGCTGGTCAGTCATCTGCATAAACATACATTCTATGGAATATGTCAAACAGGAGAGGAGGCAGTACATCAAAAACCATTGTAGCTACTTTATGACATCTAAGGGACAGGGATTCAACATCAATCTGGTAGACTATATTTTTTCAATCTGCACATCTTAGCATCTTTAATCATCATTAAGTCTTAGAAAGTATTCCAGAATTTACTCAAAAGACTAATTATAGTATGCAAGAGTAATGTAATTCTCTTCTTCTTATATCCAATGTATAATTTGTTGCCAACGATGTAAAATTTAGAGTCATACCATATCGAATTTATAAATCCCTTGGCGGTCCAAAACTAGACACCGTCAAAGCATTACCAAGCCAACTTTATTCAATTCCATATATCATGTGCCTTTGTAACAGCTGTTCGGTTTCAGCAGGTTAATTTTAAAATAAAGGAGAGGGTCCTTTTGTCGATGTTCTCGACTATTTGCTTAACACCCATCCTCATCCACTAGGTACTCCTGTTCCTGTATGCAAAATTTAAATCTGTAAGGGACACGAGAGGAGCATATATTTCGAGAGTGTTGCTTTCGTCTGGCTGATGGCTCATGCGAATTCGTATAATTTTCATGGTTTCATGAACATTTTTTTTTTTTTGCAGCGGAAACTTACGATTGCTCAAAGCATTTTCTCTGAAGTTGGACGGACATTGTACTTTTCATTTTGTAGATCAAAAGGGTTTTTAGTAGGTATTGTTTAGATTTTCTTTCAGGTGCTCGCACTTCATTTGTTTTCCATAGAAGCCCATAGAACGATCTCTTCCTGTACAAATATTGGGCGATGTTGCAATTATCTTTGTTACATTTACAGCATTCTTTTTTCTCAGAACTTTTTTTTTAATATACCTTTCGGTGAAATGAAATCATTAATGTTAGTGTACATTTCGATCTAAAGTAAGTAAAACATGTAAATATGCTAATAAACGAAGCAAACTACAGTAATAAAAATAAAATCAGAACAAAGCATGAAAGTGAACTTGAACAGATGATTGAGCAGTCAACGCGAAACAAAAAATTCACACATTTATAAATTAATCTATACTGAAGTAGCCACAGCATAAAAATTAAAACTGAACTTCTAGAAAGGAAAAACTTATGTAAAAAGTCCCATGCAAATTTAAGTGATCCTGGTCCATCTTCTGCATTTGCTCGCATTTCAGAGGCCTTAAGTGCGAGCAGAACACCTGCCATGCGAATCTAAGACGAGCGAGCAATTCAATGACGATTCCCTCTGAAACTCCAATGGCCTATGATATTGCATGGAAACTGATTCATTTATTTGCCGTCAACTGGATGCGGTTCGCACAACGTGAGCAAAAAACGGACCATGTTCTTTAAAAAAAGTTGAGACGGAAATTCCTTAAGACGCGAAAACCCAAGTTTATCGATTTTTCCTGGAAATCTTTCGTTTCGCATGATCCTCCCGGTCTCGAGACTTGTGTTGTACGAGCGAAGCATCCGAGTGTTAAGGTGGAATCATTCCACCGCTGCAAATGTGTCCAGTCATTGACCTTATTCGCACTGCATACCAGCCAAAGTATTTAAACATTTTTATGACTCACTGGTGCAGTGCACAAAAACACTTTCAGCTTAGAGAGGGTCGGATATCTTGCTAATCGTGCTAAAGATAAAACCGCACAAGAGGTAGGAAACATTTATCTCAATTGTTCGGAGTTTCGCCATCTATAAAAATTCCTTTCGCGGAGTTAGCCTAAAACCTGTATAGTTCTAGCCCACCAGCTGGTTTTCGCATTGTGTCTTTTGCCTGTCTATCGCACTCTGTCCGGCCGTGTGGCCAAGGTCATCTTAAAATTGAACAATAATTATACTAGGAAATGCTGAGAATTTTTCACTTCCCTTTTGTTTTATTTTGAAACATGCTTTAATTTTTTTATTCATTCGCCTCTTTATACTTTTGTCTTTTTCTTCCAGGAGAAGAATTCCTTCCTGAACTACAACGTCTCTTGCATTCTCACCTTACCGCCGTATCAGCGCAAGGGATATGGCCGATTACTCATCGATTTCAGTAAGTACAGTTTGACTCGCATTTGTTTAGTCTTAGATTTTTGCACGCTCTCATTGCGGCAAATAAATTTTGTCCGATTCGTACATGCAGCAAGGTCGGATATTATCTGTCACATTATAATAAAATTATAATAGGGCACTGTGACGTCATTTCGATTTCATTTCGTATGGAAATATCCCTTCAGAGGTCCAATTAAATTGTAATTCCCATATATGTACGTATATGTACATATGTAATGTACTCGCGCAAATCGACTCAGAGGATGATGATGATGGCACCAAATTAACGCTAACAATTCAAGCTTTCAATATCGTAAGCTGAAATTTCAGGCTTTCAGTATTGTTAACTGGAATTTCATCTTTAATATGTTGCTATTATTATCCAAATTGATTTAGTACATTTTTAATTAATGCTCTGAGTCGATATGATTGCTCGTGAGTGTATACAATGTATATGACTCAAAATGCAAAAGTTGATGCATAGACAATTAAAAGTTTTAATTTAGCTGTCCTGTAAGAAAGAATCATGTATCGCCGCATTGTAAAGTAGCATCTGTTCCATATGAAAACTTGATCTGAGCCGGGACGATGAACTCGAGCAAATCAAAATGCGAAACATGTGTCTACCATTAATACACGTATGAGCTAAAAAGTGAGTGAACCGCAAGTGCTGGAATGTACTTGCAATTTAAAATAAACGCAACGCCAAGAGCGCGGTGGCAGCTTCTTCACGAGCTCGGGCCCCGTCCCTGAGACCCAGTCGGGGGATAGAAGAGTCTCAGAATCTCCCGAAATCCACACTCGGCCGGAGTCGAGCTTTCGAAGCTATTTCTTTCGAGACGACGGGATCCGCGAGGAGTTGTCTTCTATCGCGACAAAATGATGTCATCATCCGATTAAAGTAGAAAATGCACATTGGTCTTTCGAGTTCGTTTTCAGTTTTCTCGAAGTCACTGGGCTTATGAGAAGCAATAAACTGGTTTAACTGCGCTCATGAGCCCGTGATTATTCCTAGAAAAATTCCTCTATCATATGGTCGATTTGGCACAGCGCGCCTCCCATACTTGCGCCCTGTCGAGCTCTCGCAAACCCGTTTATAAATAGTCGGGTTCAATGCTAAAAATAGACGTCCAGCGCTATTTTTACTATTTAGTGGCTGGCGGTGCAGAGCGCGAATGAAGGCGATGGCATGATCATGCCCGTCGCGCGATTCTGCACCGTCGTCTGGCGTCGCGGATCGCTATGTTTTTATTTCGCGGGATGTCGTCACCGATAAAGGTCGTCTGGTGATCAGCAATTTTATGATTGAATATGGTTGGCTGTTGCGATGGCGGCTTACGTTTATGGGCATGAAAAATCGTCAGCTGAAGGTGAAATATTTAATCGTTTCGCTTCGTCTACATGTATTTCGTCGAGATCGACTGATCGATGATGTTGTGAGTCGTTCATCGCTAAATTGTCTTTGAGGAAAGTTGAACGATCGGAGTATCTCATGCACGTGTGGGTAGATTTTGCCCATACTAATTAAAATATCTTTGGTTATCTTAACAGTGCATGATCGTTGGACTGCCAACCATATGTATGTATGTAGGTGACATCATTTCAAACTGCTTAGGAGGTTACCGTTAAATTCTATGACAAATTGCTTTAAAATTCGTTTTCAGACAAACATGACAACGTTTTTAAAAATATACTTAAACTTTGTATTTTAGCTACCTGATGAAATCATGCACCATTTTTTAATGAAATGAGTAACGCTTGTGAGAAATCTCTAAAACACTTTTGCCTAGCCATATTCGTACTAAATCTTAAAAAGTTTGGAAGTGCAAATGTTTGAACGAACTTCTTGGAGTTTGCTTGATCAAATTATACTTAAACACTTACAAACGTTTTACAATATGAAAATCTTCACCTTGGATTATTCAAAAATGAAAACTTTGCGAAGCTTTTTATACGAGCACAACTGCTCCAATAATCTTGATAATTTAAATAAGTTCAAATTTTTAAAAATATCTTGTAAGTACTGTACATGCGATATCGCCCTAAATAGAATATGTGCGCAATAACTCACAGCAACAGCTGATGTAACTTAAGCCTTCACGACATTTTCGCATTAGACTGAGTAAATTGTGCGCACATTGACGCCATTCTAGAGAAATTGCTAGGACTTCTCCATAGTCTTGGTCGAAAATATCGCATCTGAGTATCTACTAAAAATGCCCCCCGCCCACTTGAGCACTTTAGTACCGCCATTAGTCGGTTTATTTCAACGAATGCGAGGCGTAGAAAGCATTCATATCACGTGAATTTATACCTAAAGAGAATATCTTTCCTTACAGAGAAATTTAGTAAAAGTGTGGATGGGGCAAACACTTAAATGGCGCCAGCAATGACAAGGTATTTACGTCACGGAGTTATTTCTGAGTTATGCACGTCATCCATTCATCTGCTCATTGTTGACTTTGTAACCCATTCATTTGGGAACCAAAGTAGGCCAATGGATTCGCAAGAGCCCCACTCTAGGCTTCGGCACTGTCGTCCGATGATAATTTTAATTTAAATTTGGAAATTTTGTAATCGATTAATTTAGATGCAGCTAAAACGCCTACTGTGCTCTCGGCAGAATGTCGTCATGCCGAGGAGTGGCTTGCGCTTCTAGTAACGCCATATTAGTAAATGCTTCTTTGCATAAATCAGCAGCGAAATCAGCGGACTTAGTCAACGCAAAATGATTCCAGAAATTCTTTTAGCATGGAAATCATGTTCATTCATAAAATTTTCTGCTGCTGCTTCTGTTCCGCCTACATGCTAATTGTGTAGGTAAATCATGGAAAATTTATTAAATAGGTGGAATGCATATTGACTTGCAAGTGATATCCTCTTTATTTAAGCTGCCGCCAAGGTATTTCGATATTAAATGGCGTTTTCGAGGCGACAAGAAATAACTGGTACTCTCTTTAAATGTAAAAAGCTAATAACATATTAGCAATTTGGAATCCAGTTTATACATATATAAATCGAACGATTGACGTGTCGAATTCACACATCGTCTTCATTCGATGTCGGTTTGCAATCACTTGAGCTGAATATCTACCATTGTCAGTTTTTAAATTCTTCCTACATATTTCTGCTAGCCACATTAAAATTATAAATTAAGATCGTTATTAAATGAAAAATCTTGTAGTGCAAATTTATTTCCTAAAAAATTGATAAATGTATTGCTTCTTTTGAAAGGTAACTTAAAATGATTAGATGCAATTAAGATATTATTTCGAAGCATTTGCAACCCTGAAAAGGTTTATAGAACCTTCCTTTTTGTAGCTAACAAGAGGCTTACAACCACGGAGAACTGCACGTCTATATTTCGGTCTACTAATAGCATAATTATTAACTATAGCTCTCTGTTGAAGCACCAATTTTGCTATTTTTATTCCCATAATTCCCGCTTCCGTGCCGAGCAAGAAAATGAAGAGTTCCCTCCGATAACTCGTTAAAGTCAACATTAAGGATTTAAAAGGCGGTTTCTCACTCAGCAAATAAGGCAAGTCCTCCACCGACGAAGCCGTCTACAACTTGAAGATTAATTCAATTATTATAAGCGATGAGGTTTCTTTATGCGCCGAAATCCAGCGCAAAAGGAAAAGTGAAATAATTTTTCTGCCACTGAAAGGCCTGGGCTTTACCCAACAGCAAACATTAATGTATTATTCCGGTGAGCGCAACCCGGCAACCCCTGCCCCTGTGGCTGCGGTTATAGCTCGTTCAGAAGCAAAATTAACATAGTCTGGCAACACAAGCAATTTTATTGCCAGCTCTATTCATCGAGCCTCTTTGGACTGCACAGATGAACTTGTCGTGTGAATGAATTTACGCTTACACACCAGGAGCCGGTGACGCTTTCCACACGGGGCCCCCACTTCCCACTTGTAGCGCCCATTTTCATTCAAATTTTTTCCTTCACTTCAGCGCTGCAAATTGCGCTCCTCGAAAAGGTGGTGCCTTAATTTCAAAATGAGAGGCGAAAGGCGAAATGAAAGCAGCAAAAACTACACAGATGGCGGGGGCCCGTGCCCCCGGTGCACTTTGCATAGTCGAGTCTAGGCGCAAGATGCACCCATTTCTCCTCCCAGTCCCGCCCACAAAGATGTTCTGCTTCACTCAACTTTTCATGAAGCTCTCGCCGGGCTCCGAAGTAGTGCACTGTGACGAGCAGGCCTCTCCTCAAAGGCCTCATTGACGGAATGTGCAAGATCTGATAAAGCCCAGCTCGCCCTATTTGCAATTTTTTCTTTTATTTTTGTTAATTTTCCTTCCTTCGAAGTTTTGCTCGACATTTTTTTTGGGCGGAAGACCGTCAGTGACGGAAATAAAAACAAAGAGCTGCAAACTCAGACAGGATCTTCTTCTCACTAGTTTTTTTTTATATAGTATATATTTTTTCCTCTAGGCTAAGGACGGGTAGGCTTTCATCTTTTCGTCGGCAAAGACGATGACACACATGAGTTGGCAGACATTTTGACAAGGATCTTGTCTGGTGTCCTCATTACTGTTAATCTGGTCGAGGATGCTCTTAAGGCCTGATTAAGTGGGTCTTCATGTCTCTATGTCACTAAATGGGGCTTCTTTCCGCAATTGTTTTTAAGTTCGAAGCCGGGATTGATCTAGAAAGTGGCACCATTCAATATATGTATGTATGTATATGTATTGAAATAGGCTCTGCCGTATCGAAAATCAATAAAAGACAGCCAATCAAAATTGTCCAATTCCGCGTATTAATTTCCAAAGCTTAATTGTTCCGCTTTTGAATTCAGTTTGTTTTAACCTCAATATCTAGTACACTAGGTATTTTATAATTAGATCTTATCCTTTCAAATTCTAATACAGGGCCCTAATTATTATCTTAAAGGTTGTAAGTAAGCAAGGTACCAAGTTATGTAGGTATACATATGTGTCTGCCACTTATTACCTTATAGATGATTCTAGGCTACGAGATACAGCAGGCAATGTTCATCTAACTGCTAAGGTTTTGGCCTTAATCCTGATGGCACTTTACTTATGAGACAGAAAAATTGTCTTCACTTCAGATATATCGTTAAAAATGTGAAAGAGAAGAACAAATAGAAAATTTGATTCCAGGTGATTAAGTATTTTAGTATCATAGATTTTAAAATAATTATAAATTATCTTAAGTACATAATTTTTCAAATTTTAAATGAATTATCCCCAGCGTGATAATTACCTTAGATTTAAAACGACACAGTCGCGAACGAATCATTAACAAGTAACTGCATATTGATGTCAGAGCACTAAAGGATCGAAATTGAAATTTTGATTTAAATACATTTTATAGCATTTAGAAAGTTATGCCATCTTTGTCCCAGCCCATACGATTGCAAATTTTCTAACAATTAAAGATTCAGGTCGCTCTTTTCGTTTCGATTAATATCCTCATGATTTGTCCGAATCTCTTTCACGGGAATCAAACCTCTAATTATATGGCAAATTACTGAACTTGATTTTTACATCCGTTCGCCATTCTTCTCGTAGGAAACTCCTTTGAATTGCCATCTTTTCGCATTGATGCTTCTTGATTGTTGCATATTTACGGTTGATTGTATATTTGTGATTCACGTTTGAAATTTCTAAACTAAATTGATTAATAATTACATATAGCGTTCTCGCTAAAATTGCTTTTACCTTGATTATGCACATTTACTCACGTTATTTGTTTTTTTATAATTTACTCTAGCCCTGGCAAAATGTATAACGTATCTTCTGGTTGATTGGTGAATTTTTTAAAGCAACGTTATTTTTCTTCGTTTGATTTTTTCGGTCTGTTGCATTTTATTTCTTTAAAATTGAGTTTTATGATCTATGTAATAAATTAACTTTGTTTAATAGCTTCCTTGTTCACGACGTCACTGTTTAATTTAGAATGATTTCGCACCACTCTCATTCTGATTAAATGGTTCACCTGTCTGAGTCATTTGCTTTGCTAAATCAAACGTTATGCCTATTCCTCTAATTGCAATCGATGAGTTTTCATTAGTTTAAAATTATTTTTTTTCTCTCAATTTTTAGATAAGTCACATAAAATGTTAGGAAAACCATATTTTTGTGTTGTCAAATAATTCAACCCCTGAGAGGTACAACAAAAATTTCGATTTTGTCTCGAATCTTCTTTTCGCAAATAAAGATTAGCTTATTGCGAAAAAAACACAAATGGGGGGGCCATCGTGTATGTAAAAGAATTTACTTTCCGCATCTGATGTGCTATAAACGACAAAATTTATGCGGGCAACAGCTGAATCTTTCAATTTGTATTACATTTTAGCATAAGCTTGCCTGAGAGCCTTAATGAGGAGGTGCAACGAATTGCCACTTTGAGGGAATTAACATTTTTAATGATTTCAAACAGCCAGGCCGGGGACGGTAACAAATTTTCGTGAAACAATTTTTTCTCCTATAAATTTTAAGGTAAGTCTCGTAAATTTGGGATTACAAACTATCACGCGAATGCAGCCATAACTTCTCAAAAATCGCCCGTCTTGGTTAATGTATGGGTATGTAGACCGCCACCACGAGTGAATCATATTAAGCTGTTAAGGGTATTAAGCAGTAAAAAGAAATTAAGCCCATTAGTCGATTCGTTGCGGTCTTCATCCAGGCACAAAGCCCGCAGGAGGGCGTAATTCGCGCAACCAATAAAAATACCACCGAAATCAATTTACAAAAGTACTGTAATTATACGAGTGCAAATATGTGTCATTCGAAATTAATTCTGGCTACGGCGAAAATGGCCTCAGATTGGGCTGGCAACAACATGAATGAGTTAAGCAACCTGAATGAATGAACCCGGTGCACGTAAGCCCTGGGCGAACGGAGTGGCCGAACAAAAAATCGCAACATAATAACCATCACTCTCGATTATTAAGAAGCCGGGCATAAGTAGGTATGTATAAAATGAAATTTTACAAGGCAAAGGAAGGGTTAAGTCAACAGTCAACACAGAGGCAAGGCGCTGGGGTGTGCTCCGTGTGGCTGTGGTTTGAGCAGGGCTCCTGCATGTGCATCGACACACATTAGTGCACGCCTGTTGCTATAATAACGGGGAGTTAGAATGCAACACCCAGGCCCAGCAACTTCAACTGCAACCCACAGCTAAAGCTGGAACCACTGAGCCAAGCAAAAATGCAGAGCCCAAGTGGGCTGTGTCTTAAGTGTCTGAAAAGTGAGAGAAGCGTGAATTTAATGCACCGCAGGGCAGCCAGTCAGGTAATTACACCCCACAGTTGTGCAACCCACAATTACGCACAAATATGGATGAGAAATGATGCTACGAATAAACAAAAATTATGGCAAAAGCGAAAAATGGATGGAAAAAATTTCGCCACCGATAGGCACCAGGCACTATGACGTAGGCTCTGCCGCAAGTTCTGATAGGGTAGGATTTTAAGAAGTGCTTTACCCAGCACATGAATAATATTCACTGCATAGAATGCTTTGTAAGGTGTTCGATAGTTTGTCGAGGAAATTAGGGCGCCGGCTGCCGTATGCCGAGCTCCCCAACACAAAAAAGGCCTTCATTATAAAACAATTTGAAGGAGTGTAACAATTCATGTAGACGAAACTTTCTTTTGACGGCAGTACGTCGTGCACGACAAAGTAAAAATTGTAACAAAAGCTCACACTGCAGAACTGAATTTCCTTTTAAGGGGGAGGAACAAGACCTACCCGCACCAATCGGCTCACTGATGGTGGGGATAGAGCCGCAAGAATTATGTTACTGTCGTGAATTGTCTAATCATGAATTACTTGCTTAATTAATTAGTTATTTTCTTAATTATCTGCACATCATACTTAGATCGCGTGCAAATTCATAACTAAATTGATTTTAATGAACTATTTTTACAAGCTGATGTAGTCTCGTAAAAAGTAGTCTCTCCACAGGCCATTTGGGCAAGAACGTGACTAAACGAAACGATTCATTTGTTATACGGCTGAATTGCTCAGAAATGTTTTTATATACTTATGAATATTATGCATGTACCTATGTAATTAATTATTCAACCAAAGATCCGATTAATCCTTTATCGCTTCGTCTTTGAAAATGCAAGGCTTCTGTCGATCTAGTATAGATTCAGCAATTAGTTTTGTTAAGCTGAATTGTACATATGTATAACGAACGTCGGGCTTAGGGGAAGATTTTGTTTTATCAAATGATAATATGTACTATTATTTTAAAGGATTTTTTTGAATAGCTTTAGAATAAATTATTTACAAAATTTACAAAAAGGTAAAAAAATTAAAAAATAAAAATATTTTGCTTAGACGCTTAGCTACAGTATTTAATTTCGTTTTATAAGTTTGCCAAAACGACACGCGTACACAAATTTTTAAAAAAAGTTTTAGAAACAAACTTGCTCATTCGTAAAACCTAACCGTCCATAACAAAGTATTTATAATTTTGTTGGTTTTTTTTATACTGCAGATTATTGGATAGTTCTATTTTCGATTACAAAACGGGGAAAAATCGAAATGATTGACCCGATAAAGTAAGTTCCCATCTTAAGACGATTGTCTTTCTTTTATGGTGAAGTAGTGAAGTAGACATCACACTTTTGCATCTTTTTGAATGATAATATTGGACTCACCTCTTTGAACCACGCCCTTTTTAGACAGTCTACAAATAATGTTGAATTTTAATTTGATTGGTTAAGTTTTGTCAATTAAAAAAAATTTACCTGAATCGACAAAATGAGAGAGGACTAGAAGAAAAGTAGGAGTGCGATACTTGCTCCAAGAACCAAAAAAAAGCAATTTCGTGTTGTGCTCAAATATTTATATTGACAAAATGAGACCTTTAGCGCAATTCTGTAAACATTTTATAGCTTTACCAAACAGTCGTATAATTGAGATGGATATTTTCTTTTCGCGGCACACAATAAGAGTTGTCTTGGATGCTATTCGCCATTCAAATAGTCGGGAAATGATGGTGTGCTCGAGAAACTTTATCCCTAGGGAGAAACCTCCATCCAAATTGCAGAAGGTCAGTTCAACAACCCGACGATGCCCAACGAGAAGATAAATTTCTTTTATTTGTGTCTACGTATCCCCCCCAAAAAAAGAATAAGATCCGCCATCTGAGGGTTCAATAAAACCTCCGAAGGGAGAAGAAAGGGCAAAAAAAGCAGTTAAGTGCATGGCTGTCTGATGAACTCTGCCAAAAGTTCACCTCAATCCCTGACCCCGTACAACATGCTATTTGCAGTTCCCGTCGTCGCATCATCGAATCGCACAGACCTGCAATAATTTCGCTCTTTTGTCAGCAAAATTCCTTCTCTGTGTGGGTATTTTACTGCATTAAACGGCATAGGGCATAATCAGACGAAAGTGCAGTAGTTGTGTTGTGGCCCAAGCCTAACATCCCGATTATCCGCCGGCTTCCGTATTCGGTGCAGATTTTGCTGCAGTGTGGGCGCGTGTATGCGCCCGTGTCCGTGCAAACTGCAGCTCGAGTCCTACCCCGTCTTGGGCTGTGTCTGATAATGCAGCTATACACACGCAGGCGATGCAGCTACCAGATTTTTTGGCAAAAGGATTTGCTTCCAGTTTGGGAGGAGTTCTAGTTTATGTCGGACCTTTTAAGTTCAATTGATTTTCCCCTGCTCCGGCTTTGTAGAGGACCTGGTGGTTAGGGAGAAACTTGATGTCTGGTTAATTTTAGTAACTGACATCTTTCGCGGGACGGTGAGGGGAGCTGGGGATATTCATTGATTTAATTCCGCTTTTAAGACGTTTACAAACTTTACTATCTTACGCTCGCTCGTAGTATGATAGTAAGGAGCACCACCACTAGCGCAAAATAGAGGCAACTGTATTTCTTTTGGTTGACCGACACTTTCGGAGCCCCGGGCATAAAATTAAAGCTCATAATCAATGGTGGTAGTTGTGTAAGAAGCATACAACCTCCACCCAACATTATGAGACTTTGGACTTTTTTCGAGGACTATGTGCGGTGCGCTTGCCTCGTGTGCAACCTGCACCCACACCTCTCTGTTGGCAAGGACTCCTCTCTACGGCGCGGCGGTGGTTGCTTCAAGATTTGAGCCCCGGGAATATTGCTCTTTTCTTTCTTTGCGGACATAAATACAAAAGTTGTGTTGAAAGACTTTGGAAATATCGCTGCATATACATACGATAGTGCAGACTTGAGGCATGGCAATCAATTAATTAGCTCCTTATTAGTCACTTTTATTTATTACAATCCAACAATCCAATAGTATAAACACCTTTAACAAAAAGAGAAAAATACTGGAAAAATACAAGAATATCGAACAGGTGCAACTTTCAGTCAAAGAGGCTATTTTCGCTGAAGCGAAAATTAATAGATGTCAATCAATATAAAACTCCTGCATTTCAGACCCAATAAACTAGAGCAATTTCTCAAACACAAAATTTTTCTCATTGTCCAAATAATGCATGAAATCATAAAGATGAACTTGAACATTTTTCGTATTTAAATTAAGTGTGTATTGTATAGGCAAAACTGTCGAAAAAATATCCATCCGTCGATCCGTCCATGTTGCTGACATAAACGATCATATCATACTTTTTTTTATAGTATAGGTTAGGTATACTAGGTACACTTCATGAAATGAGGCCTTACGCCTACCATTGGACTTTTGTTTCTATTTTGTCATTTTACATTTGCAAAACTCCTTGATTTATTTCAAAATAACTTATTTTTTGGTCAGAACTCCGACTAAAAGCTCCGGGGCAACCAATTCTACTGTAAAATTGTTGAAATTCAGTTGAACAAGTTTTGAAACCGAAGAAATCGCCATCAAAGGACACCTAAAACTACATTTGCGTTAATTGCACTTTCCTCTTCAATCAATTGCAGATCTCAGCAGGCTTACCGCTTTCAACTCCGCCTGCCTTTGAGCAGATGCTAAATCAGAATTATTGCGTTGGGTGATCCTTGGGGGTGGGGTGGGGATGTATGCCGGCACGAACGCAGGTCCCCGTGCACTTGTCGCATTTCGTAGCACATATATGTACATATGTAGGCAGCGCTCAGCGCCGTCCTCGAAATTGACGTCAAATCAAATTTTCCCGCTGTGATTCATCCCACAAAGGACTCCGGCGAGGCGAGCGAGCGCAAGATTCGCACCGCGCCGCGCCGCCTTGTTGTGTCGGCGAAATATCTGTCTGGCCGGCCACTCTGCAGCCCTCGCAGTCTGTACGTGTTTATGCAAATCGGGGTGGAAAGGTAAGTCGCAAGTGGCGTTCGTTGCCTTGAAAATCTTAAAAAGCCAGCTAACATCGACACGACATTGACCTTTCCCCTCATGCACGTCATTTCAGCTCGACGTAGGCGCTCTTCGAGGAGTTCCTGGTTAATAGGTTGAGGGTGAACGCTCGCCCTGTTTTATGAGAAAATTCGTAACGGCCTCCCAATCGGGGATGCGTGCTGGTACCTGCTGAAAAAAAGGAACACACGCCGGACTACGCCTGGCTCTCTGTGCTGCAGTAAATAACCTTGCGCCGCCTCCACCCCCTCCTTGGCGCTTATTGTCCCCGTGTCGGTTGGGCCTTCGGGCGTGTTAATAAATGGCCAAATTAAAATAAAAACGCTTGGCACGCACACAACGGCGCCGAAATTCACGAATAATGACAAGGCCCTAGCCATTGTGTACACACACCCTGCATAATACACACCGCAAAAGGTCAAGTCAGGTCACAGTCAGGGCGTCGGCCCCAGGGCCACGAGCGCCGATCGATAAAGTCGTCTCGACGCTTCCCATATAAACCAAACCTACTGCAGCTTTTTTCATCTTGTCGGGGGTTTGGGGTATCCCGGATTACAGACATTGCGGCTGCCTGCATGTGTACGTGCTACCGTTGCTGAGCGGGTATGGTCTGGCCCTAGTCTGCGCGCTCTCCACCCGGCTGGCGCTAAAGCCCTTTGTCAAAATGTGTCTGCCGAGTGAGACAGCGATAGGAAATGTTTTTGGGGGTTAAGTAAGTGGGTGAAGTGGGCGCGAAAGCTCCGATGCTTTGCACCCTCGGAGCTTGGGTCTGCAACCCCCTAAACGTATGTGCTGCTCCAATGCCTATATGTATGTGTGGGTTTCGAGCTTTTTGCCCGTTCGTCCTCCGAGCAAAAAAGCAAAATGCAGAAACAGTGAGGCTGGGAAGGGCTATCTATCCACGTCCTTTGGTGCCCACCGCTCCACCAATTTTTTGGGTTGTCAAAGAAGTGACGATTTTTTTATACTTTTCACTTGATACATGTCTGGGCGAAGCTGAATATTAATTAGCCTCTAGAGAACAAACCGATTGCCGGAAGCAGGATGTTCCATACCCAAAGTTTCGGGCCTTTTGAAAATGCAAAAAATAAAAAAATATATATACATATGTATACCTATATAAGAAAAAAAAATCGTTTAATGGGAACCCCTTTAAGAGAAATTGGACAGCGGTCGAGGACTTGGATGTTCAAGACAGGTCATTTCATGTCAAGAAATAATTGTAAATATGTAGGTACTTAAAATTTCAATTAAGTTTGGTATAAAACAACAACAACGACCAACAAGCCTATCATTTTTTTCGACTAACATGCTAATTTTGAACATTTGTTTTTATTCGTATATGCAAGTTAACTCATGATCATACATTTTTTATAAATTTTTATGCCTTATTAAATTTACAGAAGTATTTTTGCATAGTTAAAAACCAGATAATACCTGTCTACATATGCTAAGTAAAACCAAACTAAAAGTTGTATACTGTTTTAACGTGTAATAAAAATCGGTTACATATTGCTGACGTTTCTTAGATTCATATTTTAAATTCTTCAGATCCATGTATAATAATTTTACGTTTTTTTTCTGTGGACAAAAAAAAATCAACTACTTTTATGTCGTTTGTAAAAAAACTATGTAATTAAAGTCCGAGATAAACGAAATAAATATAGTAATTTTATCAATTAGGAATTTCAATTGAAAAGGAGCTTTATAAGTTTCTCGGAATACAGAATGTGGGTGTTTATATACATATGTACGTACATTTTACGGTTTTTAAAATTGCAGTTCAATGCAAAACTTTCTGTAAAGATTGGAACCGGATCCGAAGTGGAAAGAACACAACTTTTGTATATGTACCTACTTAATGAAAGACAGCTGCAACTAAAGGCGCAGAGTAAGAACATATTCGGATTTTTTACTCTAACCATCAAAATTCTTCGAGGATGGCTTAAGGTCAATATAATGACTCCTAATTTACTTACTTTAAATTTGGCTCGCGTATAGCAAATAACATCATCGTAACACTTTTTTTCATAAATCTTTTAACGTAATTGCGCTGAAATCTTTTTCACGGAAACCTCTTTCACCTGGGGTTTTTACCCTCGATTGATAGTCAATCAACTTCCCCCAGCTAATGAATCACTTTCCTGTCGCCGATCTAAAAAAGGGCTCTCGCCATCGTCTGTAACGTACAATTACCTTTACTCAGCGTACACTGGAAAATAAAAATCCACATCAGTCTTAGCCAATCCAAGCGACTTTTTAGTCACTTGATTCGCGTGCAGACATGCTTCTCGTGAAATTTCGTGTGTGGCGAATGCAAAAAGCCAGGGGAAAAATCTAGATATTACCCAAAGTTCACACTAAAAGTGTGTACCCTTACGCTTCTCACGCCTGGGACGGCGGTGGGCCTCCGTTCAAGACACCGCAACCGACCGCACCCAGATCCAAATACGAATGCAAATATCTTACCTTTTGCGCCGAGCATAATCAGGTGCAGCACTATTAATTAGCAGGAAGAAAATCTGCGTCTACGACTGATGGATAAGCAAAAAGTCTCCTTTTTATTTATTGTAACATTTTAGTAGCAGTGGGCGATATCAGCCCATGTTCGTTGTGTGAATCACTCATTATGTGGGTGTTAAATCCCACTTCGCCCCCTCCCCCTGGCGAGAGTGCATTTCCAGGAAACGATGAAAATTAGGTCAATAGTTTCCATTCTGTTGACGTCTCCTTTTGTAAAACTGCTGATGATGGGGCTAAAACACACAAAAGCTGCTCGGAGGTTTGACTTTGCGCCCGTCATTCATTCAGATCAGCTTTGCAGATCATTCATAAACTACTAGTAAATTATTTTACTATTCTTACATCATTCCGACTACTTATGGGTACAATTCGGAAAAGTGTATTGCGTATAATCCAAAGATGATGAGTCCATATGTAAATCAGCTAATCTTTGACTAAGTGGTTACAACTTGCTCACATTTTGCCTTTCAAAAAAGCATTAAGATAACAAAAAATTCGGCGAATTTGTTTTGATTCCGTTTTTGTAACTATACATAAGTATATATAACATTTTTAACACTTTCTAGGCTTTTTTCTTCAATCAGAAAGCTTTTTGTGATAAAGGGCTCAGAAGTTGCAGGTTGCAGGCTATAACTTTTCAGGAATTTTTCTGCAGTTGACTAGTCAATTACTGAATTGAACTGAATTGCAAATTCTCAACTCGGCTTAACAAAATAAATGCTGAATTGCACATTCAAAATTAAATGATGGCATACCAGACTCTGTGAATTTTCCTGAATTACTTTTAACCAGAGAAAAGAGGATTATCGTTCGTTGGGCTGGACAATAAAGCTAGCTACTAGAAAAATTAAGAAAATCTCATTTAAATCCGGGAGATTGGCTGTTACGGCAGCCTCATCCCATGGGCTGCCTGGAATATTTCTGATTATCAATAACTGATATCCTGTTGCAATCAAGTTCCCAGGGGGTAAAACCAAATATTTATTTATCTACATCATCTGTAGATTGTGGAGCGTTACCCTTGCAGAACCGCAAAACTGTCTAGACGATGTACACAAGTTTGTATTTGGGCTGTCGTATATACGCAACGTTCACGTTTGGGAGCTCTCCTGGTTGCCCATTGCCGTCACCCCCAGAAGCCCTTTCCACGCTGGGCCGAGGTCTGTAAGTGTTGGCCACATTGCCAACAGCTTGTTACTATTGTCTTTTTTGTTTTGGGGGCTTCTCGCATTGTGCCCCGCGCTTTCCCGGATCCTGCACTCTGGCGCTGCTTTGATTGAGTCAATCGTAAGACAGCTAGCCATCATATTCCATCTAGCTGAACAGTCAGGAGTGGCACAAACGATTGGATGTTGCCGGATGGGTCCAGGATCCGCGCACAAACACCAGCCAACCGGACTGGATATACATGTTCGCTCTCTACAGGGCATCTATATAGAGGAAGCTCCAAGTAATCATCCTTTAATCTTTCATCAGACAGACAAAGCGCTCCGTTCCACATATAAGCCCTACAGCGACAGATAACCAGACTTCAACTAGGGTGAAACGGTCCTTGCATCTTACTAGCATCTCGTAGGTCTTCGAATCGGATGCACACACATCCACTCGCATTATTTATATTTCCTTTTCCCCGTCTCGGGTCCCGGGTGTCAATCCCTGGCCCAGCAAAGCCCGGGAAACCCACACCGAGAGGACTTCCATACAATGACGCTGCCCTTAACTTTATAATTTAGGTTCCTACTTGTCTACCTCTTTCCATATCCGTTAACGTAATTGTGTGTTTGTTCTCCAACTCCCTTTTCTCTTTGTCAAAACAGCTCGTTCGTTGCCTTTTGTGCGGTGTCTGCACAACACCCGAACCCTTTGGTAAGGGCAACTTCGCTCGTAGGGCCAGCCATCGACAGACTGTCACCACCACCCCTCCTTTTACGTAAAGTGCGAACGATGGCCCGCATCGTCGTAACGTACGAACGTTGCCCTCTAAACGGCTGTCTGGTGAGTCTCGGCTACGTCCATAACCCCGGCCTGCACACCCCCCAGATATTTCGGGTGCTGTCCTCTGCACGGTTCCCCCACAGTGCGTGCTCCTCCTTGCACCGCGGAGTCCTCGCCAGTCTGCGAAATATGAATTTCCATAATTTACCGCGACGATAAACAGACGAAAGGGACAACCGCTCAACAGATTAGTTTGCGGAGTTATTAACCTCTTCCAATTTACCTTTCGACTTTTTCACAAGATCATCTGACTTTATTGTCGCCGTAAAATCCTCGGCTACTTTGAAAGCTGGTGACGCTTACAACTGGGCATGGGCTAGGGCAAATTATCATAATACGACATTATTATCGCCAATAAAAACCCCATCCTGCGTCTCTCAGCGTTAACAGGTTGGATGCGCGGCAAACCGAAAAAGTAATTTGATTTTTACGATTGGCCTTCGTACACCAGTTTTCAAATAAAACAATTACTATTATGAGTACTCGCTTTCTTGATTTATGCCCGCAAGGGACATCTTCACCTGTTGATTTTAGTTAAACTGTAGACTTAGATTTGATATTATCTCAGATATTGTGCACGATCTTCGACTTTATATGTGTATGTATATGTACTATATAGAAAACTTCGTTTTGTCGGTTTTCCAAATCTATAACTGCCATTTCACCCATGGTGTAGGTGACAGAACAGCTGACTAAGGTGTAGCAGTCAACGTTTTAAATTGATATTTAGTTTTATGTCAAGTAAAATTAGTTATAGGTTGTTAAGTTCATCTTTAGGCCGTATGCCAATCCTAGTGAAATGATATATTTAATTTCGATCATTTCAGTTTCGAAAACAAGGTAATACGAAATAATGCATTTGAAAGCAACCATTTAAATTTCACAGAATTTTTCCAATCGTTGACAATTAGCAAGTGGCAGAAAATGTTAAGTAAATAAAATTACGCTTATCTTCATCCTATCTCCATATCCAAATTATCTATAACGTAGCAAAAGTTTTAAAAGTAATTGAGATAGAAAAAAATGATTGAATTACATTTTCTCTAGCTATGCAAGTGGTTTATGTATCAAAAAGTTTTTAGTTTAGGCCATGTTATACCCTTTTAACAGAAGTTCTCCGACCAGTTTAAAAATTTAAATTGATTTTTCTCCAAAACGAAGACGAAATGTGTCTTATCATTTTACCGTGTTATTGCGGAGAAACTACGCAATAATATATTTATATAAAAATTAAAGGAGTTATTCTCAAGTTTGATATTTCCCTTGAAAGTTCAAAATATCATAAGGACGAATCTCTTTAAATATAGAAAAATAATCTTACATTTTGAATTGGTCTGCTTTCAAAATAAACGGCTCATATATATTTTAGGGGGTTGCAAATCTCATTACAAATGGCTTTTGTTAAATATTTTATGCATATTTAACATTTTTATACGTATATAATGCAAAATATATAAAAAAAAAAGTGCTCCGATTTCCTAACAAGGGGTGAAATGATTCATTTTTAATTTCGGGTGGTTCTGTATTGTCTTTGGGTTCATCGCATGTGCAGTTTGTCAGTTCATCCATTCGCAATAGATAAACATTTCGCCGGATGGATTTCGAAACTGCTGGGCGTATCACTGAAAAGGTGGAATAATCACGAGAGCATTAAAATAAATAAATATTTAACTCCCGAATAAGTTAACTTAAGAAAGCCATGATGTGAAGGAATAATATTTCAATTAAAGAATTCCCTCCCCTTTCTCCCGCCCGAGCGGCAGAAGTCTGCTTCCGGAAGGGCCGCGAGGCGTGAGCTGCAACTGCAGCTCCAAATAATAGTGAATCGCTCCTCGTTAGAGGAGACCGGCGTGGAACACTTAATGGGTTTAATCAAATTATTGCTCGCAGCGACTGGGAAGATCAGAAATCTCCTCCGCCTCAGTCCCGGAGCTCCTTCGATCTCTCGCAGGACGCGGCGCGCGGCTGGGAAAGAAGTGCGAACGTTAATAAATACAATTAAAACTGTTAAATGAGCAAAAAGCTCGATGAATGCTTTTTTCTTCACACAATTTATTCTTCCCAGACGGAGGCTCCGCAAATTGGAGCGACGAACCTCCTCTGCCATGACAATGGGGCGCGGAGTGGGGGGGACTCCCAGGTCCCGTTTCCCGTGTCGCGGCCCCCTTGTCCTGGGTAAAGCAGCTTTCACAGTTTTGTGCCCGTTAAATTCGGTTCCGCTATGTGGCCGGCGTGTGTGTGCCTCGCTGGATAAAATTTGCAGGAAAGCACGCGTGTGACGCCAGCCCTGGTCCCGGCATTGGTGCACGTCCCCACACCCGCTCCCCGCTGCTTCGGTAAGGAAGGGCCGCAGAGCGCAGCTGATGTGTTCGCCGGGGGTGTGGTAATGAGTGGGATGTGCAAAGCGGCGAAAAGCTCATCGGCTGCGCTGCGAGTGTGTAAGTAGGCGTACTTGAGGAGAGGAATGTCTGGCAGTTCCGGTTGTATGGAACGTCGCGACGCATTAGGGCGCCATGCCGACGTTGCGCATTGTTGGCGTAGGTTAGTTTGTTCCCACCGAATTCCCGTCCCTTCTATAGCAGAACAAAAAAAATTTGCTGGTTCTTTTTGCGAAGATCTTTTTATTTTCCTTTTGTCCTTCCTCATTCTTATTGATTTTTAGAAACTTGAGTCTGCCAGCATCCACCCCGTCGTCTGTTCTGCGGAGCAATCCTCACCCCGACCGCTCTTCTCTCCCCGACATTAATTCCAGTGGTTTGCCTCACCTTCTTATTATCTCGATTCACTCAAACGTGAGGGTAGCGATGAATTTTTCGAACTAATGCAATTACTTCGTTCGTTCATTAAAACTCCTATTATTAAACGCCCTTAGTGCTGTTCCACACAAGAAGCAGGGTCTAGCGGATTCGCACACTTCACCTAATACCTCTTTGCTTCCTGAACGTATACTCAATATGTCGTCCAAATCCCCAAAAACAAAGCTTAAATCTAAAAGCATGTTCAAATTCCTTTTCACAAATATAATAATTTGTATAATCCGAACTGAGCCAATTAACACGCAGTTTTAATTTTTGGGATACAAGGATCTTGCCCTTAAAAAATGTTTTTTTCATTTGACGTCC
Organism: Machimus atricapillus; assembly: GCA_933228815.1. Lineage (NCBI taxonomy): Eukaryota > Metazoa > Arthropoda > Insecta > Diptera > Asilidae > Machimus > Machimus atricapillus. The sequence continues at coordinate 83,113,300 of OW121784.1, read as the reverse complement.
ATATAATAGTAATATGTATTTAATATTTTGCCATAATTAGTATTTCGATAGGGTATTTACATACTTCCTTAACTTCCACTACCTATGTACATCACACCAAAAAGAGGTTACTCGAAATTTTAACTAAATGAGTTTTATTGTTTTATATATCGTCCCCTTTCTGCGTTGACCGAGTAACTAAATTTTTTCCAATAAAATATTTGCAACAAAATTATAAGCATGTTAGATATTTTCGATTTATTTTTTGTTACGCCTGAAAGCATATACATATGTAAGTATTTAAATGGAAGCAAACAACGTTTTTTGAATTCTTAAAATTAATAGGTATTATTGGTAAAGTAAAAGCTTAAATTTCTTTTTGTTGTTACTTCGTCGCCTAGAAACTCCCTTTTCGTCTTCAAATAATTTCAAAAATTGTATCAGACAACATTTTTTGTTTATTTCTGGCATTGTAGCTTCTTTAAATATTTTCATATCTGGCAGCTAAATAAATGCGTGCACCACAATTATCTTTCCTGGCTTGCGAAATTATGTGAATTTGAACCGTTGCCAAGGAATCAGATGGCTGTGGTAGCTTTTTGCGCTTCTTGATTTAGAACCTCAACGATATCTGGGATAGTCGGCTAAGATAATTTAAAATTACTTAGGATTTCGAGTCAAATGAGTTCTCGTTTTTTTTGATTTTTTAAATTGAATAGGTAAAGCAAAGATTAACCCACTTTTTAAAAAACTATGAAGATTTCACATAGGTAGCTGTACATTATATACCTACATATATGTACATATACATAGGGGAAAATTTAGCTTTACTTTGTGAGTATAACTTTTGTAGGAATCTGAACGGCATATGTATGTATGTATGTATACATATGTATATGTTTTTCGAACACAAAAGTTAAAGCTGTTCATTGCAGAGAAAGGAAAGAAAAAAGTTAAGAAATTAATCCTCCAATTTGTATATTATTCTACTGTGTACGAGATGGGGTAAGTCGATGATGTCGACCGAAAATTTGGTGTCAGAATTGAATTATAACGACATTCGAGAAGTTGCTCTTTTGGGCAATATAAAAAAAGTGTTTATAATGTTTACCGCAAAGTATATTTTGATTAAGGTCCTGATCGCATGCCATTTCATCAAGGTTTATTATCACACCTTGCTTACAATTAATTCTCTTTTTGTTGCAGGCTATCTTCTTACACGTGTTGAAGGTAAAATTGGTTCACCAGAGAAGCCCCTATCTGATCTGGGCCTCATCTCATATCGCTCTTACTGGAAGGATGTTTTGCTTGATTACCTGTGCAAACGCACAGGCACAACGCTAAGTATTAAGGACGTTTCACAGGTGAGTTGTGGCGAATGTGTGCCGCCGCGGAAGTGTGTGGTGCTGCGTACCTACCTCACGATTCCTCTTAAGATGTTCCCCTGCACACGCACGCATACCTCACTTAATCTTAATTGAATTCAAACATGCTAAACAGGTGCATCCACGAGAACTGAATGCTGCGAGTGCATTCCTCTCAGCACCCCGATTAATCACTTCGTAATGAGAACAAATTTACCTTGGCCTTATCGCGTTGTCTATCAGAAGATAATCCGAATGCTTCCCGTTGCCATCGATAATTACAGTGCGTACTGCGGCAAGCGCTCTCGCCGTGCAGGTAAACAAAACAGTTGCGGAGGGTGAAGCAGCGCGGTCTGAGGCTCTCTATGTAAGTAGCTCCATGCGCCGTCACATACGGGCTATTTTCACGGAAGAGGTCGATAAAGTTATTTCGCGATACCCGTCGGACTTTGTCTCGATTACGGGCGACACGATTAGAAAGGGCATCTGTTCCTGAAACCTCGCAATTTGCATAACGAAATGGGTTTTCGGAGGCACGCCCTGGGCCCTGCCAGAAATTTTAATTATTTTGAAGAGCTCATGCCTTAGGACCGCCGACGGCCCATTGGGCGCGCTATACGAAGATGCCTCATTTGGTAATCTGAATACGCCGGCGAAATTGTCTTGTTCTAAGTTATGCAGACGGCGGCGGCCCGTGGCGTTCGATATATCTGCGCGACACGAGCTCAACAGCTGCAGGGATTTGGTTGGAGGTCCAAAAACGCTTAAGATGTTTATGTTAATGCGTCGCTTTTCTTCTCGCGGAGGGGGGTTGTTTAAGAGGCAATGCAAGTGCTGTTTTTAATTGAATTCTTTCACATGGCGCACTTGCTCTTTCGCGTGAGGGGTACGCAATTTTTACATGCAGCATATGCTAATGTTCCTCCGATGAATACATCAAAATCTGGGTTTTCTTGAATTACAAGAGTCTAATCGACCGTATAACTACTTTCAGGAAATGGCGATTTATTCCTACGATATCGTCAGTACCCTGCAGGCTTTGGGTATGATGAAGTATTGGAAAGGCAAACACATTGTGTTAAAGAAACAGGTAAGAACATGACAGAGTTACAAGTTAATCACACTGTCGCAAAACCCAGTTATTCAGCTATATGCGAAATTTTAAAATTGTTACTTGAATAGCGCAGTTGCCGCTAATGTAGAATCTCGAATCCTTAAGATGCATTTTTGACAAATCTTTTTATGCAGGAATCAGAAAAAACCGGCAAATTAAAAAAGTAAAGTAAATTAACGAAAACTTAAAAGTTTTTATTGGTTGATTTGCAAAGACTGTTAGAAAGAATATTAAGTTCATTGATTTTAGTCAGCTACCTTAATTCCTGTTTTAGAAAAATGCATATGTTATTCCAGAAATGTACTGTTCAATCTTCGGAAATAGAGTAGACTATCAATATTTCTGACTATATGTTATGTACGTATTCAGTATAATATTAAGTCCTTTATATATCTAGGATGTTCTTGAAGAGTTCGAAGAACGAGTAAAACGACGCGGAAACTTCCCTAAAATTGATCCAACATGCCTGAGGTGGAGTCCTTTTGTGCCACCACAGTCGTCTGGCTCATCCTAGTGCAGTGTGGCATAGTAGTTGGCAAGAGTAAAAGTCAGTTTGTGAAGCCTTCTTTCCCAATTTGGGTGCCTCATTCCATTATAGACGACAGCAGCTACGCCAACACTACAATACAAGCAATAAGAAGCGCACACACAGCTATCCAACTTCTATTTGAGAAGGAACAATGTACAAAAGGAAAGCGCCGAGAATCATCTTATCCATCTAATATTAAGAGAACACCGAGCCACCATCTGAAAGTCCTCTTCCTCGCCAATTCTGATGCTAAAAATCTCACACTCAAGTCGACATTACTTCAGTACCATATATAACGAAAGCAGCTCGAATGCATAGATGGAAAGGAAACAGCTAGACACGTCTTCGAAGAAAAATATCTTGAGCAGCACAACCTGGTTGAAGTACCGAATACATCCTATTGCAACGCGAATTGATTTATCATTTACCAGTATTTTACCCAGCCTCTGTTCTGCTTAAGGTACACTCACCAGGTAAAGTACGGCGTCCTTACCTTACTTATTTTACTAGCTCTTGCAGATGATTACTTCTCCCAAAGACCCCCACAGCGGAACGGTCTGAACCCTATCCATACGAAAGCTCCATCCCCTAACCCCAAGTCTACCACACTTCCTTGGCATCATAAAACGACTACAACGAATTTTCTTAGACATTTCAGACGTTTCATTTGCTTTATAAACTCCCCAGTATCCCATGCTGGGATGCTTCGCGTACGTTTCGAACCCTAAAAATTAGATCTTGGGGAGAAGTTCGGCCTTTCAGACCCCGCTGCCGAAATGTATTCTCAGTATTATTGCATGATTAGTTTAAAACTCGAACAACCATTGAACTAAGACTAACTACGTCATCACGAAAAATTTATCAAACAAGTTCCACGATTTTGATTTATTTATACTCATGCAATGGGAATCTTTTAAAATTAATAATCCATGCTAAGAATGCATTTCGCAATATAGTTCTCATTCAAATGACTTGGGCCGTGCCCCGCTCTGGAACTTGCCTTCGTCTGCGGTACAACGAAGCTAGTCCTTCATCGGGATAGAACAATAATGCATTTTCCATTTTCTTAAGAAGCAGGAGAGCACGCTTTATTATCAATAAGTGTCCGCGGTCTTTTGCCAATTGTTCCTATTCGCACTGACATGCGAATTGAGATGGCCAACAAAACCCTAGCGATATTTTTTTTTTTTTAAAATGCAATTTTTTTAAATTTAAGCCAAATTTTAAAACGTTTTATATGTAACCTCACTTAATTTATTTTGCTCATTTTCTCCCTACAGTAAATCAAATAATTCTTTCTTTGGCAACCGGTTAGCAAAAATTAGGCATTTTGCTAACGTTTTCATTGGAAAAACGTTGAAACAAAAATTTCTAAAACTCTACTGAGTTTACATTGATAGTAACCATTAATTTATGCATTATTTAGAATATTTGAATTGTGGCAACAAAACGAACCTGTTCGCGTTAATCGTCATTGAAAAACAATTATTCATAATTCTGTTCAACGTCGACTCTCGTAACCGTTATGTTTGTAGATAACTAAATATCCATTTATTTTATTTTTGATTCCTAAATTGTACAAAGAATATTTTCGCTAAGTTTTATTAAGAAGGAGAACAATTGAACACAGTGGTTTCAGAAAGACCACTTTTAAAGAAAATTTTCATGTGAAAATTAGATGTAATGCGCGTCTTTTAAGTCCTTGCTACTATAATCGAAAGTCTTTATATGCTCATTCTTCTTAAACTTAAGCACCTCATAGGCTACAATTGTTTTTAAAATATTTTACCGTATTTAAGTACAAAAATTTTGAACGTCTTTGGAAAGTGTAATTTTGACTGTATTGAAACTCGAAGAGAAATAAAGCACGCATTACAGTTTTTATCTTGTAGTTTTCTTGATTAACATGAATTATTAAGTTAAAAAGTAATTACTTATTTGAATAAATTTCTGTTAAACGTTTTTCCATTTATTTATTTGCTTTGCTTTTAAAAAAATTGGTTTTTCGTATCCAAATTTAAATGTGTCAACTGTATACTGTATTTAAGAACTTTGTTTGTATCTATGTACACTAAACTACTCAAATAATCTAAATTGAGTCATTGCTGTCCGTCAGTCCCAGGACTATTGTCTGAAATTTAAATCTCAGACTATTGCGTAAATATCTCTTCAAAACTAAGTCTCTTCTTCTCTTCGTCTTAATTATTACTTTCGCCTGCATTTAATTTCATATGCTATAATATTTTATTTGTTTTGTTCGTACTTTTTTGTATATGATGAAAAAGTCTCTTCTCAAAGATCGTAATTAAGTTTTGGTTAAATCATCTAAGTTCCAATGGTTATATTTTTTTTATAGAATTTTGCCAAATAAAAAGTCTTCTAGTTCAATCGTCTATGCTCTAGTAAGTAGAACATAAAAATTGAGCAACTAAACTTTTTCAGTACAAAATTTCTGTTATTAAAGAAAATTAAAAGAAATCTAAAATTCTTGATCGTGTCGCACATACGATTACCTACAGCATCCAGAATGGCGTTGGACGCGCAAAAATTTCTTAATTGGCCGTGTTGCAGTGCATCATGTTATTTCGCACATCATGAACCAAAAGCAACTTAAAATCGCTTGCAGCAGTTCGCCATAAACACATCCTTAAAAGGCAATTTAACATTTAGCATAGCATCCCAAAGCGTCTTAATTTTAGGGAAACTAATTTCGTTAGCGTGATAGACATGGCGAGCTTCTAAAATGCTAATAATGAAAACACACAGACATCGTCCGCGAGCATAACCCCGAATGGGAGGATTTTTTCTTTTACATTACCACTTTTCTCACCTGCCAGCCCGCGGCACCACACATTGTGAAGCGGATTTCCATAAAGCCGATCCTGGTCATTAGTACCAAGACGTCGGCTCGCGCTGGACAATTACTAACCCTTTAAGGCAGGGCTCGCAGACAGCGACAGAGCCTGTTTTGGCACCTCTTGCGACGCCAGCTCCATGTCAAGGTATGCAGACTTGAAAATCAGTGTCGTCCACCTAAACTGCACCGCACGGTCATAAACCTCAATCCGCGATTAAGGCAATCGGTAGCACCGAGCAATTACGATAGATGGAAACTGAATTTTTTTCTTTCAAATGCGGTGGCTCGAAAGCACTACGAGAAATGATTAATTTATCCCTCGTACATACAGCGCGCACGCTATCATTATTTCTGAAAATTCACCCGCTCTAGATTGCAAGGCTCGGTGAAATGACTGCTCTCTGCGGATTCATAATAAAGTTAGTAGACGCAATTTGTGCTAATTGAAGACAAAAGAGAAGCATTACCAATTATGAAAGGAGCAATCTGTCTGCATAAGTATCGTATGGTTTGGTTTCTTCTTTCGGATGTTCTAGCTGCGAGGAGCAAGTAACTAATAATAACCTCCTGCACAGTGCTTTGCTCCGCCCTACATCAAAATGCCGTGACAGTACCTACATACATAAATGACATGCGTGATGTTACTACATAAACTTAGTAGAAAAATTACAAATTTTATTCACGGGACAAACAGGAGCATCCGAACTCGATAAGTTAGTATATAATAAAAGTTCCTAAAAGTCTAGTCTTCTATAAGCAAAACTCTTGCTCTCATCTACATACATATGTATATTTCTATAGAATGTATATGAGAAATAGTGTAAATTTAAAGAAGTACCTAATTTAGATATGTTCCGATAATGTCTTAAAAGATATTATTCTACCTGAAAAATTATTTTTAATTACAAATTACAACTAGATAAATTGCATACCCCCTTCAACTGGTACAAACATATATCAGGATAAATCGGAAATGGTATCTAGGGGGAGTTGTGCGAGAGCAATTCTGGTTTCTTCCTTATAGGATAATCGCCAGTATTTAGGTTATCAAATAAAACTTCTGTCCCATTTACAGATCTCTTTCCCGAATGCCGCATAATCCGCATTTGGTGCGAATAAAACTCTGTTTGTAGGTCAATAAGACGCGCATACTGATTACTAAGTCTGGCCATTGCGCGTGGTTCTCAATCGCCTTGATCTGGAGGTTCTTCCATTTGAACAAACCTAGCGTGCTAGTGCGATTTTCACAAGCAGTGCAGTGACTGACCATTTTTGGAGTTTCTGCAGCTAATCGAAAATACCTAAGCTGCGCCAAGAGATTTCAGTCCCCATTTTGGTCCCAAATCAAGGCTTAGCCGGGGTGAACTTATGTATCTAGAATCTAGACGACTCGTTTTAAGCATCGCTTAATTAAGGCGGAGAGGCGAGCTTGGTATTTTATCTCCGTAAGTATGATATCATAATTGAAATTCAGCAATTGCCATCCGTAAGATCCTGGATTTTACGCTTGGCTCAATTATATTGCGCTATTATGCAAAGTTGGCCGTTTAACGAGAGAGAGTGAAAAAAGGCCACCATCATTATTCGATCATGTTATCGACCAAATGGTCGTCTTATCGTCCTCTGGCCCGGGGCGTATTGAACTTGGAGGCATGCTTCTGTACGAAAATCGCCGCTGGTGCAGGTGTCTTTCAATGCAAAAAATTGATAATTGGCCTCAGGGGCAACGCAAATACCCCAGAGAAAGCAACCAGATAAATGGTGGCTCTTATTATGACATGTTTCATTAAATTTTACTGCGTTTATTACTGGGATAATTCCATTTTATGACTGTTCTGCGTTGCATATTATCCTCGTAATTGAGAGGTTACGCTTTGTGTTGCTTTTATCTCATTGCAGGATGATGATTTTATGAACTTTTCAGCCAAACTAATTAAATAATTGACTAATCTGGAAAATACTATAATTTAGGGAATTACTAGCAAAATTCAGTTACAATTTTATTTTGAAAATAAGTTTTTATACCTTCAAGGTTGTTACTGCATTGTGAATCATTTTGTAATTATGTATGAAGTTCCAATTCAAATTTTTTGCATCTTATGACGATATCAAGTATTATTCTCATACATGTAGGACAAAATTCGCATTTGTCAGCAATCATTTAGCAACGAGGATGAGTTGAAGATTTCTCCTATTGCTTTCGTGTTCTTAGGGAATCAGACTAATTGCGGCGATATGTCAGTGGAAATGATTAAAACTAACAAAAAGACAATGCGTGGCCGTGGAAGATTTGATAAGACTAAGCATGAACACGGGTAGGTAGACAGAGCGATATGGACATCAGCTTAACAAGCCATAAATAAGTTAATTCATTGGGTGCATTGTTTTCCACGGCATCACTCGGTGGCCTCCTCGAGGCGGCCGAACCGCGCCGGGCCCGGCTCTTTTCTGACTCAAGCGGCCGGAACCGCAACAGAGGTGCATACATTGATATGAGTTATGATTATGGCATGCCATAGTTTCTAACTAATTTATTTCAACATAATTCCCCACAGGTAAGGTCGGACCGGCTTTTGGAGCTAGGTGGCTGCCATTGCCTGCCACCGGCCGGGCAGTAGGCATAGACCGCATTTGACCAAACCGTGGAGGTAAATCTGATTAGGAATCGTCTCGGAATCGAGTGAGTGCAATCTTGTTCAGGTGCACTTGTCGCGTGCTTAATATCATTTCATACTCTGCAGTTATGAACTATGCGGAGCTCCGGTACGTTTGATACATGCTGTACGATCATGAATAGCTGAGGAATCGCAGGCGAGAGACTGATATCCGACCATTTATCATTGTTAAAATTCTTCTCTCGGTAATAATTCATCCCTGCCGTCTTCACTGTCTGCTTCCTATTTCCCGGGGATATTTAATTTCCAGTAGAAATTTGCTGTGCCTTAATTTGCCAATTTGTTCTTACAAATCGGTTGACCGCTGACATTTGCGCCAGGAAAGTGTGCCGTTTGGAGATGTGCCTGCCTGACAAGACACAGAATGATTTGAAAAGTATCGGGTCAGATCAACGTCTTAAAAGTTCTACTAGTTAAATAGTAAAAGCTCTTTAGTTTCGGTAAAGCGACTTCTAAAGAAAAGGATAAAAAGGATATTCTTGGCATTTTAGCTGTAGAAAGTCTGGACACTAAACCAAACATAATAAAGTTCAAAGGATGATGCCAGTAAATGTATAGACTCTGGTACCCGGTCCAATAGCTATGTGTAATACATCGTTGGATAGCTCTTTTTGAGCTGAATAGAAGTCACTATGGCGCCTAGTTCCAAATCCTTGTATGTTCAGAGTTATACTGTATTATACATGCCAGTTTTAACAATAGCCAAATAACGTTTTTTTTTTTGTTAATTCATAATTCACGGCCCTTTTAAGCTATGTGTAATACATTTTGTTTTGTTTACATTTTATTATAATGATTAACTTTGAACAAAATCAATATTCAAGGGAGCGTTGTAACGTAAAAAAATTCATACTACTTATATTACTCCGATCGGACAAGGAATCAAGACAAGCGCTATCGGAATTCTTGATTTAACCGCTAATACTTTTCTAATAATATATATATAACGGACAAGGATTTGGAACTAGGCGCCATAGTGACTTCTATTCAGCTCAAAAAGAGCTATCCAACGATGTATTTCACATAGGTAAAAATGGCCGTGAATTATGAATAAACAAAAAAAAACGTTATTTGGCTATTGTTAAAACTGACATGTATAATACAGAATAACTCTGAACATACAAGGATTTGGAACTTGGCGCCATAGTGACTTCTATTCAGCTCAAAAAGAGCTATCCAACGATGTATTACACATAGCTATTGGAGGGGGGTACCAAAATTTGCATCATCCTTTGCATTAAAGTAATAATTATAAATATCATATTAGCTTTTAAAGAAATTTCCCTATGGAATTCATGATAGGGGTGTTCAGCTCTATATTTTGCAGGGATTGCTTAGCATGTTAAAAGTCTTACAGAAACGGCGTTCATTTTTCTCGGTTTCCTTTCGCTAAACTTTTCCTAAGTCAACTCTTATTTTATTAATGTTGCACAACCCTTCTCGCCTTGAAAGAAGCTGATACACGTAACGTAAATAACCAAAGTGTAACATTTTACTTCTCTAACCCACTTGGTGACACATCCTTGAAGGACATACCCCGCTGAAATGTGTTCCAAATCTTAATTTCCTCTTTCTCCTTTCCTTTCAATGATTCTCAAGTATTTCTCCTTCTCAAAGGATAAACAAAGCGTTTTACTACCACGTCGTATCTGGAAAATAGCTTAAAATTTTTATCTCATGCTTTCCGTCTTCCGCTTTTAAAAGAGTACCTACTCATCCCTACCCTCTGCAAAAAGTGCCCCAAGTGTAAGGTGTTCTAGTCACAACCTTCATTTTCTAGGACAATTGATTAATTGTCCTTGATGAAACTTTCCTTCAGTCTGTCTAAAGCCATTACAGACTTTATGCTTTTGCATTTTGGAGGACACAGTAAATTTACGACGTTACAGCGAAGAACAAACTCGTCGCGCTGGGACTTTACGATTTTGATGGCCTTTATGCAGCGGATCGAAGCAAATGACCCTGAGATATATCGCTCTATCTTCAGATTCAGCAGTAAGTTTTAAGCGAGGACACCCTCGTACGATTATGAGAGGCGACAAATATATCCATGCGAGGTCCCGCGTTTTAGATGAGCGAAATATTTGAGACGATCTGAATATTTGGTTTTTGTTACTGTTTTACTGCAGCATCGTAGGAAATACTCATGACTAACTATTAGTGAATTAGCCAACTTAACTGCCGAGGGAAACGAACCGCATCGCAGCAGACATATTAGATCAGGCCAAGTCCAGTCCACTCATACATAATTACGTCGCCGGTCGAACTTCGAATAACTGTGACGACCGCGACAGGTAATAATTAATACGCCAGACCAATTCGTGATTTGCATTTGGAAGGAAGTGTTTCCCCGTCCCACCGATGAGCGCGATGAGTCACTACCGACTTCCGATTGCTCACGTCTGGTGCTAGTCTGCTGCAGCGCTGTGGAGGTAATCACTTTCTAAACGTGGACGACATTGTAACAAAATAACAAAATTGTTATTTTCAAACGTTGACATGCTTTTGAGGCACTTAAAATTCTTTCGAAAGTAAATTCGAGAGATTATCAAAATGGTCAATAAAACTTGAATAGAGCAGATAATCTAGCCTTATGTGCACAGAGTTTATTGTTTTGCTCAAAAAGCTCTAGGGCATCAATGCTTTTTATAGAATAAAATCTACTTAAAGTGGTTAATAAAAGAAGATGATTTGATTTATTGATTTATTGTATATTAAAAGCGTACCACATCTCTTTAGAAGATAAACGATAAAGTACCTACTATAATTCATATGTAGTCATAAAAAAAGGATAAGAATTCAAAAAATTAAAATCAATAATTTACTTAAAACTTGCCCTTCAGTAAAACCCAAAAGGCACGAAAGCGGGAAAGATCTTCAAAGCAAAAAGCTAAACTGCAACGAGCTAACGACTAATAACTGATTACCCAGGGCTCTTTTCTCACGCCCCTTTTTGATCTTATTCGCAGGAGATCATAAAATGTCAGAAACCTCAACCTCAAATTACCATTTCGATTGCAAATCCGCTGGGACGCCGTGGCTATATTAAGTCCATCCACAAACTAACAATCCTTCGCGTACTCCCTGCTTAACCCTTCCTCTGCCGTTCTGCGGCGTATGGCGACAGCCCATGAACATTTTCGTTTTCGTCGTAATATTCCGCACAGGAGAGAACCAGAAGTTTTTCAATTGCTTCGGGTCTCTGTGCCAAGAAACGCCACAGGCTTTGCCAAGAAGATGCATCAAGGTGTCTCTGCGTCACACTTTTGCATCCGGCGTTGTCTGTTGTATTCCAGTCTTTAAACCGAGGAAGTCCGCTAATTAAGTACATAGAGAGCGGCTACCCGAGGTGGAGTAAGAAAAGGAGAGCCGCTGCGATCCAAAATTAATTACTCATGATCATGACACCGAAACGAGAAGTGAGGCAGCGGAAAATAGCAGTGTAGTTTATATAAGACCATATCAAGGTATCGCAAGTAGCTGCACAACTTTATCAAATTTTTCAGTAGTGATCACTCGAATTACATAATCGGCACAGGTGTTTAAGCGCCGAAACCCCCGTATTCAGTTACCAGCAGCGAGGCAAAGTGTGAAAGCCGTAAAGAAACATCTTGCAGTGGTAAAAACAGTTGGGTCGCAATTTTCGGTGATACACGGTGGAATGAACCAGGCACTGATCAAATTTCACACCTGAAAATTAATTCAGGCCAGGTTTTTTACCAACAAAAATCAGGACGTAATTATATCAACCGAAGAGTCCAAAACTCCCTTTTATTTTGCTTGAACTAACCTACAGTATATTAAGTAAAGGTTTCCACCAAAGCTTTAATTTCTAAACAACGAAGTTTACAAAACTCTTCACTAAATGTATTTTAGTTTTGATTTTCAATAGTTTGGTCAACTTGTGTTTTTTTATGCAAAAATTGCAATGGAATATGTAGGTCCTAAAGTACATATTAACTCAATTAGAAAAAAGATATATTTTTTTTGCGGTAGTTTGATCTCCTCAGCCTATCAAAAATAATTACTGAATTGTGCAGTTGGCTGCAGATGTTGAATTCTCAAACCAAAGATCAATTTTATTTTGATTGCGTCAGTCCGTATGAACAGGAGATACAGCAGGTGGTATAAACCCAATCCATAGAGAAGTATACTTAATTAAAAAACAAAATTATGCAGTCCGACTGGGTAACGAGGCAAAAATTTTTAAATTTTAACGCATAACATTATCGAAAGTCAGTGCATCAAGTTGGGATAGGTTATCTGAATTAAAGGTTAAACCAATAATAAAATAAGTCCGATAGCTGATTAAAAATGTGCTCTGCAAGTACTTAATAATATTCTTTTTTGCTTGTGCACTGTATAATTTGCTATCTAAAAAATATCCCGTGTTACTAAAACCTGCTTTATGATTACCGAGTTTGCAAATTAGAATGGCAGAGTTCTCTGAACTTAAACGCAGCAACTAGAAGGCTGGTCCCTGTCCTGGGATTGCACCCTTCGCTCTAAAATTGTTCTTTATTGGAAATTATGAATCATCCTCGCCTAATTGCTTGTGTTAAAAAATTAATTATCGTTCCGTCCCTTGTGATTTGCAATCGCTATTTGACCCCATGGGACGCTCACAGTCTCCCATGCCGTCTGCATTTGTGTACATTCTACTTGATTTTGCCGACACAAAAGAAGTTCAGAGAACGCTTTTTCGCGATTTTGCCAGTCATGGAAAGTAACGAAAAAAAAAAAAAATAGAAACGCCAGAATTCGCGCGTGCACGCTAAGTGAGAATGCGCAAGGAAGCACCTACACAAAGGCAGGTGGCACAATCAACCCCGCGAAAAGAACTCGCGACGGTAGTGCGCAGCGCTCATGGGCTCTTGCCATTCATTCTTATGTGAATATGTCGCGGCAGGGAGGAGGGTGGCGAGTACTATAAACATTCGGGTGGCTTTTTATGAACAAGTGTGTACCTTTGCACAAACATTTTTTATTCATCAGGTACAGCGAACGCGAGCAAACCGTTTGGTACATACTCGTACTTCCCGGCCGTGTGCCAGTTGCAAGCAAAAAGACGTCCGCATGAGCAAAAGAAGGTCTGACATTTCCAAGAAATTTCGATGACTAAATTTCGAGCGTTGAGGAAAATTTGCCTCATCAATCGAGACGGTCATTGAAATCTTAGCTTTATCTTAAGTGGCTCAATGAACTGATTTAATTGAATTTCTTCTCAAATAGCCATCGGGCAGTTCTACATAATTTGATATGAAATTTGTCATTATGGGTACAGTCATTTTTTTAAAAAATATAACTTAAATTCTAGAACAGGGTATTTGCCAGCAGAAACAAAGACATTGGTGACTAATTGTTTACATCAGACGTATCATCTAAAATTCTGCAAACTGTTATAAGTTTTTACATATTATTCAAGTTTATTATCATCAAAAAGAGTGCGAAAAAAAAGGTAAAAAATATTTCTCAAAATACAAATTACATACGAATTTACTGGCAATGAAAACTCATTCTCCCTAAAATAAAACAAAAAAATTTATTTTTTAATACAAATTCACTGACTTTCAAGAGGTGCAACCATTTTGTGGGCATTTTCTAACAATTTTTATTTACAGTTTCTAAATTCTTTGTAATAATTCGTACTTCCTAGATTATAATGGAATAATGTTCTTAATCCAAATCAGCTTTACCGGCTCCATATAATAGGCTTTAATAAACTGACACATGTACATACCTAACTTATATGCTTATATTTACGTTTGAAAGCATTACCGATTATTTTGACTTTACAAATGAGCTGACCCCTTTAATTGTGCTGTTTTAAACATGCATTTATTAAATGTAATTTGAAGTGGTCCACATTCCAATTTTGATTGTTGTTAATGTAACCGTAAAAAGCGAAGAAATGGTACTACATATTCCAAGAAAAAGGTATAACAAAAATTGAAAATGTGTTCAATGCAAATTAATCGTGCTGCTATTCAATTTAAGTAAATTGTTTAAAGCGGCTTATATTTCAATATTTATATTAAAGTTAAACGATTGTGTTAGTACTGTACATACATAGTGTAGATATTTAATTAATTTTCTTCGCTTTCGCTAGTAATTTCGTAAGAAGACCTACTGCAAAATACTGTAAAGGCATAACTCATTTTTGGAAAAACGTTTATTACAATTGTTTTTATTAATTATTATTATTATTAAGTAGTCTTCTAACTTTCAAATTTTCAAAAATAAATATTTGTAAACATTTTTCTATAAAAAGAAAAAAATACAACATACCTATATAATTTTAAAATTTTAAAGGAATGTTTATTGACATTCCAAGGGTATAAACACATTTTTTGGAATTATTGTATTGAGTTTTATAAGTATTACAATATCTTAAAAAGTATCCCCTTATCGCGGGATTATAGACGAAGGCAAGTCTTGCAATTTGGTCAGCCACTCGACGAACAAAATTGGACCAGTATTTCTAGTTGTTGAAAATCCGAAATTTTGTATGTATTTTGGTTCTGTAGTCTTAAGATTTTGATGCATTATTAGCCAAACTTTATAAAGAATGGAAGAACGCGTTTTGCAGATTGTTTTAAACATTTTAATATTACACTTGGTGCGTTTTGCCGAGGAGGAAGGAAGAAGTTTTAGTGTATGAATTTGAGTGGTTTAATTCACCTTTTCCGAATCCACCAACAGCCACATTGTGGACGTTGAATTGCAAAGAGATGTGGAGTGAGGAACCAAACTATCGAGGGCCGCACAAAAAGCATTGAGTTGCTTACAGTTCGCAGGAGATCACGCCCACCTCTGCCGACGCCTCAAATTACGGTAGCACGACCCCGGAATTCTTCAGAATTCCTTGCGAAGATTGCATTTGCTAGTTTGGAATTTTGAGCAGAGTCTGAGTGCACGCATTGCAGGTATGCCCCCGCAGCCGGGAGCTGGAAAATATGCGGCCCCAGAATTCTGAAAATGAGTTGCATTACCAGTAACTGCTGCACTCGAACGGGATGAGTGGCATTCGGTCGGTTCTGGGAAAAAAAGAAGTGACCATCAGCCGCGGCTTTAAAGCTCCGACGGGAGCTTAATCCATTTGCAGCGATTCGGTGAGGAGCTGAAATCGCGCCGCGCCGCAAGCTTCAAACTGCGCGAACATAAATCGTTACAAATTAACAGAAAACAGGGGAAGCGCAATCTTGAAATTCTTGTTTTTTCTCAGCCCCGACCCGGCTCCCGGCATCTCAGACGGGCCTTCTCGAGCATATTTCACCCGACCCCAGGAGCCCCGAGACTGGCTCTTTCTTCGCTGCATGTGTGAAGGGAATTGCAAATTTCGCCTCATTCTGGCGTTGCGAAAGAAATAAAATGTTCCAAAGAGGCCGAAGCCACCGAAAAGTGCTCGCACACATCGCCGCGGAGCTTTCGCCGCCGTGTACAGACGAGCGGGCCATATGACCGCGTCGCGGGTGTGTGCGCGGCTCCCGGCTCCGGCTGCGGCCAAGTGAAGGTTGTCTGGTCCGGTTATCACGTTTTATGTACTCACACAGGCGATGGATTGATTAGGGTGAGCGGCGCGGGGGGTGGGCGCCGCACATGCACCGCCGGGCGACTGCTGCTGAATCTTCTGCAGCTCCTCGCACACTCGGGCGTCGCGGCGTCGTGCACATAGCGGCGGGGTGGTGTAGGGGCGGTCGCGTCGCTGTGTGCGGATGCGGCTCGACGTTCTTTTTGCAAAAACCTCCCGACTTCAGCTTTTCGCAGAACGCTCGTCGGGGAGAATAAACTCCAACAGGGCGCTATGATGGAAGCTCATTTGAACGCGAACAGCCGGTTGGGACGGTTTGATTTGAATTTCAGTTGTGGCCGCTGTAATAAATTTCATTTTGCTCAAACTCCAATACTTGCTGAAACTGAGCACAGTCAGTGCTGCCCCATGATGTGGTTGCCTCGTCGCCACCGGCAGCAGAAACCCAAGGGTCCCCCACTGCACCGGGCGACGTCATCGCTGCACGCTGCCCGTTGTACAGGCCGCGCAACCCTCAGCAAAAATAAAACTAAGAAATTTTGTTAAGTGCAAATATTTGACAAAGTGTTTACGCAAAAATTTAGCGAGTTCGTTTCGAGATGGCTGAGACCCTGCCGGAATGGGTGGTGCCTCGCCTCTGAACTTCTGACTTCCGCCTGGCAGCGAGCGGATCAGCTGAGGCGCTGCTGCTTTGCCTCTTGTAAAAATCTTGTGAGTGCCCGTTCCTGGACTATTTTGTTGCTAAGTGTAAACTCTGCTCAAGAAAGCGATAGACCGTGCTCTTGTTGCCATGCCGAAAATGCGATTGTCCCCCAAACGGCAAACGGATAGCGACGAGGAAAAATCGCAGTCAGACTCAGCATGCCTCGGGTCCGATCCCGCAAGTGTTAAATCCATTAAAAAAGAGAAGAACTGTTTCCTCCTCGAAAATGATTTAAAAGATCGGCCAGCTGTCTTGGCGGCGGCGGCGCGCTCTGCCCGAAGTGGGCACAGATCGCGCAAGTATCTCTGCATCTCAGGAGGCATTCGGAGGGTATGCGCGAAAAGTGATAAAGCAGATCTGCAGCACCCGACCAGGGCGTCCAGAATAATCTGTGACAGTGATAAAAAAACTTGAGTGAAAGTTCAATTTTTAGATACATATTCGGAAATCGCTCAAGTTCCGCGCGAACCGCAGCCCAGGCGCTAGACGAACTTTAGTTGCTTGTGAGTTTTGCAAGGATTTTATTTGTTAAACAAAAAAGTGAAACGATTCGACTGGCGGCTTGGACTTAGACCCCACTGGACCGTAAGTAACGCCCTTTCACAAATTCTTCATTTTGTTTCGATAGCTCCGTACGTAACTTATTACTTTTGTTTCGAAAAAAAAAATGTCTCCTCCCAATCTTGTTCGTTTCTTTTTTTTTTATTTTTGTCATGCAAAAATTTGCAGCCGGAAATAGGTCTCCAAACTGCTAAAGCCCGAGCCCAGCTCATAGTCCCATTTTGCTTTAATCAAGAAGAAAAAAGAAGTTTATTGCAAAACAGTACAAAAAAAGATATTTCCAATGCAAAGGTGGAGTCCACGAGAATGGAGGTCTCTTCAGCGAAAAAATGAAGAGCTGTTGCTAGGCAAAGTTTTCCGGCTCCACTTCTGAAATAGGCGAGATGTGTGGTGTGGGAACTATCGTAGTTCGGCTGGCGCACAAAACCCATCTTTTGAGCTCTTTAGTGGCAGTTTCGAAAGCCACCCGTGTGAATAACCTCCTTGGTGAATGTGTGGTTGAACGGAGCAATCGCGAGGTTCAGATGGAGGCCATTGCACCAAAGCCAGGCGGTCGGGTGTCCTTGTGACGGGCCCCATTGCGCCTGCTGCGGCGCGTAGCTGGACCGAGTCAAAAAGAATTCGTTAGGCTCCTTGACGATTGCTAATTTCACCTCTCGATTGGACGAATTCACCTCGGCAATTACACCTCCATTTTGGGGGAGAAATCCAGAGTGCAGTGGCTATGATTTTCACTTTAGAAAAGATTAAGCGAAGGAAGTCTTTCGATCGAACGAAAGTAAGTAAGGTACACTCGCCAAATATCGCCTCTATTTGTGTTGTAAAATTATAAAAAGCTTCGCTCGTTGTTGTTCGGAAAGTATAGTTATTTATTTTTATTACCCGGATCTACGAGGCCAATATTTTGTTTCTTCTCTTTTACCGACTAATGAAAGCAACAACTCGTATAAAAACTAAACGAATGCAAACAAAATGTCCACATACTACTGTTAAAAATAACGTTACAAAGTCAGGGCAAAGAGTTAGATAACTATTTCAAAACTGATTATTTTACCCGTAATTTTACGGATGTTTTTAAGCTTAACGAGTAATTTCTATGGAACACTTTTTCCGATTATTTTTAAATAGTATTCGATAGCATTTTCTTGTCCATTACTATAAATAAAAGTGAACCTGAAATCAGTAACTATGTTAGTTTAAAGTTATAAATAACGTTAATGTTAGAATAGCATAAAAATATTGTTAGTCTGTATAGGAATGTTGAGGAGTTCTGTATTTCTTATTTTTTAAATTCATTCATTGCAAAACACTTCAAACAAAAAACAGTTATACAAACAATATTTCTTTTCTATGTATGGTGAATACTTAAATTTCGAGATTCTTTATTTATTATTTGTTTACAATCTCTGATAAAAAACATTTTTATTGATACATTGTAATACATAGGTATATCCAAATGCCTACAATACATGAATATTTTCTTCTTCTTACATAAATTTTGAGACCAATCGATTTCATCGGCTAAAGAATATAATAAAGAAGTTTAGTATCGGTTGATTTTTTCCATCTTTGAATTTTAATTTTAAAATATGTTCTTTCTAAATAAACTAATTTATATGATGTATATTTTCAGAAAATGAAAATTAAAACCTAATTCATCTGCCAAAACTCCTCGAAGGTAAATCAAATCTTTAATGAAAAGTATAATTAGTGTTTGATTAAAATGAGCCAATTATGATCGCACGGAAATGTACTACAAATTGAGTCAAAATGAAAATAAATAGTTATTCTAAATTTTCTAAAGTTATAATAAGTAGTTTTTGACGAGAAACTTACTCAAACAAGTTTTAATTAAAAAAAGGTTATAAATTGTGCGATTGCAGGATCTAAGCTCAATTGTTTTTGGAAATTTCTAGATTTAGACTAATATTATCCTATGTAATCAAGTCGTTACAGTTTGAAATGTTTATATAAAAATATCAAATGGGACACAGATTAAGAAGACAATTTGGTGTTTTTACTAAAAATTTTAAAATAATGCAGATTTAATTTTAACAGTCATGAACTAACTCGACAACTTATGTATTTGGTCAAATTTTAAATATTAATTGTATTTTAAACCTGACCATAATAATTATCAAATATGTATTCGATACCCACTAGAATTCCTATTTGATTTGCTCCACAATATTCGATATTTCGAATAATTCCCACAGCACTACTTTCACCACAAATTTTTCAAAATTGTCTCACCTTTGAGCCTTGAAATAATAAAATTTCGACTGATAACCCAGTGAAGCTTTTTCAAATCAGCTGCAATTCATATTAAAAATTGCACAGAATATCTGCAAAAAAAACGTGTGCAAAATAGCGAATCGCCTGATGCTCCCACCTACTGTTTTAAATGTTTCCAGGCTTATTTTACTTACACATGTGCAATGATACCTTTGTGGATGCCTTTCAAGATTTGAGGAATTGTTGCAGTTTGCATAATTGATTGTGAAAGTGTATACGACCCTTCAAAGCAGTATCGCTACCAGGGGCTATCAGCTGATGCGAACTTTGGACCGATGTATGTTTGTTTAACTTTGAAAAACATTTCTTCTTTGATAAAAACGAAAGGCCGCAGCTGCCACTAGCAACACCAGTGAGATATATTCGAAGCAATTCCTACTTTTTTTCTTTATTTTTTGTTGTAGTGAAAATTGCTGCGTGAAAAATTAATCCGGCACTTTTTATATGAAGGTAATGGCATACACAGAAAGTAGCTAATTGAAATACAAAATTAATTGAGCCAAGAATGCGATTGGCGCGCGAAACCCTGTTGCTGGGTGAGTGACCTG
Organism: Machimus atricapillus; assembly: GCA_933228815.1. NCBI lineage: Eukaryota > Metazoa > Arthropoda > Insecta > Diptera > Asilidae > Machimus > Machimus atricapillus. The sequence goes on along the minus strand of OW121784.1, from coordinate 83,093,144 downwards.
CTTCGAGTATTTCGTTGTATGTGTCGTTACGTTAAGAAGAGCGGCCCGTGCGAGTTTATAAAAAGGAATAGCATAAAGCTCCTCAAGCAAAACTTCTAGATAAATCGCAAAGTAATTGCACTATCAAATTGAATAAATCGACTTTCTTCCAAGCCAAATTTTTCTAATGCTGGTCAATGTTTTATGCGGAAACATGCGAAAATTTGTTAGGGGAGCGATAAGAAAGCTTGGCAATTATGGGATTAGAGCACCTCCAGGTGGTGCTTCAATAATACATGCAAATGTTAATTCCTTAAAAATTAACAAAATTCTTTTTATTTGTAAGCGGCTTTGTCTTACTGAATTATTATGAAAAATATTTTGCAAACAGAACTACTTATTTGTTGTTTTATTTAGTCTTCGTCAGAAAAAGAGGTACAACAATGTATTTCAAACATTTCTTGTTGAAAAATTATACTAATTACGATCTCATTATTGCCAGGTATTTAGTTAGTTCAAAATATTTTAATTGTGCTAAACATCTTAAAATTCTCTAACTTATATGTGTGTATCTATGGCAAAACAATAAAATCATTTTCCTGATTCATAATATTTAATCTTTTTCAGTTAACACATTCAGTGGCTATCACGTGTAGATATATTCGTGGCCTAAGCTGAATATGTATGCATTTTCTCGGCAGCGAGTGTGTTAAACAAACCATTCATTAAAATCATTAAAAATGTTTTCTCTAAGCAAATTTAGCTTGCGTTCTTGCCGTTCTAATGTCAGGAAATTCCGAAGTTCGACACCACGCAAAGTTATTTCCGCAAAGTTGAGAAAGTACACTACATAGAAATGTCGAGAGACACTTTCACCGCCGATAAGACCTCCGATAAAAATTAGATTTCTACATTTAGCCCCAGAGCGTCAGCTGTACTCATCAATCACCAACAGACGATCTATCTATCTTTTATCCGCGGGGCGTGTGCGTAAGGTGTAAGTCGCACAGAATCGGCGCGATCGTTTTGTCTCAATATATGAGATACAGTTTGCGTCTGTGTACGTGTGCAGTTATTCGTCATCCCGTATCATATGTGCTGCGACATGATCATGAGAGAACGTGTCATTTCATGTTTCCAGAAAGACTGGCCAAAGATTTATTCATATATCTAAATTATTGCCTGTCTCTGTCTGAGACCCTCTGCTGGCTGTCGCGGAGCTCTTTTCGTTTGCATTTATTGAAAAAGCACGTCTAGGCCTCGGTCTGATTGTGTCTTATATCCCTTCCGTCTTGAGTGGAACGTCGTCGTCGTCATCCTTCCTCCCTGATCGGCTCAGCCAGATCCAGCGATCCAAGCCAGGTCTTATAAGGCCGACTAGTTGGTTATCTCGGGGCTCGCCGACGAGATCGCATTAGGAACTCATTTTTTCCACTTTGCTTTTATATCGCGCAAGATCGGGTTCTATGTTTGATTCCCGGTCGTCTCGTCTCTGAAGGGTAATTCATTCAACCGGCAAAAATATTTCGAGAAAACTGGTTCTCTTTGGCTTAATCTCGGATTTTAATACTTTATGCAAAGCGCAGATATTTATTTGAAGTAGGAGACAGGGCCGTCTTAGAATACGGGGATGGATCATGCCAATGATTTTCGTTTCTTGAAAGTTCTCAATTAACTAGTGTTTAAAACACTCGCTTGGTGCCCGTTGCATTTTCCGGTGAATTTATAATATAAATGACGTGATCCGGATCACATTTGGGATAATATAATCAGCTGATTGCTTCCAATGTGCCAGCTAGCCAGCATGGTGTCACCTTGAATTAAACGTTCAGTGAAAAAGCGATCGTGCGAACGTTGTGGTTCTGCTTTTTTTTTTGCGCCCTCGTCAACGAGGAATCGGTTGTGATTCCATCTCGATAATTTATTTATCTACATTTGAGGAGAATTATTGAAGCTTGCTTTCGACCTAAACACAGCGACTGCCACCTGTTCCACTCAAGAACACAAATTTTCTGACGACCATTTCATAGCATTTGGTTGTTCCATTCCATGTCGCGATCTTATCCAGCCAAAGCCAACTATATTACACAGTTTGTCAGCGAAGAGGTTCAAAAATCTTTACAAATCGTGACTCAAAAACACAACATTTTTAAAGGTATCTAAATTGAAAATTTTATTAATCGACGCTCTTTTTTCAGAAAATAAATTTTTTTATTTCATTCCAGTTTCGTTTTTCGAGAAAAGCAATAGAAAATTGAAGAAATTACCATATATTTTTGGGTGAGTAAATTGCTGTGTTTACTAACCTTACATAAGTGAAATAATTATTCATTAAAAGAATTGTGACCAATTAGCCAAGTTTAACGTAATCCCAACAATTTATACTTACTACATATTTAATGCATGTGAAGCAATAAAAATTACCTCTTCTGCTCAGTTATCAAGAGTTGAAGTTTTGAAATATGCTCACAGCTGTTAACTCGGTATGTGACGAATGTATCTCCCAGCCCAGTAGTTCGATAAAATTGTTAATTAGCTGTTGAACAATTTTATTCATTTTATGACCTGTTAAAACAAAGGCAACAATCAAAAGATCAAGGTATCACCATCAGATAAAGTCATTATTCTCCTGAATTCTGCACAGATGGACAGCAACAGGAGCAAAAAAACACTTAATGACATATTTGATCGATGTAATTGTGGTTTAGCCATGTAATTTAACCGATGTCCGGCAAGTAAAGAAACGAGTAGGATAAGCGAGAACGTCAGCGCGACTTCGAATTTTTAGCCGATTGGCGTTGTATCGCTGGCAAGTTCAACATAATAAAAATCGAGGAATAGAAACATGATTTTACTACATAGAATTGGAATATTTTAAAACAAATCTATTCCGGTAAAGATGATAGGAACATTTTCAATACGCTTTTATTAGGTCGACCTGTAGGTATGTAAATATGTAATGGAATATAAGAAACTGAATTTCAACCACTTCTAATAAGTAAGAAGGGGCAAAGGAATAAGAAAAAGAAGAGGGCATTCTAAAAAGGTCGAGAAGTTGCGAAGTTGTTTGTTTTTAAAAGGGATTTTTGATCCAATAAAAATTGTTTCGTTGGCACCTAAGACTCACTGTGTTTTTATTCGCAAACGCGATCCTTTTTAGTCAACTGCAGACACCGAACAAAAGGATATTATTATAGAACCTTCTAGTAGTATTCGTGGCTGGGATTTAGCTATAGACTTTTTATTTAAATTTATGAGTAGAGGTGTTAAGTTTGCAAATTTTTTCCAGTCGAAATGTAACTCTGATCTTTATGCAACTTCGCGTTTTATGGGTTTTGAAATCCCTTTGTCGGCTTTCTAAAAGATATGAATAAGAGAAAAAAGACCGACGTGCAAAGGCCCAGCCACTACCGTCCATCATTTTTGCTCGCTGGTGCTCCCTCTTAGAAGCGAATGACTTCTTTTTCGTTGAATTAATTCAATTCAAAGATCGGATCGCAAGTGCAGTTATCGGCCAGTTGCCACTTAGACGGAGAGGGCAAATCAAATCAGAAAGGTATATAATTTCATTTGCTGGATCATGAATCCAGTCTTAATTAATTCGATGTACGGGAAGCACGCAGATCGTTCGCAAAACAAAGATGCCGTCCGAAGATAGTACATACAAGTACACTTTACCTCTCTTCGCGGAGAGTTTTAATTTTTGCTAGTAACACGTAAGGCCGGCTATAATTATCAATAGCTCGGTCCAAAACGCGTAAACTGGAAAAGGGCGGAAGTTCCTAATTCATAGCAATTTCACTAATTTTATGTGAAACTGTGTTGCGAGTGCGTGTGTGAAAAATTTGGTGCGCGTCCAGCCAAATTGCGACGACGACGGGACGTCGTGAAGAATCCCTTTAAGTTGGGCTGGGACTCAGTCGACGCGGTGTCGGGCCCCACCGCCAAATAGCCGTTGCCTGGCTGTGTTCGATCGACTGGCAATAAATCCATTAATCATCGCAGAGCTCGGGAGGGATATGATGAATAACTTCGATTAGTCGGGCAGGCAGCGACTACATGCGTTACGCTTTGCGGACCGCTGGACGGAGAGGCCGCCGTTAAGTGCGGCTCTGGTTTCGCCGTGCACTCGTCACAAAGTTACGCCATCGCAGCACATGCCTCAATATGCAGGAAATATTAATCATCGGATGCGAGCGAGGACTTGCAAGTGGAATGACGATTAGTCAAACGAGTGCGTCTTGACTTAATACGAGCCAAATTGACAGAAACGGCTCTGGGGAGGTGCGGCCGTGGCCTCAGCGAGCGCCTGAATAAACGCCCTACATTTTGGCTGTTCAATTTTCAATCATAGGGGCACCCTTATGCACCCGAGCCTTATGGCCGCCCTCTGACTAAACCTGGTAGAGCTATTACTTGTACTTTGACAAGACAATTAGAATTCGAATTGGGAAAATGCTGATAGATTTACAATGCATGGGCTGTTTTCATCCACGTTTAAGGGCCCTTGGAGATAATAGTTAATTGAGGATCAGTTGGCATGCCGTGAACTATTTTCAGGACATGCAATTATCACGGCAAGCGCTAATTTGTAGTGAGTTGCGTTATAAATACATATATCTATTCAATATTTCCTTTACATTTAAAAGTCCAGCAGTAGTACTTATGATTGTGGGTTGGACTGGAATAGGAAACTTAGGCCTACATACATACATGTAATAATTACCTACTCCCGTATTGCAGATTATGGGTAGAATTGCATGGCATCGCTTAAAAGGCGTGTTTTTATTTCTCATTTTCAAAATGTTTGTTACTCAGGCTCCGCCATTTCATGTTTCAATAAAAGACGTCTCGAATTAATAAATCTTGCAAGGCATGCAGCAGGAAGCGGAGACACCCTGTGAAGTAGAGTCTCGGAGTAGCTACATACATATAATGTATACCACCGTCTGTAAAAGTGTCTATCTACGTTGCGTCTGGCGAATCGCACCCTTTCCCTTCGAAATATCGAATAACGGGGAATAGGACGCAGAACCCAAACAAAGTCAAGTAGACCAGACGTGAATCCCATCCCCAGCGAAATTCGCTCGCAACGACATTCACTTTATCACGGCTGGAGAGCCTGAAGGACAAAGCGGGCTCCACGTGTACGCGGCGGTGAGTCGTTGGTTGGGTGTGGTGTGTGCTTTTTCTACGGCTGTGTGCGGCCGCCGGTTTTGCAATGTTTATTCCGTTGCAAGGCCCTGGACCTATGAAGCCCACCTAGGTATAGGAAAAGCATCAGGCATAACCTACCCCAGGAATAGTTTCGTACAAAGACTGGCCGAGAAACTTAACGAATCAGCAAGCTTTATTCACATTTCACCCCAAGGGTCTACCTCAATTTGCGGAGCTTTTTCGGCGCCGCTTCTCTTCGCGAGCTAAGGGCGGCCTTAGGTAATTGGTGTTTTTTTTTGTCAAGCAAACGAATCCACGTCTCGAATCGCCTTATTTTCAAGAAAAAATCAATTCTCTCAAAGGGAGCTTTAACAACACCCCAAAAGCACAATATTGCTTATGCTCGGTGACGTAAGGTCTTCGCCCTTTCCGCAGTTCTCCTTGAGGTGACACACAATGTCCTTTTGCTTTTTTAATGCTGCAGCGCGTTTTTCGTGGGATTGCATATATAGACGAACTTATCGAGGTGTGTGATAGTCACATGCACAAATATTGCCATATAGTTCCATGGTTAGGGCATCTCACTCACTTTAATGCACCGCAATCAACAAAACTCATATTCGGTTAGGTTCAGGTAGTCAGGTATTTTTTTTTACATTTTGCAGATTTTTTACTTTTTCTGTTGAATTGAATTTATAACGCTGGTATCTCCCATGGGAAGTATGCGTCAGCCATGACTTAATGTTTTTCAGCAGAAATTACATACTTGCATAGATATAGTTGTTTTCGGGAGTTCTAATTAAACCAGTTTTTCGCTCAGAAGCAGATCTATAATTAATGTTTACCTTCCAAGATATTTCTGATGTATAAGCAATACTAATTCTGAGAAATGTGAGTGTTATCAACCTGCATGTGCACTGGCATTTATAAAATCAACATTGTTTCAACATCCACGTAATATCTGCAGATTTTTCTCAAAACCACAGTTAAAATAATCGATACAGGACCTTAAAGTCATAATTGAAAATTTAACAAACCTATGAGTACAAATTTTTAGTTTCCAGAGTCTGCTGCGCAATTCAGCAATTGGTCTTCCTAAGGTGAATTACACTGCCAAATATAGAAACTGAACTCTTGTTCGCAATCTGTGTTGCAACTTAACACTTTTAGGACAGAAATACATATAAATTACCCGATTTTATTTGCAACTTATTTAGCTATTTTGTCCCATACGTGGGTAAAGTGGTAGGTGAAGTGTTAAAGTTATTTTCTTGAGCAACTTACCGTCCTTACGTTTTTATAGCTTGTCTTTTTTTGGATCAATAATGATGACTTAAGAATTTGGTATTCATTTTTCTGACTTTTTTTTATTAGTTCAGTAAATATTTCTCTTGCAAGAATTTTTAAATTTTTATGTATTTTTAATATTCTCTTTTTGTTGGGTTAAATAATTTTATTTATGTTTGTGTGAATTCTGAAACTCCTCCGTTGGCAACGATGTTTCATTTCATTATAATTTTTGGAATTATAAGGAAAGAAATGTGTTCTTCACCGACATCATATGCCGTAAAAATTGCTTATTCTTATTAAAAAACATTTATATTATTTACCTGTAAGTAGCACAGCACAAAAATCCTTTGAGAAAATTAAACTGGTGATTCACAATTTAATATTTATTTTTAGGTATAACTAACCTATGTGACCACGTTTTTCCTAGTAAACCGACACCCTTACGTAAACGATATTCTTTCTGGTGTTGTATTAGGGTAGACATATTAAATTTTCTGAGGGAAATATATGAATCATCCACCAGAGGGAAAATATATCTTTAATTTTAAAATAATTGATAATTTTGCGGGCAGTTAGAAGATTCACAAAACCCTTTTAGAAACCGCTATGAAGGCAGGCTACTTATACTTTTGTTAACTCATTTTATCAAAAATTAAATATCGTTCTTCTCCACCTTTGGGCTTATGCACCATAAAATTTTATGTATGAATATCCTCTGATAGACACTTTTCATGGCTATAAAAGTGTTTCAAAGTGTTGCAAATTAAGCAACTTAATTTAATGTTGAGTTAAAGGTTTTCAAAGTAAAAATAAATTAAATACTTATGTATTTAAGAAAGCTGCAAGTAAATTAGCGAGTCTTGTATTCAATAAAATGAATTCATCTAAACTCTTTTGATGCCTAATTTACCAAAAAAGGTACTACGTGGAATCTGACATCGATCCGGTTTTAATGTATTTTGAAAAACGCTTTATTGCACACTGGGACGTTGCCGTGGGCGATTTCGGCGTTGTGGCTCAGCAAGGTGCACCCTCATAAATTTTTGGAGAGACCAAAGTCTACCCCACTGGCTCTGGCCGATATTTTCAAATTGCGAATTTAATTTTTATCAGAACACAAAGTGAAAACACGGAATGTTAACAGCCGTTATATTTAGAAAAAAACTCGCGAAAACGGGATTAATAGCTTTCGCTATCTTTCCGCTGAATTCATCTCACCGCAGCTTGTGGAATGATAAAAGACGGTGCAATTGCTTTTCTGCGAACATGACGGGGCAACGCCAGAATTGAAACCAAGTCGGGTCTGGTGCCTTTTTGGAAGGGTTTTTCGCCGGTGATGAAATTCCTGGCATTGGCCTCCTGGCTCGGTTCGTTCCGCTGCTAATTTGACGAGCGAATTTGCTCACTGCAACCGAACGCGAATTAACCCACCACACCACACGTAGAGGCCAAGGTGTGTGTGGTGGAACATCTTTTTTGCACCAGAGCAGCCAGAAAACCGGTCCCCGTTTTGTGCATGCGAGGTCCCTGCGGCCTGCGCGCACCGCACCCTCAGAAAAAGGTGAGGTGAGCTTTTCGCTGGGAGGACGAGGACGAGGACGGCTTCTACGGCACGACGTAGTTCCGACTGGGCGTCGTAAAGGAGGCTGAGAAAAGCTCACCATCACGCTAGACGAGCGGGGGGTGAGGCTAAGAAAGACGAGTCGAGGCGAGGCCATCCCAGCACAAAATGCTCCACCCGTTTCGAGTCTGCAAATGAGGAAAATGCAGAGATTTCTGCATTAATGACTGCAGATCAGAGCGGCGCCGAGACCGACTTCGAGTGCTTTATTTGTCGTTGGAGGACATCGATAAAATCGGTTTTATGGGGCTGCCGACGGCGGCGGAATCGCCGGTGAAGAATCTCGAGCTTTTCCGAAAACACTCGACGGCGCATTTGTGGCGATGCGACAACTGAAACGGAGACGGTGACCGAGACAGAGACGGAGACGGAGACGGCGACGGCTCCTCCAAACCCCAAGTCCCAAGTGTTCTCATGTGAAACCCACTACGCCATGACGTCGACGACGAAGACGGCGAAGGCGAAGACGACGACGACGACGATGGTGCCGCGAAAAGCACATTCAAGATTCAGCGAAAGACGATGATTCAATTTCCAAGTACTCTGAACTCTCATGCAATTTCGCATTCAGATTCAGTACGGACGCGCTTGGAGGTGTGCGGCGCGCGTGTGTGCGCCCCTACGGCGGAGCTCCGTGGTGTTGAAATTGATATAGAAGGCGCATAAGCCCCGGTCGGCTAGCAGACGTTCGTTGTCGCTGTCCGGCTGCGGAGCTTTCGCGTACTGCGCTAGGAGGAGGACCTCTCTCCTGAGGAGGACCACCAAACCAAACCAAGTGGCCTCGTCTTCGGAGCCCGTCTCGTAGTCAGTCGCTATCTTTTCCAATGGTTGGTTGGCCGAACGAATACTATGAATAATGGAAATTATATCTACATTAATTAGTGTTAATGCCGCTGGAAGTGGAGTGCTAATTGTGTCTAGTTCGGACCGAGTCCAATTCCCGGTGCAGTGTGCAGGTCGTTACGTGTCTCTGGAACGACCAGGAGTTAGATTCACCTCGCCTAGTCATATCTAGAATAGAACCCGTCGTCTTTCTAGTTCGTTATTCATGCGACTCGCGGAAATAAGTGCTTACGTTTTATTAATGAAGTGTGTGGCCCCCGGACGTACTTTTCCTGCAACGTCGAACCTCACCTGAGCCGCGACTTCGACTTGTGACTCAGCAGATTTGGAAGGCACCCGATTAGCTGCAGCAATTCCTCGAAAGTTTGAAAGTGTGAAACTGCTCATCGAAGGTGAAACCCCCAAAGTGGAACTGTGCCCCCCCTCCACCCCTTGGCTAATTCCGGCTCTCGTCGACTGATCTAAGGTTGCAAGAATGCCGGCCGTCGTCGTCACCGCCTCTTATCATTTTGGGGCGCAACAAAGAAATATTTTTGGACCCAAGAAGAGGCGGCGGGCAGTCGCCGAGTCGAGTCAAGGGGACGGAGTAGAGAATTTGAATTTCGAGAAAAGGTCGTCGTCGTCGTCGTCGCCGCTGCCGACCGATCCGAAACCGTGAGAAGGGATTCCACATTCCACAGCGACTAAGTCTGGGTCTGCAGAAAGCCAGGAAATTGGCGACTGCTTTCTCCGCGACAATTTATAAGTTGCGATGCAGGCGACTAGAAGAGTGCCTTTCAGATAAGCGGGCACGTCCGAACTCCGAGGACAGGTTCTCGCCAGATAAAATCGCGGCCAAGAACGAAGAGGTAAAAATATTCAGTCTCAGTTTCCATGCAAGATAGACTTTGTTTGCTTGCCCACTTCTCGCAGCAACGTTGCGAAATTCAGCTGCGGTGACTAACAGCGAAATTAAATGATTAATAAGCGAGTTCCACCCGGCTGTAGCGGAATTGGATCGCAGCCTATTGTGCTAGTCTCCTTCAGGGCAGCACCGCTCCGGCCGACCAGAAATATGCGAGCAACTCGATTTTTTTTAGGTTTTAGACAACATTCATTTAACCTTTTTATACTACACCTATCTGTCTATTTATTTCCTATCTGTCTCCATGTCAGCATAGTACATAAACCTTTTGCGGACATTCACTACTTAAAACCCTTTTCTTGTCCATCTCGATCCTTGATTTTCATCAAAAAACTATTACGAAAATAATTTCTATGCTACCTTTTCCAATATTAATGCACCTTGCAGAATGCAGACTGCTTATTTGCTTGCGTCCAAAAGGCAGGCGCAGGCAGCCTCGACCGAATTTTGTGCAAGATACGAAATTTTTTTTCCGCGAAACCCACATGATGTGAGCCCGGTGAGTCATACCACCTTCTTGTCCAAGTGGTTTTTCCATTTCTGCGCTCCGCCAGAGATTAGACCGGAGAGAGGAGCCGATGAAGGCTTCGATTTCCGCCGATTATCTTCCCCTGAGTCACCCGTGTGCATCGCATCGCGCATAACTTTCGTCTTTATCGCGGGCCCCGCAACTCTGATTGCGTTGCAATGCGATTCGGCATCGAGGGCTTCCATCTTTTCGCGGACCGATAAGATTAGTTCGCTGCTCTCGGCTCTCCAGCTTAAGATTTAGATTTTATTTAGCGGTACCAGAGTGTGAAATGTTCGTGTTGGAAAAAAAGCTCACCAACAATTACTTTAACACGAAAAATTCCCGTCGAGTGAAAGTACGCTCTAATTAGCCCGTTTTGAGTCATACCAAAGTAGGCAGCCGCAAACTGCACCTACCTCGGTAGCTACAAAGAAAGTTCCCACCGTCTTGGCTGAGCGCCGCATTACTAATTTAATTGATTTGAGGAAACTAATGGCACCGGTGGAGCAAATTGCTTGCGGCGTATGATCGGGCAATAAACCAGCTAATCTTTAGTCAAAATCTAATATTTCAGGAGTTTTGTTGTTAATCAGCAGGCTCTTAGGGCTCGGTTACGCTGGCGAACAGCTAGTGCTAGTTCAACTGGTGTCAGCTGGCACAAGCTACTCAAACATATGCGATTGATATAGAGTGGTTACGCTGGAGCTTTCACACTTTCACACAATCATGACAGTTCATGACACCGTGATAGAAAATCAAACTGAATCAATTAGCTGGCGTTAGTTGGGAACCTCACATGTAAGAATGGATTGCTCCAAATTAATTTTGGAGAACATCTACTCAGGACCTTACAAATAATCATTCCTATGTCGTATCTTATGAAAACTTATAGATTTACATATGTATATTTACATACAGATAATATATATTTTGAATGAATTAATTCGCACTGTTATTCTTTTTAAATTCTTACCTCAGAGTTAATGAAAGTCTTTCCGTAGCAGAAATTGGACGTTGAAAATTTGTATCTTGCTTCTCTATAACATTTTGTATTTCACCTAAAATGTAGTCAAACGTTTTGATCCTCATCCTATAATAATCAAAAAATCGGTCCTCATCTCTTCTCAGACTAGAGTTCCTATCACTAACACGAGCTGTTCTGCGGCATAACCACTAAATAATGAAAGTTGGGATTGTAACAGCTATCACCAATTGAACTAGCACTAGCTGTTCGCCAGCGTAACCGAGCCCTTATACGCTGATAAGTGGTAGTGATAGTTTTTAAGATTCGTCTAATCGACTCACGAGGGCGGTTGTCCCTTAATCCAGGAACTTGGTTTAAAACAACAATAGACGCATCTTATTCCTCCGACGTAAGCATGCGAAATTGGCCTCTGATTTCGCACTTCAGCGCACACGCACTGCTGCGTGCGATACCTCCCCCCGCCAATCCTCCTTGTTGGAATTCAAAAGTGCTCTCGCTGTGCGGATATCCGGCCGCGCTACACTGCAAATATGGTAAGCCCCTGCGAAAGCACACCGAGAGAGCTTCTTCGCAGTCTGCTGCTCTTTCGTAGGTGCAGTGGGGTAATGAGCCGCTCTGAAAGCTTCGAGTATTGCCTGATGAAATCAAAGCCGTTGGCTTCTGCGCGTTTCACAGAGTTTTGCTTGGCCTCCATGCTGCATATCTTTTGCAGTTGCAGATTACTTATTTTTTTATTATATTGCGGTACGCCCCTGTACTTTACATTTTGCTGACATCGACTTTAAACCCATTACCAAAATCGACGGCTATAACCGTAGAATTTTTGTCAATATGTAGACAAATGAAGGGGTACTACAGCCGTTGCGACGGTTTAGAAAAATAATAATGATAAAGAAAAATTTGAAAATGTTCACTTCCTAAAAGTTATATGTACCTACATATGTATATGTTATAATGCTTAATTCCCCACGGTAATAATAAAAATAAATAAAGTGCGTTTCAGTTTTTGTAACGCTGATATAAAAATTAGTTTCTAAGTGATCGTTATAAAAGGCTTAAAACTTGCTCGCGCAACTCAGCAATTGTTTAGCTAAATTGAATAAGCGATTGAAGAAACAGAATTCTTTAAAATAGCCATACACCTCTTACATGCATACCTACATACATAGTTTAAAATATTACTTCAACATAATTTACTTGAAACATTTTCTGCTGTTCTAGTTCTAATAAAGTGATCGCAGGTACATGTTAATAATATATTTAGTATCCCAAGTGTATGAAAAATATATAAATAATATGCCTCAAAACTAAATTTAAATATTATTCAAAGTTTATTAAAATACATATTATTTCTTTAACTTCAATTTTCCTTTAAAATACCATTTGGCTTGTACATACATATGTACATACATACCTCGTTGAGGAGAGCTTCATATAAAACTTAAAGGGTATCGTCGGTAGATCATAATTAAATGGCTGAGCAGGTGCAGCAATCAAAATCGATGTGTACAGGTGTGTCGATGGCGTAATAAAAACCGCTAATATGATATAATAATACAGGTCACATTTAGAAATATTATATTTGGATCCCTTGAAATTTTATAACTGCAATTTCGCATAATTATAATAAATTAAAGTTTAGCCAAAGGATATTTTAAGGATTAATAACCAGTTTGAGTCGATTGGCATTGCTTCAGGGGGCTTATTAAGGAATCGTTTGGCTTCGTGTTTTGTAGCTGAATTGAACGCAGTTCTTATAAGAAATTATTCATAGGATTCAGCTGAATTGAGATGATTTGGATAGATAATATTTTTGAGATACACAAAAGTTGTATGCTCTATGAAGTTCACTTATGAGTACGATATTTACTTTGAATAAATAAATGTTATGCCATCATAGGTAATATTCCACTGATAAAAGTTTCACTATCAAATTGTTTTGAATTATATGAGAGTATTTTATTAGTGACAATAATCAAAGCAATCGGAAAGTGAAAACTATTCATTGTGGTAATATTAGAGCAACTATCTAAAGAGCTTTAGTTTAGCTTCTGCATAAAATGCTTGAGAGGCAGATGATAACTACCGTACCGTTCCTGTCTGCTAACTCTAACTGGCTGCTCAACACTGCAAAAAATTACTCAGGTTAACTAAAAGAAGGAAGGAAAGCAAAACAGATTAATTACACTTTAGGCTACGATGACACGAAGTGGTGCCAACAAGGAATTCGATAACTTTTTATGTTCTCTCGCTATCCAGATCGTTTTATCTGTTTATGCTTCACTCCAGTCTACATAGATCCCACTAGGCACTAGGCGAGGAAGACGGTGGCGCTAACATAGTTTAATGCTTTGCTTGTAGAGTTTTGTTCTTTTGCAATTCTTTTCACTGAAATGTTTGCTAACCAATTTGTCTATAATACTAATAAAGTAAGACTGAAAACTCATTTACCGTTAGATATGAAAGATACAAATAAATTACAAAATACAAAATAAGTATAAGTATTTATTTTCAAAAGACTGCAGCAACAAAATGTTTGACAACGTGCTAACAGACCTTAAAATCATTAACCGCAAAATTTGCAGCTCCGAAATGTTGAGTAACTTAATCGGATCGTTTCTCTTTTCTGAAATTACTTCCGTGTTACCCAAAACCGCAAGTATTTTCTTATGTCCACTCTAGTGGCAGGTGTTTAACACTTTGAATGATTGATTGTGGGTAATTAAAAAGAAAGTATGCGATGGTGGCTAATCGTTTGTTTATATGTTTTCATTAGTTTAGTAGTGATATATTTGAATTGAATGATTTAAGTAATAAAATAGTCAAATTTTTCTAAGAATTATTTTATCTTAAAAGTCAGCTTCTGAAATTTTTCAATCGATTTACAAATAGTAGGTACTCGTAACTTATAAAACATAGCTATTTCATTAAATCTCATCGCATTTTCGTATTTATTAGAATTAAAACTTGTTGGCAGTGTCATGAATTCCGGCGATGATATGAAGGGTGCGAGAATTGCAGCCCGAAACAAAGCGCTCCACGCAACTGTCTAGGTATTTGGAACTGAAGAAAGCAAAAACTTGGGAGATTCCTAAAAATAAATCTAAAGGTGCGCGCACATTAGTCTCTTCTGTCCTTCTCGGCTGCATGCCGCGCTGACCTGGCTGCAGGCTGGCTGATGGTTGGCTGCCTGTGGCTGTGAGCAAAGTCTCCCATTTGAACTCCCCGAGCCCCGAGTGTCTTCTAGCAAATTTCCCCAAGTCAATGTACTTGAGATTCTAAAATTAAAATCAAACGAACCGTTCAACTACAGCAAATAACTGGCTATCGGACGAGTTTCGGGCAGGGGATCGGGGACCAGACATGCGGCGATGTTGGTGTCTTCTAACTCGCCGGAGCGGCGAAATGATCGCTGCTGGCCTCGAAGATCCGTGAACATGAGCGGCACGGGCGAGGGGATCGCCGCACACTTGCCAGGCAGCGTCCAGACGAGCAAAATCGTCGCCCATGGAGGCTGGTCGTATGAATGGGGATAGACTCGAGAAATGCTATAACATAACCGCTGGAATGCGCGAGGTTTAACTGATTTCTCGTCATGACCATTGACTTCGATAAAGATATCCGCTTCAGTTGCATTCCACGCTACGCTTTCATCTATCTTTCTTCTAAGCCTTTATCTGAGCTATGGTCAGATTGGTGCACCCATACCTCCCCTTGACATTGGAATGCAGAAAATTATTTTCTCATTTCGTCTCGGCAAAAAGTCGACAGAAAACAAAACTCTAATGGTTCTCGCCTGGACGTATTGATAAGGAGTTCTTCTTTATTTCTTTTGCAGACAGCCTGTGCAGCGCTGCCGCTGTTTGGCGAACGTTCGTACATACAGCTTGCGAAAAGATGGATCTCTTGGCGCAGGACCGGCTCAATGACGAAGGAGCCTGCAAATCTCGAAGGCACATAGGCACTTTTTGCGTGGGTCGTAAGCACCTTGTACAACACGAAAAATCAGCACAAGAAAGAGACGTAAATCTATGCCAGTTACCAGGCCAGGACTGCTTCTGAGTTTTTGCACGACTATGAACTCAGCCTCAATGCCAAAAGGCGATTGGCCCCGCTCTGCGTCGGGCGGTCAACTGATTTATTTTCTGCATGTGTTGAAAGAGCGTCTTGATCTTTAAGGTTAAGACATCAATGAGCAGATACAGCTACGCAGCCAGTGATACCGCGGAGAAATTTATTTGAAAATAAATGGAGCGCGACCGGACCCCCGCGCTTATGTACATACCTTACTGAACTTCTGAAGACATTCGCTAAATATCGCTCTCATCACGGCCAGCCGAGTGAGGCAACGCAAGGAGCTGGTGGAGGGGTCTTAATGAACCCCAAGCCTTCAACTAAGATACATTGTATGCGAATAGGTCAAGCAACTGATAATTATCGACTCGCAAATTGAGATACGGCTTGCGCCTCAGAGTTACGTATGAAGATTGTTCGTCTTGCGAGCCCATCTCAAGTTCAGGACGCACCCTGCGCACTCGCCTTTGTTCGATGGGGAGCGATAACAACTGAGTCTTCTGAGATATAAAGGTAATTCGACTGACAGTGTTGCAATTTTTCACCGTCAGAATGCAATTTTTTATGTTTTATTTATTATTATTTAGTTTTTTATTCGATTTGGGTCGGCTTTTACAATTATTTTGAGATTGGAGCATAAAAAAGCAACATCAAAGTTTCCACATGAATACTAATATGCAGAACTATTCATTTAGTTAGATCTTTTACTTTGAGACGTCAGGAAGTAATTTTCTTGAGAAATATCAAATATGTATTTATAAAGGTGTTATAGATATTAATTTTCGAATTTTACACAATCAAAGTACCTTTTTCACCGTAGGAATTTTGTCACTGTTTTATTCACGACATTAAATTAAGTTGAAACGAATGAATGAATGGATTTTACAGTAGACGCGGCGCGCCGTCCTGTTGAGTCACAGAAGGAATTCATAGGGTGTGATTGATAGGCCTATTCGGTAGAACAAGCAAATGTCCACACGTCGAATTGATAATTACGTATTTTAATAACCCTTAAATACCCTCGTCATTTAGAAATTTAAGAGTCGGTTCATCGAGTCGATTTGTATAGCAGCCAAAAACTGAATACATTAGTAAATATTATGCTTTACTTATACCTATATCTAGTGAAGAACGTCGGAAAGCTGAAAAATGAATATCTTAAAACAAAATTAATTTGACCAAATTCAGTTTTGAACGCCAATCTAAATAATAAAATCAATAATAAATTAATTAAAATAAAAAATGGAGGATCCTTTAAAAAGTTCATAATTACACGATCGATGATTTGCAATGGTATTTTTCTTGAAATCGATAAGCCATCTCAAAATTAAGCTCAGGTAGGTAAGACGTGCGAAGGCGTTTTGCTTGTCTGATTTGATCAGCTGAAAGCGTGAAAGGTTAATGACAATAACTCTTATGCTGTTTGTACAAAACCGTCTTAATGGCACCTGCCCGCTTCGCTCAGTCTTTTAATGCATGAAAATAAAATTTCTCCCCCGGTCTGGTAAAAAGACCCCGAACCAGCCGATCGGCGATGATCATACTTTTCCCAGTGAGTCACCGCGTTCAGCCGAACGAAAGGAGGTAATTTAATCTTTCGATCTATACTTTACAAACAATTGAAGCGTTTAATCTCCAGCAGCCATTGTTTCTATCTCAGCTGTCTGCCGCGCAAACGTATGCACTCGACTCGTTCACTCGGGCGGCTCAAACTTTCTTCAGTGGGGCTCCTCAGACGCTGGAGAAGCGCACTCGATAGGTATCGGATCGGCCGCATTATCAGTTCAATTTATAAGTGGCCGACTCCGGAGATTGCATGCCGAAAGAAACCTCAATTCACTCCAAATAAGGTTAGGCATCTGCTGAACGCGAACACTTCCTTCGCGCAAGATCTCAGCGAAAAGGTTTGCTAATCAGTGACGTCATCGAATTTTAGCGAAACGACCTTGTAGAATCTCTACACAGACGGAGCGAGGTGAACGCTCGTTGCAAGATCAGACTGGTCGGGCTGATTTTTACTTTTAACTACCTGATCGCATTTTATTTTTCGCATAATCGTTTTTATTACTTCTGCTGCTCCTTTCCTTGCTTTTGGGCTGCTTTTTCATTGCTGGTTAGCATTTTTATTGGGGAAGATGATGTCATTTTGCAGTGTGCGCCTTAGCTGCGCATAATTTCAGTGGCGCATTGCATGAAAATTCTTCTAGATTTCTCGGCAGCCAGTAAAATAATTTGTTTTTTATCAGTAACAGTTGGCTTTTTTCTTGTGTCGCATGAAGCATTACCAGGGCATTGTCATACCTTCCGGCTGTTAATTGTTCTTTATTTCTGTTAGCTTTAAAGAGTAATCCTACTCACGAAATAAAGTACACATAATGTGCTTATACTAATTACATATAAGTATATGCACTCTCTTCGTTATTATTTAAATTTAAATGCATGATACATATATGTACACATAAAACTTCACGATCAAAGATTTGTCAAATTACGAAAAGTAATAGTATAAAGCCACGAATGCTGATAAATGACAAACAAAAATACATTTACCAAAATTTCTATGAATTTGATAAAAGAAAAAATACCTCTTATGTAGACTGTAGCAAGTACATACATACATATATTGCTCAAATAATCAAAGAAAGTATATAATCAAAATCGAGTTGAATCAATCTGCACAGTTGCTTCGGGTATGAATAAAGCATTCAGGTTTTTTAGTACACTGCCCAATGTAAAATTGTAATTCTAAAACCATGATTTTTTTTTGTTTAATATACTATGTAAAAATATTTTGCCAATTATTTTTCGCATACGAAACGGCAAAATTTAGTAAATCACATTAAAATGTGTGTGACTTGGCGTATTTCTGCTAAAAAATGTATTATTATGTAAATATTTCTTGTCTGGCAATGGATTTTTTTGCATTGAGAGATTACATAATGAAAAGGTCACAGTGGCATCCGCTGCATCCCGATTGGGGGAAGGATGGAGCGCGCCCCATTTCGCCGCCAGTCTCCTTTCAGTTTGATTATCCGTCTTTTAGAATTTCTTGAGGGAATTTTCCGTTCCATCTTCTTTGAGTATCCTGTGTAATTTAATGTTGGTTACATAACCCTGTCGGATGCAGTAAATTGAAATCCAGGGACGCCATTGCATTAATGCGCAGTAACCTAGCTGAATTCAACGTGCATATTCGTCCCACCCAATCGCAGCCGACAGTGAGTTCGCGTATCACGTAAGTGAAAAAACGGGGGCGAAAGGGTGTTGCACTCGAAGGCGAACACCGTTTACTATGCTGTTGGGGTGCATTCGTTACTTAGAAAATTAATTAAATGTTAAATTTGTAACAATTGCCTAACACGGGCATTACGAAATTCCTAAACTAAAACATTGTCTGAATTCTCATGGACCACCGTCATTTCTTCTCCTGGACTTGTGGCACTAATTTCGCCCTAGGTAAAGCATATTTCTGTCATTTTAACCGTTTCTCTGTGAGCTTTTTGAATGCATAAGAAGAGGTTCTCTGTAAAACCTTGCACAAAATTGCAGCCAAATAGGCCATCGATTTTCACAGAAACGAGATAAGAAGATTGAAGAACGAAATTACGTGAATTTAAGTAAGTAGTAGGACACAATGGAAATCATTCCCCAAAAGGTCAAGGATTATGTAATTCTATGTTTGCTTATTTCCTGTTTTTAGTTGGACTAGACTAGGGTCTCACAAAATTAATCAAATAATTTTCGGGATGATTTTTTCCAGATCTGTTTTTTGAAGAGTTTATATTTTGGTACCTTATTTTTTTTTTGTTATCAAATTCAAATCTATAAATAAATCATTTGAACTTTTCTTTTTCAGTAGATATTTTTTCATTCCTTGGACTTTTAATGGAGCAACGGCACTACGGCGGCCGATGACAAAATAATGGCAAATCCTGTTCGTCATGATGCCAAGGCTGGCTATGTTTGAATAGACCCACCTAGACTTAGCATTTCGTGTAAGGTGTTTTCCAACCGTGCGCCCTACTTGGCTAATTGTTAAGAAATTGTTTTGCTCAGTCTAAACTTTAAGATCTAAGAGCTTAATTTCGTGTGTGGGATTCCTTTCCAAGTTTTATATGGAATTCAGCGATTACATGCGTTCTGAGTTCACCCCCAAAGTCGAATTGAGCCCGTGGGCACGAATTCAAGCTCCGGATGCGGCGTTTGTGGGGTTCGGGTACAAAACCAAGGAACTCCTTTGAAACGTTCGCACCTCGCCAGCCATTGTCCAGTGGAATCGTCGCCCCTCTACAAACTTTGTCTAGAGGCACTAACTCCTGCCAGTGCAGGGGGTCCGGGGCCTGTCGATCGGCGGGGGTGATTATTTGAAAACAAACCGCCGGGTGCCGACCAACCGGCGCGGCGCTCGCCTGCGACACTTCCCCCCCAAAGCTCGGGACCCCGGCGCAGCACGTGTGCCCGGCCGCTGTCAACGAACTTTCCCCCGGCAGCGGGAACGGCGAAACACCGCCGAAGCTCGCCATTCGCCGCTCTCTGCTCCGGCAGGGCTCCCCGGGCCCCACAGCGCCCTGGTTCCGAGCAGGGGGCCGGGGGCGATTACTCACCGCAGCAGCGCGTCTCGCTCTGTTGGCTGCTGGGCCGCGGCCCGCCGGCCCGGGAGTCCTGCCCAATCCGCGCCGGCCGCGCGCTCCTCTTTCGGGGTTCCTCCGCCCATGTCGTGACGCGACGCGGCCCGGCACACTCGCCGCGTCCGCCGCCGCCGTTGGTGGAGTGGTGTGCGGCGGCGGGCACGGAGCGCACGCGAATTTTTTTCATTTAGAAGAAATTTTTAGAATGAGTACAAAGTTCTCAAGGCCGAACGTTAGACGGCGAACTATGCAAATGAAGCCTTTCTTTTTCTTTTTGCCGGGACCGCCGGTGCCGCTGCTCTCACTCCTCGCTGCGTCTGACCGGGCGGGCGGCGGTGAGCTTTTACACCGTGTCATTCACAGCGGGTCCCTGTCGGGGCAGAGCATTCTGCGGGCTCGGGAGAGCTTTAAAGCTCGCGGCCGGCTCTCGCGACGGTGGTCAAGAACCTTCCAGTGCGTTTGGGGGGTTGTAAGTGGAGCACTCGGCGCGCGGCGCGACGAGTGAAGTTTTGCGAAACTCCGGGCGGCCGCCGTGCGCTGCATCTAATTAGCTAGAGTGGGCCTAATGGCCTTAATAACCTGCGTTCGTTGCTTTTATTAACGTTTTGTTCATTCATTCCAGGTCAGTGGGGGTTCACCGGTTCACCGGCGACGCCGCACCGCTCCAATTTTCTTGTACTCTGCGCGCTAAACAGGCGCCAGGACTTGGTTTTCGAAAGTCAGGTACCTGAAGTAGCGCGCGGAGTGCCGGAACCCAGCTACACTGCGCCGCGCCCGCCCAGAAGCGTTTTTTTTAATTTTTAATTCTTTTCAGCGAGGGCCGAGTGGCAGAGCATCTTTAAAATTGTCCCATGTCTATTGTACTTCATCAGGTGCTCTGGTGGTTTTGAAACCCGGCACATGTTGAAGTACATTCAATGTGAGGACAATTGGCATCGCTTCGCGTCTGTTTGCTTCTTATGATGCTCAGTCCCCGGATTTTGACGCAGTAACGCCTTTCTCCAAATTCTTTTGGTAATGGTGGCCTATTGGCGTACTCAGAACTTCGCATGTTAAAATTTATTTTATTACAATTTCATTTTAAAGCATTAAAAAACTAACCATTTTTAACTAAATTGTTCACATAAGTAATATTTCATTTTACATGTTTTCACACAAGATAATAAATAATGTATACTTTGCTTGGGTTCTTCGGTTAAAATATTTTACATTTTGCGTTTCTGCATATCTTCATCTAATTTCAGTATTCCGTTCATAAATTTTAAGAAGATGATAAATATCCAGATTCTACGACGGTTGCAACCTTTAACGTGTTTTAACGTGAGCCGATCGGGAAAATTACTAATCACAGAGAGTCAGCCTAACCTAGAACTTCGCAGAGGGAACGAGAACATCACCTGAATACCTAAATGTCTCCAGAGACGGGGGAAAAAGTAAAATAAAAATATAATAAGAAAAATGTTGATTATTATGTTCAACTATACATTGATGTAGAGAAATAAAGCATACTTTAAAAACGGTCGGGTGTTGCATTCATTTCTGCCAACTATTTTTCTACAGTTTTTTTAGACGTTTTCTCTTTCCTTTTGAAATAATTGTAAATTTACGGTATGGGCACCGAAGAATAAGTATTTGGAATTTAAGAAAATGAGAGTACTAATTAGTATTAGTATAATATGATCAACATCATTAATTATTTTCAATGCTGCCAAAATTCAACATTGCATGCCTCATCCAACCGCTCTAAGGAATAAGCGAGAAATGAGTCCGGAAACTAGTTAAAGGAGAGCACGTGGCTACACGATTGTGCGTGTTTATGAAGGATCTTTTTAGATAAACCCTAATAAATAAGGAGGCACCTCGTAGCACCAGCTGAGGCTTGAGGAGGCAACAGAACTCACCCCCTCGAGAGGCTTTCGCGCTTTGCCGGCGACGACGCCTCTTCTCGCAAAGCAGACTTTGCCAGAGTCCGAAAACGATTGGATCATTTAGTCACTGAATGTGCGCGCTTAAAGACGAGTGCTTAGTTCAAGGTATTTTTCTTCAATTATTGCGATTCAACTTGAAGAGTGGTTAAATATGCTTCCTCTGATGGCGTTAAGGGTTAAGGTGGAGGAAGATATTTTAAGATAGCTCTGAATTTGAGCTCTTCCGGCAGGTTTGCATTTTTAATGCTTTCTTTTTCTTTTATGTTTTATGTAAAGGCTATTCAGGAGTAGGCCCACAATCCGTAACACCTACCTATTTCTTTTTTTATTAAAGCCTCTAAACCCCTTCGTTTTAAGTATTCAGCTAAAAGACACTTTTATTTTTCTGTTTCCTTTCCGCAGAGGTTTCTGAGCTTGGGCAATATTTTATATTTAATTCGGGGACGAGCAGTACTTTATGTAGTTAAAAAGCATAAGTTATATTCGCATTTTATTTGTTAAAAACTAATTATTCGGTCAACTTAAATTAGATCCCGTTTTGACAAAAATCTTTTTGGTAAAGATCGCATTTTTTGAAATGTAAACCGTATTTTTTCGATTCTCTTGATGATTAGTAGTGGGTAAATTGAAGGGGCCGCTCAGGAAGATGTTTCTACAGTTTTTAAGAACTGCAGTTGAATGCAAACGAGAATTTTGCCTGGACGGTTGGGTTCACGCAGGACAGGAGTTCGAAAAAGGTGCAGCGTGGGGCACCTGGCGAGGAGTAGAATAACTAAACATGACTGTTCCTGTTGCGCATCATAAACGCGCATATGGGTCGGTGCTGACTGCCAGCTGGCGCTGCGATCGCCAAAAGGAATAAGCGCAGCCAGTTCGCTGACTCGAGCGCTGCTTGACGTTTGTTTATTTACATATTTGCCTTAAAGAAATTTGCACGGCTTGCAAAATTGCACCCTCGCGTGAGGAAAACTGCTATAGAAACTGTGAAATCGCGCTCCTCTAAACGCCCTCGCGAGTGAGAACCCATTGAAGTGCCACAATGAACGCCGATGGCCTGGGTTTCAGTTACTTCCTGGTGGCTGCCTTCACCTTCTCGTCTGTTATCAGGTTTGTTACATAAAAAAGTCCAGTGGACAAAGAACAATTTGCGAACTAATTGTGGCATCAACTGTTTTCCCCAGTGCTGACGTCGACATCGAGCTCGACTACGACGGGAGTGGTCAGCCAGGGCAGCCCGACTGGGACGTGCTGATCCTGACCCAGCAGTGGCCCGTCACGACCTGCTACCACTGGATGGAGGAGAACCAGTCGCACATCTGCAACCTGCCCCAGAAGAAGGAGTTCTGGACAATTCACGGGATCTGGCCGACCGCGTACGGCAAGGTGGGACCCAACTTCTGTAACAAGACCGCGTTGTTCGACGTCAAGAAGCTGGAGGGAATTTTGGCCGACCTGACGACGTACTGGCCGCAGCTTGAATTGAGCGGACCGGACGGCGAGTCCCTGTGGAAGCACGAGTGGATGAAACACGGCACCTGTGCGATGATCGTCCCCGAGTTGGATGACGAACGAAAGTATTTCGAGCAAGGCCTGCAGTGGCGGAACAAGTACCTCATCTCCGACATTCTAAGCAGTGCTGGGATCCACCCCGACTCCTCCAATACGGTCATCAACATTCAAAGCGCGCTGAAGAGGGTGCTAAACAGGAACCCCTCGATTCACTGCATCTACGACCGGCAGAAGGATGCTAGCTTCCTCTCGGAGATCCGCGTCTGTTTCAACAAGACGCTGGATCTGATCGACTGCGACGGCGTCATGAGCGGACAGGTGGCGATCGATTATCCCGGCGGGAAGGTGATCACCAACTGCCACATCTCGAAGCCCGTGCAGTACCCGAGCATCGTGCCCCCGCTGCAGAAGGACGCCTGGCAGTTCCCCTTCGTGAACGTCTACAAGCTGCTGAACTTCATCATGTGGTTCACACTCTAAGTGGACCAAGCGCCCCAAGGCCGGCGTTTCTTCGTAACCGAGGATCCATAGTTCTCCCCAAGTACTGTACATATAGCATCAGGTCATCGTTTCTTCCCTCTCCCTTGCCCACCCGCACCTTTGGAGCTTAAATTGCTGTTTGAACTCTCTCGGAGTTCTTTTCTAATTTCTAAGCGATTTCCACGGCCAAGTATTTTGGTCAAATCATATTCGGAGCTGGACGACGTCGGGCGGACTATGATCAATTATTTGGATTTAGGTAAATAAAATTATTAGCAAATGAATTGCAACATAAATTGAATGAATCCCCGAAATTGATCCGTTTTAAATTTCAAGTTTCTGCCCCTTCCCAAAGTAGAAAGTCATTGCGAAGAAGTCTTGCAAATTGAATTGGGACTTTTCTATTAACAAAGGGTTGGCTTAAACTACAGCCTTCAAAAATATTACAACTTTAATTTCATACTTTCAATGATTAACCACTGTAATCTTTTTAAGCTAACTGCTGTGCCCAGATTAAAAATGGTTTAGCAGCGCACAACTGTTTGAAGAAGGCTTATAACTTTTTTAAGAAAGTGAGAGTTCCATCTGCTTTTGAAAATTCAAGTTTCAAGAGTTCAAACAGCTTTGTGCTAAGCATTGTTTTAAGCCCTCGTTTGCTACGGTAAAACTCTCCTTAGGCATTGATAGCCCTCGCCTGAGTTCACAATTTGATTTCCTGCGCCCAGACAAACAAATTGTCGAATTAAGCAATAAATCGCCCTTTAAATTCTCGGTAATTAATCCTTTAAAAGCTGTTAATTATCGTTTTTTTAGTTCCCACTAGCGGTTGTCTTTAGTCAATAATACAAATTAGGAAAATTTTTAAATGTAGGAAACATCCCCGAAATGTTGCCAAAAGGAAAGTGAACGCCCTATCCCTTTGAAAATTGCACCTAGCCAGTCTGAATATGGCACGGGTCTTACTAACGTAAGATAGCGGGCGGCGCCGCCGTGCAAACAGGCGCTCTTGTGATCAACTACCTTCGTTAAGAGATTTCGGGTAGCACATGGTGAATTATATTTTATGCTTATTGCCAGTTGTATAAAGGGTTGAATTAATAAAGAAAACAACTAAAACATGTGCGTTGCGTTTTTTCATACTCGCCATGTTTAAAAACCAGATCTTACAGGGTGTGGGTGGGGGTAATGTGTAAAAAGATATTATGCAAGTTGTGAAGCACCAGCTACCAATCATACGCCCACGGATTTTAAGTTTTATGCGGCCTTAGTGACAATAAGGACAGCCGATGGAACCAGTCCCAGCACTTCGAGGGGCTTCTCGTAGTCCTCATCGGCGAACACTTTACGGGGGAAGGAGGTCATCAGTCCGAATGGCAAGTCGGCGCCCTGCTTCATCTGGATGAAAACGCGAACGGCAGAGAGTTGCTCCTTAACGCTAAAGGTTTCAGTCACTGTTTTGCCGTCTTGGAGACGAATTTGAATCCTCGTGTTTGTGTACTCCTTTTGAGCCTTCGGGGATTGAATGGTCGACGTGGAAGACGTTGCCGGGGACTGGATTGGCTGGGCTTTGCCTTGTTCCCTGGAAAAGAATTCATTTCTAAACTGCTGTTCTGGTTATTTTTATTTTAATGCTGGCAGAGCTTGTGGTGTGCCGTATAAGTGCTATGAAGCACATCTCGGCATGAAGGAAGCGGGGAGGGAATGGATTTTCTGATGTACTCTAGGGGGATACTCACACAGCTAGCTTGGCCTTCCGAGCAGCTTTGTCCGCCTCGATTTGAGCTCTGACCCTATCCCTAGCCGCTTGGTCCTCCGCCTTTTCGCGCTTCCGGGCTTCGAGGATTTTCTGCATTTCGAGCTCCTCCATTTTCTTCTTAGCCTCTGTGAGATCCTTCCCAGATTTAATCCTAATTTTTTCTCTTTCCAGCGCGTCCTGCCTTTCCCGTTCGTCACGCTCAGCCCTTTTGAGCTTCAGCTTCTCCTCGATCAGTGCTAGTTGCGCTTTCTTCTCCTCCTCAGTCAGGGGCTTCTTCTCTTCCGTGGACTCCGAGAAGTTACTGTGCCCCGTTTTTGCGGCATGGAATTCGACCTCGGACTGGTCTTTAAAGAGCTTGCCACAGTCGTCGCACCGGAGCGATTTCGCGGACTCTGAGGCTTCGTCCTCCTCCTCGGTGGCCTCCGCTGTGCTGGCCGCGGTTTCCTGCTGGTCCGACCGGTCAGCTGGTGGAATGTCTTCGTCTGCATGGGCCAGCAGCCACTCCATCGCCGGCTCGACGCCTTTGAAGTTCGTCACTTGCAGGGCTCGTTCGCTGCAAAGTGAAATTCGTTAGGAGCAGACCGAGTTCTACTTAGTTTCGTACGCTTTATCCTGGGGGAAGCCCATGTCCATTAGGATTTGTATGTCTGACATCGCTCGTGTTTCTTCCTCCCTCGAAAAAAAACAAAACCTTTTAGCGGAAAATGACAATAAACTGTGTCAGTGGGTCTTCTTCTTGTTACTGTTGAGTCATCTTAAGCAGCTGAGTAACGGCTGAAACTGCCATGCCGACGAGATTTGCAAAATTTTTCCAAACTACTTTGGTTTTACAAGTCCACAAAGTAAATTATTGAAGCTTTTAGTTGATTCAGGCAGACAAATCGAATTTATTCTCTGAAATCTTAATTTTTTGAAAGTTTTATAAATTTAATAAATAATCCTAACTGCAGTCCACATAGAAAAATTCGATAATTCGACGGCCGCGCAACTGACGTTTCTGACGTGTCAATTGTCAATATGGCACGGCGATTGTGTTGTACACAAGTTCGCGAAGTGGTTCGGTTTTAAATTTCATCCGAGGCGGAATGGATTTCTTAAAAAGCGGGCTTAAAACTGTCCTGGGTTCTCCGGAGCCAGGCCAGCAGCCGACTGGTGCAGAAACGGTGAGCAAACAAATCCCCACCCGATTGTCCAGTTCAACTTGCTCCCTTTTCCTGTTCCAATTTATTTAAAGTAGTGCCCCCCCCCGGGAGGTGAAGGTCGACCTCAAATGATACTACTAAATAATGCCGGCTTCGAGCGTGTTCCCAAAGAACTGTATTTGCGCCCGAAGTGGGGTATTTTTAGCATCCACTAAAATAAATTGATCAGTCCCAGAATCAATCAGAATTGAGTATTTTTAGAGTGCCAAGAATCCAATGACTATCGCGGTTTCACTAATTGCAGGTTGAACGTTTGGTCGACCGGGTGACCTCCTCGACCCTCCTTGATGACCGACGAGACGCATGTCGCGCCCTCAAGGCCCTTTCTCGGAAGTATCGGATAGAAGTGGGCGCCCAGGGCATGCCTGCGTTGATCCAGGTGCTGCAGATGGACCGAGCAGACAGTGAGATAGTTAGCTACACTCTGGACACCCTATGCAACGTTGTCTCCCCAGAACAGTTCAAGGAGGAGGCCGACAACCCAACGGTGTCTGTCAATGTCGGGGAACAGTTTACAGAAATGTTTATTAAAACACCCGACAACGTCTCTCTCATCCTGGGATACTTGGAGGAGTACGATTTTCGAGTCAGGTGGTCCGCGATAAAACTGCTCACCACTCTACTGGCTAACAAAACGAAAGAGATCCAAGAGATAGTCCTCGTCAGCCCCATGGGGGTTTCCAAATTAATGGACCTGCTGATCGACAGCAGAGAAGTGATTAGAAACGATACCCTGCTCCTCCTGATTGAGTTGACTAAAGGCAATGCGAATATTCAGAAAATTGTCGCTTTTGAGAACGCCTTCGATCGACTGTTTGATGTGATCAGAGACGAAGGTTGCTCCGACGGTGGCATAGTCGTGGAGGACTGCTTGATCCTCATGCTGAATCTACTGAAGAATAATTCGAGCAATCAGCAGTTTTTCAAGGAGGGTTCCTATATTCAGCGACTAGCCCCAATGTTTACAATATCTCCAGAGGCGGAGGAGAGCGGTTGGACCCCTCAAAAGGTCTCAAACATCGCTTGCATGCTGCAGGTTGTGCGATCACTGGTCAGCCCCAGTAATCAACACCAAATCATAGCGTCGTGCCAAAAGACAATGAGGACTTGCGGCTTGCTAGAGGCACTCTGCAACCTCCTGATGAGCAGTGGAGTGCCTGCTGACATTCTCACGGAGACCATAAACACCGTGGGGGAGGTTGTGCGTGGCGACCTCAGCAATCAGGAGTACCTGAGTACTGTGATGGCCCCGAGCAATCCGCCTCGTCCTGCGATCGTCGTTCTTCTCATGTCTATGGTCAACGAGAAGCAGCCCCTGTCGCTCCGCTGCGCAGTGCTTTACAGTTTCGAGTGTTTTCTGTATAGGAATGAGGTCGGCCAAACAGCTCTCGTGCAAACTCTGCTTCCATCTAAGTCCGAAATTTCTAGCCTGACCACTGGCCAACTGCTCTGTGGGGGTTTATTCAGCGCAGACACTTTGGCCAATTGGTTTTCTGCAGTAGCTCTGAAGCACGCTTTAGTAGAGAACCCAGCTCAGAAGGAGCAACTCCTAAGGGTGCTGCTGGCTACCTCTGTAGGAAGCCAGCCCGTTTCCCTTCTGCAACAGTGCACTACCCTCCTTCAGCAGAGCAACTATAAGTTGCAGAGCAAAGTGGGAATTTTGATGCTGCTCAGCACTTGGTTGAGCCACTGTCCTGTTGGTGTAAAGGCGTTTCTCTCCGCTCCCGGAAGTGTTGCTTATTTGATTGCACAGGTCAGTGCTAATGAACACGACGAAAACGAGTACCTTATTCAGGGGCTGTGCACCTTCTTGATGGGAATATGCATTCAGTTTAACGACAATTCTTTGCCAAATTACAAGAGGGAAGATTTATGTCAGGTAACGGGTTTTAAGCAGTAACCAAATTTAAAATCTATAAACCCCTATTTCAGCTCATTGTAAAGCGAATTGGCCTGGAGACATTTAGTGCAAAATTAGGCGATGTCTCCAAACACGAAGCCTACAGCAGAGCAGCGAAACAACCACAAATCCGCGTCAAATCTTCCTCAGAATTAATGTTGGACTATGAGTTTTGTAAATTATTCAAAGCCTTAGAATGTAGGTATAATTTAAATTAATTAAACTCATTTTTAATATTACTCATATATATTAGCACTGATAGCAAAAACAGCAAATGGTTTCGATGTGAATGGCACTAATCTTACAGAGTTAACGCTAAGTTCGGAGGCTTCTGGCCTTGTGAGCCAATACAAGGACATAATCCGCGATCTAGACACAGAGATTTCCACCTTAAAGAGTAAAATTGGCCGGCTAGAAGAGAAGAATGAATCCCTGCAATTTCAACTAACAGAAGCTATGTCTTCAAACTCGCAGCTCAGCGATCAGAATATTTTGCTGAAGGCGCAGCTCACAGCCGCAGGAACACCAGGGAGCAGTAGCGAAGCACCTGCTCCTCCGCAGACATCACAAGTGGGCATCGATACCCAGATAAGCTTCTACCAGTCGGAGAACTCCCGGCTAATGAACGAAATCGAAGAACTGAAAGTGAAGCTGAACGACGAGGTCCGGCGCTCGGAGCACAGTATCACGGAATTGGACGTCCTGCGGAAGGATCAGGAGGACTTGCTCGAGCTTCTGACCGACCAGGAGAACAAGTTAAACAAGTACAAGACGCAATTGCAGGATGCTGGCTTTAAGGTGGAGAGCGAAGATGATGACGAGGAGGACTCCGTGGAGGAGACCGCACAAAGGACCGCCGCAAAAGAGAAGAGTTGAATGGCCCCAAACGCGCTCTTGTTGGCTCTACATTCTCCCTGTATTATTTACTGACGCGAAATTCGATATGTTGATTGTTTTGTTTATGTGGCTTAGCATGGCGAATATCATACAGATTAATTTTTTTCGAAGCCAATGTGTTTAAATTTTAAGGAACTCTAGTTATCAAATCGTCGCTTTTAAAATTCAGTTTGGTTTTCTTACAGTTTCCATGAATTGATTTCAAAATTTCGCGGGCACTCAGGCAATGTTCCAAAATTGACCACGGGGTGGCGCCTTAAGAAGCTTCCAGAAGAAGCAAATAGCATTTTTCATGAAATGTGAAGTTTAGCGCGGGAAATGTTTTTCTAGTTTTAGAGTGGTCCAAAAATTCACCACGATTAAAAATTTTAGGCAGATTGCTCGAAATGTTGGCATATTTTGATAAAAAATACTGTGGAGTCGTTCGCTGGGACTTTTAATCCAACATTTTCAGGTGAGTCAAATTGCTTTGATTCTGATGCAGAACGCTGCGTTCAAGCTTGCAAAGTTAGAAAAAATCATGCATTAATAATTTTATATTGTTTAATGCCCGAATAAAAATGAATTGGATATTTTAAATTTTGGGGTCTCGACTTCCGAAAACCGGGAGTTATTAAAATTAGTTTATTAGCTCTGCAGCGGACGTTTGACGGACTTTTCAACACTTTATTAACTAAAGTGGAGAGCCTCGCCGGCGCATTCCGTCCGGCCTCCTCGCGTGATCAAATCAAGAAGTCACCGATTGTCACGACATGGCGCAGCATCCAAAAGTAAACTGGATCTGGTGGGCTTCTCCCGTCTTCCCCAGATCCAACCGCTTATTAGGCCCGTTTTAGCATGCGTCTGGCCGGTGATCTGGGCGCGCGGTGCGGCACGAGGTCCCAGCCAGCGCAGCATCGCGGAGCACCAGCAGCATCCGCGCGGCTGCCCCGAGTGCAAATAAAATCAGCCCAGTCGCGGAATATGAGTAAATGAGTGCTTTACGTTCGCTGGTAGGTAAGATATTCACCTCTTCGCCACTCCTGGGATGGAATTAAAATGCAATTGGGCTTGATACGTGGAAGCTCCTCTGCTCGGGCCTTTTTGCGCCCCAACCCAACTGCGGACTCCGGCAGGGCATCGTTTAAAGTGTGCCCCGCGTAATATCCGTCTTGCATGTTCCGCGTACCTCGAGTCCATAGGCTGGGAGGGGCGGGAGGGGGAGCGAATAATGTTCGCGGGCCGCCGCCAATCGGGCGCTCCAGGTAGCTTGTAAATCGCCTCCAAAGTATTTTTCTCAATTTGTTCGACCTTTTCCTTCGTTCGACAAAAGAACACGCGATAGTTATGAATGAGACGACGGCACCGGCCCAAGTGAGTAGTTTTTATTTTACCCGCACGAGCTCATTGAGGATTTAGAGGCAATCAAAGGTAAAACGAAAATATTCAGCGGAAGTAATTTCTCAGAAATTAGCTCAATTAGAATTGCCTGCTTGAATAGCTTTTTGCTGACCATTCGATCCAGTCAAAATATCCGTTATATTTCATCTTTGAACGAAAATCATACTTAACACAAAGCCCGCGCCCCACTCTCATGTCGCGATGAATTCCTCTTTTCCGTTTCGATCTCGAGTTAACCGCGCTACATGAAACTAGAAATTTTGAATTCGCTTCATTTCAAACTAATGAAATTTGTGTCTAGTTGGGCGCCTAAGTACGCGACTTTTTATGCTCTATGGTGGGCTGGGCGATTCACTATTTGTTAGAATGCCTTTGTAATAGAATACTTTTTTAAAATATTATAAGTATTTGTCCGTTCAAGAGTTCCCGGCTTATTCACATAGAACATTTCTAGACTTGCACTTTTTTTGATACCAAGATCACCTCATAAGTCCACAGAAAGATCTAAATTTGCTTTAGAATTCAAGGTTCTCTAAAATACATGTCTAGATGCAATCGCAATTTTTTAACTTGTAGAGCTTTAAATAATTTTTCAAAAATGCGGAAACGAAGTGTACATATGCATATCAGCATTCATAAGATGTTTCTTTACTGTAATTTGATAAGATCAACGCAAAATAAATCAATTTTCACCTTCTTGAGTTCACCTCAAAAAGAAAAAAATCCTTAAGAAATAAAAGATCTCAACTTGACGCCCATGTCAACTGATTTTTAAGGCATCGTGACAGACGATAGAGAGGCGCACAGACCTTTTGTCCGATTAACATAAAATGTTTAAGTCTTCCCCTGCCAACGCTCGATTCTATAGGAAAGGCCGAGGTGGCGGCTAGCCAAGGAGCCCCTTGCGGGTCTCGTCTTTAAGTTTTCAGAGGTGTATTGCACAGAAGAAGTAATGATGTTGTTGTACTTTTGGATGTCGTAATTTCTCAACTTTAAGATTAAAATCAAGAAGCAAAAAATTAATCACCTGCCATTTGTTAAAACAGCGTGAGGCACGAGTTGTCCCGCAGTGAGCCTTATTGAAAATTGATTTTGCGATGACCCGTGATTTATGTAGTTTACCCGCTTTCCTGTTATGGACGAATAGTCCATTTCTTTCTTTGTCCAGCCTTGGCTTCCGTCCGTTGCACCGCATTATTTCGAATTAACGAGATTTATGGTTACCTGCACTACACATATCTCAGCGGATGCCCCGCTAAGGTTAAGAGATAATCGAATGCACTTTTAGTTAAATGAACTCGAAGAAATATGATTGAAGACGAGACGGTAAAATGTTACGAGGAGAATTGCTGAATTGAATTAAATAATTACCACGTCTACGTTTAAGGTAAACCAAATTAAAAAGAGTAATTTTTTTTATCAATATGATAATTGAAATAAAGTTTAGTGCTCAGCTCATGAGTCGTGACTTACGAATAGTAACGCTATGCAAAAAAATTCGAAAAGTGCGGAAACCAGATTTAATGAACAATAAAACCAATTTTATTTGAAGCGAAATCAGTAAAGGTTTGAATACGCAGGATCTGATGCCAGTCGTATGACACCTACGTGGTTTATTAAAAGCTGGACCCCATAAATCAGAATTAACGCAACCTCTTAACAAGTTAATTTTATTATTAATTCTTCTGATTTATTGCTGGCTCTGTTTGTTAAAAGCCCATATTCCTTGTCGTCCCCAGTTGATATACGGGAGAGTAATGAAATATCCATCGCCATAAATTAAGTTCCACTGCTCTTCACAAAGTGATAATAATTCTCTAAAATCAGGTCCAAATTTATAGATAGGCATGTGAATGTGAGGTAGCCGCATCTGAATTTTTTTTATTAGATATATATTTTTTCTTAATTATATCACCGTAATGCTAAATTTTCTTTGGCTGTAAAAATCTAGGCTTTATATTTTTAGTTTTAGTAATTCGTCTATCAAATTTAGAGTAGCATGTTTTTGAAGATTTTGAATTTGAGTTTATCTCCTAAAAAGAAAAGAAGTAACTTTAAACATTTTCCAAATTTAGAGCATTTGATTAAAATTGCCAACGAACGAACAGAATATGTCGAACAATCTTATTAAACTTCCACACTTAAAGTCAGTGAGTAATTTTAAAAATAATTATAAAAGCAATTTAGTATGGTTCATACGATCAAAAGCGTAATAGTTCTAATTTGATGTATGTAGACCTTACCATATTTCTTCATCTTCAATCTTAAAAGCAATTTGGTTAAATTATCGTCATTATTCACGCCAACATGTGATCTTGATGATCTTTCCTCGGGGATCATTATGGGGATATGACTGCTGCGAGCGTAATTGCGCAGACTTTGTGTGAAATAGAAAATAAATTTCAACGCGAACCGAATTAAAGTTTAATTTTAGGAAGTTGTTTTTAATCTATTGTTATTTTCAGATCATTGGTGACGAAAGAAACTTATGAAATAAGTTGAAGAATTTCGTTTAATTCCTGAGGATTTCTGTACAAAAGGTAAGTGGTTTTCCATTATGCGTTAGTATTACTCCAAATATGATTGTAAAACTGATTTTAATGATTTTTTTATCATAATATGTAAGTCTCCATTTCCTGAATGTTCGGCAGATACAGAAAATGTCTGCTCTTATGCTCGCTTAGTCCTAGTTGCAATATGCTGTTCAATGAAATTTCCCCCATCGCCGCAACCACGGAAAGTAGTTACATTCCTGGGTAATACGCTCATTTTGAGATAATTATAAGGAGGGAGATGAGCTTCCGTTGAGGATAATTATTTCCAATAGAACTATGCTCGCATCTTGGTCTCAGACGCGGCTTCAAAATCGTTCGCGTCAACGAGGCGCACTCGCGTAATGAAGAGATTAAAACGAAAATAAAATCCGATACTTATGGGCGGTATGAAGACGAGCACTTCGGCTCTGGCATAAAATCAGAGTCGTAAGTTTAAACCAGTTTTGACATTGATGGCTCCTAAAATGTCTGATCCCCAAACGTTATGAAGGAATTAAAGATAATAAGATCACAGGCCTGGTGCATGGGGAAGTTTGCTGGGCTTGGTTGAGACATTAATGCAACATGCGGACGAATTAACTTAGGAGAGAACTTTTAATGAAAATCGCAGTGCTTAATTGAAATTAACTAATTCCGTCGTTAGCGAATTCAAGACTTTTATGGTGTTCTCAATCGCTTCATTAGCATCCCGGTCGAAAGGGAGGCTTTTATACTTGCATTGCACACGCATGCTTAGCCGTTGGTTAATTCCTCTGCTCAGGTATAATTAGTTCAAGTGCCACTTACTAGTTACTGAAGTGGAAACGGGCAAGGTATTGTTTCTGATGTATACCAAGTTTAAGAAAAATGTATGTATTTCAAGGGGTATCAATTCGTAGTTTTTTGTTTCTTTTATATTAAAATTATGCTGTGAGCGCAAGACCGTTGTGATCACATTTACATAATTTCCTAAAAATTCATGCGAAGGGTAATTTTGAGAATCCTCGGGCTGACTCTAGGAGGCCTATAAAATGAAAACCAAGCGTTGTTAGCTTACGTGGTGCGAAACGAAGAGATAAGTGCTTCTGGGTTTCATTCTCCAGGATCAGTTGGGTGGAGGGAATACTTGAGCAAGTTCGACGGTGCAAATAACAAAATCTATTCTTTAGGTAAGAAATGCGAACAAAGATGGAGATAATATGATTGCGCCGACCTCGATATGCAGACTAGGGCTATGAAGCCATAAGCCAAATGAAGCGTGCAAATAAACACGAATTGGCATAGATAAATTTTCTATTACTGGTTTGACCCGGAAGATGCTGAGGAGAGATGAACACGTGCTGAAAAATCAATGTGAGCGAGCCAGCCACCGCAAAACACATGAAATGCCGCACTCGAACTATCATAACACAAATCAAAAGAAAATTGACTCGGCGCGCACTTTGCATAAGTCCCGATATGGTGTGGTGATTTACAATAATAAGAACTCTGTTGGGATTTTATTGAAATTGTTTCTGGTCAGATGGGCATGGGCATAAAGATCATGTTGAAAATAAATAATAGCAAGGCCTCTCCTGATCCGCGGTGAAAA
Source organism: Machimus atricapillus (assembly GCA_933228815.1). NCBI lineage: Eukaryota > Metazoa > Arthropoda > Insecta > Diptera > Asilidae > Machimus > Machimus atricapillus. The sequence continues at coordinate 83,057,975 of OW121784.1, read as the reverse complement.
ATGAGGAATTTCCATCAGTTTGCGGGGAACCATTTTAGAGGAAAATTAATGCTCTGCAAATACCAATCTCATTCTTCACTATCACTTATTTCGTTTGGTTTGCGTTCTTTATATCGCCTGGCATTTATAGGGCAGAAATAAATTAGGAAACTTGGACTAGCCGGCTGAGACCCCAATTACTGATAAAAATTAAAATATCGTATTTCAGACTTTATCATTTCGATTAAAGGTCCTTTTTGAGCAGCTTTCTAAACATTTCCTATCTTCTAGCTTTCGCTGAGATTTATTTCAGGCCACTTTCGATATAACTTTAACAATCTAATGGTACATATTTTTAATGGATCAATGCTATCAGTACTGATTTTTTTTTTAATTGCTCTAATTAATTTTGATCGAGCGGAACAAGTTGATTTAAATTTCCCAATTAAACCCCTTCATACTTGCTATTATTTCCTTTATGTCTAAACAAGAAAAGGTAATTAAGTTACAAAATTGCAAGTCACATTGAAATAATTTAAAGAAGGTCTTCATATTCACATATGTACGCCTACCTTTATCCGAAACTTTTTTGCAGGCGCCAGACTTCATTATTGTTATTGCTCTTGAACGTTAATAGTAGTTATTGACTGACAGGAGTAATTAATTTCTTGAAGCCGATATCTCTATTTAAACCGATCTAGTTCAAATTGTCTATAAACAAACAAAAACGATTAATGCGTCGGCAAAAAAAGAGGAGTAGGTACAGGCACTGACATGCACTTTTAAATTTAAGGCTTGATTTGTTTTTTTTTACCCATAATTTAAGTGAAAACTTAATGATGATTTTAATGTAAAGAAACAAAAAAGTATATGGTTTCACTTGATATTTTGTAAAATCCTTACTAATTCAATACATTCTATTTTCTGCCCAATTTGCTATTTCTTCCCCTCTATTTCCTGAGGTTTATTGAGACACTTAAGAAGAGCATAATCATCGAATTGGTCAGTTCTTTTAGAAGCATTGATATGTAAACAACTCAGCAAATCTGGTTCGAGGCATAATTTTATCGAACGTGCTAATTGCTTGTAATGTGCAATTTCCTCGCACTTATCAGCGCTAATTTCCAATCGTATAAGCTGCAAAGCGAATAATTGAAAGGGATCAACAGTGTTTTCTATTCGCATATACATTCATATTATAACTCAGCCTCCATACCCTCAGAATTTATTAAAACTTCTTCCAGGTAGTCAATTTCTGCTTCTGTGCGCAGCTACTGTAATCTAGAAGCGCAAGAGGATCGAATCTTTCGGCTCATTTTACTTAATAACTTCAGGTTCCTTTTTGGTCTCTTTAAGCATCATCAATAAATTAAAACGCACGTTGAACACGTAGAGCTCCTGTTCGCGTTCGTTATGAATAAATTTCATCCGATAAAGATCGAGGCCTTCGTCTCAGGAGCAACTTCGGAGAGTTATGAAAACCAATTATCTTCCCTGCTTTATCTTACTTTCATGAGTTACGGAATCATCGATTTTGCATTCGGTTTAAACCTTCTGGCTAAATTGAATTTGCTGCTGTGCAAGTGGAGTCCTTGTATACGGCGCAAAATGCATTCTTCTACCTGAAGAGAATTGCCGCCTTCTGCGTCCCAAATTTAGTTTATAACAATATGCTTTAATTAAGTATATTATGAGTCTTTTTTTACTTTGACAAGGTTTTTGAAACTTATGGAATTTACAACAATCAATATCTTCTCGTTTTGACGAAATATCTTCCAAGCTAGCATGTGTCTTTCTGAGAATTGATTTCAAAGAATTACATTTATCTCATCGAGTTTGTTGGGCTTAAGGTCAATAGTATTTTTATTTACGGCACAATAGCTAAATGTACTACGATATCGCATTCATTAACGAATCAAAACATCAAAACTTGAGCGAGCGTTTTCCAAATAATCGAATTACAATTTCAGTCCGGTATTCTATTTAATGTGCTATACATTCGCACAAAGCAAATTCCAAGCTTGTTATTAGCGAAACCTGCCCATTTGCGCGCGAAGTGTAAAGGAGGATTGTTTGGTTTTTTTTTCGCGGCAAAGGAGAAAATTAACGCAAAATAATACTAACGGATTTTGCGGTGATATTTATCATTGCAAGAAAATTATTTCTGGACCAAATGTTTTGTATCTTTTGGACCAATTGCAATGGCCCATGAGCACGAATCGCGCGGTGCGCGGTTATTCTCTCGACGCCCAAAGTGGAATGCCCAGTTGATTGGTATTCTAATATTAAAGAAATACAAAGCTCTCTTAATAATGGACAAATGTGGTAATATGTGCTTAAAATTCCAATAACGAGTAACAATTGTAATTTTCCACCTCTTCATATCTTCCAAACCGCTCCATTATTTGATTTTGATTACTTCACGCATCGCTCGGTAGCCTTAATATGGGCACCGCCAGCAGCAAGTCATCCATTATAAATAAATGATCACTTGGGATCTATGAGGAAAAAAAGCAAAGAAATGAGCCATTTCATTCAATAAAGTACCCACCGAGAAATATTGAAAAGTGTGAAATCATCATCGGCAACGTTTGTACGCTCATAATGGCCGGGTTCCATTGACCACATAACTTTATATAGAAGCAGTCAAGTTGTGTACCGTGCCTTACTAATCCGACACCGTCACGCCGACATGGTTCCTCAAGAGGACAGTTCAGTGAAGTGAAAACAGCTTTGGAGAGGTTGATTTAGAGGAATCTTGACTGAATAAAACATTGCGTGGAGAACAAGATCATTGTTCTTTTTTTGGAGTATTCATTAAAAATCCATCGTTCGCCGGTCACTTTGACTCGGACATACAAGTTCGTATGTCGCGCCTATCGGCGAGTAAACCGGAATACTTACGCCCATGCCGATTTAGTCTAATTACCCTGGAACCTACAACTTAATGAGCACTTTTCGGCCAACATTTTAGTTCAAAACTTTTAATCCGCTTCAATTTGGAGTTAAAAATGGTACTGTAGATATTGTTGCAAAATTTTCCAAAAAGGCAGTGGTGCAATCGTTCTTGCTAAAATTAAAAGAGTAAAATAATTTGAAAATGAGAACCCGCACTCAAAAACATTATGAACTTTAAATCAACTCGAAGAAGGCATTGAACCCTTTTCAATCAAATGTTTTTGTTTATGGATAATTTTCTGTTGCCTAAATACAGCAGCAATTAAGTTTTTTTCGGCAGAAGTGCATGTTTCTTTCAGATCTAAACAATAAATATACGAATTTTGCCGAACTCGAAAGGACCAACACTAAATTATTATGGCTGGTGCTTTAACGATGTTTCAAACTACTATCGAAACTTCGCATTAATTCGAATAACTTTGTACCGAATATTTTACAGAACATAGACCAATTAAGACAACAGAAAAAAATTGGCGGCTTTATGTCAGCACTATAGAGCTCGGCACTGGGTAATTAATATCTCTGTCATTTCATGTCATATTTACGGCGATAAAATGCATTAGTTATGTAATACGGGTTTTCTCAATGTGCCATACTCGAACGGAATGGTCTGCTAAGCGTATTTTGGCGCAGTTTGCAGATATGTGCTAATTGTGATTGCCTTGAAGGTTACTTTAGTTGCTGGCAAGTGTGTAGGTTCTCTCTCTTAGTTTAGCAAAACAACAAATGTCTCTGTCACATAAATATTTTTCTTGTCTCAATTTGAATACGACCTGCTCGATTTCACTGCAATAAATTAGACTACAGTTTTCTGTTCACAGACTGTGGAAGCACTTTGGTATGGTATTGTAAAATTTATTACCTTAGTCTCGAACAAAAGAAGTAGTTTGTGCTTAAAATAATGGAAATCTTATTTCTTATGTTATTTGATAGCTTTGCTTTCAGAAAGCTTCAATCCTACCGTTTTTTTATACCCTCATATTAATTTAATAAACAATTCTTAAATTAATTTCTTTTATGCTTCGGAAAATGATTAGAGAAACTTTATAATTGAAAATTGTTTGCTAATGCTTAAATTCGATTCGTGGCAGAGTTTGTCTATTACAGTAGTTGAAACTTCCTAATGAAAGAATTATTTTTGGAGACTGTTAAAGAAATTTAAGATGCTATCTTATAAATTTTTTAAGAAAATTGTCACCACTGACATTTTTCTTGGTCGGTGTGGCTGCATCTTCCTATTAGTACATCTTCTAGCCGCCACGGTTTGTCGATATCTTTTAGAAGCGCCGCTCGGTGCCTCCATTGGCAAGAAGCAATCGCTGGCGATGGTCTGCATGGCTCCCAGCTGCATTCCTTAACTCAATCATCGAGGGCACCGACGACAAGAAATAACTACTGCGCTCCATTACAAAGTGCTTCCATTCATTGAGTTTTGTAATTTACCTTTCATTCATCCGTTCCGCGGAGTTACCATTCATTTGGTGGGACTTCGTGAAGGTTACAATCTTCTTCTGAAGGCGAAGAGACGGCAGGCCTATCCCGGCACTTTTATCGTTTTCAACACATTTCCGAAGAACCTGTTCCCCATACGCGAAAAGAAGCTCACAAGATTTATCTGTTCAGGATCAGATTATTAAAGATATGCACATGCAGCCGCCGCAATAATTGCCCCAAGGGTGTTTATTTGATATTAAATTTAATTAAATCCAAAATTACCAGGCATTTGTTGCAAATATGTGGCACAGCCAAGGCATAATTGCGCATTTTTTTTTAGTTATGGGGAAGTGATTTTATGAATTGTTTGCTTTGTTTTAATTAAATTTTGAATCAATTATTATGCTTATCTTAAGCTTGTATTTAAAAAGATGGATGCACTCAAACATTAAATTTCCAACCTTCGCTGAAGTCAAGTCGGAATAGAGTAATTTAAACATTTTTCAACTTAGTAGTAAAGTAAGTTTAAATAACTTCTTGCTCTTGCAGAACAAGAACAATGTTAATTAATTACAATAATTCTTTCAACGAAACCATAAGTTGTCACCAGAAATGTTTGAACAAGTCCATTGAGAACTTTTAATGCAGTGTGTAGGTGTTATGCCATTGAATTTCACTGTCAGGTTACACCAGTTTGTGAATAGAAAAGCATACACGACTAAGCAGACAGAGTGCCTTAAGTGCCTGAAAAGAAATCTACAGATGCATAAATTCCATAATTTAAGCAATTCTACGAGTGGTATGCGCAACGAACGTGGAAACGTTATCGTTGCAATCCTGTGCTCATTTGACTCCTTCCGCGGAACATTTTAATTTAGGGTCTATGGAAAGTAACCTCATTTATTTAAAACATTATTATATTCGTATTCGTAATTTGCTGCTTTTATTATTTTTAGAAACTCTGCAAGCTCTATGTGGGTATTATTGCAGGTACATACATATGTATGTAGTTTATATAGGTATATATCTTTCGATGGTTACTTAGATTCTCATTTCCATTAAAAATGAAAGTGCTTTTGTGACTAATGTACTCATTTTAAAAGATGCAATGGAAAAAAAGCATATAAAAAAAATAAAATATTCATATAAAATATATTATTTCTGAAGGTCATAATCTATTAAACAACATACATAAAATAGTAAAAAAAATTAATGATATTTTAGAATAGCTTAAAACTTGTAGGTATATATGATTCTAAAGTTAAATACATTCCGGACGGAATTAAATCTTGTAAGGAAGACATTCCTGTTTTGCAAATTATTGGTCCTTATTGTTAATGAAATAGCGTTTACTGATTGCAGCAAATAGTCCCGGGAGAAGCGCTTAATTGGTTTCAATGTGTCTGAAGATTTTTTGTTTAAACGTTAATGCCATGCCTTAAATCTTCTTCAATTAAGGAGTTAATTTTTGTATAGTCATATTAATTACGTTATTCGGATTTTATTCGTTGCCATTTTTTCACGTTGCCCTGAAAGCTGCAGAACTTCTGAATTCGTGGTGCAAGTAAAGAAGATCTCCCAGTACACACATGAAGAACTGGTCGCGACTTTTTTACGTTCGATAAAATTAATTTCTCCAAACATCTTAATACCTCTTTTGCCATTCGTTTCGTTTACTTACCTTTCCACCCTTCGCGAAGGCACCAGCAGCAGCAACAGCAGCGGCAGCAGCAGCCGTCGCCGCCGCACCGGCAGCGGCCGCAGCGAGGCCCCTGATCGGGGCATCCGCCTCCTCGCCCTTTACTCCAAGATAAGTCCACTCCAGTATTTATTATCTTTGGTATCATAAATCATTAACTGCAACTCAGGTAGCAAGGTGCACTTTATTTTTGCCAGGAAACCAGTTCTCGGCTGCTGCAGCCTTAAGTATATATCAGCGCATCCGGTCGTTAATACTTCACAACATTATGGTCGGACTGGAATGTCCGTTTTGTAGCATACCTGTGGGCATGTGGATGGACAGTACCGTTTTGCAAATCACCAATTTCTGCCTTTTGCCGCACACCTTTACGCCGTTCCTGAAATTGCACTAAGAGGTTCGATTAATTGGTGAGCTGGCGTCGGGCCATGTGCATATTAATGTGGACCGGTGTAGCCTGGCTATATGTAACATAATTGAGTTATGTAAAATTTAAATCTTTCTAAACTAATAAGCGCATGGATGCAAGTACCTCAATCAGGTGACGATCAGTAAAGATCTTACTTAACGATTTTTTTTATGTATGGTCAAAGTCGAAGACAAAAACTGGTCGTGACCAACCTATCATATTTATTATCATTTAGTAGTAGTATTCAAATTTTAATCTGATGGAATTCGCAAAAAAATATAAATTTATTGACTAGAAGCGTACTACCAAAAGTGACAAATGTGAAAATAAAATGAAAATCTTATGGTCTGAGTATCAACTTTCGAAATACATACATATATTGTAAAATTACTATGAATTTCTTTATCTATGATTTCAGAACCAGTTTTCGTATATGTAGTTACAGTAGCTCATAATTTTCGAGAATGAGCGGGGTAATAAGAAAACATTTCCAACTATAGACATTTGTTTTTGGAATATCTAAAAGGAAATCCAAAAATTTTCTATAGCTCAAAGGGAACGCGGATGCGCGCGTATGTTCGTTAAATTTTTCCTTTAAACTACTAAATAAATATCGATATCTGCTGATAATCGAATCTGATAAGTGGTTTTAGAGCTGAATTGTTTCCTGTTCAATTCGAGTAATTCTAGCAAAAACATTTTAACTAAATAAATCATGCTGAATGCAAGTTTCCCACGCCATCTTATTTCGGTGAGCAAACACTTGCTGGACCAGCTTTTTCTATGGAATCACGCTTTTAACAATGCACGCGTATATTTTCATTTTCAGTGCACCTTTGAAATTGCTTGATTGGCACCGGCGAAGCCAGGTGAAGTAAGTTAAGAGAGATGCCTATCAGCCAGGAAGACACAGCATATGAAATGAGTCTTAGGTGTTTATTGGGAACACTCGGGGATATTTATGGCCTATGGCGTCTTGTCAATAACCAGCAGACCACCATATTCCCGCGTACCATCAACTTGACCGGTGCATTATAAGAACTGTTTTCCTTGTACCGCATGTATACAAAACTCTAAGCCTACAGAAGTGCATTTTGGAGACAAGCGTCTGGTGCAAATGAAATGATCTGCACTGCATCGCTGTGGTTTACATGGAATGAACGTAAAACATGCAGGAGGGTATCAGAGTTGACAGGTGAGTTATATGATACCCACATGGTGCAAAAACATGTTCGCTGTTATGTTAAGAACGAATGAAATTGATCGCGACAATATTGCATACACGACTCGAATTTATAATTTCTGCTCGATCTTCGTCCGCTTCATGCAACCAGGGCCCGGTGCATGATCTGCGGGAACTCATTTTTCTCCGCACTGCCGCCGCGGTCTTCCCGTCGATTCACTGCTGATTTGCTGTTATAAATCCCATGCTGAATATTTTTAGTGCAAACAGGCAGATTTCCTCTTAACTAAGCGGAAATCTTCAGTAAACGCAAAGTATCTCAACTTTAGAATCTGAGTGAGTTTTCGTTCAATAGAGGTACCAGCAAAGTGACTTCCTTTTAATAACGTTTCTGTCATATTTTAAGAATATTTGCTACAGTCCTAGTACATATGAAGGAAAAATTCCTCTCTTACTTAAAACCTATAACAGGGAATTATCATCTGAAGTCGAATTTATCCCATCCCTATAGTACATTTTCTCCAAAACGCCTTGAAATGTAATTTTTTTAATCCATTGGTTTACTAAATCATAGCCATAGCCATTATTAAAAAAGAAATCTTGTTAATTATCAATATAAATTAAATCTATTGCTTCAAAGATACCTTCAATTACGATTATTCAAAGCCAACTATAAAGAAGACATATAAAAACTGGTTGCCGAATATAAGCTATACTGCAGAGCTAAATTTCCATTTTCCTCGCAGAAACAAAGAACGTTCGAATCTCAAATGAGTGGCTGCACTTAGTGCACCCACAATGCTTTAATTAATACCGTGACAAAGATGTAGCGTGATAGACTCGAACGTCCGTGGAAATTAAGTTGTTCGAGTAATCAAGATTTTAGTAAGAACCCTATATTACCTAATTAATTACCAATCTCTTTTACTTGGAAATGGCATGGAAAGGTGAACGCTTCCCGTCGTTCGAGACTGTAAATATTGAATATTTGTGGGTGGTACTCGAAATCGTTTGTTCGCAATAAACTAATCAGATGAATGAATTAAAAGTATATACATATATGTAACTTTTATGTTCTTCAGTCGCAAAATAGTATAAGTAGATAAAAACAAAATAGATACTTAAAATCTTTTGGGCTTTTGAACTTCGAATAATTTCTATCTCGAATTCATTCATAACATTATCTAGTAAGCTCCTTAAATAATCATAAAAAAGTAATGATTTACTTTTAATGCTCAGCATTCATCTTGAAGAAGAAATAAAAAGAGGATAAATGAAAGAAGGTAACTGACGCTGGCGTGGATTAAATCTGATTACTTGATAGCTTGACAGCAGCGAACAAAAATTTTTCACATGTGTCACAATTCAGCATCAGCCGGTAACGTTAATCTGATAAGGTTTGCTTTTTCTCCAGGGGATATTCCTCATTCGGTCAGGTGAAATGCATACTTAATTTGTTGTACAAGAGTCAATCACGGTCCAGATTAACATTCATTGGCATCCAAATAGAGAATTATGCGTTAGGTGTTTATTTTTAATACTTTAATTTTGCTACAAGGAAATATGATACATACGAGTATTCGAAGGAATTATATACAAGTGTTTGAACATTAATTAATTATTAATTATATATTGCTTATATCTACACATAAACTTAAATTAAAAATTGAAAGTGATATTTTTTGTCACTTTAAAGAAAAGAGTATTAAAGGACCATATACAAAACTATTGATAGTAAAATATGTATTTACAATATCTAATTAGTTATTTTTGGAAGCGATTCTAGTCAAGATCCCTTAAGGTTATTTCTTTATTTTTCTTGCTTTGTTATGTTATTTTTCAATTTTTAGTGGTCCGAACTAACTGTAGTATGGGTAGGTCTTCATATTCAATAAAATAAGAATCATTAAAATTGGTTCATAATCGCGAAGAACAACAAAAATTACAGTCGCCTTTTTGTTTAAGTCGGTTAGAAAGAGAAAGAAGTCACAAAAAGCTTCTCTTTTACTTTAGCAAATATACTTTTATAGGGAAGATTTATCCAAACCAAGCAACTGCAGATTGTAAAAGACTCTGGTCATCGTACTACCCTAGCAAGCTTACATTTTCCATAGGTAGAACGATTTCTAAAATTAGATGCAGACGTTTATCTTGGAGGATGATTAAAGTCATTTGAAGTCGCGGCAACGCATTACGAACTTCTTAATTAAGCCAAAACAAACGAAAAAATAAGATAGAAAAAGAGCGTCCAATCGCGTCGTCTATTCGAAGTAATGTACGTAAGGAGGAGCCGCCTAGTCGAAATTACAACGTTGCAACAACATTAATCTCGGGATCGATACAAGCATCCCTGTCTGGAGCAGACTGCTACCGTTTTGCCCCGAGGTAATGAATATCGCAATTTAAAACACATAAACGATCGCGCAGGATAACCAATATCGGCGCAATTTACTTTTCTAAGAACGAACATGTAATTTAGTCAACGGCGGCCCCATCAGCATTTTTATGAGTTTTTTCATCAGATACTACGATGGGCTCGCTGTGGCGCAGGATGCCTAAGAGTCGAGAAAATTGATTGCTATGGGTGATTTTGAACCTTCTGAAATATTGAAGTGTGCGCCTGCTAATCTTCGTGTGTTTTACTCAAAACATGAAATACAGAAGCTGTTAGAAGAAATGCCTTTTCAGCTGACATTCTTCAGCTTGCTGCTTATCTTTCATATTGCATCATTGAAGAGATAATGCAGAAAATTCTAAAATCATTATATGTACATATGTAAGTATACATAATTTTTAAAGTAATATTACCCAAAAATATAAAACGTGTATAGGTAGGTACTATGTACACGGAGAAAAATTTCTAAGAAAAATTCCCTTACTGTTTCATAATTTGGATGCATTTTACTCTGGCGCAGGAAAAATTCCCGTGCTGTCTTAGAATTTTTCATGGGTTTCCGGATAAAAATTCTAAGACAGCACGGGAATTTTTCCTGCGCCAGAGTAAAATGCATCCAAATTATGAAACAGTAAGGGAATTTTTCTTAGAAATTTTTCTCCGTGTATGCAATAGACGGATGATTTTAAAGTCCACCTAAGATCTTAAGTTCCTTTCGAAAGCTAACTTAACTTTCAAAATGGTACATAATATACATATGTATTTTATATACATTATCTATTTAGATGCGTATGCGCGGTTTTCCACATGCACAACAGAAATGCAACAACAGGAAACGTACGAGCAATTGATAAGTGAACGCAAATTGAAATTTCCAGAAAAGCAGCCAAATCTGATTTGATGGTTCAGTGAACATTTAATTTCTTCGAATTGCTTTTAATTTTAATCCAATTGAATTGAAACTCCCACACTCCAATTATGATTCAGTTTAAAATTAGTCCAAACGAGCGCGGTAATAGAAACAATCGGAAAATTAGGAACTCGGTAGGGCATCGCATTTAATGTAACCACAAAGCGAAATCCTCAACTACAAGTAAGTAATTATTGTTCAAATATGGAGCCATTGAGCGAATTCATTCAATGAACCGAACAGGAATAAAGCTGATCCTTCGTCAGATAATGCCATCGCGTAACTCGAAATGACCGCATAGACGTGGAAACTTTACAAAGGCAAATTACAAAAAAGGGGGAGAAACTGCACACAGACCGAATTAACAAGTTCTGAATTTATTTTGTGCTTATGCGACAACAATAATTTATGTTCATGTAGATGGAAGGTAAATTAGTAAAAACATTTATAAAGAAACATAATAATAAAAATATTTTTAATGTCAAACATTTTCGAAAAGGCTGGAAACCGAATGTACATATTATGAAACTTTGATGGTACACACATAGCTAAAATTTTTCATATCAAACATATGTATAAGTTTAAAAATTTGAATCCTTTTGAGAAAGCATAAAGCAGTACATATACTAAGTGGTTTTAATGATCACCAAATGTTAGTTAATTTAATATCGAGCGCTGTAATTACTCAAAATGATAAAGCTGCCGAGCTGCATCTTAAAAAAAGAGCGGGGAAATGCATTAATTTTTTGAATTCATTTTAAAAGGCATATTTCTCCCGAAGATAATTAACACCTTGAGACGCTATCAATTCAGCGGCACAAGATGGCCTGGCTACCAGTTAAATGTGATGATTTATGTGCCCGGACAAGCCCAGTAAAAATCATCTATAAATAAAAGAAGCCACATAATGACCTCCTCAGGATAAGTGTTGCGCGGAACTAATGCGGTAATAACACAAAATCTGAAATTTGCCACGGTATCCATATGCAAGGTGCTTTTGTTCGGCGGATTTCAATCCTTTCGTATGTTTTATAAGCAGGTGATGATAGTTTCTTCGCGGACGGTATATCGAATGAATAACCCACTGGAAGTGAAAAGAATAAGTTACATATTTTTATTGTGCTCCGCAGCACCGTGTGATACGGCTAAAGAATCTTTAGGCAGACATCATTGGCATATGTTCGGTCGCGAACGGAACAGGTTTTGTTGGCATCGCTGCACCGCTGCTCAATTCAAAGTGCTCTAGTATTCAAATAATCTAATAAATATTACTAAAATTAATGGAAAACGGGTAATTACGCCTTAATCATATACTAAGGTCGGGAAGTTTGAATAAATTATTTTTGCGCCAATTAAAATTAGTTTGTAATGTAAACTGTTCCTGTGCTTGCACACGCCCCGTCCGAGAACTAGTCTTGCGCTATTTTAAAATAAACTGGAAATCGTTGTAGAATAATATTTATATACCTGCAGCTTAGAATATTTGACGAATTTACACGTCTTGCCTTTTATCTTGAAGTGTACAAGACCTCTAATGGGAGTTATACATTTTATTATATGTTTCTTAAAATCAGATTGCAATTATCACTGCATGAACCTGCAATTTAAGCTGCAAATTAAACAGAATATGATTCGTGTTTTATGTATTTATGAACCTATAAAAAAACTGGTCGCTTGCTCCTATGACAAATTTAGAAAGATAATGTAGGTGATTGTAAAATTCACGAAAGAACCACCAATCTATAAATCTTCAAGTCTGCGAATTTTCAAGCAGCAGACAGAAGTATTTCACCTTGAACAGTAAGGTTCTCATTAGGAATCATATCGAAGTGAGTAATGATACGTCTTCAAAGGGAAATATATTTTATATATTCGAAGTAATACTAGAGGGCAAACTTCTACACTCTACAGCACCACATTCAGGGCGGCAGTTTTATTCCGGTCGTCGTCGACCAACAGCCATAATTATACCCTGAAAGGAATAAGCCACGCTCATCTGGTTTAGACCTTGAAATGAATGTGTTATTATCCTAATGACGGACATTTGAGGCTACAACCCCGCGGGAAATATTTCAGTCCTTAATGCAGTTAAAATGAATAACTTGAAAGGCTCGAGGCGACAAAATTTATATATTTGATTGTCTGTAAAATAGCATACATAGATCTGGAAGCAAAAACGTTTTGCCACAAATCATTCTTTCTTGGAAATCATCTGAGATGATATCCATTTAATTTTATTGCAAAATCTTTTCAACTGCTATTACAGTTTATTATGAGGAATTAATAAACAAGCAAACATTCTCGAATATACGAAAGCGTAATAAGTAGGTACTTATCGTTGTGTATCCACATCTTTGCGGTATTGAACCGAACAGAAATAATACACCATTTTTGATTCGATTATAAGAAGTAATTATTATGTAGATTACTTTTGCTTCCTACTCAAAATTTCAAAGTAATGGTCTCAAGTTCAGGATACTGATATGCAAAAATGCACTCGTAAGGATTTTGGTTTTTTTTTGTTTGGTTGGCTCAAGAGTTCAAGGTATCAATTTTGACACATATTCCATTTCTTTACCTGTGGCAGGAAATTTGAACATTTTGTACGGTCCGCCCATCCCCTTTATTGTATTGTCATTAATTTCACGCATTTAACACCAAGCCAAGCGCGGCGGAGGTAATGTTGTAATGAATTTCACGGCAAAGTGCGTGTTTACAACTTGTTATGGTATTTGGTCATACCATTGGTGCGTGATTGTCGCCCACCGGAAAGTCACGATAGTCAGCCAACTCGTTAGTTTTTTTAGTATTTTATTTAAGTAACGACGGACTGAAAAGACAACTTGACCATTACATGTAACGCGGAAGAAAGCCTGAGACGCGCGAAGATGGACAAAAATGTAATACCAGACCGTACGAATATTCTCCAAGCTGGTCAACTGGTTCATTACTCAAATTGGCATATCGGACATACCACGCTTTGGCTAAGCGCGTGCTCCGGTCTCGCTTTTAGCGAACTCTAGTTGGATAATCTTGGACATTGATCTAGCTTTCGTTTTTCCGATGCTTCCTGCATACTTGTTAGCTGCCGATGCTCATAAGTTTTATAACAGGAAATGACAAACTCATATGAGCTACCTTCAAAAAAATTAATTTTTAAAGACTGCTTATACCTAATATTTTAGAAAAAACCTACTTTGGTAGATAATCTATTTAATGTTATGTATTACGAACTTAATAAAGTAAAAGTACATTTTTAAATAGGGGAAAAAGCGATTTACCTATAAATGTAAGCAGTATCATTTATTTTAATTGTATAGTACGACAATAAGTTTAATGAGCCCATGCGAAAAATCTCTATCGAAGCTCGAAATCCAGAGTTAGCTATCACTCTCTTTCTTTATGTTGCTTACTTAATTCGATGACACACGCAGGAGAGATCCGTTAAATCAGGTATAGTCTGTCTGACAGAACCCGCATATAGCAGAAGCTAGCCAAGTCGTACAGCGGATAATGTTTCGCAGAGACAAAAGTCCGTGAGGCTGTTAAAAGGAAACTAATAGCCCCGCGATTGTTTGGGATGATAGGAAACAATTAAGTCCGAATGTACTTTAATTTGAGGTCTTGTAATATGCAAATCATCCGATAATCGGCGACTTTTGGCATGCTTCGATTGAGACATAAACGAGGGCTGCTCATGCGCCTTGCATTTTGCATTTTGCTGCGCCGATTTCTCTTACGTCTTCATTTCGAATGATATGCATGAGGCCTTTGCTGCAGAATGGTGCAAATGCCTATAATGTTACTGTTGGTTGGCTCGTTAGGTCGCGGTATATAGGCCACAGGCATCTCTCCCGCAGAGGTAAATTACCGGCAGACCGATCCAATTAAAAGTTGTAATAGATAAACATTACAGATTTGGGGTCTGAACCTTGTTACCCTAAGATGGGTCGACTTCTGTTTGTTTAACGAGATTCAAACCAGATGCATCAATATGTGTGTGACGGCGTACTGTCCTGATCATGGGTAAGCATATAATTGGATTTCTGGCGCCAAACTGATGCTGGCATATTAATGTCGAATGCTAAATTTACACGTCTTCCAGTTGAGGAACTTTTTTTAGTATAGTTATTCTCCGGATTTACATAACTTTGAGTTCTTAGGACTTTAGTTTTTAGAACCCGAAAGTGTGGGGAACATAGGTTTGTCTTAAAATTAAGCTTGTTGAATTTTTTTCTATACATAGGTATACATAGTATATAATAACTTAAAATAAAAGGCACTTATGTATGTGTATGCACTCTTTCCAAAAATAACACATTATCACATTGAACAAGTAGGTATGTAATTTTTTCTTTCCTTCCTTTATTATCGTTTATTTTCACCGCCAAATATATTTTGAACATGGCATCATATGAATTTTAAAGTTGATTTTACCTCTTTACACTCTACTTATGTATGCTTTTTTTGTAATCTAATAACATCTGTAACCTCTTTTATGTTTAGTTACTAATTTTTTCAAAGTAAACGCATCTTTGAATTGCATCTGCCACACTATTAATTTGCATTCATAATGCTACTAGACATCGATTTATTATGCGCACTTAACTTTTTGCTATACGTTCAAAGGATAAATGCGCATAATTTCTTTGTTAAGTTGTTGACATTTTTTATTTTGATTTGATTTTTTCGAGATGTAAAAATATTGCCTTAGGAAAATATTGTTTTGATATTTTTATCAATATTTTTTTGTGATTTTGCATAGATGCTTAAAGAACTTGTAGAAATCTTAACTTCAACTAGCAAGTACAACTAACTGGCTTGGATCTACTTATTGCGGAAATCCTTAAATCTTAAAATTAACCACATGGCACAGCCTCAGGTCTTACTTGATTCAGGTTCATACATCTAAAGTTATGAAACTACCGACATTAAAATCTGGTTCTGTTTCCTTTTCCGTATATCGCGTTAGCAAATATGTATAGAGGAGATAAGTGTTTTGAAGTATTAAAATCCTTATCATGCACCTGCAGTATACCGCGACGCACGGTCTTAACCTCGTGAATCGTAGTGCCCCAAGTAAAGTGAGCAATAAAAAGGCTGTAAAACGTGGCGAATAATTTCGCGGCGCATTCGGTCGGCCATAAAGCGGCTCAATATATTTTCGTAAAACCTGACGTT
The DNA here is from genome assembly GCA_933228815.1 of Machimus atricapillus. Classification (NCBI taxonomy): domain Eukaryota; kingdom Metazoa; phylum Arthropoda; class Insecta; order Diptera; family Asilidae; genus Machimus; species Machimus atricapillus. Next base: position 83,041,827 of record OW121784.1, on the reverse strand, counting down.
GATGTCTTCTGATCATGCCCCAGAAGTCAGTGGAAGCTGTCATTACGGCGCGATTGCTCGACCATTTGGGATTGGGATTTGATGCTGTTTCTCGGTGATCTGTGGCTAGATGCGAACAACGACCCATGAAGGAATTAAGTAAGTAAGAATGAAAAATTTCAAACCGTAATTAAAACGTTCACTTTCAATTAAGATATAGTTAAATATTATGTCCTGTAGCAATTGCATTGCAATTGAAATACATATATTATGGGTGTGCGACGTTAGACGTTTTATGGTGTTGTTTGAAGGTTTAGTGGAAATATACTCTTATCAAAGCTTAACATCCCCAAGGTTAGCTTCTTAAACAGAAACATTCGAAAAAAGTTCAGTTGATAACTTAATATGTATTTAAAGAAATAAACAACACTTTGTTTCGCATTTAAAATACCCTATACCATTGAAATTTTTAAATTCAACTGTACGATTAGTTTTCTCTAGGTAAATTGAGTTTTTGTCATCAAAATTACACGATGTCCTCTACGGGAGTTAATATATAATTACCTTCTTATAACATCATCGCCTCAAAAGGCGTATATATGTCAATCTTATGTCTGTTCATACCTCTGCACGAAATGGGTTAATGGCTTCCGTGAAACAATTTTATCCGAAATTTATTTTAAATGGGATTCGCTCTAATAGGTTTAGATGTTCCATACATTCCTTAAAAATTACAGTAGTCTGGCATCCGTTGACGTGCTCCAACAGCTCTGCTTTTTTCACATCAGCTAATGGTTTCACAAAAATCAATCGTAGCAGACGAGAAAGAGCCAATGGATTTGAATAAAGTTCGCCTGAGGCGTTTTCAGAAAACAGTAGCTGATTCCATGATATTATAATCGATCCATTTTGTATAATGAAACAGCACTCTGACATACCACTGTAGGAAAAAACATAGAATGAAGATGGCAATGAAAGCAACACTAACAATTCAAAAAGAGCAAAGAAACTCACCGTTTTAATTTAGGAGCAAAATATGTAAGTCATTTTTCAAGTCAACTATGCATTTCCGGGTCTTGTAGAACATAATTTCTATAACTGCGTAAAAAATCCAATTTAAATTTTGTTTCACCAAAACAAAGTAAGGAAATAAATTTAAGGCGTGTTCGAGAATTCAGCTTGCGTAGTCACTTCAATTCAGTTTAATAGAGCAATTGTACAATTGATTACATATATGTATGTATGTACATATATAGAAACTTATTCTCGAACTTAGCAAATTTGGAAAAAAAACAACACGTCAAATGCCGTTTTATTCACAAAAATATTATTAAAAAAAAATATTTGATACTTAGTTTTTTACAAAAAAAAATTAACTAATTTAGTCCTTTGACTGCCAACTTTTTTTTCAGCCACATATTCAGCAATTGGTGTAATTGGTGCATCAAAATGTTAATGGGTTAAGACGATATTCAGTGTAAAGTTTTCATTCCCCGTCGATTCCAGAAGATAGTGCTTGTAAATTGAAGTGTCAAAGCAATTAGCAAAGTCTTTCGTTTGAAAAACTGAAATAAAAAGCCTACGCGAAATATCAAAATTACCACTTCGGTTTCCGAAGAGTGTAATTAAGTTCGACGGTCACCAAATAATCGAAGTAGTTTTTAATTCCTCTTGCGTTCCACGAAATTATTGCTCTGAATTTCATTTAATCATTTCAATTACTGTGCACGATTCAGGCGTACGCAGAAGAGGCAGAATTAAGGCATGACGTGAGTAATCAATAAGCCAGCTCCTAATTTATTGCGTCAATAAATAACAGCACGGCAACATAAAGGTAATGATAACGATCCACCAGACATTACTGCGCTACCGCAGAGTACACAGTGAGAAATGTACGGAGGATAATAAAAAGTATTTTACGCGGTCAGATGCTGGATCTTCCTGCACCCAATAGCGCCCTTGTGTAATCCGCTCCAAGTTCGTCCAAGCAATAATTAGTAAATCTCGTGATTTTCCCTTTCAATCCAATCGCCCCTTAGTCAACAGAAACTAGTGGTTCCTTCAATTGTCTGAATCCCGCATAACGAATCTGCAGAAGAAGCCCCGAAGATCAGATCGAAGAAAGAGGAGGAAAAATGAAGGCCAGAATCCACTTGGGGCCGAAGAAATTGAAATTCATGTCTTGAGATTTATTCATTCATTACTTAGCAGTGATCGAGTAGAACGGAAACAGTAAATTTTCAGTGTCGTTGTTTTATGGCTGTACAAGTCGTCAACTGATTTGCATTGAACGCAGATGGACATGAGGGAAAAGTTATGCGAACCAGATTCTTTTTCCCACATTTATATCAAGTTGCTCTCTACGAGTCTTTTACAACTGCCCAATGAGCACATTGACATTAAGTTAAATAATTCTGTCACACTGACGATTGAGGATTTGTTTAATTTGACTGTCGAGCTTCAGCTAAAAAAATCCAGCTCGATGGAGTCAAACTAAAATGTCTCAAATGCACAGGGCAGTGTTCCACCACAATGGAAAATAAAAAATTAAAAAGAGATGGGTTTGTACTGGGAACATCTTAATTAACAATATATCTACATATTTACATTCTTAGTGCGCTTAAAAGGGAATTTATGTATTTAGGGTTAGGGTCGGATATTAATAAACCGTTTAGACTTTGTTGTAGATGGAACCTATTTTTATGTTATTAATCAAAAAATTTACGAATTTTTTTTATAAATATACATATGTAGGTATTTATTAGATTCGACCCATGCGCATAAAATTGGGAAGCTGTTATTTTCCCTTCAGTCACTTCAGTGTTATTTTGCAAGAAGAATTTTTAGTGAACACATTGCAAATCAACGAGGCATTGCCGTGCCGGGCGTCAACGAAGTTGTCTCATTCAAACATCGGAAGGTTGATTTAAGAAAAAGGGAACTTGATGTGATCGTTCAGTGACGAAATTATTTATTTAGATGGTTTTTGCAATTATTCTTATTTTTAGTGGCGTATTACGAAATCGCACTTTCGTTACGTTTATAACGCCGGATACGACCCTGTCAGCATTTTTGTTCACTACAAAAAACCATCTATCTAATGGCAATTCGATTTAAGGGTCCACTTTATGATATGTCGTAAAATATTGGCGAAACACAGACTAAAATATGCGATAGTAAATTCACAACTGATCGCAATTAAGACCTAAGCAGGTAGATTCTGCGGAAGATAAAAGGGGCCTTATAGTGAAATAAATTAACCACTAGATATAATCTAATTCCTTCGTTTATGCCCGTCATCTTTTTAAAACCCCTTCTATCGGTAAGATCAACACCCAAAGACCCATTTACTCAGTACCTTTTGTTAGGTTGACGGTCATAAATGCCCGGACGTATCAAAGCGTAAGCAGTTAGCTGGCCCGAAAGACGCCAGTCACCGCGTTACTAACCAATTCAATGCGCTACTTGTACCCCATTAAATTTAGATTTGAAGCAGGGTAAAAGTTTGCCCATGGCAAGTATACCTGCTAATTGGTTTTTAATTCGTTTTTCGAGCACACGTCATGCAAATGTTAAAAACATATCGGAAGCTGATTTCAATTTCGCATTACTACCAGGCTTTGATGCCGACATGACTGAATATGAGTTGGAGAAAGCGTCTCCAGTTACAGAAAAAGAAGTGCAGAGCGAGATATTATTACGCGGAATAGCCCTTCGAGATCGCAAGTCCAGCAGCACACTATCTAGGAGCTAAGCAGGTGAATAGCAGCGGTATCACTACCTGCACCTGTTGTTACATTTATACATAAATTAATTAGAACTCGACAGCTCTACCCTAATTCATTTTCTTCGGCCGTTGAGGAGGATATCACCCAAAGACCTGTGCCGATGCACCTTCATTCAGCGCCCACGGTCTAGGACATAAGGCAATAAAAGGAATCTCTGAGCAGGTGTCCTGCGTTCAATTTGTTTTACTGTAGCAGTATTCCCGACCAGAAAAAAGATCGAAGAGGCTACAAAAACGATCAGGTGGAATCCCAATCGTAAAAACCGAAGGGAGTCGATACAACTAAATCGACTCCAAAAATCATTTTCAGCTGTTCCTAAGGTGGACGGTGTCATTAAATGAATGGAAAGGACAGCGAAGAAATTGACTGGGAGCCCTTTTAGGACGGAAGTTGGCTGATCCTTCAAATTTTATTTTTATTACAATTGCAAGGAGGATTAAAAGGTGCAGTTGAATTAGGCACAAACTTCTACGCCAGGCAACGAGCTCTTACTTATGACAAGATTTTGAATTACATTAATATTTTAAAATTCTTGAAACCTTTTAAAAACCGTTTAAGATTTCATACGAAATACTACCTAAGTATTGCAAAAATGTTTCAAATTTTTAAACATTTATAACTCGCGAAAAATTATTCCTTTTCTTCTTATTATTTGCAATGGATAGCGCACATAGTAATGTTACAACTGGTATAGTAGTATAAAATCCGCTCCTCATTTAGGTATATGATGAAAAGAATCTGGTTATTTAGCAAATCATAAATTATCAAGTTTTTCGTGATTGAGCTGCCTGAGCGCATGGATACAGACAGTTTAATAATGAGTATTAATTATTAATTTACTTGCGCTGTTAGTTTAGGGTATTATCTAATTTAGAGATCTCATTTTTATAGGCAAGCTTCAAAAAGCACTGCCATAACATTTTTCAAATTTAAATCTATTAAAAGATTAATAAACTTCTGTCTGTGATATTTTGCAATAAATTCTGAAATCACTTATTTCCATTCACTGACCTCCGCGAGGATAATTCATAACAGGCATTACCTTTTTGCTTGGGCCCTTTAAAATTTATGGCTCAATTATGGCGTACTGACCGCTCGGAAACCTTAAAAAAGTAAATCCGAGTAAGTACCACATAAAAGCGGGAAATTTCTTAGTCAATCGAAATGGCAGTAGCAACTGGGGTTTTGTTTAAATGCAAAACATAATTCGTTGCATGTTCAACACCAGTTAAAATTCCTGTGCGAGCAATGCGCATTAATAAGCGCTTCAGTCCAATATATGATAGAGGTGAAGTCATAAATCGGTCCATAGACACTCAGCAGGGCCTCATACAATTTATTAAGTCATCGATAAATTATCCAGAGACATTTTGCTTAGGTGCAATTCATTTATGCGATTCTTGCTTCCAGCGTTTGCACGGTAAATTTACTTTGTTGTTCTTTATTCGGCCGAGGAGAGATTTCTGCGAAAGTATGGAATTAAAAGGCGCAACTGGACCACTTCTGTGCACTTTCGCAGCACTGTTGAAATTATTCGGGATGATCAGTTGCAGGAAAACCTGCAAGTCGGAGTAGGTACCCTTTGCAGATGATCTGATTCTGCCCGGGGAGAATACCCGAGTCAAGAGCGCCTTGTGGAAGCGAAGAAGGCTAGCCAGCCCTTTTAACATTCGCATTAGCCAGTTAATTAAGATGTACCTACCTAATCCCATTGCCGAGTCTTGTTAAATGCAAATCAGGCAGCACATGACTTGTTTTGTGGGCATGTTCGTTTGTTGGTCTGTAACTTGCCCCCACATAACAAAACTCAAGAAACATTTCGTTTTAATTGCGCGCCAGCATAAATCAATCGGGCTGTTGGCCAGTGGGTACCCGTGTGGTGGTTCCCTGGTCCCTGCAGCAGCAGCAGTACGATTTTAAAGAGGGCTTTTCAGAAATAGTCCAGGGCAAGTTTTTCTGGTGCATTCCTCGATGTCCATATCATTAGGCGGGGAGATGATTGATGTCCAGCCGATGTGTCCAAAGCGATTTTCGTTACGATGATGAGGCCTTGTCGCTAAGATATGATTTCGGTTGACAGATGTACTGCTCAATAAGTATCAAGTTCCAGTTTGTCTCCTGAAGGAGCCCACCGCGACCAATAATGAGCAGCCCGGACTCGATCTTAAGAGTTCGGAAAGAAAAACTTTGTCGGTGATAATAAAAAATTATAAGAGATTGTTTCCACGTACTCATTTCCCGCAAGAGGTCAATGCTTGGACCATTTCCTTCACCTTTATTTGGGACAAATATATCATGATTTCATGGTCTTTCTAATGAGTTCTCATATTTCTCCATATTGGACTTTCTGGACGTATATCTCCGGTGAAAGGTGCAGAGCGGGAATTATGACTTTCTATGCTGCCTGCCACTGGAACGTAAAAAATATATGTATATATGTATGTGTAAAAACATGGATTAACTTAAGGTAGAAAATCGCTTCAACTTTAAATAAGAAATGTATCTCATTATTTTCTTAGTAATTTTCTACATTTGGTCTCCCCTTGAACATTTTTTACGCGAATATCTTTGGATAACTATTGCAAATCGATGCCAAAATTATGACATTCATTCCTGCACGTTTTGCATCCTTCGATGCACCAAGAATTTTGCGTGTGAATGCGGTTCGGTTCACCCGACAAGAATTATTGTATTTAATTGCAATTTAATACTGACTGGTCACAGCGTGTGAAGTATTCGGTTAACTTCGTCGATGAATTGGAAGCACAGGCAGACGAAAAGCGATAATGTCAAGATTTCTCGGAATATCCAGGCATCGTCGGATAAAATATGCCAATTCAAAGATACGCACGTTAAGGGAAGAATTCGATGCAAACTAGATTTCTATCTCTGTATGCCTTTACAACGAAATATGTATCAATTTCTTCAGTCGGTTACATGGTGGCTGAACTTACAGCAAGAACGTCTTTTGCGTGTCCAGTGCAAGGATGGTTATGTCCCACAAAGAAGTTATAAGTTTTATTGCAGTGCATATAATACCCAGGTAGTGCATTCGCCCGTCTTTGGCTATTGAAAGCGTTTCCCCTAAATTGGAAAGTAGGGAATAGAAGAGAAAGGAAAAAGGTGTTATTTGTCCTTTTCCTGTCTTGTTGTATTTTATAATAAGGAGGATAGTCGCAAACTTTGCCAATTCATTATAACATTTACAATAAGGTCTATAATTTTTTTTTTATCATTGAATTGTATTTAATTTGTCATAATGCTGTTTAAAAGTAATCAATTTCTTGAACGACCTGCTCAATTAAAGTTATCAATAGCAAATTGCTGTGCACTAATATGCAAAAACATATATTTTGAAATAAGCCTATTAAGTTAGTATTAGTCTTACTTTAAATTAAGATATTTCAGACAAAGCAAAATTACTTTCTACAATTTCTAAATGTAAGTCAAAAAATCGATTACTTAACACGTCGCCCAGATTTATTCAGCTGAGCACTTAGCTATTTCTATATATGTAATCCTAATTTGTAAATATCTTAATTTAAAACCGCGGACACGCTTCAGGGGCTCATTTCATTTGCGTCTATGTAATTAAAAATGATAGGCCCTAGACTAGGCAATCGTCACCTTGTTCCGTCGCCTGTCGCAGTCATAACCGAAGTGTTCCGTCGCTAATTACCTCATTAGCAGGTGGCATAAATCACACAGGAGGGCCAGCGTCAACCCACCGTGACGAGGATCAGACGCGTTCGAGTGCGCGCACGGGCGGTACCGTTGACGTGCGACCAGCGCCTCACCTCCCCCGCCCGGCGGTTTTCACGGTAAAGTACGCGGCGCCGCGGCCTAACATTAGACGCATTTTCCGCCAGGGCACGCCCAGTGAGCGTGTAAACATTTTTCACGCTCGCTGCAACAGGTGGCGGCGAGATGCAGCCACTCGCCCGAGATATCGCAGGTATGATTTCTGTCGAACATTTCGACTCGGTTAATTAGGGGGCGCCGCCGAGGGGCTGTAAAAGATGGGCCCCATTACCGGCTACTTTCGCCGGCAGCGGCGGCGGCGGAGTCCGCGCCGCGCAGGAAGAAGCCCCCAACTATTTATGCAGTGTCGGTCCATTTCAAATTCTGCACGTACCTAATGACATGTAACTGTAATTAATAGCCACGGCAGGACGTACTTTATTTTCTCGGGCTCGCATGCAAATGCTCCCATTAAGTCGACTTAAACCAGTTGCAGGTTCTTGCGCCGCAGAACGACTTTAACATATTGCGGATCGTTTTCAGCCGGGCCGGGATTCCATTTTGCATAATGCGCATCTGCTGATCCCCTTCTCGCCCGGTGCAATTGCATTCGATATTTGCGTGCGGATTCCGCGCAAATGACGTCTGGCGGCGGAGCGAGTGGCGTGCAAGGGATAAGCGGACCCCGGGCTGGTTGGGCCCCAGTTGCTCTTTTTGTGGCGCATATGCCCAGTCGTAAAGCACTTAGCCCTGACTTAATTTTCGCTGAAAGTCGAATTGGTAAGATATGTTTACCTGGTTTACCTGGGCGATATGTTCGTGGTAGGTGTGCGTAGACGATTTTTTCGTTCTTCAGTCTTCACTTTGGGTTCCTTCGGCTCGGGTTCGCTCGACGGCGGCGGCCGGTGCGGCGGCTGCAGAATCATTAAAAAAGGGAGCCGGTGCCCGTGGATGTGTGCACTGCATCTGCAGCGCGGATAAATGTCCACTAACATTTGGGAAGCTAGGGAACGAGTCTGCAATAATTCGGTGTAATAATTTTAGAGGAACTCCTTAGTATAGTCTATTAAATATTATTAACATACTTATACCTAGTCTATTAATATTATTATATTATAGTCTATTAATATTCTTTTAGAACTTTCTTCAGACTTTGCGTAGACTTCCTATTATTATATTTTCACGATCTTTCTCTTTACTAGTCGTATAAGTATCCTTTCTTTAAAACCTAATAAATATGTACATATGTACTTATAATTATGCAAATCGAATTGTGAGCTCGTGTCATTCAGCTTCAATATTACCTATAAGACTCGGGTTGACGACAAATTCTCAAGAGTCAGAATTGTCCTCATTTCCCTACCAATGTTTCAAACGAATTTGTTTTAAGTTCAACACTTAATTGCGTCCACCTGAATTGAAATTAAAATTGAAGTATACTAATTTTTCTTGTTCAAGGTTCAGGGTTACGAAAGGCCGAATCGCACTTAGCCCTCATTCGCAGGAGTCTCGAATTGCTAATCTAATCTCACGTGATTTTTTGAAAAAGTTGACTTAAACCACTTTCATAAATAACGGCTCATTTGGAGTTTTAGTCCTCGGGATCCTCGGGAATAAATTAGCACCATAACCGATATTCTGAGTCTTTAATTCATGAAATTCGTGACCTCGTGCCGAATTAATTATCCAGAGAGAACTTTGCTGTGGAAACACTTTTAGCTTATATTTGCTTAACACTTTCTGGTCAGTGTTACAACACGGAGTATTTTTGTGCTAAAACGATAGCAAAAGTTCAAATGTAAATTTACATTAAAATTAAGGTAATCAAAATGTCGCAGACATTTCAATTAAAATTAGTAAATATGTATATATGTATAGGTATAGCGGGCTTATTGAAAATAATTCCATTATATGTATTTAAAATTTTTCCGGAGTAAATGAGGGAACTTTCAAAGCACTCTTAATTTACAAAACTAAATCTTTCTCCATATTGCCTTAAAACAGCTTGGGTTTAGAAGGAATTTGAATTTTATAGGAATGAAGAAGTAATTTATTAAACAATAACCTTTTGTATATGTATGTACCAAGTGAAACTACATACTTCAATAAGTTTATTATCAAAAACCTTTTCAATTTCGCTCAATATGTAAAACTCTGTTCTTTCCATGCCAATTCTTCATTATCAGAACAAGTCCCACTTTCTACCCGGGTTTCTTTATTAAATATTATTTCAAACAATATTGTAACTTATGTATACATTATTTTTAAAATATCTGTTATAATTGCATTGAGACTTCTCTGAAACTTTCACCGCGTAGAAATGATCCACAGAAAATTAGAATAATTCATCGCAGCTCAACGAAAACAATAGGTATAGCATTTATTCATGCAATATAAACATGAACGCTGGGTTTATTTGTGCCTGAAGTTTCCCTAATCTCCGTTCCCATGCTGTATTTAAGATATTTTTAAATTAAATTCAGTTCTGTGCCAACATGCACGAGATTTGAATAACAATGATGTCGGACGGAAACTGAAAGTCGGGCGACAGAAGCGATTTATTCTTAAAGTCCTGTTTGGCACAGGGAAAGACAATACCGAAAACCTTCAAAATTTATAGCCTATCTTCAAATGTACCGTTCACCTGCCATCTTCGTCTAACGAACCTCGGCCATTGTCTTTTTTGCAGTTAGCTCCCCTTAGATATTGCCGACTTTTTATGAATCGCAGGTTGTCTTGCATCAGGAGATCACATCGCAGGACAGTACCGCTTGAATTTGAATGTAAAATTGAAGCCCTTACGTCTGTCCCTTTATAAATTAATGATCAATTTATCTGAGTCAATTAAAAAATGGCTTCTGGACAAATGTATTTGCCGAAAAGCAAAACTGGAATTATATTTATATTTATATACATAGAACCGTGGGGCTGGCTCTGGGCCTGGGAAACGATTGATGTTTTGCGTGGGCTCTGTCCCTCTTCAGTTTAACATAATTTTAGTAAAGCCCGTATATCGTACGCTTGAGTAAAAATTTCCCATCAAGCCAGCAGAACATTATAAAGTGTAGTTATAAAAGCGTCCAACTTTAATTCCCACAAAAACAATTAGATCCGAAATGCAAGAAAATTCGAAGACGTCATTCTTCACCCAAGAAACCGAGTTTTCTTAAGAAAGTGTTCCCACGCACCTCTTATTCTCCCAAGAAAGAGGGAGGGCTTTATGGTCAGTAACCATATAAAATATTCTTAAATTAGTCTTTCTACATAAAGACACGGGAGGCTCCTTAAAGTCATTCTTAAATATTCCCCCATGTTTGCTTTTTTGCTGTCATGGGAGAGTACACCTGTGGTCCCCCCGATACCTTAAAAAGTTGAAATTATAAGCGGGAAGCCGCTCGAGAGGTTTAGGTTTAATCTTTAATGCTCTTTGATAATTACTTTGTTGTGGTTTAACTTTCGCTAGAAAAGTATTTGTTTGGGTGGAAAAATTATTCAGTTTTATTTTGAAGTCTTTGCCTTGGTTAACTATAGCAGCATTAGCTTTTAAACATTTATGGAAGATCAGATTACTTTGCTTGCTTTATAATAAAAAAATCTATCTGTAATAATACAAGTTTATCTACCTTTAATAATTTGAAAACAGTACACTAGCACGAAATTGTCAGTGGTCTAATTGTTTCTTAAACAATTAAATTTAGTATGTCCCCTGGGGCAAAAGTCAATCTGATAAACTAGTACGCCTTTATCTGCGTACGACAAATGTAAGTCCAAACTTGTTGAGCTGTGGCTTTATTAAAGTTCCCCTAATTGATTCGGCGTGGTGCTCAGACTATTTTTCAATAGTGACACTATAAATATCACCGTCAGACTTACTGGTTTCATTTACATACCTTAATTTGCCGGTTGGAATTTTAATAGATGTGATCGATTAGAAAATATCAGAGCGTAGTAATAACCCCATATATCATTCGTAAATGGCCTTCAATAGATTCTAGAGCAGGAGGTAAAATTTAAAGTTATTTAAATGTCATCTGAATGGATCGTTATAGAAAATGTCTAAGGAAGCCTTCAGGTATCTTGCATCATTTCCGACATATCTTCAGCCTCCGGATTTGAGTTGAATATATATACGCGCCATGTCGTTAAAACCGAATTCAACGGTCGATCGTAAAACGTTTAACTGCGCCAAGATAAAAATCCAAATGGAGCGATTAAATAGTGTCCGACTGGTTCTCGGGGAATGTTTTAATTTGCTTCAGCCTCACTGCCTACTTGCTCTGCTTCTGGTCCCCGACGATCTTTTGACAAACCTAAAAGAGCCTCATTTACGCCCACGGCTTCCGCGCCGGGAGCCTCTTATACGTGTGACAATTGAAAGCTTCCCGCCAGCGGAATGTCTTCGAAATCATGCTTTAGTTACTCGAAAATTAAATTTCAATTCATGTCGCTGAAATTAATTAGCTCAATCGCATATATTTTTTTTCGGAAGGGAAGCACACTAATTACAACATTTCTTATTTGTTTTGCCTTTACGAGTTTTTAACAGCAAAATGTTGTCTTTAGCTCCGTGATAAGTTTTGTATTCACACTTTTTATTTCAGTTAGGTCTTTCTGTGGACGAATATGATTATTTTTAAAAAAGTAGTTTGTGTATTTAAACTAATAATTTATTTGTTCCTTATCGTTAAAGCTAAATTACAACTTTTTTTCTTGTTGGTTTTTGTGCTGGATAAATAGCAGTCCTACTATGTATACACAATTGTAAATCGTGAATTTTAAATAAATTGAAATGGAAATTGCATTGTTCTGGATAATCGGTGGAATTTTAGAAGGCCACCGTTAACTTTTGAAGTCTCTGTTTTGGGAAGTCGAAGAAACTTCTCGCTCATTTATGCATCCATAAGGGAAGTTTTATTAATAATTTTTCGATTGCGATCAAAATGTGCATTATATTCTTGAGGGCACTGCAAAATTTGCATATTTATGCCTGAAATATAACACAAGATAGAGGATTTCATAAATGTTCAACTATGAAGCGTTTCGAGTAGAAATAAGGATTTTGGGTTTTTATTTAGTGCCGTGCTAAATCGGGTTCCCCAAATTTACAGAAATGTTCTTGAGATACTCGAAAAGGTTATAGAAGTAATTAAAGTAGATACAAATTGTTGTTTTAAATTAATTAAGGAATAAATCGTCTTTTACTTAAATTTATTTCACCTCACATTTATAATATTATTTTGGATACTTGAGAACTATCATATTTAAGTTGAATAATAGGTACCACAGGCAACGGCAAGAGTGATGAAGCAATATCCAATTTTGCTGTTTCGATGTTTTTAAACCAAAGAAATCGCCGGCTGGAAATAATTTACATATGTAGGTATGTACGAAATCAACCAAAGTGAAACTATGCGTCGCGTCGTTTGAAATCGAAATTTCCCACATCAATTATATTTTTCATAACTTTTTACAGAAATTATTTAATAATGAGAACTGCGACGGACATGTTTGGTATGATTTTGCTTCATAATGCTCATTATGCAATTGACCAATTCCGGACTGCAAAATTGTGCACAAATTGCTTAGAAATTGTATACTTACATACATACAAGAGATAAAACTGACTTTAAAACAACCTTTGTTTCAGAAAATACGGAGTACAGTAGAACCATTAATAAATATTAAAGCCATGCTGCTTCACATGTAGGTTACATATTGTAGTAGTGAGTCACAAATTAGCATTTGCAATTTTAGAATTCTACTTCATATGCTAAAATCTATTAATTTTCATAACTGGATATTATAGGAAGGATAGGATCAAAGAGTAATGTTCTAATTTTTTTTGCATTGTTGTGCTTACTGTAGGTGAGTTAATTGTTGGAATTATGAGCTCGGACTTTGATTGTACTATAGATATATACATAGATATAGTTACCATTGTGTTTGCATTTTTTAACATTTTTTCTGAAAGTGGAAAAGTCATACTCCACTCTAGTGCTTCAATTGAATAGGTCCGACACTAATTTTTATTAGTCATAAAATGGTCCCGGGTTTTTAGATGACCCTGATTATTACAGGTGAGATTTCTTTCCGTGAACAATTGAAATAACAACAAAAACTTCAAAATTCCTCTGGACCAGTTATACTTTTAACACTTTGCAATTTTTCTAAAATGTGAGTGTGGGTAGGATTTTCGGGGAGGATATTGTTATTCAGGCAACGAAAACAAAAACATTTTAAATCGTAAAAAATGTATTATATTTATATGTATAAATTTTGACTAGAAAATTTGTAAGGTTACATTACAATTGTAAAAAAATTGTTTTACAGGGTGGTATATGTACAAGATGTAGACAATTGATCGCGAAGAGAATAAATAAAATTGTGTCGCGTCGATTTCGTTGGGTTCGCTTGGTATAGGGGATGAAGAGATCGCTATATACTTTACAAATTAATTAATCCTTAGATTGTGAATGACTTCTGAACCATATCGCTTGGTATTATGTACAAGAAACTGGCCTCATGGCTGGCGCCTATTTATCACTGAATTCTGTCCCACCGTTCGAAGATTCATCCTCAGTCGTTGACTCCCCTGATGATCTTAAGTTAGTCTTTACGCTTTCTGATGATTCCTTGGAACACTTCATGCAAACACCTTGATTGAGACCGCTCGATGAAGTTAAAAATACTTTTCCACATCGGACACATTCGTCTTGAGGATCACCTAGAATGGACAAAATATACGATGGTGTTTTTGAGAAGTTGCTTCGGTTTTTGAAGTTTTTCTTAATTCTAAAATAAAGTAATCGAAGCAATTCTTAAGCTGTTTTGATCTCGTTGCAAAAAGAGATACAGGATTTGTATTTTTAGTGTTATACATGATATAATTAGTAATGGCACTACTCACTTAGGGGATACCCACCTTCATGGGTCTTCATGTGAGCCCTCAGGTTGCAGGCTAATGCAAATTTCTTGTTGCACAATTCGCAAGCGTGCGGCTTATCCCCTGCAAGGAAACGAGGCGTTACTATTGGGGTATGTGCGGATTTATATTTTTTAGGAGTCTTCCGGGCTGCTTTAATCAGAGTTTTATTTAATCGAAAGTCGGGATCTCCGGTCAGACCGAAAGGGCTGCTAGACTGATCGAACGGTAGCCAGACCTTGGTGTGGGAACCACTCAGGTGAATGATTAATCATTCCGGCTGTCAGGTCCTCAGCCGGGATGACGGCGAACTCATGTCAAAGTCGAAAACGAGAAGAGATTACGGAGAGATTTTCAACTCGGAACATGACACCGGTGGCTGTTCCGACTTGATTTACTCTTGCAGGTTCCCTTCGCCGTCGATCCCAGTTCAATTAAGTCTTAATGCAAGCCCGATCAGTTTCTTGTAATATGCAAATGACGGCCGATAGCGGGCCTTTCCCTGTGTTGTAGCGCGCGTACAGCGGCCTTTGCTTACCTGTGTGCAAAAATAGGTGATTTTTCAGATTGGTGTGCTTCGAGAATCCCCTCGAACAGATATGACACTTGAATGGCCACGATCCACTGTGGACGTACATGTGTGATTTGAGATCGCCAGGCGTTGGGAAAGACTTCGAGCAGAGGCCACACTTATGTGGCTTTTCCTGCAAATTGTAAGGTCAAAATTTAGTTGATAACAAAGTTAGATAACTTTCTAATAAATCCTTAAAATTTATAATAAATATAACGTATATTTTCTATGAATGCTTCTAGTATGCAATATAAAATATTTATCAAATTTTCACTATGACCGCTTCGCCACATCCAGCCAGGTATATGGCATTCATTGGCGAATGCAAATAAAATGTGGTAGGCAGCGAGTTCACTTAATACGTTGCTTCAAAAAACTGATAATAATAAATGGTATGCAAAACATGAGCAACATTTATAATGTTTGTGTTTACTATTATGTTTTGTCTACTTTTATGATTAAACTTTTGGCTGTACATTATGAATTTTAACAATGTTGTCAAGAGAGTTCTAGTTCTTTTCCTATAGTTCGTATTTTTTTTTGCTGTTCTATAGCTCAGTGAAACAGGAAACCATTGCTGAACTCTTCTTTACATTATTTACACTTTGGCGAGATCATAATTTGCTACTGAATTCCTGCGGATGCTAAAACAATTACTACAAAATACCAAAAAAAAGGTACGAGTCGCTTGGGAAAATATCAAAATCAATTATCGTCGACGTGGAGCTGCACTGCCGCGGAGATAGCTCCGGACACGATCGCAAAAAGCCCAGCAATTTTGGAATTTCAAAGTACAACCATCCCGGGAATTTTCACGTATCGGCTCCTTTGTGCGGACCGGCACAAAGCATATTTCACTAATAGCTGAATAGCGCTTGATACGGATTGCCACTGCCACCGTATTCCTCGGATAACTCCATATTCACCTCTCGGTCCTTGTTCTCGCCGGCCGGTGCCTTTTCGGTGCGCTGCCCTGATAAATTAATTTGAAAGCCGTCAATAACGGCTCCTTCGCGAAATGCGCGGGCTCGTTTTCAGATTCGGCTTCTGCGCGGCGGCGGCCGCGGAGGACGGCGGCGGGCGGCGACGTTCGGACGACGCGCCGCGCGGGCCGCGGAGGGGACGGCTAGGCAGGGCGCAGCAAATGAGATCGATATCGCGACTCATAAGAGCAATATCATAATTTCTTCGCAAATATGCAAGACCACGTCGGACATTCGATACTTTGCGCCAACAAGTTGTTGGTATTGATCCCCGGCGACTGGACCTGGGCCCGGGAAAGTCGGGCGCTGCGCGGTATCGGTGACAAACGTACCTTAATGTGTGTCATCCGATGGTAGTATAAATTCGAGCTGGCGGTAAATCGTTTCCCACAAACTTGACATTGATGGGGTTTCTCTCCAGAATGTATCCGTCGATGTGTGTTAAGGGAACTCGATGTACTAAAGCCCTTACCGCATACCATGCAGACGTGAGGTTTTTCGCCTGAACAATTACACGATATTCGGAAAAGAGATAAAAAGGAGAGAATTAAAATATGATCGAAAGGTGGAAACGAGTTTACGGTGTAAAGTGATCTTGTTAATTGGGCTCACCTGTATGGGTACGCATATGCCTCTTCAGTAGACTTGGCCGATCAAATGCCTTTCCGCAGACCTCGCAGGGCAGCAGCGACCGCTCCCCCCGCCCGCTGCGGGCCCGCTGCGGCGTTCGCTGGATCGATGTGGGGCTCAGAACATCACCTGTGTTCTCGGCAAGTGATGAGATTGAACCTGATGAATCGCTCGAGATTGACTTGTGCTCATCTTCGCTACTCGACGGCGGCGAAATGGGCAGCAGGACGCGGGAAAGCAGGGACATGGACAGGTCGAGCGGTGAACCTGCAGACACAGAATGTCACTAAAAAATTCGCTCTCCGGGAGACGGTTCAAAATTTTTTACACTTAATTTTAATGTTTTTTATATTATACTTTTCTTAATTAATTAATTTCATAACTTCCTAAAATACCACATTTACTTCTCAATTGTACTAACTTTAAGCCCTAACACCTGTACAAATTTCTAGCTACGATTTTTGAATTTAGAGAAAACACTTTACCCGTATGAAACAAGGAGCAAAGCAGAGAACAATATTAACACATTTTGCGTGGCATCTGCCTTAATTCACCGCCGGCAATAATTCTTTTATTGTCATTTATAATTACGGTTTAGAAAAATTGGTACATATGATTGAAAGAATTTTGTAACAAAAGGCGTAAGAAAAGAAGAAAATACAAGTATAAACATTAAAAACGTAATTTTACGTGGGTAGGAGTTGAGTGATTACATGGAAAAGACATACTTGAAAGTAACCGGCGCAAAAATGTTAATAAGCGTTACAAAAAAAATTTAAAACTTGAAAAATTTCTTTAGCTAAAGATTAGATTTTATGTATAATAATTAAATAAATAATGAGTTTAAAATTGTTTACATTTTAAATTGAATCAGTACATGTCAGAAATGAATATGCATTACAAATATAAAAAACATTTTGAGAAGGTAGATATATATTACTGAACAAAAAACATATTAGAAGGTGGTGAACTCCTTCTATTTATTTAAAAGTAAGTTTTAATACCGTCTTCCTGGTTGATTAAAAAGCAAATATGTAGAAAAAAAATTTTTTAAAATTTAAATTTTGACATATAGTAATGAATTTTGGAATATTATTAAAACGATTATTCGATAATTGTCGGCATATTGAAATTCAACCTTAGCTTATTGTTTTCCGAATTTATAACCGAAAACATAAGACCGTAATGCAAAATATAAATACTTATTTAGTTGTTACACCACAACAGTATTAAAACTTACTCCTTAAGACGTTTAATCGTGTACCTGAAAGCTATTTACCTTCGAGGATCGAGTCCATTGTTTGGCGGTAGAGGGAAGTACGCATTCTAACAAAAAATAGCTCCTCAGGTCGTTCCGGCAGAAAATAGACGACAAGCTCCTGATGCGAGGCGATTGGCTTGACCACCTCATAAATGGGCTCACCTTTGACCTTCGTGCAGACGAGGTTGACCTGGGGTCCGTAGCTCTCCGACACCTTGAGAAACCTGATCCAGTTGCAGTGGCGCACTCGCTTGCCAAAAGTATAGGAGATTTCATCATATAGACCAAATCGGTAGCGGACCTGATTCGTGCCAAAGGAGAAAAACTCGTTTAAGTACAGATCCATGCAAATTCCTACTTTAAGATTAGCAGATAACTTTAGCGCTAGAGCAATAAATTATTAAAGTGCGCCGGAGTGCACGCAAACACTTTTCGCGACACTTTAACAACTGGTAGCAATTTGCCCGCTAACTTGTCGGTCGGCCGCGCAAATATCTCGCTCGAATCAGTTGCACCTTTGTCACCTGTATATTGATGCAAATCAAAAGCCCGGTCGATTTGATTGATTAAGTGGGCTCATATCTCATTGACTTATTGCGGCGCAGCACCTGACACGTGCGCAGTTATTGTTTATGCGACTCATAATGAAATCTGCAATGCAAACTCTATGTTTTCGAACGATTGGCGTTTTAATTCGTTAAATTTAATTTAGATATTTCGTTTGAGTTTGGTTTTATGAAATGGTCTCGGTTTGGGGCGAAACATTATCAGAGCGACATGCGATAGAGGCGATGAGCATGAAGGAGGCTGGAAAACATTCGGCAAATTTCTTGGAAACAGACGGAATTTCGTTTTTAATTTCGAGATGACAACGCGCCATTTCTGTGTGCCCAGAACCTTGCTTATAAGTGCTGCCGGCGGTCATCAACAATCGTCGTCATCATCATTATTGTCCGCATTCGATATGCCTCCTCAGCATATTTTTTGCCGGCCGTGGCTCTTGATTGTCTTTTAATGGGCACCTTACCGCATATAACAAAGTGTGCCTGCCGATGCGCCTATATTTACATTGAGTCCACTTTTTTCATAATCCATCCACCGGCATGCGCAGCTCTTTTCGGCGATGCTTTCAATGGGCGAGGATAAAGAGGAAATGAGTACCATCGCGTCTAATATATAAAATTCTCCACAAGTCAATAAAATAGAAGCCCCGAGCGGTAAAAGGGAATGGACTGGATTTCTTTGGGACAGCACGAGTGAGTCTGCTGCGATCCATCTGAACACGCAAAGGTGTGAGACACTAAAAAAATCTGATTCTTTTATATGGGCGATACTCTTGGACACTTAGAGCCCATAGAGCTCATTTGAGTGATAAGACATGCTAAAAGCTTTAAGATCGGTCTTTTGATTGTCAACTTATGAAATTGAATGTAAACTCAAATACGCTTTAACGCCTCAGAATCAATAAATAACACGGTAGGAGTCGTGGTTCGGAATAAATAGAACTAATATCCAGATAGTCCGTTTAACCTTTATAACTTATTTTAATGACGGGATAGGAATAGACAAGCTTGGGTTTTACTAACAAAACAAATACCAGGAATTTCAGTTTTGGTAGTTCTCATTAAAATATGTTCTTAAATTGGATTTTTTTGAAAAGATATCGTCGTTGCCTTTTTAAATATACTTACTAAATAGGCAAGATCAAAAACTGATTTTGGCGAAAATCAAAACAAAATTAATACAATAAATTTAATTATAATTTAATTTATAGTTATAGTCATAGTAGTGCAATTAAATAGTTGACATAATTTGTGAGTAGGAAAATTAGTCGTTGGGCTTATCATTGGAGGCCTCGGAGTGATGTCTTTAGTTTTTATATTGTACATTTACTGAAGAAGATCCTAAGATAAGACATCAAAACCCTTGTTTTACCAATTTCTATAGGCTATAGGCTACAGTTTTATACTCATCGGGTTTGCACTTTATTTGTACCTTAACTTAACCGTTATATTAATTAGTTTCTATTGAACTCTCAAAGGTGTTAAAATTAAGAGAAGGATTCTTTGGTGCATTTTTGCTCGGACAAGACATTTTCTTTGGATAAATCTACTCAAAATAATACTAACAAAATATATTTACGATTAGTAAATGTTGCAGATTTTTATTAGGACCCCTTTTAAAACTTGAGCTTTAAAGAACCTGACAAGTATCGATAATTTCTAACTATTAACTTAAAATGCATGTTATGGCATCTTAATTCGTTTAGTATTGATATAATTGGATAAACTAGGTTTTGTTTGCGGTAAGGTCCAAAGAGCCAAGGATTTGAAATAGTACCTATATTTCTAAGAAGTGTACATTTAATAAAATCTGAATTATTGCTATAGTGTACAACGATTGGGAGTTTTCAGTTTATGTGTAGAGTAAATCAAAATGAATAAAAACAAAATGGTTTTAAATTTCGCATGGCTGATTTGGAAATTTTGTTTATACATGTCTTAAGTACTATCGTCCAAATCGTAATTGAATTCCAATGCATTAAAACAACATCTTCTGGTTTTTTCGATAAAATATGATAATTGTTTTATTATGTCCGGGTGGGCTGAAGGGTTAAATGAAAGAAATCTTTGGGGATAAGTAGATCCTTGCACTTTATTTTTTCTCTTGCGATTATAAAAATATTGGGCTTGCTGCTGACTTGAACTTTTTCTATCAATAACCTTTTTGTTTTTCTTTTCAATGATGTATTGATGTAAGCCTACTATATCAATAAATACATAATTGCATTAATTTGTATCTTTTGATTACTTAAAAGTAACATACTTTATTTACAGAATTTCTGACCTTATCGACCTGCCTGTTGACCTGACTATTAGCAAAGAAATCTGGAAGGGTCTTTTAAGACTATTCAGAGCAACTCAATTCCCCATCGGATGCACCTCAAAACAGGAGGGCAATAACACGGCCAACAAAGGCGATGATCGCCGTCTTTTGTCCTTTGCCGCACACCACCGCAACGCAATGCAAAAAGCCATAATTACCTAGCAGTCTGCCTTTTTCCAAGCGGTAAGTCATTGTGCACACAGCCTCAGCGTGGAAAGCAATTGAATTTATTATTTCTCATTTTAGGTAAAATGCACGTTCGGAACAAGCAAAACCAGCAAAACTTGCACTTTTACTTTCGTTGCACCAGACTGCAACAACTCATAATCTTGGAAAAGCATTTATAGAGCAAAGTGAAAGCGCCTGCAAAAGTTAATTTGGATCAAAGAAAAATCATCTCATCTAGTTCAATGCGCTCAAAGGCACCATCCGCGGACGATAGGCGAATACTGGATATATGTATTTATGTATCTCGTCTTAATATGTTCGCACTTCTACGCAATGTGGCCGCTCCGGTGCATTAGATGCAAGCTGCAGTCGCAACTCGTTTCCAGTTTTTATCAGCGGATGTGGTTCAATTAAAAGAAGTCAATGACATGAAATCGAAAGTTCCTGATGGGATGAATAATGGCACTTTGAAGCACTCACCACTTGTTTTTTTGGTTTTGTTATATAACCCAAGAAGGCTGGCACCGATGATTCCAAAGACCGGAGCATCCTCGCCGGCATTTATCTCTAGTATTGCACCTGTAGTCTAATGACTTTGAAATAGCCGAGAAATTTACGATAGGGGCAGAAAGACCCTCGCACAGGTAGAAATTCAGGACGGTACCATGGTCACATCACGCAAAAGGATCCTTTTCTACTATGAGGTAAGTTCTAGGATTAATAACGCTCCTGGGCTAGCGATCCGAGTACCTCTTCTAATGATGTTCCTGCTCGTTTTCCATGGGAAAGTTCCCACGACTGTTAATTGTATTCGACTCAACAGGTCTTTCAAATGATGAGGGTAACTCGGATGCGCTTACGTGTGGTTTCACGGCCAGTAAGCACAACACGCTCAACCCTTATTGCAGGCAACAAGTGTAAAACTATTTATATGGTAATAAATGCAAGGGGCCTTCTTGTGAGGAAGAATTTAACCGTCGAGACTAAGACGTTGAGGAACGTCTTATAATTTTCTTGAGCATTTTTTCCCACCGTTATGGGAGACTGACTCCTTCACAGTCAGTTGATTTCGGTATTTGAGTGCTTTAAGTATTTTTTGTCATCGGTGGTACTTAAAAGGATTTAGATATTCCTGTCTGCTAATAGGACTCCAAATCGTCAAAATTTCATATACAGCCAATATAACACGCATAACATATAAATTTTAGTCTGTGTTTTACAAAACTTGAACGTTAACAAACCGATATTGTAGAGTAGCGAGAATAACAGAGTTAGTCTAAAAAATACCGAATTTTTAAGACTTACGTCTTCATCCTCTAGGTATTTAAAAATATCCAAGTTGTCAATTCTGATAGTTCCCTGAAACGGGTAGAAGAGGGTTCCTGGTTGAATTTTTGTTGTGCTCCACACTGTAATCTGCTGCTCCTCAGGTGTACGAATCCCGGGCGAAGTTAGGGCTAGTGCAAATTCCTGAGGAATCAACACACACGTTTCCATTTTATATAAAAAAAAAGAACTAATCACTTGTGTCGTCTACTGAATATCGAGAATGGACCACAAATCACTTCCTACGAGTTTCCTGCACAATGACTTGCTACAGCATTTCTCAAGATCGCTTGAGCAAATACCACTGAAATCATAAAACACGAATGCTTATGAAAACGCCAATAAATTAACTTCTTACAGCGTCGCGCATTTGAGCAGAAGACCCATTTCTTCAACAGATCAACTAGTACTGTCCGTTCGAGATCGCCAGTATCTAACCATGACCTTCTGAAGAAAATAGCTCACACACTTGATACAACACACATAATCCGTAAGGTGTTCTTTCTTCAGGTTGTTTCTTCGTCGGCTATGTGCTTCTTTTCTTCGCGTCGATCACACACAGGTAGAACACCTGATCAGGTGCTTGTGTAAGTGTTCGATTTCATTCAGGTACACCTAGCTGGTGACCGCGTGGAGTTATCCGACATAGGACCATATTCACTTGTTGTCTTCTCTTAATGCGGCTCCGGCGCGCGGCTCGCGGAATGCGTGCAGGTGAGATGCGGCTGTGGATGTAAATGTATCTAGATCGATTGCACGAACACAGGCCTGGGTGCTTATTTATAAATCCAAGAAGAAAAAGGAAGTCAACTCCGCCTTATGTCGGGCACGGAAAGAGACGCGGAGGTAATTGCGCGCCGCTGGTTAGATGAAAGTAGCTTGTAAATAAACAATGGGATGACAACGGAAGGAGGGTACTCGGAGAGTATCTTTGGCGGTTATTTAACGAATTTTTGACTTAACAGCTTCGCCGTCGCAGCCGAGGTCCTTCATGCTGGCCGTAAAAGCCACGGCCGATTATTCTTTTCTGTTGCTCTTAGTATCTTCTCAAGGAAGTGGTCATCGGCATATGTCGAGGGATCGTTAACTGTTGATGGTGCAACGCCGACCCATGTCAGGTGCAGGAAACACTTGTTTTCTTTTAATTCCTCACCATATTCTGGTGACTTTGTCCATAAATAATTTATCTGCGGCGAAGATCGCGCGGGACGATTAATCGACAAACAACCTGCTCCCTCAAAATGACTAATTTCAGTAATTCAAAAAAACGAAAAGGCAAAGTGCTTTGAAAAAGTTTTTGCTGGTGACGCTTTGTAATTGCTTCGATTAAACAAAAGACTTAAGCAACGAACTTGATTTAGAGCACTGACCCATCTATCAGTCAGTCACCTGTCACCCACCTCCCATTCATTTCACATCTCAAAAGTGCTTCCGTTTGTTGATATATAGCAGTAGCGCCGAGGTGTATGTTGGTTACTCAATTTCTAGCCCCGCGTTGCTAATACTTTCTTCCCGTGGTTTTACCTGTAGGCGACAAAGTTTATTCACATTGAAACGGCAGCCAAGGTTGAAGACAGTAAGCTCAAGCATTGCCCGGTATTCATCAAAAAGCGGTACCATCACAAGACCGGTAAGCACATGCTTCCACACAGTTCAAGTTAAGCGGTCACCAACACTGTTGCCGGGAAAATCTCGACCAATCAAGAAAGAAATCCGACTTCTTCCAGTTTTCTTATGTACCAATGAAGTTCATGCGGAAGAAGATTGAAAAGAGAGAGTCCGATGTGTGAAATTTCATGTTTCTTTGGAGCCTCTACCGCACAGAAGCGGGGCTGGTTTGAGGCGTTACTCTTTGAGGAAAACTCCCAGCGGTACTGATCGCTGGTATGTTGTGATTTTTTGTACATTACCATGGCGGAAATTATTACTTTCAGCGGCGTGTGAATTACTGCTGAATTTAAATACAATTAGTCACTTTCTTCTTTTATAAAGATTAGCGTTTCTAGTCATGTTAGACAGAGGCGCCACAATTGCTCAGTATTATTTTGCAACAACGGCAGATCAATCCAATCGTGAAGTTTTTATATTGCGAAAATCGGAACTAATTGCGATGTCTAAGCCATTAAAATCGAAAATAATTATAAAACTAGAAGAAATACTTTACTACTTAATAATTTCAAATATTAAAAAACAAAAATAATTATATTTTTATTTTAATTCGAGTGATTTGATTTTGCTTGATTAATGGGGAGAGTATATTAAAACCATGTAGGTATATAAATTATATAATTTTAAGATGCGGTTATGAAGACCTTTTGGGTACTTATTTGATATTGTAAATTTAAGTTTTTAAACACAAGTTATTTGTAATTGCTGTGTTGGATATAAGTCGATATCATATAATACGATCAACATCAAAGCGCGTCGAAATATTTATTTGTTAAAATCTGAAAAGTACTGTACGACCTACCGACATACATACCTACTTATATAAATATACTGCAAAAATCATAATCCGGATAAAAAAGTTGATTTTGATCGTCGAAATTGTTCTTTAAATTTTGATCCATCATCTGAAAAAAGTGAAGTCAAGTCGTGCTAAACTGCTTTATTTTTCGAATTTCTTATATACATATATTTGAAAATATATGTATGCTATACTTAAGAATATTAAATAAAAAAAATCTAGTTTTAGTGGAAATTGATATTCATGCCTTTAAAATCAAGATATCATATGTGTCTGGGTGGAATCAAAATTCTAAAGCTGTTGTTAGTAGTTAAATTTTCTCCTGTTTAAAAAAACACTAAGTTTTCATAGTGACATTTGTACAACTTCCAACATATGTCACTAAATTAAAGGAATTCAATCTTCACCTTTTGTAAGGATCCTTTTTCGAAGCTGTCACCTCAATTACATATTGTGTGGCAATAGGTAACCAAAATTTTTGGCGCTAACTCCTATTGCGCCTCATATGTGCATTCAACCAAATGCTATCCACTCGATTCAACTTCCCTTGAAAATTACTTAACGATCTCTTTCCTGGCGAGACCCTTATCACGAATCAGGTAGAACTCATCCCTAATGAACAGGTGCCTTCCTTGAACAGTCCTTTTTGTGCTCTCCTTGTGTGAAGTCATGCAATTCACCTGCTGCTGTTTAGGGTCAAGGAAATCCGTTACTGATCCCTTCAGAATAAATTGAGCAGAATTGTTTTAACGATAAAAATTGAATAGTTTTGAAACAATTGGTCTGTGTTCTGACTCTATACATATTTTCATAAAGAACTTCACACTCGTTCCATTTTTATTTTGAAAAAATACATATTTCAGTTTTTTTTGATATTACGAGTACATCCTACATATAACATGCACAAATTTTAATTTTTCTTTTTCTATTAGACTATCCCGACGTTGCCCGGTATACCAAACATTATTAATATACACAGCCTCCGCGAAATTACCGACGATGGTTTTTTTACATAACCGATACTTATCGTCATCGTCAATTGTAATACACATTTTCGTAAATCAATCACAGATAGACGAACAGACGGATGCGACGGAGGATATTGTTTTGAAATATGTAGTGACATCAGTAGGAACTTTTGAAAACGTTTTGGTATGAAAATGAGTTTGGCTCACTGGAACGTCTGAAAAAACAAACCAAAAAAAAAACGGGGTTTAAATCGGTATGAAAACCACTACAAACAAAACATCAAGTACCCTACGTTCTAATTCGAGACCTGCAGTAACATACATATACATATGTACCAAATTTCATGAAAATCAGTTCTGTCGTTACGGAGCTGAGTGGCAGCAAAGATACAATACACAAATTTTCGCATTAATAATAATAAATATTAATATGTAATTAATAGTAGGATTGGACACATCCTGCTGTAATGCAGAATTTTTGCTAACAAACTTTGCAATAATAAAGAGATATGGTGAACAAAATATTGAATTGAAGATTGAGGAGTGATTCAATACAAATTAAACCTGCATTCAATGATAGCGACAAAATTCAGGTCCGCTAACATATCCACAAGGATTTGTGGTAGTAAGTCACCGACAATTTATTATGATTTTTTGTAGAAATAGTTCCCGTTCAGACGGGATCTGAAAGAAAACGGACTGATTTTTTGACTGCGTCAATATTTTATTTATTAGTCTGGTTGTGCGGTACTTTGAGTTATAGGAAAAAGCGTCAAAGAAAATAAATAATTCAGAACGCATGCAATCCTTGCGCTTGGCACATCATATAGCTTATGGTTTATTCTGTCTTATTCCTCTTGAAAACATCTGCCACGTGAAGATGTTTTTGCAATACTTTGTTGGCGGAATAAAGAACTGAATGAACTATGTTTCGATCAAGGCCGGCTTATATCAATAGCATGGAAAGCTTGACCATGGTGTTATAATGTGGAACGTAAACGATTTATTCTAATATCTATTAACGAACCTTGTAGGTAATTGCATGTTATACAATTTTAAATTGGATCGATATTTAAAACATTATTGTATTGCCCGAGTTGTAAAGCGAACATTATCACTTTTTGTATAGGAGCGAAATATGAGCCGTCCGTGCTGATTAAACGATTTCATAAATATGTAGGTACCTATACATATAGAATAGAATCTTTTGTAGCAAACTTAAACAAGAAGAAGATCAAAATTTGATACGTTGTTTTCATTAAATTTAACAAGTTGTCTGCAAAGGTTAGGTACATATATCAATGAATTTTGTTTACATCTGATAGAAAAATTTTCGGGGGTATACATACATATGTACATATATCTATAAAAATCAATATTCAAATCAAAGAAAAGCTGTAGAGAAGGAAATTGTAACGGGTAGTGCTATACCGAATCCGCTCACTTATTTTAAGTTAAGAATCATTACAGTCACGGTCTTGATTATGTATGTATTTCAATTACACCTTTTTTCTCATGTCGTATATATGTATATGTATGTACATATACTTATGTTGAAAAAATTCAGTGCGATCCGATAAGTATCTAGTTCAATTAATTTTTTCGTCCAAATTCATCAATTCAGCATCTGCAACTTTTGGTTTCAAATGCCCCCGTGGAACCACTGAAGTGTTATTATGTCTGGAAAAATGGAAATGCATCTCAGAGGTATCCCAGCATCCCCAGCATCAGTGGCGTTCTTAAATGCGGGAGATCAGCAGAAGCTGCTTTGTCCAGAAAGACAGTTCCATGGTGCTGTCATTTCAAGTATGCCCTGGAGGTGATCGCCATCCTCTACTTGGGTATCCATTAACTTCCATAAGGGAACATTGTAATTACATCCACAGGAGCGAAGAAGCTAGTAACTAACCTGTAGAATGGCAAAACAAAACCCGACAAGAAAATTACGAAAACGAAAAAGAATTTAATCGCACTGGCTGTATGAACCGTCCGCCACACATATGCTCCTTGCGGAAGACCCAGGGCGGAGGACCGCACCAGTCCCGGAGCACCAGCACTAGCACCGGGCCCCACCAGCGCCCTGCTACTCAGTACAGTAGCAACTGTTCCATATCTCTGTGTGTTTTAATTTTATAACCTCTCAGCATGTTATTATGCCAAGACGTGTGTCTGCCAGACGATATACTTCCATTCGCGCACTGGAATAAAAAGTCCCTTCGGAGGCATCTCGAGAACACTCCAGAAGGCAGGTTTCAAGCATAGAACAGCATAATTGCCGCATCTCGACGAGTTCTCATTTTTACAGTTTCGTCCCTTCACCTCTTCTAATTTCCCGCATAAAGCAAAATTAAAGTAATTGGGAGCGCGGAATAGGCGCGCAGATGAAATTGCTCGCGCAATTGTCGGCAGTCAATTGGATTACACAAAAAGTGCACAGCCACGAGTAGCCCACAGGCCCATAGTGCACAATGAGGGACTCCTCTTTAGGGTCCTTTGATGTGTGGCAAATTGCGGGGTGGAGGGCCCTTTTGAAATGCGTCTCCTGTGGAGATTTATCTTCACGCCAGTCCCGTCGACGAAACAGCCTTAATTATAGTGTTTATTGCAGTTCCACTGGTTTGCAGGGAAATATTTAATTTAAACTGTCTGAAATATACATAGGTATACATATTTTGATTTTTTTTTTCATATACCTTTATAATATTTAGAACGAAAAAAGAACAAATCAAACTGTAATTTAATCTTAGCAAGTTATTTATTTACCCCAGAAATTTTCGTAACCCATGTGGTCCTTGTATTTTTTACCAGCCTTAAAATTCAATATTACAATTTCAGATAGTACCTTATGCACATAAATATATGAATGTTAATTTTTTACTCATACTATAGAGTGCCATAATCTACTAAGTATGTAAGAAAAAGGCAAATCATATTTAATTCAATTAAAATTTATGTTTTGGGGAAATTCCAAACGATAACATTGGTTTTACATATCAGAAAATTAGGTTTTGATTTTCCATGTTCTCATAAAGTGATAAATCATTGGAGCGTTAAAATTGATCTCCAGCTGTTAGAAATCGCTATCTCAAATGTGTCGTTTGCCATCGTGCTTAACGTATCAAAGATTTAATACACATCCCTTTCTTGTATCACTGCTCATTCGTCGAACATTTCGGAATTAACCATTTTTAATCTTCTAATTAAGACGGTGGGTATTAATTATAAATAACGATCATAAAACCAGCAAATGACTGCCATTAGCCTCTATAGAAGTTTCTTGAGTTGAAATCAGTAAAACTCTCGGCCACTGAATCAGCCACTGTGCCAGTTGGGCGCTAATTTCGTTTGATTAATTATTAAGAGTTTAATAGACATCTAACTAATTATCCCGCGATAAATTTCATGTTTTGTCTCAACGCGCACTCCGAACACACGTATGAATATTAACAACAGGTTAATAAATTATTCATGTTGACCAATAAATTTGTCAAAGATAGGAACACGTTTATGTGAATGTCGGAGCCAGCAGTTGGAACCGTGACTCTGCTCTGCCATGTGTCTTTAAATGTACGGCTCCATTTTAATGGTGTATTTAGTGCGCTAAGTATCGCTCAAGTTTGTGAAAACTGAACGATTTCTATTTCTGTTATACTCAAGGATCGATACTAAACACAATAATACATTGCTTTTATTCTATTGATTGCGAGTTATCTGTCGAAACGAATCAAGTAAATTTTGCGAACTACCAATCAACGCTTTGTTCCCATCCAATAATTAGAGTTGTTTTTATTTCGAAAATAACTACTTTATCTTATTCAGATTTTTCATTGATCTAGTTTTCTTAAGAAATCAAAGTCAAATAGGAGTTGTCTTGGAGAATTTACATTGCAATTTAAATATTTTTGATTATATTGTTAAGCTGCAGCAAAAAATAAATATGAAGTTCCCTTTTTATTGAACACAAAGACAAATCTTCATAATCCCTTGCGAAACAAGTAAACATGTCACTGAGATGGCTGCGCAGAACAACTTTGGCTTTTAATTTTGTAAAACATTCTCACTTCATCTGTGGAATCATAGCAACCGCAATTTTCAAAATAATTTCAGAAGCCGGCTGCTTGTCTTGTCCTTTGTTTATAATTTTTGAAAGAAAAATTTGTCCGGCTAACACACACGAGTAGTGATTTAATAGGGTAATTTACAAGAACAAGCATAGCGTTAATTTCTGGCCCATTACTCTTTGAGCCCATCGGCCCGATCTTCTTGTGGGTAAACTATCTGAAAAACTCAACATATTCACCTGTCGCGAATTTTTCACATGTGCGTGTTAATCGTACCATACACAACACTGCGCAAGGCTTTTTGTATATTCGCAAGGCCCTTTAAGTTCAGTCGCTTTGACTCTCCTTTTCCACTCAAAGAGATCCGCCTTGGATAAAAAGTTATCGATGAATCCAACAATAGTGTTGCGCACATCAAAAGCGGTCTCTGCATCTTTAGATAACAGACGATATCCCGGTATGGTAACATGTGGTAGAATCTTTAATTGGTCCCCGGCATGCAGCGGCCCATTTGGATAAACAGATACGGGATATATTGAATTTTGATTCTCATTACAATTCAATTAAATTTATGCTTTTTAATCGGCTGCAGCAGTCTCAGTTTGATATCCCGGCATGTTTTAAGTGCAATTCGCACGCATTAGGTGCATATTGAACTTTTTCAGTTTCGGTATTGCTTATCGTCGTTTTCTTACCTTCACCGATTTATCTGAGAAGATCGGATGTTTACACGCGACTTCTTTTTATCGTATTTTTTATTTTTTCTTATCTAAAGTTCGAGTAAAAAGCAAGCAATTATATTTTAGGAAATAATTCTATAGGTATTCTTACTATGTACATATTTGGATATAAAAAAATAAGTTTTTGACTACATAATTGTTTGAATAAACAGCTAACTTCAACTATGAAAATATATTCAATAATTTACGAGTTTACCATTAATGGCAGAATTCAGTCCAAACTGGATCAGTAAGAATCTTCGTGTGTTATAGTTTATTCTAAATATCAATTCGTTTCCTAAACATAAGAAAAATTGTAATTTACATAGGGTATCCCTTTCGGTATTTTGTTTACAATGAGATACGCAGATACATATATGGCGATATTTTGTTTTATTTTAAATTTGAAAAATAAAGCAAGATACATATGTACCTATATGTCCTTATGTAAAGGAACTATAACGATAAGTGTTGTAGGACAGTTGGCAGTAGTTTCTTTAGCATTTAAGATCTGTAAATCAGTTTTTATTTATTTAGTTATATTTAACTGAAAAACTAAAGGCGGCGCGCGCAGCAAAGAAGAAAGTCATAAATTATCACTTGTAAAATATTTGCATAGCCAATTTGTTTTGATCCAGTAATTCGGCATCATTAGCAGTTACGTGTTAAAGCTGTAAATTTGTCCCCAAGCAAGCAAATCTGCACCAATTTCCATTCACAAGTCGTTTATTTAGACATTTTGAAATATGAATCCCACGTACTTAGTCGTTTTGGGTATAAATGATCATCCTATTAACTATATTTCCATATGCCGCAGACGGCGGCGACGTCGCTGCTATTAGATCGCAAAATGACTGAAGAATAGGATGCCCGGTGAGTTACTTCTCGTACAGTAGCAGTTCCAGAATCGGATACACAGGGGGAGCACAAAAAATTCAAAAACATCAAAGGGGCCGTGGGGAACAATGGTCCTTTGTTCCTGTAGCCGACAGTTCAGCCAACACAGATAAATTTTATTTTCATTTCAATTCGATACTTTTAATATCATGCAGCGACGGGTGCCGCAGATTGGTGGCTAAAAATCAACGCTATTTGCTCTGTCACAATGCGCAGAAATGGAAATGTTTAATACTCTGTGTAAGCCTCATTGAAAGTAAATCCCCGGCGATTAAATTCCACTTATAAGCTTCCTTTCTCTTTTCTTACTCTCTCCGTGTGACTGGGTACTAAATTTAAATTTTGGGGTAAAATGTGAGCTTAATTTGATGGTAATTTGTGTTCATTATTTTTCTTTAATCCTGAATACGTTTCACCTAGGTTTGCTTTGGCAGAATTTTGCCTGTAAAGAATATTTTGTCTAAGTACAAAAATAGCGACGATAAAGATACATAAATGAAGAATGAAAATAAGGTCGCTAATCTTTAAAGATTTGTCGCAAATTGCGCATTTATATTAGTTTCCAATTTTTGTTCTTGTCTGTTTAGGCTTTAAAAAAAAATTAAATTAGACCAATACTGACTTAGTGATGAAATACCTTCTAGAGTATATTCAGATTTATTCAGCTATATATGTATATGTACCTACATTATATTCATCAAATATTGAGGTTGTTTTGGTTTAATAGCAGATTGCAACTTTTAATTTTATAAATCAGTATAGTTTGTGGGAAAATGGTTTTCTATATCTACATTTGATTTTCTAAGTCTGACGAAACTTGTTAGGTTCTTGGTGGTTGATAATTATCTATTTTTTGAGCACAATGAGAAAATAACAAAAACAAAAATTGTGTAGTATATTCTTAAGAATCAAGACCAAACTGTAAATCTGTGCGCAGTGAAGATATTTGTGAACTATGGCCCAAAAGGAATTTCCGTGTTCAAATAGGCTGCAGAAGACGGATGATCTGGTCAAGCGTGCTGTTGAAAACACGCTAATGTAAGACAAGCACCTGTCTGTGTACTTTAACCTTAACAGCACGCGCAGACGCGCAATTCGCAGTGCCTGGGCGCACAAGCGAGCGAGCACCGTTCATACCTATATGGTCTTCAAAAAGATAATTTATTTATGATGCTGTATGGTGTTAATAAATCGTGGCCTGCCTTCTTATTGATTTACCAGTTCCTATGGAAGTGCCCATGCAGACGATTCCACGGGGCGACCATGAAGCAGCTGGACACTGTAGGTACTTTATATTTTCCGAGTGGGCTCAGCTCAGACGTTAGTTGAAAGTGACTGTTTTGAGGAGTATGCAAAGCAGCAATAATGGTGAGTGCCTGTCCGTTAATTACCACCATTGACACCTTTTGATTTATTCCCTGCGACAATCTCGCGTGAATTGAGAGCGGTGTCATTCGATCTGACTTTAGAAATGATAACTTTAATGGAATAGTCCGCAAGGAAAGTTATGGATATGAACCAAAATTATATTTTAATCACTTCACTTAAGCGCAATATCGCTGTGAATGTGCCTTGCAATTAATAATCCTTTGCTGGTGTCATAAAACATTTGTATATGGCCAGACAGATAATTAAAATATCTTAGGACGTATGCTCTGCGAAATTAAGACGAAACTCTTCGTTTACATTGTACGGGAACTATAAGCTGTGCACTTGTATCCTCAAGAATTAGGAAAAAATAATAGTTTGTAAATATTTTGTAACATTCTTTTATTTATATAAATACATATGTATGTACATATTATATTCCTTCAAGAATCAGTGTGATATAAGCTGAAATTGGAATCTAGTGGTCTTAAGAACTTAAAATTTCTAACATCAAAATAATATTTAGAGACGCTTTTCGCATATAACAAAATTCTTAATGTGCCTTGCAAAATTTCAAGGGGAGATCAGAGCGATCCTGCCTTTACCCACTCATTTACTTTAGCATAAAAATGGCGAAAAAATAAATAAGCTTAAACTTAGAGGGAGAATCTGATCGTCTCTGATAACACGTCGAGGATTACCTTTCCATTCCTTCCACATCTTTCCCACGACGTCGTATTTCAATATGCTAAGTCAGGTAAAGCAGCCATCGGCAGTACCACTTAAGACGATTCTGTCAAGTAAATACACCATAACGAAGTAAGCCACGCACTGAGCTCGAGTTGTCCAGAAAGGAGACCAAATCAGATAGAAACAGGGCAAAAACTGAAATCAAAGGAACTGAGGTAGGTCGTCAATTTAATCCCACTCCGGCAAATAACGTCGCTTTGGAGAATAATCTCTAAGTGGCTCCGATGTGACTTTACGGAAGGAGAAGCCCCTTTTTTTCGACCGTGGGGGCACCCAGATGCACATACACAGCCTCTTCTACATGCACATGATCAACGAGTTTCTAAATGCAGTCGAGTTTCCCCCTGTCAAATTAAATGATCCGGGAATGTCTCCGGCTGACATATTTGTTTTCTGCGCTCTTATAAATTTCAATCCAAATTAAGTTGACATTTCTCAGTAGTTTAGCGAATTAAGCTGTATGTGCCCGCATCCACGGATCTCTGCGCTTGAGAAATATGGGCGAAGGATAAGATACGTCAATTATTTTATCGAGCTTCAAATCCTTCACGGGGAATGACTACACATTACGTGTCCGATTTGCGGACAATCAACAGACGGTAGAGTCGTAACTAATTTTTCTCCGATCAAATTGTTTCTGGGATATGTAAAACTCCAAATGGAGATTTCGTTTTTACATTAGTTCTTATGGGTCCCATTGTGAGTAAGTAGCATAGACCAATTTAAAAAAAAAGTTTCTATTTACACTCTTGACCGATCAAAACTTTTTGAAGTAGTTCAAAATTATACTTGTTTTACATATACACACGATATTTTCTCTAACGATATTGATGATATTTACAGAATAGAAGTTGTTTTCTAAGGGTGAACAATTTACCCATATTCTTTGCCGTTATAAACAAACATATGTTCGAAGTGCTCGTAACTTCAAAGTTTACAGTGCAATATAAAACAAATCGTTCTATAAAAATTTTAACTTTGTATAATGCAGTTTCCTGCTTATTATTAACTCAATTATTTCTCACGTTGTCCACAGTTTGAAATTTCCACAACGGGTAAAAAATATACCTACCTATAAACACTATGAGCAAAAACATGTCCCTGGTTATGAATGTTAAGTATATAGAAAATGTAAATATAATGTGCGGAAAGATAGCCTTAATTAAAGCGTTACTGATAAGGAGGTGGGGAAGTAGTTGAGCAGAAGTATAATTTACGAGTTGAAGCTCCGAAAATGTCAGCATTTCAGAAAGCCTTATCGACTGTCGCCCAATCCGCGAGATCATTAAGAATCGGCGAGTATTATGCACAAAATGCAGGAGTCATAATGAGCGGCCATGCGCGATCGTTACCCGCACGTATGAAAATATCGGCGGACGTGCAACGTGCCCGAGCTTGATTTAATTAGAGCTGGATTCCGAGCGAAACACTTGTTCGTGAGCAATTATCGATGACGAGCATCGAGATGATGGCGAAGCACGTTAGGCCCACGACATAAATCATTTTTCATAAATCATAATCGCGCAGACAGTAGGAGCAAAAAGAGGACCGCGACGACGACGATAGCCAGACCAGGTAGATGGAGCGCATGAGCATTCCACAGCCGCAGAATTGACAGACCGACAACAAGGCCGATCTGTGGGCGTACTCTCGGGTTCCAAATCGTTAATTATATTTCAATGTTTATGCAGAATAAATAAGCCATCAATAATACGGATTGGCGTGTCGGGACAACGTGTTTTCTGTCACACCGTGAAATTCTGGATATATGGCCACTGATCTATGCAGAACAGTCGGATGACGGCTCTCTGACTGGGCCTGAGTTATTGGTTCTGATTGCCACGCCGTTTGTGCTTGAGCGCATATCAACGTGTCGTTTGATGCAGGTGATAAACGATGTACAACTAATTCTATTCGAACTGGTTGCGTCGACGGCTCTTGCGCTCTGGATTTCTCGGTTAATTGATTGACTTCCTTACTGTGCCTTGTGCAGTACCGCTCTGCATCCACGCCGAGCCGCTCCCCGCACTCCCCGGGACCACTTTGCTTTCCGGTTATTATCCGGACTCAGGTATAATTCATAGTCGTTTCAAGAAATTCGGAATACTTGGCCTGCGAAACCATTCCCGCATGAGCTGCAGCCTACGCTGTGGAAAATAGCTGGTTTCATACCTTTTAATTGGTTGTCCGTGGCTAGACAGGTGATTATATTGAGCCACCTAATGCAAGCTAATAAAATTAGCTAATGAAATTTTAAGAATGCATACTTTTTTTATAACACAAAAATAGAATAAAGCTACTAATATTTAGATTGCAAACCGAAATTTTTAAACATTTGTTAAATTGGCCAGACCATGCATATATCTAACCTAAATATGGATCAAGCTGATAGCAAATGTGCAGTTGTCATGCACTTCACGAAGGCATTCATTAAATAATTAGATAATGTAGTTTTGCGAGCCATTGCTCCCTTTTTCAT
This sequence comes from Machimus atricapillus, assembly GCA_933228815.1. Lineage (NCBI taxonomy): Eukaryota > Metazoa > Arthropoda > Insecta > Diptera > Asilidae > Machimus > Machimus atricapillus. The sequence goes on along the minus strand of OW121784.1, from coordinate 83,005,863 downwards.
ACATATACAAATCTTGTATTCGTTTGCGATATTCCCGCGTACATTTCCCGCAGGTAACCCTCCTTCACGGAATATCAATCAATCTTGAAATGTGTTGTCACGACATTCTATTCAACCTCAAGATGCTCGAGTGCAAATCGGTGGCCTCGAGTTACCCGGTTCTGGGGCACCGTGGCCCTCTTCTTAACTTCTTAATCTTTCCTTATGGTGACAACGAAGTTCAGATAGGAAGCCTCATAGCGAACTTACATCGGGCCGTCGCAAATCGAAAGGGATCATCTGGTGATCAGGCACTGAATGAAGACTTATTGCAGTGACGCTGGGTCTCTGACGTCGATGCGAGTCCTTGGGAGCAGCGTCTACCTCTGCATTTACCCTCGCGAGTAGCTTAATAAGGGTAGAATGATCTAACAATTCAATTAGCTCTTATCTGTCGATTTACCAGCAGACCTCATTAATATACGTTTCTCTCTCTTTTCTTTCGCTCGTTGGCCTTTTGACAAGTTTATCTCCCTCTTGTATCTTGACTCGGAGTGATGTCAACAGAGGAAATAATAAATGCACACGTTTAAATTTAGCGACTCAGCTTCAGTTCTAGTGGCTGTCCCGGCCACAGAGCATTTCATCTCCGACCCGAGAGACACCGAAGTGCGCCTGGCTCGAGCTCGAGTTTTGTCATACCTTTGCAGGCAGTATCTACCGCCAGAGACCATTCTCAATTGGCAATTCAATTAAAATACTTTGTTAATTATAACATTGCCAATTTAATGGCTTTATTTACCCGCGATGGAGATAGTTAAGTTCCAAGACAAGTTAATTAGAGATGCTTTTGTTGGTCGCTCTTCCTCGTTGCCCCATCCCCGGCATGATATCGTTTAGCATTGATGGTTTGGGAAAATGTTCACTAACTGCTTTCATAGAACAGTTATTGTCAGATCTCGGTGCAGAAACTTTCACAGTGAATTTGTTATTAGGCATCATATTTGCTACTAATCTTGGGGGTCTTTTTATAAACAGAATTGTTTTCGAGAGATCCCCTATAATTTTTCATAAACTCCCAAATGAATGAACTTATTACTGATAAACATAAACATTGTCCTTTTTAAAATGCTTGTACTTTTTATTTAATTTAAATTGAAAAAAGTCAAATGGTGGACGTTATGTAGACTGCCTCTAGTTAAGCCTTTAATAATTTTCAACAAATTCCTCTTGAAACGAGAGAAATATAGAAAATGAAACTAACATATACATATACAATTTTGTAAATTATCAGTTCGATATTAATTGGATAATGTTGATTATTAAATCTTTTTTAGGTGGAGTATATCTTAGCCACTAAGCTTCAAATGTTCTTACCTAATGTCTAAAAGGTGAAATTAAATTTATAAAGTGTTGTCGTTGAGATATTTCGTTTGGTAAGAAGCTTCTCTATTTTTATGACTAATTGATAAAAGTAACAAGTTCGCTTCTAAACAAAACTTCTACGTCTTGGTGACAATTAGGCGTCACTTTAAAAAAATAATAATTAGGATGAAAATTAGTTCACAGGTATTAATATGCATTTGACGTTGTTCAACTATTGTTGCAAAATAAAAATAAATAAGACAATGCACTATATTATGGATTTATTATAGAGCTGCTTCACAATGCAGTGAAATTTTATTTGATTATCATATACCCAATACCTCATACTTGAGAATCAAAAACTTAATAATTTTTTAGCAGCAAACCCCTACATGAAGTTCATATAGTATCTATTTGCTTGGCAATAACTGCATATGGCCGAATATTCTCTCTGTAGCAAATGTGTTAAAGACGGTCAATTTGAAAAGAAGTGATTTCCTGATTTAACTAATTCGCTGTAGAGAGCATATTCAGCCAAATATTCAGCTATTGGCAATCACGAATAAATTTGTGATTGGCAGTGTGTTAAAGAGGCCCAATTTTCGAAATTACCCACACAATTTAGTCGGAGCCAAAGCTCCCAGCCATGTACTCAAGTTGCAATTAACGGATATGCATATGAATGCAAAAAGCTGAAAATTTTAAAATAAATGGGCTGTTTTTAAAGTACACAGTGTAAGCAAAGCTTTTTAAGTCCTCAGAGAAGTTTCTCACTCTGTTAACTTTGTGTCGGTTTTTGTCTTGAATGTTATATGAAAAAGCTTTGAACGTGAAGGAAGTAATGAAGTTTTAAAACGGTTTGCTCAAAAATCTGGTTTCTGTCCTGGGTTTCGAGAATCGCTTTTGAAAGTTTTTTTACATAACAAGAATTTATTTTTATTGCTCTTAAGATTTAAATATTTTAGATCAATTTAATCTCATTCTTTTGTGTAATTATTTTCCAATATAGTAAATCGGATTCTCAATTAAGGACGACGTTTTTAATTGCAGTTTATATTTATGTTACATATATTTTTTCGTTATTAGAACTCATACTTTTAATTTTTAGTTGTTATTTTATTTTTTTGCTCCTATTCAATTATGCAAAATCGCGATTTTATGGGAATGATCATTTATAAGCAATAAATTTTTAATAATAATATGATTCAAAAGTGTATGTACACCAGAAATGAAATTAAAATATTTTCGCTTTTCGCATGCACCGCTAGAAAAGAAGTAATATTGTAAACAATTTTGTTTTGTTTTGCAATCGTGAAATGAAATTAAATTTGTACAAGTGCATATGTATCTTGTAATTGAATGTATTTTTTTAATTGTAATTTCCTGTTGTCCAAAGAATAAGTAAACAAAATATTTTTTGAGCATGTCCCTTTACGTCCTTTAGGCAGGCCCTTGTCTGTTATCGACGCAATCAATACAATTAACTGCCGAAGTGGGGAAAATATCTAGAAAAATAATTAATAAAAACTTATCAAGTTAGGACAGAAAGTCGGACAGAGAGCCTTAAACGTCAATTTCCTATCGCATTGGAAAGTTCAGGTACCGACCCGAACTCATCTCGCCTGTCAGACAAAGTTACACTTCGGCCATTCAATTACGCGCAAGGATACATGGGGTTTATCCCCGACGTGTTTTTGTTCTTCCTGCGCTGCCCACAGGGGATTTTGTAATTTGGTTAGTTTTCGACTTTTTTCTCCTCGATTCTCGCTGGTAATTTTTCCGGAAAGACCTCCAAATGGGCAACAATAATTACTGAATGATCCTAACGCGCGCCGCTCACCCGTCCATCCACAGCTCGGCCACGGAATGGACACAAACGGCTCAATGGTGGAATTAAACAAAATTCGGCGGGATGAGCTGGGACCCGTGCTGCACCACCAAAAGCACGCTTGCAGCCTCGGCTGCACGGCATCACTTTGTCATAGCATTTACCATACAAAGTCTTAATTAAATTCTGTTGAAGGACAGTCTCACGTACAGGAAGTCATAAAAAATTTAATTTGGCCAGAGCTGTAGGGCAAATGGTGAAAATTAAAGCCTTCGACGACACTCGCCCGACTTCGGCTGGGGAGGCTTTCCTCAAGTCGTGTCTATTTAGGTAAATTAACTTGTTGAGCTCGCAATAACGCTTTTGATGCATTGTCCACACTCTGGCCATAATAGCACCGCACTTTGGCCCGGATGACATTTTTATATCACGAAATTAAATTGAAAAATATTCCACTTGCTCAAAGCGTATTCAGATGTGAGATATGCTGGTGAAATTTATTGACCGTAAAACTATCCAAAGTTGCGGAACTTCTCTTACCAATATTTATGGCAGCCGTAGAATCTGTGAGCGGTGCTACGTATGGTCCGCTTGCGAGGACCCTGAGATATGGAATCCGCATAGCGGGGTAGTCTGCATGCACACACAAGTTCGCTGTCTTCTTCAACATCTCCGAACCATATATCAAATGGTCGAGCTTGCATACAAAAGCAGCAGGAGATATCACTCCGGTCGCTCCGTAACAAAACTTTCAAGTTGCCCAACCTAAGGAGATTTTATCACTTCCAGGGCTATTTTTTCTCCGGTATCCTTTATCTGCTACTTCCTCTGAAAAGTGCCTGGAATGAACGGGCATTGAAATGTAAGTACTTCAGTTAATGTTTACGTTCTAGGGAATGCAATTTGAATAAAACGTCGGTCGTTAGATTTCTCTGCTTAATCCTGAGCATTCAATTGATTCACCTTCATCCTGATAACGGGGAATAAGGGAAATATTTTCAATTTTATTTAAGAACGGATCGTTTGCATAAATTCGTTCAAGGAATGCACATTAACATTAGGTGTGTTTGCGTTAAATGAAAGTAAAAGGCCAGATGGTTGTCGTAGAGATGGGTGAACTACTATTAAATAGTACAAGGATATTTGGAAAAATATATGAGAATGAAGAAAAGTAAACCTTCGGTTACGGAATTATACATATAAACTATTTTAGTTTTCCATTCAACCATAAGAAAAGAAGTACGTTAGTTATTTCTCTGTAGCTGCCTTCAGGAGATAGGCGCCCTTTTTTCAATTTTCCCTTTTAATTGGAAGCGCTATCAGTTCCTTAAGGTAACTGGTATATGTAGTTACCCCTATTCCGTAAATTCACACTATTTGCAGAGAATAGGAGACGTAGTCTTAGAACAGGAAACCCAGAAGGGACCTATTAGAGGAAAGCACATATCTAACTCAAAATAATTAGCGGAAGGCAGGCAAGATAGATTTATATACATTGTTGTCAGTTAAGCAGCCTGGGTGCTACCTGTTTACGATGTCCTGGGTGTACGTGTGCAAACACCTACGGATATAATTCAAGGAATTTGTCGATATTACTTCCGTTTGGAACGTGTTTGTTTCAGGATTCACCTATTGGTGCAAACAGAGTCATAAATTCCCGGGCTGACTTCCTTCGACATGTTTTCGACCGAATGAACGTGCACACGACGGCAAAAAGGAGAAACTATAGCCGTAAATTTAACATACGACGAAACTGCTTTGCGAAAACAACTTTTAATTCTAAGGACACCTTAATGGGGAGGTAGCGTTTCCGGCACCCTTTTCTGGAGCCACTACGAGAAGAGATGCGGACAGGGGCCTCATTGGTAATTGTTTCATAAAGAACGTACTTAAAACTTGGTTGTAATAGCTCGATTTCTGGAGAGGGGAAAAAGCTTGCTACTGAATGCAATGTTTCCACTTACGGGGGGACGTGTGCATGACTGCGAACGGGCGACAGGAGCAAAATTTGTGGTAATTTTTGTGCAAATTTTGTCACCCACTTAACGAAGTCATAAGACGCTCTGCGCACGTTACGGTCACTAAAGCTTCCCGGGAAACTTCGAATTTGAAAAATTCATAAAGAAAAAGTATACCCGACCCCGGCCCTGCTTACGACACACGGTCCCATGGAAGATCGGCGGGCATAGAGGGCAGAAAACTCACAGCTCAACATGTACACCTTCCATTATGCAAATAGTTATTATCCTGAGCTTTTGTCTTGTTCAGCACAAAGTTTCAAATTGCACCGCCGCCACCCGCAGCATAACTGGGGAAGCTTCAAGTTTAAAGTATTATTGCTGATGTCGTCAACAACTCATATGAGACCGACGTTATTCGGCCGCAGAGAGCCCCCGGTGCCGAGTGTGTGCCGCGCCAGCGGAGGCACGGAGGTCCCCGCCACACATTTAAACGCTATCACGGATGTGGGGCACTGGGGAGAAAATGTTTAACAAAAATGCGAGCTGGCTTAATTCAAGTTACACAAATGTATAATTTGCTCCTGGCCTGGCGAGGTGAAGGGCCTTTGTCGCCACGTACACGTACGTGAAGGTTTGAAATTGTTTATTGTCAACTTGTAGCGATACGACGTGTACTTTTCCCTTCGAGGATTACAGGTAGAGCGCAAATAATTAAAAGTTTCAGATAAGTAGATGCAACTAATATGAAAATTCTTGACGCTGCTTCATGACTTTGAAAAACATAGGTAACGTACATATATTCCCTGCTATACATAACATATATATTTAAAAAGAACTGCACTAGTAGAATTTTTCTGACCATTGTTCAATTACTGAAGATAGTTTCAGTATTTTCTTTTCTATTTTTTGGTATTAAAACCTATCTCTAAATATTAGGACAAAGCCGGAACGAACAGTATACTATATTTTTCATACTATTCCATTGAAAATGAGCGCAAACAAAACTGCAGGCGTGTTCGAGTTCATTTCCCGCCATATATCTTACGTGCAGTGTTTTCGAATAGAGCTCTAGATTTGATAGTTTGGCTTTCCTGATGGCCTTATCTAGGAAAAGCACACCTACAGCACAGGCATATGCTGCATTCGATGCTATCGTCAGTTTGGAAATTCATAGTGTGTACAACAAAAATGCTGCTGTTGTGTGGTTATTATTGTAATATAATATTTTCGACTTCATGTTGGCTTCCCCCATTAAATTAATGTAATTCAATCACAGAGGAGTGATACCTCATACGTCAAACGATATAGCACGTTTCGATTTTATTGCTTGCCATAATTGAGAATCCATTGGTTGGTCCCGGCAGGACTTCTCCTAGTGACGGAGCTAAACGAGAATGCCGTCAAAATAAAGTGATCAAACCCCGTCCCTCGATACGTGAGTCAGCGATTGTGTTTGTAGCCTTGTCGCAAATATTTCGGTCACGTTACGTGTTATGTGCTTAGTTTAACAAAGTTTTCTCAAGTTTGGCCCTCTTTAGAAATCCCGGCTTCTACTGCTTCGAATGGGTGACTCCGCTGGTCCTCACCTTCCGATTTATTTGTTGTAAAAGGAGAAAACCAGGGGTTTGTAATATATAACGTCGCCACGGATAAGTTGACATAAGCTTTCTCTTTGCACGTGATTGAAGGATTTGTATCTTAATCTGGACGTAATCTCGGCGATTGCGTGCGTGACAAACTTTGGCTAAATTTTACATAACTCCCTTCCGCTCCGACTATTTTGCTTTTAAGAGCTACGGAAGTTTATACAGTGAAAGAAAATGAGATTCTCGTTCTTCAGGATATAAACTTTTATCCGTTAATAGCACAGCGACCCACCACATTTCATAAATTGCTCACATAATAACTAAAGGGTCCTTAGCGTCGCAAAGCACGTGAGATGGTTGAGGTATGACATGTGTAATTTGTAGAAGTGTGCTTATTACTAACTTTATTTCCAAAGTAGTTGTAGAGCAATAGAAAATTGAAAGGACTTTTAATTCCTAAATAAGAAACCTTAACGGAGAACATACATATAGTTCATCTCATTTTGTTTTTATTGGGTTTAATCAATTGTTGTCGGAATGCATTTGTATATATGTACGTATGGTTGTAAAACACAATTTAGAGTGGTTCTTTGAATAATTTGCATGTATACCTTTCGAATTTGTCAGTTCATAGGAAACATTTTGAATAAAATTATTCCTAACCATTCCACGGAGAGGCCCTTGTATCATTAAAATCCTGAGGATTTCCATTATATGTACTATATTTATACATTAAACTTCACTAGAAGTTTTAAAAAGTGGCATAATTTAAATGAGCAAAGTGGGTTCAATGGGAGCATACATGTGCTGATTCTTGTGCACGTCCTGAAAGTGCCACTGAAAGGACTCTTGTCAATCAGAACGCCGTGCCTGGTGAAAAATTAATAGCAAATATTTATAAACGAGTGTCTCCATGATGAGCATTTAAGAAGAATCCCCGGCACTGAGGATTTCAGCGCAAGAGGTACACTGACACATATTCAGTCATCTCAAAATATTTAACGAGATAATCAGATTTTCATTCACTGCAGCGATGCCGTGGCGCTATACATAATTGGCACATCAAGAAGTACCAAAAATTTCTAGAATGAGTTTCAACTTTTCAAGAGAGTTGCACGGTTGTTAGTTGACTAATTAAAGCAATGACACAGGAGGAGGTTGTGCTGAACGCCACTTGAAATGTCGGTAGTAAAATTTCTGCAGAGAGGAGCAGAGTGGGGCACGTGTGTGTGTTCCTTACAGAGTTGAAACGAATTCAGAGCTACCATAAAGTTTTTCTAGGTCCATGAATTGAAGACTGGAAGAGCATGGGTTCGCCTCTTGAGTCGCGCATATGCTGCTCGGGTGTTTAAGTAACAGTGAAGTGTTTGAACGCAACAAGAATTTTCACTTTATTTCAGCGCAAACACACACAAATGCAGTGAAGTACTTTAGTAACTGGTTCACTGAATAGACAGGACTCTGCAATTTGCGTGAAAATTACTTTGGTGAGCCGTCTGCCAGCTTTGCTCCTTTTGCAGCCTTATCCCCGGTGGGCGCACTCCCGCAGCCTCCTCCCGGGGCCCGCCCCTCTAATCTTATATACATTTTGCCCACAATTATCTTTCTTGTATTTTAATTGTAAGCGGAATGTCACTGGAACTGCGGCAAATTGTGGCCCCACTATGCTCGTGGCTGCGTAGGGAGTTATATCGACGTAAACCATTTCCCAAACGAGGAGACATCGCGGTGTTTCAGCTTACCTAACCGAATTTACGGGTTCCCTTTAATTAAAACTCTCGTGGGTATTAAAATTTTATGTCAAATTAAATGTCGCAGGCAAATCCGCTTAAATGTTATTATGCCTGCGAACATAATTAGGTGCCTCTAACATACATATTCCTGGCATAAACTCGACTTGTAACCAAGTGCGGAGCCTCAGTCGACAGTCGCATCTGGGCGCCCCGAGATGACTTCCACCTCCGCCGTGTGTTTGCCCCTGGGATTTCTTTTTGCCATTCCCACTGATTGTCGTCTCTGATACTATCTAAGGTTGTTGACGTTCAGAATTCATGCTCTTACGAATGGCTTCGGCGACGTTTGTTCAGTTAGGAAGCTCAGATTACCCCTAATGACTTCGGAACAATAATGACGTCTTTTGCTCTTGAGTATTCACGAATATCTTATACATTATAACCTCAAAGTGATGCGCTTATCTTTGTGGCTAAATAAGTCATTTGCAACCCTATTCACACGAGAAGCTGCACTGCAGCTATTTTAAGTTTATTTTATTGTACATACAATACAATACGAATATAATAAGTGTGCTACTTTTGCAAAATTATATTCTTGGAAAATAAAATGTCCTCTAAAAAAATACCCTATTCCTTCCTTAAATAAAGGACGTATGTATTTATAATAAAGTTTCAGAAATTATCCGTCCTACTTCCTTTGGGCCTTTAATACGTAAAATTAGCCGTCTGAGTAATTGAACGTCTTTGTGACACCGAGTCCCCTCATAAAATTAGAGACTAGATTTTTACCGGGCTTAAGTGAATTTTGTGGTAATTTTCATGTTATATAAGAAAGTTTTTCCTGGGGAGAAGTTGGAAACTTTTTCGAGTTCGGTTTATTACATACATTCATTACCCCTCTTTTATCACCTCCACCTGCTTATTTATGCGAACCTCAAAGACAAATTAAAACTCCATCCGCAGCGGTGTGAGACCTCAATTTGCGTCCCGCATAACATTTATACAAATTGGTAATAATGGAAATAGAAGCAATGAATGGCCCTCCCTTTTGCAATGAATTCCTTGGCATTTAAGGGGAGAAACGAAATGAAAAACTGCTACGGCGGGTAAATGAAAGTTGAACCTTCATTTGTAAGCAGCCCATGGAGGTTCAGGTGTATTGTACAACGGAGCGGAGCCCGTGTCCTTATAGCGAAACACTCGCTGATTTATGTTCCTTCCTAATGGCCCCCTAATCACCTACCCATTTTGTTCATATAGATTTGGAATCCATTCAAGAATAAAGCACCCTAATGGTTAATGGCTCGGGGAAGGCTTGATAGGTAATTGTTTACATCACATAATAGGTATTTTCGTGTTGTATGAGTTTTGAATTAAACTGTATTTATGTAGGCCTATAATCGGAATCCAGAACCACTAGAGGATAATTACTTGGATTTTAGCTCAAATTATACAGAGTACATCGTTCGTTGATGAAAACCGTGGTGAATTGCAGACGTTTTTCCCCGTGCAGCATGCTTAGGCCCTTTTGGTTTGTTAAGAAGAATTTTAATTATACCCCAGTGTGAACAGCGCACGAATAAGACACAAAAGTAGGATGTTTTCGGATTAACTGTCCTAATTATAGTTAGCAATTAATTGCAGTTGCCTTATTAAAGGTAAAATGAGTGTAAATTCATGGTTTACTCAGACATGAGTATACAGAACAGCAACTTAAAAAATTATTCTCCTTTAAACTTCCAATTGCTTTAAATTATCAAATAGTAAAAAAAACTCAATAGTTCCAATTCTGTTCATTTAAGGGTTGAATTTATCAAGCATGTCTACAAGTACACCTATTTCAAAAAGCAATTATTGGGGGAGCTGGGACCACCATACCCGTGAGGGTATGTGCGCCAACAAGATTAGTAGACTAGCTGCTTATTAATATACAAACAGCCTAGATGCATTCGCACCGGAAACTTTCACTGCTAATCCCAAAATTGCACGTTTTTCCAAACGAGAGGCAGCCAAGATATTGCTCGCCAGGAAAAGCGTTTAAGACTACCGTACCGCGGAGCATTATCTTTGGAAGCTGAAAGAATTTTTCCTGTTTCTGGAAGAGCTTTTAAAAACTACTTTAGACCGCGCAAATAAGAACTCAAATGAAGGGGGAAAGAGTAATAAAGGTAAGTACGTTCTTGAAGTTCAAGAACTTGAAATTATCGAACAAACAAACCAGACTGATTAAGGTGGGACTTCTCTGGCTCCTTCAAGTGCTGCAAACAAAAAGACAAATAAAATGAAGGCTTAAGACAAGATGAACATTTGTAAGGATTTACGGAAAAGTTTTGCTTTTATACAAGCTCTATGGGAACGTGCAGTAAGTCAGGACTTTTCGGTGCATCTGTAGGTGAAAGGTACGACCTAAAGTAGAACTTTTAATTTACGGCAGAACCATTGTATTGAAGTTTCAATCTGAATGCTCTATGCACACCTACTGCAGCTATCCTCTGTGGATTTGGAAAAACAATCCCAGACAAGGTGCAAACAAATAAGTTACTGCTCCAGGAGCATCTCAAAAACCCATTGCATGCAGATTAATTGCAATAACAAATTATCTATGGGTACGAGGAGCTCATTACGATGGCGCGGATTACCCGGGAAGTTCATTTTCCAACCTTTCTTCGTTTCGCCATTATCTAACCAGTAATTGACTTCTCAGTTGAGTAATTTGGTTAATTAGCAGCAATTTTCTGCTCCCAATAGTCTATGAGGAGGCTGAAAAGATAGGGTTTTAATTACTTTCATTTATCCTCATTTCGCTATTGGAGAATCTGTCCGATCCTTAAGTTTATCAATTTGGCGGACATATTCCGCGAATTTTTCTTTTTAAATAAAGTTCCCCTCCCGGCCTTCGTCAACCGCAACACGTAGATGCCCTTTTAAGCAGACAGTAAAACCTTTTCAAGGCAAATGAATTGATGACATTTTCATTTATTAATTTGATTTTAGGGTTTTTTAATATGTTCCAGACTTCTGATGGTTTTTTGTGATAAAACGTAAGCATTTCTGAGAAAAACCTGCTATATGAAAATACTTTTACTGCAACATTTGTAATACCATTTTCTAAATCAGTTTTAAAATTAGTTTGCGATGGTTGCTACCCAAACTTTTTTAATACATATATTACGTGTTTTTGCTTTGTAAACATACTCCATTTTATTTATTTTTTTACATTTTATGAGCTAAAGTAGAAATTGATTCGACCGTTTATAAAACGCCAAGTCTTTAACCAGTGAGCTGTTTGAGATCTCGAACAAGTTACAAAATTTGATCGGCTTACATTTTTCAATTACGTTGCTATTTCTATTGAGAACGAATAATGTAGAGAGCAGCTTTTCTGTCTATGGGGGCTCACAAGATTCTTGTGGACAACATATGCATTGCACCCGCAGCCTTTAAAGAGTGCTGCCACTTCCAATTGTTCTTTGGATGTTATTATTGTAATAATTCCTTAGTATGGTTTTTCGAGAAGTTTACAAGCCAGCAAAAATCCCAAGTCCCGATGATGTGAGAAAGCATAGAATTTAGCTCCACGTAGTGCAATTAGCAAGGGTGGGGGAAAATAAATGAATAACTGACCACGGTCATCCGGAGCACCCTATCGGATTAGTGTTAACCACGTCTGGCTCTAACCCATTTGCTGAACGCAATGAACGTTTATGAAGTTATTCACCAACGCTGAAAGTAATAAATTCATGCCGGTGAGCGAACGTATCGCCGTGTATTATGCGGAGCTCCCCGGCAGCAATTCGGTTACTGTGCCCGGAGACCGCGAGTGATACTCTTCTGTATTTTGCCAAGCGCCGAATTGACCAACCAAAGTAAACAAACGTGGCTTGCGGTCGATTCATTATGAGCCCTATTAGTAGATTAATCCGTGTCCCATTTACAAATGCAATCAGAGCCTCTTTCATTTCCCCGGGCTTGAAATGCGAATGCTATTTGTATGTAGAAACCGGGTGATTTCGGTTGCATTCTTCCTGTTTAAAGAAAGGCATTCTATAGACATGTATGTAACTGTCTCCGTCACTTATATAAATGCAAATTGGCTTTATTCATGTCCACCTATAAGTCTCAGTGGTCATAATTAATTAGTTTTAGTCGCTTAACAATAGACACTGAAGTCTTGGTGATACATAGGTATGTGTACTTAGATATAGGTTTGTATTCTTTCTCAGAAGTTCCTTAAAAGCATGGGAATAATGAAACTAATAAAAGATTTGATTGAAGAGGAAAGAATAAAGGAAAACTAAAAATTTCACACTCACCTTTTTCCATAAGCACTAAACACTAGTAAAGAAAAATCCCAAAATCTTCACAAAGCAAAAATTGATTATTCAAGAAGATTAAAGTCGATAGCAATTGATATTTACTTAATACCCCGAGCTGCTTTGCTCAAGAGAGTACATATTAGAGTCCCAACCCTTTTTAATCCCTTACTCATTTATCATAAGCACAAAAGGGCCCAACCAATAAAGTACAGGACACGAGTTACCAGAAATAAATTCAAATTTATGCCCCCGAGTATTACGGCTCGGACCTCTCTGGTGGCATATTACCAGAGCTCGCACTACCTAATCAGATCAATAAGACGTAAAATCTATTCCCATATATCAAAAGTGCACATCTATCATCCGCCCAAAGGGTGAAAATTTACCCTAATATAGGTTTTGGAAGCACACGTCCTATATAAATTATAAATTATGTCAATCCCACTTTTACATCTGATTGAGTAAATCCCCAGATTTATGTAGCCGTCCAAGGAGAGTCCTGTAACCAAACGTTACTTGACATCTCATTTTAACTGGAAAACAAGAGATTCTGATAAATCTCCCCTACAATGGGTGGCGTGAGAGATAAATCCAACCGAAATCCTAGCGCTATTAAAGGGCTGCATTCATTCGTTGCTGCCCTCTTGGCAAAGTTCCTTTTGATGACGTGGGCAGATTTTAACAAGTGCCAAGTTCATTATGTCGGCACTATGACAATTAATTTTTTTTTCCCTCCTCTGCCGATAAATTTTGCTGAGCTTTTGAACTCATAATTGGAGGTGGTGGAGGTCTAAAAAGGACGACGATGTAATATCGAGATGTTATCTTCGTGCTGATTTGACAGAATCCTTTTTTGCACAGTGGAAGCAACTAAGTAAATAATTATTAGGGTATTAGATTTTTGAAAATCAGGTTGCCCTTATTTATAATTTGTGTTGAAATCTCTTGACAATAGCCTTCATACGCGGGGGGACTTTTTAGCGAATTACTATAGGATTTTATTTTATAAGTTAAATTGTTTTGCATTGAAAGCTTATGTAAAAAAGATGTTCAAACAGATAGGTACTGTGCGGATTTTTAATGTTTTGGATTTGATAAAATTATAATAATTATTAATGTTAATAATATAATTTGTAGGGTATAAACATAAGGATAATACGAGCGATTCAAGCATACCCATTAATCCTTTAGGCATATGTGAGTTCTCATACTTTAGTATTATACTTTCACTATTATTATATTCATAATGTTCGGGAAATTAAAATCAAATAATGAATTACTCTCATACTTTAAATGCAGAAACCCTTCTTTTATTTTATTTTTAACGTCGTCCTTTTCCAAGAGTTCCCGGGAATTTATTGTATCACATAAACAACTGATTGAAATGCCTACTTTAATTATTCCTTTTCGCTTGCTCTCTGGCTTTCTCTTTCTTTAGAGCACCCCTAGAAGTGATACACGCACGTACACTACTTTTACACGTTTCAGCACTTCCTTCTGTTCATGTTCTAAGGGTATAAATCTCTTGAATTATTTTTAGGAAATTATTCAAGGTGCTGAAGTTCTTCTGCTTCTCTTTGAATTTTTTTCGAAATAAATAAAACGATAACTGGTAAACACTATTAGTATGGATTACGCCATTAACATATTTAATAGAACATAAAAACATGAACGTAGAAAATTTGTAAGTCTCAATAACATCGATAGGAAGTGATAATAATAAATTTTATTATGACACATCAGATTTTCAGTCGGCGAATGTCGAAAATGCCGGAACTGGAACTCCAAACTAGTGCGACAACAGATCTGAATGCATATCGTAAATGTTTACTTCACGTGGGCGCCAACTTTGCCGGAGCCGGTTCGCTTCATCAGCAGAAAGTAAAACAAGGCAGGTAAAATTAAGAACTCCCCATGTTAACACATCCATGAGTCGGTAAAAAGTTTGCCATGAAGTACCCGAACTCGAGCGAACAAACTAATAAAATATAAAGCCGGAAGTTGTCCAAACGTTATGTCTATTCTCCCCGCAGTGAGGGGTAATGCAACCATGGGGGAACCACATCCTCCCTTTATGTTTAGCGTTTCCGTTGAACACGTCCACAGAGCCATTAATATCGTACCGGTAGGAACTGCAACAAATATCGTTAAAGTTTTCACATAAATTGCTGTCGTGGAGAGTCATTAATAAACAAATTACCCGAAGATGTCGAAACTTCTGAACCTTATTGTATAGGCGAGTGCTCCGGCTAGATTGCCGTCATTACTTCATCTTACTTGGAGCCCAATTTGTTTCCTCTACCTGCACGAGTACATAAAAAAGATTTATTTCTATATAAAAGTTGCCGGGGTCGTCCTCGCCCACGGAGAAAATAATTCAAGCAAATGCTTCCCGGCCGCTGCCTGGGAAACTTTCCACTAAACTTCCTGTTTTCAGAATTCGATCTAAATAAGCGTATTTATCTCTTTTACTGAACATTCATTGTTGTTTCACGTTTCGCTGGTCAGAATCACCCCAAGAGGTCATGAGCGCAGTTGGTAACTCTCCCCAGGCAGGGATAAAAGTTTTGAGCGAATTTCCACCAACTACAATTAATTATGCAATTTTTAAGGATACCCTTCTGACCGCGCAAGTGCCACTCCTCCGAAGTCACTTTGGGAACTCACTTGAATGCTGTACGAAAACGCAGATTACTTCTTTAAAATATTTAGTTCGAATCATGGGCGAGGATACGTTCACCACTCCGCCGAACACCACCGATATTGCTGAGTACTCCGAATAAATTTTTAACCGCATTTTTCGAGGAAGAAACTTTTCGCTGCTGTCATTTTTTTAAAAGTTTTAAACAAAACCTCATTCTCAGGAGGGAATTAATTATCGCTCCTTTTGTGAGCGCGGGATTTATGTTCGTGCGGAAGTTGTTGTATGCCTTGCATGGGGGCAACTGGAAATAAAAGCACCCACCCACGGCTAGTCAGTCTGCATTTCCATTTGGCACTAATTAAAAATTGAACAACTTTTATAATAAAATAGCATTTTTGTATACCTGCATTTATCCCTGACCGTGTTTCATTTAAATTGTTTTGAAACAATCACATCCCATAGATTTATTTGGTTCTTGAGAACATTAGGTATTTATTGTATGCTATTTTATGTTAGACGGGATAAAATACATTTATTTAAAAGTTACCATCTCTCTGTTAATTTGAAATTTAAATTTGATAGCGGAGTAACTCATATGAATAAATAACTTATTTAATTAGTAATATTTCAAAAAATACACATCGTGCGAATAAAATGTCCCAAATGAGAAGTTACTATTTTATGCAATAAACTTATATTGGAGTTGTTTAAGTGTTTTGGATAAAATTAACTTAATTTTTTAATGGAGGAACTGAATCCAGGGGCTTTCATTTAAGATTTCAAAATTGCGCACAACGGATGGTGAGCGAGAGGCTAATTTTACCACAGGTAGATGCCCGCTTTAATAATACTAATTTTGCACCTGGGACATATTTTTCATATGATGCATATTTTACGAGATATTTTGATTTGTCAGGTTAAAATAAACATGCCCGGTATATTTGTACACAGACAAAAGAGTTGCTTTACTTAGGCAAATTGAAATTTTCTGAAACCTTGCAAGTAAAAATACACTGCTTTTATTCCTGAACGGAATCTTTCAATAAAACAAAATAGTCTCACCCCAATCACTTTGGATTTATCTACGATAGCATTCCTGTCTGAGTGTCTTCAGCTTTGAAGGGCATTTACGTTAAATTTTAGGAGTGGGCAGTAGAGGAATCTTGGCGAAAGCGGTATAGACTAAAACGATTTTAAGACTACTGTGCACAATTTACTGGCATTATTTAATCTGTTCTATTGCTTTAAAAGACTATATCCACAAACTCTCAATCAATCAATAAAAGCAATTAATACCTTCACTTATATCATTTAAGAGGCCGACTTCCTTAAGAAAA
Source organism: Machimus atricapillus (assembly GCA_933228815.1). NCBI lineage: Eukaryota > Metazoa > Arthropoda > Insecta > Diptera > Asilidae > Machimus > Machimus atricapillus. The sequence continues at coordinate 82,989,114 of OW121784.1, read as the reverse complement.
TCAAATTCCCGGGGAGTGATCCGGAGAGGCTGCTGAAACATCAGCGTTGCTTCTTTCCTCAAATTGGAAATAATGTGCCATCGGGTGGAATGGATTTTTAATTATTTGAGTTCCTCCCAAGTTCTCCAAGAAAAGAATTCCTGTGGGGGAAATGCAGTGAGTAGCCACTCGTCGTATTCTTTAGTTTCTGCTTCGTTCAGCTCCCATTGTTAAAAGTAAATCTTTGTTCAGCGCGGACTCCCAGGACATTTCGATGAGTCAGGCAACTTGCAATGCCTGACAATTTATACAAGAATCAATTACATTCTCAACAAATGCCTTATCAAATCCCTGTCTCTGATGTTATTATCAATTATTCTGCGATTTCTCTACGTGAGGACTCCTGAGTGGGCAAATCTCTGAGCGTGGCGAATTTACGTGCGCAGTAAAAAAGAAATTTAGAAAATGTCTATCCGGCGTTCATTTGGGCCTGTGCACTTGGGCATGATATTTCCACAAATAAGAGGGAATTCCATTGATGATACGTCTTTTGTATCCTTTCACTTCTTGCTATTTCGAGCCGCAAGGATATCCGAAATTTTATTATTGAGGTTTCATAGGCCAATTTTGGGGCATATGGTCCGGAAGAAATGGCTTGGAAGGGAAAAAATAATTCTAAATTGTGGCGTTAAAAATCGCACCATAACTCACTCCGCAGATAGTAAAGTATGTGTATGCTTTTTTCGGCAGGTAAGCGGACGTATCCATGAAGGGCATATCCGCAGGGCTTCTCCCTAATCCGCCGGCTCAGCTGCCCGTCAAATGTTTTTGCACAGTCATCTCATTAATTTCGGCAGAGAAAATCGGCTCTCTAGTTTACTTGCCAGTTTGCGCCTCATTTAATTATTTCTGGGGTTTTGCTTGTTCTAGTTTGCGAACAGAATCCCGCTGCTGGACATAAAGCGTATGGCTCAATAAATTTTAAGCCACTTAATTCTGCTATATTACAGCGGAAGTGAAATTGAGTTTTTAGCCAAAATACCTCGGCTCACGTGAATAGAACGCCTTCCTTCTCTGGCCGTTACAAAGTTGGAAAATCTGTTAAATCACTCTGCAGTATTGTCATGGTGTGGATGATCCTGGACGACTCGAAAATTGGAGTATTTTTTTTATTTTAACTGTAAGCCAAGGCTCATTTGTGGTTTTATGGTGGTTAATTCCTTTTTGTTGAAATGAGAATATTTTCCTCAAATAGTAAAAAATAAATTTGGAAAGGAAAATTAAAAGCGGTATAGAAAATGATATATTTATGAATAAGTTTAATTAAATTTTATTGGGCATGGAAATTAGAACAATATGTACCTTGTAATACGTAAATGAGTACATCACCAAAGAAGATGTTAAGTTCCTTGTGGTACGTGCACTTTTAAGATTGGTTTACCTTAATCTGGGTTTCAATCCAATGAAAAGATGGAACGAAATACGTGCAAAAAGAAAATTTACAACTTGTGATTTAGGTGACTTTTACCATTTTTGCGTTTAGGTGGCACAACTCATGCGAAGTGTGCATAATCTACGGTTCCACATGTATCCCTCATGAAAAAGTTCCCTTAAACTTCCTGTTTCTTCCATAGCAGAAAATTTTCTGGGTCAGAGACATATACCCTGTGAGGGCAGTAAAAGAAGAAAAGTTCAAAATGCGAACATTTGCAGCATTTTATTGGCAGCAAATTTTATGATTTCTGATAAAGTGATTTCCACTGGGAAATCAAATTCTGTTTCCGAAGCTTTTCCTTTTTCTATCGAAATGTAGAAGTGGTTAGGTCCCACGGGATAATGTGGTGTTGGCATGCTGTACTGGGCCATTTATCTGCTGGACTAATACACGTGTAGTACTACACTTTCCTTTCAAACAAGATAACTGAGAATTTTCAAACATACACAAGAGTTCCGAATAAATTATGCTAAGCAGTCGCACGAATTCACGCAACATGATTTTTCGCGAGCATTTGATTTTTACCCCGTCGCGGCGGCACGATTTAAAGCGCGTTAGTTTATATCTGCATTAATTCGTATTCAATATAGGATTTTAAGCATTGTGGCATGCAAAATGAATGCCTGTAATATTGCGGGAAATTTGCATTGCGCTACTGATAGAGATATGCGGCTCTAGAAATTTTTACAAGAGAGGCATTCATGTCACGCCACACTTGCGTGCGGTATACCAGGATTTGCTTTAAAACCAAAATAAATTTATTTCCCAATTGAATATGCAGGGAAAATATGTATTTAACTCCAAATTTGTTTCAACTCAATTTAAACATTACGGCCATAACTTTGTAACACACGGAAACCGTGTTAGAGGGAATGTTCCTTACCACTTCAAACGTGTAAAATTATATGCACATAACTTTAGATTAGGTATAGAATGTTTAATTCTAGTGACAAATTCCTTGAAAGAAACTAAGCTCTTGAATTCTTGGCCTTAAAGAAAACTTATTACTTAAGTTGCTTTGGTTATTAATAAAATAATAATTTGTTTGAGTAACTTAGCAAGTAACTGAATTTAAGATAATAATGAATTTGATTTCTTTGTTAGCACGACGCAAGAAAATCATTCATTTACGATACGTTGCAATACCCGAAGGGGACTATCAGTCAAAACGAATTTTTAGACATTCCTTTAAAAAGCTGCTTCAGTTTAGGGCATTATGGCTTTAAAATTCAGAAGCAAGAACAGAAGCAACAATCGATAAATCCCCAAATTTCGTTAAACCAGCATGATGAAATAACACGCCATCTCGTTTCGTTTAGAAAAGTTGGAGATTTTTGTCGGTCCCACATGGCGAAAAACATGTGTAATTTTAATGTCAGAAACTCATCTTATTTTCGCCTTTTTGTGTGCAAGCTTCGAGCCGCAAGTTGTGTCAAATGTACGGCGTACAAAACCCATTCAACTGTTCCAACAACTTTTCCGTCTCGGTTGAAATACAGTAAATTGAACAGGATACGGAAAACTTCAGGAAAAACAATTTTCTGCATTTCCAGTAACTCGATGTCACTTAATTTATGTTGAAATTGGTTTTTGTGGGAACCCCGTGTATTCCGAAGAAATTTCAGTGCTTTATCGCTTCCGGAGTAGCTCATTTTACTGATACTGCTTACAGCCATAGGCGGGTGCAATAAATTACTCGGAACGAACTTAACACCACCGCCTGTGCTTGTGGCGGGGCCTGATGGCAAACAGCCTCAACAAGAAGGCAAATTGCAGAGATACATTAAAGAGCAGCACAATAAAAATATTGCAGCCTACTGTACATCGGATATAAGATGCATCGCCGGAGGCTGGGCTGGATACGGTTTCCCTTTGCAAGAGGTTCAAGTTCAGGGCAAATGCTTTGAGGCTCCGGGCGCGTGCATGCACGGGATGAGAGAGGATGATGCTCACCAGGATGCAAACTGCCGATATGCATAATTTCAAACCTTTGTCGTAGCTTTGACTTACGCAAATATTGACGCACTACTTCATTTGTGCTTTTCATCAAAGCACCCCTCGACAATCCCCGGCAAAGAGGTGGAGCACACCCTGCCCGTAGCATCCCGGAAACATTAAAAAGAACCTCATACCACTAAAAGAGCTTGCAATTTTCCTTGTTTTTAGAGCTCATTGTAAAACCACTCATAAATCCCAACGAAGACTACAGAATTGTTTACACCTGTGTTGCAGTTTTCATCTATTCGATGGTAATGAAACTTTTTCGGTACGATGAAGATGAGTAGTGTCTTTGCAGCAACTCTTCCATATCGAAAATTTAAGGTATAATTTAAAAACATCTGTGTGTAGAATGATTTTCTTACAAAACAAGAAGGAACTTGTAATCATGTTTTCATTTAAATTTTCTAATATCAACATATTTCTCAATTGATAATATATTCATGATTTCAACCATAAGAAGCCTCGTTAATTCACCCCATTTCAGAGCACCCAAACATTATAAATTTGTATTTTGTCTTTAAATTCGTATGAATATAAAACTAACGTACTTTTCTTAAAGTCTCAGTTCTTACCATCTACTTCTATAGAAAATTGAGAGCAAAACATATTAGGGGAGGAATTGTCATCTCCAGATTGCTCTTATTATCTATCATATGTTTTCTCAAAAGCCAACAACACATGGCTGCCCATCGCACGACAAACTTAACAAATATTTAGACATGTTGGCGAACGATTTGTAATCTATTGGAGTTGACGTTGTACGAAGTGCATTGATATGTTTTCAGCTACAATCGGAAAAGCCGAACCCCAACTCATTAGTGCGTTATCAGTTGTAAGGTCACAGATTCAAGATAAGTAATTATTACGTGTGTTTTCATTACTTTTACAATTTCACTTGAAATGCAGTAGCGTCCACGCAAAAGGTCTACTTAATGAAAATTGATAATTTAATTAAGGACATTTTTTGATGATTTATTTAATTGCATTTTGCACTTTTTACTTTTAGAAGGCTTCGAAAAAAACTACCTTTATGTTTTTTTTTTGAATTTTTTTTCTATTATAATTATATTGTAAACACCATTTTTTTGTCGGATTCCGAAGGAGTGCAACGGAAGGGAAAAACTATTATTTCTACTTAAGTATCAGCTATACTCCTAAATAATGTGTAGGTATGTATGTACAATTGAAGAGATAAAAGATACCGTGACAGACAATTGGTAACCAAATAAAAATGTCATGACCTGGGGTCTAATGAGGTATCTGTACTTACTTCGCTTATACAGGAAAAAGAATATAATAATAATAATCGTACATTTCAAAAGGCAAAGCTGAGCAAATGTACACAAACAAAGCATAAATTTGTATAATTAAGTACCGCCCTATTCTACACTAAATTGCTTTGATGTGGCTTTAATTAATCTTTAAACTTTCCGCGCTCCATAAGAAAACTATTTTTAAATTACCATTCATGCTTTTACTTTAAATATCCTTTTAATGGATTAGCAAAAGATATCTCTTAAAACGTTTAAAGACTGCGTCATTACTGGACGTCCTTAAGAGTGAAGTAAGGAAATGAAAGCAAGAAAGCGAAACGAAAGGAAATTGTTCTCGCATTCCGTTTTGGGCCCATTTAATTGCTAGCGATTCGGCTTCATACAAAATAAATATACATACATATAAAGTTAAAGGAAGGTTATATATGAAGACAAAAATAATTCTTGCTTAGAGGTCCTCTTTAATAGAAACGCTCACACTTTAAGATTTAAAAGGCAAAATATAGTTTTATTTTGTTACTCAAGTTAGAATCCGTTTTACATAATATTAATTTTTATCTAATCTTTACTTAACCGAAAGACGTAAGGCTTTTAATTTAATGTCCTAAAACTTCAAAAAGTAAAAGATAATGATGTCGAATATTGAAAAGCATGAAATCAAATCAGCAATGTGATTCTCATATGATGGGTGAAGTGAAATATAATTTTAAAATAGGCGATTAATAATTCAGATATGTAGTCATAAATTGTTGATTACATATATTTTCTAGCAAAGCTTTTTAACTTTGAAGTAGTAAGCAACGATTGTTCGTTATCAGCATCTTAACTTAAAAAAAAAACACTACTGCGTGACTAATAATACAATTTAGTAGAGTAGTCGAATTCAACTTCCGTGAAGTTTTCATCTCTTCCCTGCACTACGAAAATCATTAGCTGAGAATTTATAGCAAATTCCGGAGGAGCAGATCGATCGATTTGGATATAAATAATTATTAAAGGAATAAAAATAAGTCTGGCCGACTTATCGGACTTTTTACGATTCACAGCCATCGTACGTCTCTGGGCTGGGGCCCGGCGTCCTCTTATCAACCGCATGCTAATTTTAAACTTTTTCACTGATCGATTCAGTTGGACGCAATCAAAAGACAGTCCTTGGGGGTGTCAAAATCAAACGACGACGACGTGTGAAGCTGCTTAGTTAGCCAGAATCTTTTGTCTTGAGCGCTTGTGTTCGTCCGTACAATCGTGTGTGTCTTTGGAGTTTTCGGTCTTGGAGTCTTGTCCCAAGAAAGATGACGTGTGTTATCACAGACGTCGATAATTGTGGTGTAGTGCTGTTTGTGTCACGTCTTGCTTACTGAAGGAACCTAAATAAAACCGTCGGCTGGAAAGGAGCTTTTTTGTGTGTCCTCCGAGTAGAATTTGGCGTCTGGTCATCTAGGGATTAATAAGTCGCATTTATGTTGCCTAACGCATCCAGCGATATTTTATTGTACGTTTTCCGTTCTGCCGCTCACCACGCATCACCTCATCATTGCTATCATTCGTGTTACGATTTTTTGTTGCGTAGACTCCTCCTTACTGTGGGAAAACACTTGTTGCACTGTCCGTAGTTTATTGGATTGATTTACTCGCCTCGGGTCCTTTTATGTGGTTCTTTGGAAGTTGATGGCTGGTTTGTGTTCACAAGTGCCAGCGTATGCTTCCCTGTACTTTTTGTTGCCTTCCGTTATTACTTCATATTTTATTTTCCTCCGTAAAAATGACTCGTAAAACATATTAGGAGGAAACACTCTGCTTTTATATGTCCGCCTTTATGTGTATGTTCGCCTGCATGAAAAATGATTTGCTCTTATACTTCCCAGGAATATTTTTTGAAGGATTTGTGCACTTAACTGGCTTCACGTGGGTGTGATCTGCAGACATTATTTGTGTTCGTTTCATACGTTGAATTTTTAGAAAGTTTTCCTGTAGGACCTATGCACACACAGCTTGGATGGCGTGCTTGTAATGTGACATGTCAGGATACATTATCGTAATTGAATGGGAACATTTGCGGTACTTTTAGGCCTTAATCGCCTTAATTCACGCCGATGCTCCTTCAAATACAGACATGATAAATGAGCGCCCTTTATTCAGTACAACACAATTGAGTTTTAGATGCGCTGAAGGATAATTAATTTTGCCGCGCGAATGATAAATCTTAGAGTTATTCGCTAGGGTAATATACGCTGTACAGAAATATGACGTAAATATTAAAGATACTCTTGAAACAACCGCCCACGCACCGTTTTTTCTGGATGTAAGACTATTTTGTGCTTTGAACTTCTACTAAATTAAGATCTTCGTGAACCGTCACTGATGGATTCTAATAAAATCGATATTAGCCTCGAAGGTGTGTCTTTATTTTTATGAAAGTTTTTGGGTAGTATTTTAGACAAATTGGTCTTAATAGTTTCAATTTTTATTATCTGTCTACATCCTAATAAAATCAAATAAATTTTAATAAGATAGAACAAAACAATCTATATTCTTATACATACATATACTAAACCTCAAAAATGTAGAATTATAAAATATTTCAAATGCAAAATTAGAACAATATTTTAAGTAGGTAGATTGGCAAACATTGTTTACCGTTTATTGTATAACCCTTTTTCCCTAAAACTGTTTGGGAGTAAGCATTTATTTTGTAACATAAGCATGAGTGAAGAATCACAACTATAAAATACAACACACCCTTACATAATTTGACTAGTTCACTAAGCTACCGGAGCGAAAAAAATAAATTGAAATATTCGTAACCTTAATACCATACAAAATTTTGTTATAATAATAACGCGAGCAAAACTTTTATACTCATAAACGTCCAGTTGTTTGGAAGAAATATACAACCAAGGTTCAGTTACAAAAGCAAAATCTGCATCTATTTCCATAGCAATTACTACTAATTACTTCGAGGAATTCATGCATGACTTGAATTTTCGCCACTGCAACTTCCCTTGTCCGGAAGTAAAAATGGATTAGCTTTAATTAAGGATTGCAAGTTACCTGTGTAAGCGACCGTCTGCAGCAGAGACCCGCTTTACAATTTATTTCGGCATTACGAGATTTTTAGGGGTTTCCGGTGTAACTACTTGTAAATTGCACTGTTCTTTAGTATACCAGAAAGCAAATAAATTACGAAAATGCTCTAAATATGAATGGATAGCTTAAGTAGGCTTCTTATTTATTTTTATCGTTATTATACGTGTAAATTGCTTAAAGCACATTAATTTGAAAAATTATTGTAGAGCTTTTTTAATTACATAATTAGGTTACAACAAAAAATTTGTCGGCTCTAAATTAAAAGTTTTCAAAAAGTTGGAAATTGTAATTGCTATAAATTAAGAATAATAAATAGAATATCCTTAAATGATAACGACAAGAACCAATTCATTTCGCTGCCTATATTGTTCTAGCAAATTATTATACATATTTTGATTGCGAAACGGCGATAAGTTATTTCCCAATGCTCCCAAGAGTGGCGCAACAATGGCTTTTTGGCACAGAAATCAACATTTTTGAGCTTTTGGGGATATAAGCATTGCCAAAATCCCTCATTTATGCCTGCACAAAAATACTTTTAGAGACGCATTTATTTCCCGAGGCGGTTGAAGTTTCATGCAGTAACTTTGGGGCGTCACGCATCAGCATGGTTGGATTCAAAACCTCTGCTTAATGTGAACGTCTGCACATTTTATGTAAGCCGCATACGAAAGTTCCTTTCTGGTGGAGTCTCAGCATTTACGAACGTGTCAGATGCAACATTTATGCAGACCCAAGGAGGGAAAACTTGATGTTGCCAGAGTTAGACACATCAAAAGCCTTTCGTTATGCATTCTAACAAGGAAGAACAATGACGCCACGTCTCAGAAATTTACAGCACCTTGAAGGTACGGTGGTGTTGCATGATGGATGATCGCAGTGAGCCCGTAAGCCTCAAAACTACGGGAGCGGGGGGCATCAGTTTGGTTCATTAGCAGAAGCGCCGGTGAACAATAAATCTGATATCAGACAGTAGACAAAGCCCTTAATGAAACATCGAATGGAAGATACTCGCATTACACTACAGATTCAGAGCGCCTCTATTCGCCCTGGCATCGTTCCCACACCTGAAGACGAATATTCACCCGGGCAAAGTCGAATTCATTCACTACAACCTGTCTAGAGGATGACACTCTGCAAACTCCACTTACACCGCACCACCACAAGAAACTGATGCCCTACAATAGAAGACTAATGACTTAATCGCATCGTCATTAAGTGCAGAGTTCAGTTGGCCATCAAAGGCGGGCAGGCCATTTATCTGGCGCATTTGATGAATGAGGAACTGAGTGCTCTTAAATAAATCGCAGCAAATAATTCGCCGTTTTCTTGATTACTGTCCACAATTTTCCACTCCTGCCCGCACCGGCGACTTTCGGGGCTCCCAACGTCTGTTTCCATGCAGCGACGAAAGGTGAAAAATACCCGCAGTCCCGACAGGGAGCCCGCGCGGCACACTTTCAATTTATTCCCATTCATAAAGTCCAAGTCCATCCAAAAGTAAATGGCCTCGTTCTTAGCCCAGACAAGTGCAATTTGTTTTGTGCACGGAACAGGAAATGCGTAGGCACTTCACCCTTCGTTCAGAACATCCCCGCACAACAGTCGAAGGGTGGGTCACTGGATAATAACTCAGGCGATATTACGCCCATAACTTTTATGGAGGTGTCCCTTTATTGTGCTTCCTTTATTTTATACGTCTCTCTGAAAAATCCTTATAACTCTTGATCGATTTGAAGTGATAAAACATTCTAGGATAAGTAGAATACATAAAATGGAGTGAAAATTAAACCTATTTTGTGTATTTAATACTCAATTTAAAGGTGTCAAATCTAAACTATTCCAAAATTTGCATCCTGAAGTTATTTGCATTTTTAATTTGTTCTAAATATCGCTTCAAGCATACTTTAGGATTTATTTTGCTTTGGTGTCTTGGGTATAAACCAACCAACTGATGATTAATCGACATTAGTAATAAGATACTTATGTATTTATTTGAAATTTACAATCAATATTCCTTGCTTGTTATCTATAGAAGCAATTTGAAATGATTTGTATAGTAAGTCCTGTCATTGCTATTTTAATAAATTTCACTATTCATATGAAAGTCCACTAATTGGGGATTTAAAACCCGAAGCCGACGACTACCTAGGTTTTACTTTTAGCTTAGATTATATCTGAAAATGGTATTCGATTCAATTTCGAAGAATCCTATATTAATTGAGTTGCAAATAAGTCGACTACAAGTAACCAACGACCGCCAAAAGACCTTCCACTGCACGCAAATTGCTCCAATTAAGCAGATGAAATCGGTGGAAATAAGGTAACCTAGTCGTCCTGTCGAAATTCCGCTGGAAGTCGAGGTACTTGCATTTTTGCCGGTCATAGACCAGATTGCTTCCTCAAAGGCTGCCGGGGTATACTATTTCTAATGGGGCAAATATCATGTTATTATGCTCGCGTGGCAAAGGCAACTTACTCTAAATACACGGCATCGCACACGACTCACTCACGTGAATCAATAAAAGCTGACGACTGGCTGATCTGCTTGTTGTCCTTTGATGTAAGCCTTGTTACAAGTACCCTAAAAACGTCGCAGAACATGACATTTATGGCATTTTGCTAAAATTGATTGGTTCTGCGCGGCATTCGTGCTATCGGGTCTTTGCCTATCTGATAAGCATATAACTGGAGTGGGGTGCTCCACGGCCCCGCAGCCGTTCGTTTCCATCTCAGGTAAACGAGGACTTATTAATGAGACAGTTCATCAAGGAGACTTAAGTCCCGTGCCCGCCTCAACTCAACTTAAATAGGAAAGCAATTTACATAAATATTTCGTACCTTAATAATCCTTAATTGCGGCTTATGTCGTGCATGTTTGGGTGAAGGTGTATGTACTTACTCATTACTCCAACTTTTTCCAATACCTTGAACGTCCCTAAACCCGCAATTTTATCAGGACATATTGGGCGGAATTGTTTCTAGCGGCACGACGGCGCGGGCGGGCGGCGGGCAGTAGCGGCTTCATACAAAATGCGTTCGAAAGTAACCGAGGCGATGAAAGGCAATATTAAAATCTATGATGGCCCTATCGATTTTTTGCCCACCGGTGTACACGAACACTCTTAATAATGTTCTGGGACAAAGTCAAAGCAGCAAGGCAATTCGATGTGCCCGCATGTTTGGCGCAAACATTAATATTTGCAATTAAATATTAGTTTAGACGGATGTCCTCGTACATGTGAGAATAATTAGGTACAGGACTGTCATTAGTTGCTGTTTGAACTGCTAATATTTGTCGCCCACCAATGAAATGCAGCGCGTTCCTGTTAAACTCAGATATTAAGGAAAATTGTTCCAGGGCAATAGACTGCCTTCTCGATAAATGTTTATAGATATTAAAGAAAACGGTACTAAAATCAGAATTCCCTCCTCAAGCATTACTTTTCATAAATTTTGTCTGTTTATTAAAAATGGTTTCTTAAAAAAGTAAATAAATAAATAAAAAAAAGCGAAGGAATCGAATATTTCAAAAGCGGAGCATAATTTTGAAAAACGGTTTACGAAACCTCATAATGGTTTTAAATTCCCTTTTCCACAATAACCCACTCGGTGGGGTAAGTAAAAATTTTTCTTTTCATCCCCATTTTACATGCAGGGGAGGTAGCCTTAAATTTGTTTTCGAAAAATCCTAATATACATATCTTTGTAGCGGGTATAATTTATAAGTGTGCCAAATTTCATTACTGTAGTCTTAATAGTCTCTGAATTAAATGACTGTGACATACAGACGGATGGACGGACATGGCGAAACTATGAGGATTCCTTGTTTTGCTAAGAAACCCTAAAAAAGGTCACTATAAAAAAAAATAGTTCAAAGAGATCTCTTCATCTTTAATTTTTATTTAAGAACTTTTATAATTAGTAAAAAGATCTTTTCAAAAATACGGAAAATTCTAAAGTGGTATTATTTTCAAATTTATTCATTCCTAAAGGTTTATTACTCTTGCAATTGATTTCGCAAATTTTTACATCTTATAATCTCAATAAAAACAGTTAAGAGATTGTTTTAAAAGAACTTTTTTTTGCTGAGAAGAAAATTACCCTTATAAAAATTTTGAAAACAGCATTTTGCTTTCTTCGGATTCTCGACACACCTACATTATATAGGGACGATTTCTTTGTTTTTCAATAGGTACTTTGGCAAATTAGCATTATGATACTACGGTTACCGGTGGTGGTATTACACACCAACGAAAAGTCGAAACTTTCTTTTTAGTATCTACTTCTTAAAATTAAAGGTGACTGTTTGCTTGCAGCAAGAGAAAAGTCCGAATAAGCGACAGTCCCTGCAGGTGTTTGAAATGGTCACCGAAACACGTTAGATGGAGCTGTAGCTTTAAAAGTTTTTACGATTATCACAGAAAGGGTTTTACAATAAATTCGTCGAAGAGGAAAACCTTCATTTCGTGTATATTTGCTTCGTATTGAAAAATTGTAAACATTCGCTTTTATACTCCGTACCGTCGGGCACAATTTCTTTAAATGAGTAGACTTAGGATATTGTCTGAAGGGATCTCAGTAGGGATTGAGGACAATTTGAAAATGACTGTTTAATTAGTGTATCCGAAAATTAAGTTTTATTCGTTTAATCATATTTTGCAATGTTAAATTTTAGTGTGTTCTAACGTGTGTGCTCAAAATTTTATGATAAAAAAATATACGTCGAAATTTTCTAAAGCATTTTATTAAAGACATTGAATGGTTACCAGAAAAAGGGGAGCGAGATTCGTGTTTGTCAAGTTTAGGGTAAGTTTCTTTTGGGGCCATTTTATTTATATATTACTCTGAACTAAAAAGTGTCACAAGTTTGATATGATGTGAAATAAAATTGCAAAAAGGAAAATTCACAAGAAAAGATTGGGAACGCTACAGAAAAGTTTTGAGACTATTCTTGCAAGAGCTTAATTTTTATGTGAATCGGATACCCCCTAGGAAATATCCATTCGTAGTGTGATTGTTCAAGACGAAAGAATAAGTTCTAATGGCTTTAAAGTGAAACTGAAAGAATTATCTTTAAACATTCAGTGACCCGAACTCAATTTTCCCGTTTGCTTTTCGAAAACTCTTGGCATTTCTGTTAGGCGAAGCTGCCATTCTCTACTTTAATATCTGCGGTTGATAAGGAAAAATACTTATCGCAGGAGCGTGTGGTTGGAATAATGCGAACAGCACTTTATGTGCGCTCAAGTGGGACCTAATTTCTTATTTGTAGTGAAACTGACAAAAACAGATGCCCATATCCTCCCCTAAGCCTTGGGAGGATGCTGAGCCATGTAAGGACTCTGGAAAAATACGTAGAAGCTAGGAAATGCTGAATATATTCATTTGTGCTATTTACAACAGCGGTCAGAGCACATAGGTGCGGGGCACTTTTTTACGCGTCCACTTAAATTTTATGACTCCTCTGTAGTGTCAGTAATGCTTTATATTATTCATTGGCTCATATTACTCGCCACATGTCGACCTTTAAGGAATGATAAACGCTACTTCGAAAATTTATTCGCATGCATTGTACCTATACTTGGCTAAATACATATCATATTTGGTAAGAGCATATTTTACTCGGTTGTTCTTCCTTTACTTGTTAAAAGGCGATTTTAAAGTGCAACGTTATACATACTACAACTAAATATAAATGAAAATGTTTTGCTCCTACAAAATTCTTTATTTGGAATTTTATTCGGGAATACGAAAATAAAACTCTTTTATTGCAGACTCCAGTCATCTTGTAATGGAAAAAAGATTTAATTAATTTTGATGTGTATTTTGTAGAGCAGTTCCTCCTCATTGTTTTCCTTAAATCAACTGGTGCTTGACTCCGGTCAGTGTCCTTGCACGCGGGACATTGTTTATTAATTCGCCTAGTTCGCTGAGACCTTTTCAATTGAGCAGGCTTCTCAATTGGGTAATGTACTTCTGTAAGGCCCTTCAGCAACGGAGACGGCGAAGGAAGCCTTGCTCATTTCCAAAGGGACTTAAGGAATCTTCGTTGGAAAACCTTCTTCAGGAATATACTCACACTGGGCTGTATATTCGTTGCTCAAAAGGGCCATATTTGCCAGGAGGTTAGTGAAGCAGTCACTTCGAGTTCTTTTCTTAGTACGATTTTTTTCCGCCCCACGCCTGTTTCCTTTATCATTTAAGAAATTGAGAAATCGATTAGACTTCCCTTCATGGCATATGAATGTAACGTTTTTGTTACAATGGGAAATAACAGATCACAGCTGAAGTCTTCAGACACTCACATGCTATAAGAAAGACAGGGGATCATCAATATCTAAGTAAAGCTCTCAGAGAATCGGTGTATAAATGATAATAAAGGAGTTAATTAGGGATCCATCAGGAAACAAACTTTGAAAAATATCTTCGAATTAACTGTACCAGTTGAGCCAAATCTTGTGTACTAAGATACATAAATTATGATGTTCAAAATTATTTAAAATGTGTATTACATTTAATAGGTATCTATAGTCTTTCGGTATTTAACGCAAAACACATTTAATCGTGAGAATTGCATACCAAAAGTAAATTCTAACATTCGATTAAACCTATGTATTTTTATATTAAAAAAGCAATACAAAATAATAAAAGAAGCGAAGGATATTTTTCTCTAAATTGTATCTCTTTTGTCTGCATTTTGCTTTTTACTAATTGATTAGTCCATAATGAAGTTTAAGTTGCATAGAACGATGTAACTAAATTAAGTCGAAAAAACATGGGGTTTTTCCTTCAGCAATTGCACACTGTAAGGTTTAAAGTCTTATTCAGTTCTTCAAATAAAGTAGTAGGTACATGTTATTATTAAAATTAATATTTCGAGCCGGACTGCAGAATTGAAAAGGAGCGCTCTTTTCAGCGAATTCATTTGCGGTCGCCACTTTTGTTTACATTAATAAGGCACACGCGACTTATCGCCCTGCATAGACCTTCTTAAAATTTCATAAACGTTTCAGATTGCTGCTGTGATTGCTTCACATATCCCTCGTATGTGGCAACGACGCGGGCCGCCCGAGAGGAAACGGAGCCCCCGGAGCCTGGAGGAGCTCACTATTGTAGCAAGGAAAGTTGCGAAGCTGAAAAAATCCCCAGCCGAGTTTTCTTGGCGTGTATTAAATGCATGAGCGGTTTCATTTCCCGTAGCCCTCCTTCAACCCAAGGATTAAAAAAGACTTATGTTAACATTAATGCAAACAAATGGAATTTCTGCTAAACTCCTTTAGGGAAAGTGGGCAGGGATTAGGGGCCAGAGCAACGTGGACAGCCCGACCAGACTGCAAAAGCTTAGCCCTGTGTGTGCCCTGCTCCACATACACAAGCTTTCTGGTTTCCATACATTTGGAAAAGATTTGAAGCTCATCCCGCTGATGTCCCTTTTTGTTAATAGCTTTACAGAGGAACGGGCTGGCCGGCAGGATTAAGCTTAATTAGTGGTTACTTTTAAATCTCTTTCGTAATTATCTGCCCTTATGTGGAGTTTTCATAGTTTCAGGGCCGGTGCAGTGGCGGCCGCCTTGTTCTCGGGTTTGCGCCTTTCGTCTGGAGCTTAGCCTCGGCTGGAGGACCTGCTCCCGGCGCAGTGCAATAAATCACATGTGTGCGGCCTCAAGGAGAACTGCTCCGCTGGCTCATGCAGACAAAAACAACCCCAAGCTTAACTGCTTCCTTCCCCCAGAAAATTTCCAGCTTTTCTGCTCCGTTCGCCATTGCTGGCTCTATGCTGTTTTATGCTGCTCGGCTATGCTCCTATGCTCCTATGTTGCTGTGTTGTCGCGTTGTGTGCAGCGCGCCGCGGCGCCTGCATTGTGTTCCTTGCAGGCAAATATGGCCACACGTCTTCCCACGGAACCTGTTGTATAACTTGCTCCATGTCGGCGTGCGGGGCCGCAGCTTTGTGCCGTCGTCCTTCGGAAGAGTGATTTCTGCGTTACCTCTGTAAGGCGGGGAAATGTCCCGAGAGTCCTGACACGGGATGCGCATGCGAATGTCCCGGACTATGTAGGCAAAGATGTTCACGGCTTACATCCCCTGGTTCCATTGAACCTCAGTTTCGGGCTCATTCTGGGGGCTCTCTCCGCCAGCGCCTGGATGTGTCCGTGCGACGTGCTCACGGGGTACCTTTGACTCTATCCACTTAACTCGAAATGGGGGGTTACGGGCAAACTTACACTGGGAGGTCGGATCCGCCGGAGTTGTAAGCCAAACTACAGCTTAGTACCTAGAGTAGTCTCGGACGTGGCGTGCCGTAATGGATACCCGACGTTAGTGACGCTCCGACGTCGAGACGTATTGCAAGCGGTGCGGATCTGCAACCCCGAGGAGCCCGAGTCTGGAGTCCCAGGATCCGCGGGAAGGTCGCCCACCCCCACCAGTCGCCGCGATAAGTGAAAAAGTGTGACAAGTGCACCAATTCGCCGACTCGAGAAATTGAATGTTTCGTGCTTTCGGTGTTTGCGTTTCGACGCAATTCGACAGCGATATGTGCGTTCGTAGTTACCGCCAGTGGCATGCAGGACGTTTATTCAATTAATTGAAATCGTGACATAAAGTTTAAAGGGGCTGTGAAGCCCGGGCGGCCGCTGTCGCACGGAGTTGCACAGAGCCGCAGATGTAAAGATCAGACGATCAGCGTAATTTTGTCGAATGACCCGATCAAGTCCTAACCGACCTTTGTTCGCGCCCCAGCCCTATGATAATTTATTCAGTAATTAGATTATCCTCGTGAATTATTTATGTTTCGGCAAAAATTCGATAAATTGTATGGATTCGGCCAGAAGAAGCAATCAGTCGACGGGCCCTGTAATGGTAAACATGCGTTCCCTTACCTGGCTCCACCTGCGGAGCATCGGCTCATTCCGTGATTGCTCAATCAATTCAAATTAACTGCACTCCGCACGAAACCCGGCTTGCTACGCGGAGCCCCGGATAAATATAGTAGTCACTCCTCGTTCCGGGTTGGCACGACTCGGGTTGACAGTCGACACAACCGGCCCCATTTCGGGTCCTGGAACCTGCCCCGGCTTCTGTTTGTAGCCATCCCTCGCCGCGTGGACTCTGTTTGTTTGCTAAGCATGCTTTACGTAAAAAAGCCATTTAAGGATGATTGATGTTTTTGAACATTCTGCACGGGGCGCAAAAACAAAAACGGAAAAGCAAAGGCGCCATTTGGGTACGATTTTTTCCGCTGCCATCCACTCGGCCATAAGTCGACTTTATTAAGGCACTTTATGCCAAATTAAGGATTTTAGGATTTCAAGTTTCACCATTTGCGTTTGTGTTTTTCACAACAGAGCCATTAGGTCGTCTCCCCTCCGACAGTTGGGTAACAGCGGTCGGAATCGGCCGACTGTTGCTTAATTTCGCAGACTGTAAATCAACTTGTTATGTAGACGTTTACTGATGTAGTTCAAAGGGATTGAGTTAGACGACATAAATATCCCGACTTTCGGAGAATTGCTCGAAAGTTGGAAGTTAAGCTCTGAAAAATTGATTCCCCGCGCTGCCGAGTGGAGCCCCCAAAGTAATGATGTCGGGACTCTCTGGCGGAGAGTGTGTGTATCGCCGCCAGAAATTTATTTCGTGTAATTTTCCTTTACATAAATATCTCCGGGTACATTGAGCAAGAGCCCGAGATACTTGTGAGCCGCCCCCGAGCTCGGTCCTTCCAGTGCGAGTCGAGCCCACGATTGTGCACAGGCCCATACACGTGTTCTATTTGCACTGACATGAAGAGGCTATTTATCATTGAATAAGTTCCCAGGAATATCTCTAAAGGATGTCAAATTAAAAACCTCCAGAGGACTCTCATACATGCCGGTGGCTTATTTCTTGCCACCTATTTGGATAGGGAGGACAGAAAATGGAGGGCATAAATTATTCATTAAGAATTTTCCTTTAGATGAGTTTCCTCTTTTTTATTCAATTCGTCGACCATTAAAGGATTTTTTCTGTTTTCTCGTTCTCCCCCTGGTGCCGTTGCAGGGTGAGGGTGAACTTTAGAAACACTCCACCAACAAGTTTAAGCTCACCATTTCTTCTTGTTATCTATCCGGAGCCCGGTGCCGTACTTCAATTCCCTGCACTTTAAAGCAATTTGAAAAGGGTATGCATTTCAATGCATTGCAAACATTTGAATTACTTAAACCACATGAATTTCAGAAATTGCATTCAGAGGGGAGCTCCGTATTGATTCATATCTAAAATTCCATACCCGTTCGTTAGATCTGTGCAATAGATACTCGTAAAGATTGTTCGACTGCAAACATGCCAGGTGCGTTAAGATTACGTCGGGGCGGGCTTAACCCCGGACTGCATGTGGCCTCGCTCGACCTACTTACTCAAATATTTTGCATTTCGACGAAGGTGAATGAAGGAGTCCAATGGCAAATAATTTCCAATTTTTCTACCTGATTAGCTGCCCATGGCTGTGTGAACTTTCGAGAGGGCAACCCCATGCCCGAAGCTACGAGGCAAACTTTTACTATTAACTCGCTCTAAAGTTCGCTAATTTGGAATGTGTGCAAATTAAAGAAGTCAGTCGAAAGTGCTGTATTTAGCCACTCAACATGCCAACTCAGTTTATTCGACATTGGCTATGAAAAAATCACATTGATTGGAATGTAGTGCTTTCAATTAAGCCGCCAAAAATTTCATTGCAAACAAATGTGTTTTTTATGAGAGCAACTGTGTTTTTTTGCTATGTTAGAGGAAAATATCAGCAATCACACAAAAATCTACGCTCAACTATACACTTTTCAAAAATACTTATGAATTAATGAATTTATTGTTGTAATTTGCAATAAAATAAACATCTATTAGAACTTCATTTAAAATATATTACTAACTATTAAAAATCTTTTACCAGTCATTCTGAAAATTGTGTGCTATTGACATTTTGAAAATACAAATCCCGAATTATACGTAATTATTTAATTAAGTAAAAAGTTTAGTCAGCTTAATGGAACTCCTTTCACGGACACAATTCGTATATCCGCCACAAAATGAAACCACGTAACCCATATGATGGACGTGGAAATGGAATTGCTAAAGCTTGAATTATTCATTGTACTATAAAAGGACTCGGTTAATTATCCCTACCGAGAATTAATACCCTCTGTCCGCATTTATACATTTTACATTTACAACAAGCAGCAGGTAAAATTTTTCGCTTTTAAAATTACAATTTGTCTGTCCCTTTAACTTTTATTTTAAAGTAACTTTGTTCTGCATCAGTGTTAACTTTAGTAAGCTTTGCAATTTAGAATACTTTAAAATTATTTTTGGAATTTGTTCTTTTTGAAATCGGAAAAAGAGCATCTAATTAGTTTATAAATTAATATTATTATAGGATGTACAAAATACATTTAAAAAAATACTGTATTTTAAAAGCATTTAATGCCATGTGTATTTTTACACATAGAAATTATATTCGAAATTAACTTCAAAAATTTGATTAATTTGATTTGTTTTCGTGATAACCCCTGGGGAACAGCACTTATGAAGCATAGCTTAGCGTGTTACAAAGCTGCCGAAATTCTACTTATTGGAAATCCCTAAAAATCTATTTCCTCGTTTTATAAAGCCTTATACGGAAGGAGTCATTGGAATTTCTATTTCCATTATGTAAATAAAAGGTAACCATTATTGCCCATTAGAAGCCACAAAGATATCAATATTCCCACGTAGAGCCTTTCTTTGACTCCCAGCTCTTTCAGCACATACGCCGTCGAACCAAACCCCAACCAAACTGTTAAACCCCGCCAAAGGTGGGTCCTTCCAATGAAGCGAGCCCTATTCAATTTGCCCCAAATTTTACTTTTGCTTCAAATTAGTATTTAAGGTAAATGAACGGCCATAGAGACGAGGGTCAGCGATTATTTCGCTTCGACAAAATTGTTAGTGTATTCCCTTGGTGCTTTCAGGCATAGCGTGATTCCTCCAATTTCCACCCAATGCCAGTTCAGGATTAAATAGATTGGGGAAGGAAAATATCGGTAACCACTAATCACGTGTCACGCAATATTCTCAATGTTGTAACAGACAACTGAATCCACGGAAAATATGCGGTTTATTCGGCAATAACCTGATAATAGATTCCAGCAGCGATTAACTAAGTAGAGAGAAGTCAGCGAGTGGTCGAATTACTGATTGCATAACATTCACTTTGCCCTCGAATCAGATATCGACGGCACTGTCGTTCCGGCTTTTAATTAGTACTGCTGAAAGCTGGGGTAGCCCTGTACTCAAATAAAACTTTTTACATAATTGGTTAGTAGGGGTTTTCATCAAATTCCTTGTCCATTTCCCACTGAGTAATTGACTGCAAGCCCATTTATTTCAAATATTTGTGGTAAGAGATGTTCGGTTCGGCCTTTCTAATTTGTGAATACAATATTGGTGTGCTACCTTAATTATTCCCACCCTTACCTTATTAAAAATCATATAACATACGCAATAAACTAGAGCCCTCTACTCCAATTTGTACAATTTCACTTTAGTAAGCATTTCGTTATATAGTGTTAACTTTTGCAAGGAGAATTGGCTTTACATTTCCCCATTAACTTAGAGTTAAACAAGGGCGCAGAGAGGAAGGCAGGTTCTTTCATTTATAATTAAATACCTATTAGTTATTATAACGTCTACAACTTGCAATAAGAAATCAAGGATGTAACAGCTCTCTTAGAGGACTGTCTACTCGTCAGAGCCGTTACATGAATAAGACTCTTAGAATAGGACTTTAATTTTGTTAAGTTCATTGCGTTTTAACTCATTTATAAAAACTACCGAATTCTTTCGGTTTCTAGCTGCAAAATGGAAAGCTCTTTATAACAATAAAGAAAACTGTTAAAAACTGCAAAGGTCCTTGTTGAAAATATTGACTTGAAATGTTACTACGTTAAATAACTTGTTGGCAAAAACTTGCTACTCACTGTAGTGTGTGAAGTTGATTTTAAGATATTCGCCAAAAGAGAGAGAAAAAAACGCAAAAAGTGTGATTTTTAAAATTAACAAGTTACTGGAGAAGAAAAATAGTGTGATAGTAGTGCTCTTTGGTTTTTTTCGTGAACATGATGTTGAGCTCACTAGAGGCATTAGCAGGGAAAATATCTCCAGGTTCCGGGAAGAACAGCCCACAGCAGAACTGTAATGGACTGGACAGCAATTACAACAAAATAAGTCATCTCAATCACAACATTCATCCATACCATAAGCAGGATCATGGGTGTAGTAAGGAAAAGTAAGTTTCTTTGGTAAATGCTAATAAAAATATGTCATCAGTAGGGGACATCTTCCTCTTGTTTGCTGTTTTAATATTTTTATGTGGACATCTTTGTGTTATCATCTAACGAACATCTTTTTAATACGACGACAATCTCCTAAGGCCTGTGGTATCACATTGATCAGAAAGTTTGCAGTAGAAGCTTAGAATTCATAATTTCTGTTTGCAGAGTTTTAGTGTTCGCTATAGATGTCGAGAAGCCCATCTTTTTAATCATTCTGGGGAGGATATATTAGTATGACATGACTGTTATGGATATCGCTTTTATGAAATTAATTCAACTAGTAAATTTTAAATATACAAAAACAAAATCTCCTTATGTATCTCTATGCTAAAATCTTATTTCGATATAAAATAGTTTTTAAACGAACGGTTATGCTAAAATGTCTTCACACGGAACAGAAATCATTGTAGAAATTTCCCCCTCGAATATATGATCATATAATTTTCTTTAAAAGCAAAGTCTTGCTCCCTCCTCGACGAGAAATCATTTTGCATTATCTATCGATGGGATTGGCGTTCTAAAATTGAAATTTACCCCTCTTGGAAAATTGTCGGTGTGTTTCCGCATCGCTGTTTTCACTAATGAATATCAATCAATCGCAGACCGGGCACTTACCAAATATAACAGCCTTCTTCCTGCACCATTTCCTACCAAAAGCTGCTATTGTAACTGAAGCATAGATATAATCAAATCGAGCGAGCTCTGGCTCAGTGTCCTCGCTGGGATGCCAGCTAGCTTTCGACATAAAACTGATAAATGGCATCCCCTTGATATCGCTACGAAGCGATAAAATTTCACAGGATATGGAGCTGCCCTCTGTTGCCCCTAACTATAGATGAATCACTTGCGCCATGAAAGTAAAATTCATTAAAATTATAGCATCGTGCATAGCTGGCCTAGTGCGCCCTTGCGCGGTGGAGGACTGTTTGATGATACCCAGCAATGTTTCCTGCTTCTATGCACCTCCTTCGGGTCTCAGATTATATTTATTCTACCATAAGCTGATGCGGTTCCGCTCCACTTTTTCGGGTTCTGGCCTAGAATTCCCGAAACACCCGCATACCACTTTTCCGCGAATATACTACAAAAATTCATTGGTTTTACATTTTAATTAACTTCGTTTTGTCAAATTAACTGCTCTCAGGCGAGAGCCGGGTCGTTTGCTGGGCCGCTCGAAAATTCTGCGCAACTTGTTATATGTATACCTCGATTTGGACCGGACCGGGGTAATAATTGAAATTCCCTTCATAAAATTTTTTAATTTGGGGCGAACTTTAGAAAGTTTGCGAGTATCGGAAGTGCGGGATGAAATTTCAATTTAATTCATCGGCAATATTGCACATACTTCACATGAAAGTTTCCGAACTCAAAAATATTCGCAACTGTTTCGCTAGGGTAGGGTAGGGATATCATTAAAAATATTCTGAATTTCATAAACTGTAGCGTTGGAAATTATCTGGCTATAAATCAATTTCAACAGCCTTCTTAAGTCTGTTGATACAGTAAGGAAGAGAAGAGCACTACATGCATTTTTATTGAGGGATTTTAGGGCAAGAGAATATACGGGATAGTCTATTTTAAGATATTTTAAATACCTACAAAATAAGCTATTTTTTTGTCTCAACAACTTCTTTTGAAATTTGTACGACTAAAAAATGACGAGTATGTAATACTTCGCCTAATACCTGCCGTTTGAAAGTATGGTTTTTATACAAATTATTGAACAAATTTACCCTACATAAATTATTGAACAAAACATGTTCTTACTCTATGTTTCGTTTATGTACTTACATACATTAAATTAAAAAACGAGAACAAATAAAAAGGTATTTAACGAAAAAAATTTGTAAATTTTCATTTGAAACATTTACGTAAGGCATTTTTCGACACCTTGCAACCAAGACACATTTAGCCAAGACAAGGCTTAGTGTTTTGGCAACTCGTGCTGAATATGTCTAAATGCCTCTCAGAAAAGATCGTTTTACATTCACATAAGTCAACATTAGTTTGCTAATTGGAGTGAAAAATTTCTAGTGGAGAGTTCGACTATGATGAAAAGCCCCACATCGTATGACACAATTGCACGAAAAAAAGCGCAAAATCATACGAGTTGTGCTTGTCGGCGGCAAATCCATGCCAAGGGAGGCCTCCTCGGGAGCCCCTTAGCCCCTTAAACAAGCGGTGCTTTCGTTTTAATAGGAGCAAGCGAGTGCCTTGGGGCGGGTGTAAGCCATTCGAACAAACAACGATTAGATCGCCTGAATATGTAAAATGAGACCGAGCGCGTCACTCATAAAGCGAAATGCTGAAATTACCCTTGTTCCGAGGTTCGTTTATCACAAGAAAATCATATTTTTCCGGTTTTCAGTCGGTGTATTGCGGAATTGTTGCGAACCATGAGGAGGTTAATGCTGGGCCGCAATAAAACAGCTCGCGTCCTGACGTGAACACGACTGGCATTGAGTAAGGAACCTTTATGGTTTAATGCTCTGCGGCGGGTATGTTGTGCTATGTTTATGTTGTGTACGCTAGATAAATCTCGTTGTGTGCACGAGTGCTGCGTACATTTTTCGTTGGCTCAACTCATCATTTTGGGTAATTAAACCTCCGGGCTCCACTCATCATGAGGGTGAGTATCAACACCCAGAATAATCCGTTTGGCTCCCGATAACTTAGTCACGTAAATAATTAAGCTTGTGACGTGTGTGTTTAACTTAATGTCTACATTTTAACTCCCGGGGGCCTTATAACCATGTCGCCCGTTCCCCGCTCCCCGTCCTACCGAACTCTTTATATAAATTTGCGATTATCACAAATGCTGACGGAGGAATATACGCCAGTCGACAGGGACCTCGTATCCTGAGGGAGAGGACTTGTTGCGTGCCATTCAGTCGTATTCCTCCTCTGAGGCTTCCTCATGGCAAACTTTTTATAAATGTGTGTGCACAGGGACCACTGATAATGGTAATGACGACGGTGGTAATGTTTATGTTCGTCTTGTTTCCATTTTTCACCACTAACATGACGAGTGTATGGAAGACGGAAACTTGGGGAAAACATCGTTTTCGTTTGGCTTGGCGTATTTACCTTGCAAATGTTGAAGAAATTCAAATCGGTTATTACGCAATTATCAATTCACCCACTGAGCCAACATTCGGTGTGTTTGAGAGCGCACAACGCCGACGGCCATATTTTCTTTACCATTTAACTAACCCCCAGTTGTTCTTCGACTTGTGATTTCATTATTTGGCTCAACTAATTTTCCTTCTTGTTTTATCCTCCGTGTGCGGAAATTAAATAATAAAACCCACATGAGCGTGCGAGGACCTACTTTGCACGATGTTCTTTCACATATTCCTCAAGTTTCTTCGCATGTTCTGAGGTAGAAACGCTAGCTTTTTTTCACATTTCTTCAAAATCTCATGGCATTTCTGTTTTTGCCGATTAAAAAAGTGAAAATGTTGCTCCACCACATGGGTTAAGTTCTTTGTTTTTATTTAAGTTTTGATGAATAATGGAAAACTTTTAGAAAAAACATTATAGTAGATGGTAAAATAATTTTGTCTTTAAACTAGGTGTAAACATTTATTTTTGTTTATGGAAGATCAAACTATCAGTGCAATTCAGATAAGCTGAATTGATCATGTTAACTTAAGCAAACGAATTAAGCTTTCAGGATTTTGTTCTTATATTATTTTTCTTATTCTTTCCGTAATTGCTACCAACCAATAAGAGCTGCTTCCTTCAGGTTTAACTGATTTCGCCCTGAACTAGATTTGTGGTATAGTAATTCTATCTCGAGCGTGGCTTCCCATTTTCCTCATAAATTTCGAAATATAAATTTCATTGTAGTGCAGGAGCTCCTCTGCTGTTCCTGGTCCTCTAAAATCGCCGTCACTTGAATCCCAAACTCATTAAGCGCCATATCTGCAATACCTTCACAGCACATATTTATATGCAGCGTGGAGCAAAATTTAACTTGCGTCCCGTAAGCTTGTTTTAATTTTCCCTATTTATGTAGTTTATGTGCATATATCATGTAACAGTTCCCAGATGATAGGAGAAACTGGTTACTAAGTGAAACCTAGTCAAATGGTATTTTCACGTAATAACAAGCAAGTCAGCATGTGGACATAGAGGTGGCAATTAAAATAAACCAATCCTTAACTATTGCATAAGCGAGGTAACGGCAGCGTAATAATAAGACCCTTTGGTCTACTAAGCAATTTAGGAAAAAGCTGCCCGGGTACGTGGTAAATGCAAACTATTTGCAGTCTACATTTTGTTACTTGAATGGTCCTTCATACTTTAGGCTTCAAAGGGTGAAACGACCAAAGCTGCCGTGCTGAGGAGGTGAATTCAAACCAATTTGCACATACCTGCGAGAGTGCTTGCATACATATTCAACGAGAAAAGTTGAGTACCCGACCACATTACAAATATTTTCAGCCCATTTCAGTCCTGAATATTGTTTTCCCAAGTTCTGAATGAAGATGCTGCCCCTGCGCCGGGCTCGTATATGAAGTTATTTGAAAAAAGAGATACCCAGTCCAGAAGTCTGCTCCACTAGGCAAATAACGCAGAGCACGTTCCCATTATATGACGTTTTCAACTGAATTTTGAACATGCATATTTTGCTGCGTTTTTGTCCAGCTGTGGTTTTCAGCATCCCTGTTGTCTCTTTTACAAGAAGAATAAATTTCTGGTAGTTTACAGCAGACTGAACATTTTCCTTTTCTAAAGTTCTCCTTTAAATCTTCGACTATAATCTAAATTAATTAGCTCTCTAATACATACCAACATCATCAAAAATTTACGTATAATTTCAATTAAAAACGTTCTATTCGACTTTAAATGATATCTCGAAGATATAAAGCCGATTGTTTTTCAAATTAAGATTCCCAGAACCTACTTTTTATTAGCTTTTTGCGGTAGCTTATGATATGAGTTATAATATTTAGAAGATAAAAACATTCTGCTCTAAATTCTAAAATGTGACTTCTTAGAAGAAATGCTCCTTAATGTTTGGTTGGTTTAGAAACATGAAAGCTTCAACTTGAACAGTTTCCCATTTTTTCTAAAGTACTGTTCTTTAAATAAATAAATCAAAGCAAAAGCAAAATTTGGAACTACAACAAAACTTGAATCAATTGGCAACTAGAGGCTCAGGTTTCCCCGCGAACCAACATCACGAAAACAGCCTGGAAACAGTACAAAATCTCTAAGCTTGCTTTAAAAGAGAAAAGTAAAGAACGAAGTGTCGAAGAAGAGCAAAAAGTGCGGTGTTAGCAACCTAAATACTTTGAAAACTTTTTCGCCAAGTTTGCGCGCTAATTTTAGAATTGTTTGACAATGTCTTCGAAAATTAAATTCATATGAGCGAAGAGCCAAGGCTTTGCCTTTGTTTCGTGCGTGGGTCATGAGAAAACTTTTAATGATTACCAAGTTCCCGGCTGCTTGGCGCGCTGGAAAAGGACGCCGGTGGGGGTGGGTGGGAGTGGGTGGTGTATCTTCATATCACCTGGGCTGGACCGGCATTAAAAGTTTTATTTTACCTTATTTCGCCAGCCCCTCGCCATCCGGCCAGATATGCGCTCAAAGCGGGGAGCATTTCACAGCGTTAGCAAGTGAAAAATAGAAGATTTACAAACAAAAGGGAATTCTAGCGGAAGGCTTTCCATCGCAAAGGGGCTGCAGCCTCCCTTCTGTCGCTGGCAAGGAGCGCAATGTTTTCCTGCTCCAGAGGTGAGCCGGGTTCGAACCAGTCGGCCGAATATTAATCACTTTGGGGCAGCCGAACTAATCACTACAAATAAGAAAACTGGGGCAAAAAGTGAAAGGAAACACATTAATAAAAATCAAAGGCTGTCGTGCGAGGGAAGTAAACTTCCCAAATGAGTTTCGAAAAGGGAAAACTGCTCCCGTCAGTGGGCGGGGGGCGGAGGGTGGGTCCGAACCCGGGGACCGGGCTGCAGGAAGGAGTTCCGATGATTTACTGCGTAAGTTCAGAGTAAACACGATTTAGTGCGGAATACGTACACAAACTTATTGGTAATTATTCGTCAGTGTCAACCCAATAATGGACAATTTGTGTAACCCCGGGTGAGCGGCGACTAACTTGGGCAGATAAGCAGAACTTAAATCGTATTATGCGGCAGGGCACGTTGCGGACGGGGCATAAATACAAAACAAATTCACACCCTCAGGAAAAATACACTACATTTACTTGAGCCCCGGCGCCCGAGCTGGGGCGTAATCAATTGCTAGGAGTGTGCACTCTGTAGGCAGCGGCTCCAGCTTCGAAGGCGCCTCCAACTATCAAACCATGCGACAATCCCGCTTTGGTGAAATATAGGAGGCACTAAGGATTTTTCGAAAAACGACACACATTTATAAGACGCCGAGGGTTTCGGCTTCCACAGTCTTATGCAAATCGGGCCAATGAATCAATTTCACACTGCCGCTCAGCCGACTTAAATGTAGTTAAAGCGATTTTTAAGGAATTCGGGCATTTTTCATGCGGTTTTTTGCTCGAGTCTCGGCTCTTTGCCTTTGTTGCTCGATGCACTAAAAAAGGAAACCGCCCGATATACGCCGCACCACCCCTGGGGAGTAGGGTCTTATAGATGTGTCCTTTCAATTTCGGATGACAATATATCTGCCGGGTGTTCAAGCTATGGTAATATATTCAAATCAGCCGGCTCGAAGTAGTTGACAGATCTTCGCTTTTTGGCTCGAATTCTAGCAAAGTGGTATTTTATTATCATTCATATCAATTCCGGACAAGCCCAAGTACCTCTGCCTAGCTGTTAGAATTAACACGCTTAGGGTCGTATATCTTCAAGAAGAAAAATTACCATGTCAACCCACACAATCATATATCATGTAGCTAACACTAATTTTTGATCACGTGTGGAAAATTTGTTTTCTATTTTAAAACAGACAAACAGAAAGAAGTCGAAATATTTGTGGGTTATGTTCGCAAATTTATTTATTTTTTTTATATACATACATATATGTATTTTTTGAAAGCATCTTAAATTCCTCTTGTAAATATACAGCCTTTGTAATTTGCCAGTAATGCAAACATGTCACACACTTTATTGCTTTCAACGTCAATAGGTGCAAAATTGCTTGTGAATTAGAGCGGACACTCCCAAGTCAGCCCGAATGACGAGCAAAATCAAGTAATTTAAAAAAGTGAGAGTCACCTTTTCTTTCCTGTTTGTATAGTGAAAGGTGGATGCTCGTGCGGTCAATTATGATAATCTAGCTATTTTTGGTTTCATGAGTTTATATTTCTATGTAAGAAAATTGATTAATTGTTTACTTCTGCATTCATTATTTTAACTATCGCTGTGGACACAATGTTGAAGGATGTTGGTTATTACAATACACAACTTTTTAAAAATCATAATGCGTATGAACCAATGGACCATAATTAAAATTGCTTCATAATCGTTAGAGCAATCGAAAACTAAAAGATATCACATAATCGTTATTTATCTAATTATATATAGATAGTTTTTATTTAGCCGAAAAAGTAAAACTCTTTTTCAAATATTATTGAATCTAAATAAGGCTATACAAATGAAGTATCTACATAATTAATTTTAGCTTGGTGTAAAGTGATGATTTATAGGTAGATTTCATATAAAGTACTACCTCTTGCGGCCTTTCTGATATATCGAATATAACGAATCTTGTGGACACCATAGAAGCTTAATCGATTTTAATCAAACTTCGCCTACCTATATGTTTATTTTGCCAATATATCTTCTAAGGTCGTAAATGGGAGGAATCGGTCGAGGAAGTGGAGTTATATGCGCTACGAAAGTTAAATAAAAATAATTTGGAATCGATATTTCGCATTTTTATTAATAGATTTTGATTCAACTTTGTATGTACATATTTATTGCCTCGATGTCTAGATAATTTTAAAAAATTGCGAGGTTTGGGGAAGACAGACTTCCATCTCGCTATGTCTGGATTTTAATTTATTTCCCTGTAGGTAGACCGATTTCTTTTTGATTCTCCATGACAATATTACGCAGCTATGTTTGCAATTTGGGTGAATCCGGGTTGGGAATTGGGTTTGCACCAAGTTGAAATTTACCCCTTCCTTTCAGGCTGCCGACTAAAGATGTTTGTTTTTGTTTTAAATTCAAAAATTATCACTATTTTGGGTCATTGGTATGAATTATGTAAGCAACCATCGTCACGTCCTATGTTTCGTAATTGGAGGGAACAAGAGACGATAACAAGTGCCCCCATACTTTCAGATTTCCTTTGCCATTTACGAAAATCAAAGCACACAAAGTAGCTGTGAATTTTCGAAATGCGTAAAATTATAGCCCAGGAGCACTCCCTCGCAATGCACTCAAAGACTTGAGGGAAGGGGATGGCAAAGGGCTCAATGGCGGGCGCTTCTTAACATGAATAAATCCCCTGCAATCTATCAGCATAAGCGAGAATCCCTGCCAAAGTTCGAGGGAGCTACGAAAGTACTCATGTTAAGTCCTTTTGTTCGAAAGTAACACAATTTAAAAGTTTCCGAAATACTTGTAAGCTTTTCAATAACTACTTGACTTCGCCCCGTATGAATGCGAGGGGAGCGGGGGTCAACTCTTAAAAGACGTTGAACTCACAAGGGCCCTCGACTGAAGGAAGAACGTCTTAAGACAGTGCGGGAGTCGCATCGATCCCCTTATGAACTTATCTGGCGACTTCGCCCCCCGCGCCCCACCGCCGCCCGACGACCATTGATAACTTCGAGGGAAAAACAACTTTTTCGCAGCGCGGTGCCAGTAGCGGCCCAAAAACTGGCAATGAAGTGGCACACGCTCCGCTCCCGAGGATTACGGCGGCGTAATCTTATTTTAACGATCATTATTCCGGGCAGGGAAATTAATTTCTTGTTTTAAATCGCTGCGTCTTATCGAGCACATCGGGGCGGACGTGGCCGGGGTGCTCCGGGGGATGTAAACAGCGCCGATGAAATGCTCGTCTCGTTTTCTTGTTCTTACAACTGTTTGTTAACAGTGAATTATGTCCCACTCCCGGGGAGAGCAGCGCCCTGATTGATGTGGCGCGGGCGGGAGGAGTTTCATTGTTAATCCGCTGCACGTTCGTCCCATTCAGCTAAGTTCTGGAGTCTATTAAGGCATCGACTTTATTACACACTGAAAATTTCACTTCAAAGCTTTTACCGGGCTTTTGATTTCGCTGAATAGATTCCAATTGCCACCGGATCTGGAAGAGCCGTAGAGCCGAGCGACACTGCAGAAAGTAAAGTATATAATTCCCGAGCCAGAAAGATTAACATCCCTGCACTCGTCCCGCCCGCCGAGTTGATAATTTACTTCGGCTGGAGCGCCTGGACTTCCTCCAGACTCCTCCTGGCCGGACATGATTGCCGGGGCAAAATCAATACCGCTCTTTTTTGATAAATTCGTTCAACTTTTTTTTTTTTTTGCTAATACCAAACTCTGCAGCGGAGTTGACAGCGAACTTGTCTGCCCCGCACCTGACCTGCATTTGCTCAGCACCCCGGCCTCTGAGTGGCATTCTTCTTGCGCCCAGCCCGCCAGAATGTGACTAAATCGATAGTTCAAAACTTCCTCGAAGCGATACGCTTCGATACCTCTCCTCGGTACATGCCCTCTGTACGCTGGGGCTCCGCCGCCGCCGCCGCCGGAGCCCTGGTGCCGGGGCCTCAGCAGCGTGTGCGAGGAGTTTGCTGGGGGCCTTTGTCTTCGGTCTCTGCTTAAACAGGGCTTAAATCTCAAAAGTGTACCAGCAAAGAGCAAATCTCATTACCAGGGACAAAGAAACAGCCCCAAGAATATTGCGGGCGAAAAATTCCGCCGGTGGGGGCTCCAGCGAAATCGGCCCCGCGTCGCCGGGGATGCCCGCCACGACTCACGAGCATAAGCAGAATTATTCAGGAGACGCTCTTCGCCATGCATTACTTCAACTTTTCAGATTCAGACTAATTTGCAGCGAGTTGCCTCTGTGGGGCCCGGAGCTCGCGCGAACTTCGCGTAATTGCGAGGGCTGGCGGTGGCCAACGGCCGGAAAAAGACTCCTAATAAATAACTAAATTAAGAGGGCGCGGGGGGTGGTCACGCCCGCCCGGTAGAACTGACCACTGGCAAGCATTGCGCCGCAAAATCGTATCATGCGTAATGACACGCGGGTTTATCAAGATTGTTATTAATAGGATTGTTTTGCAGGAGCTGATGCATAATTCAAGGGGACTAATATGAGTAACGAAATTCGCTTTACTTATCCGCAAAATCTATTTGCCTCATTTGCACTCCATTTGTGTTAGTAGGTTAATTTACACCCAGAAGCTTTGCAGCAAATAGCCCAATTTCCTGCCTAATGCGGGCCACATCCAGACTGCTACAGCTCGAGCTGCAGATACGAAGCCAGGGCCTAAGCTGATGAAACGAAATCAATAACTACACACTTATTGGTCGCAGGAGTCAACGAGGACGTTTGCAGCTCGATTATGTGCCTCGTCTCGATAAAATAGCCCCAAGTTGCCATTTTGCTTACCACAATATGTGCAGTTACTAGATTTACTTGCATTTCGAGCAATTAATTGCTAAATCGCATAAAAATTTAAGGAGGATGTGAATGCACCAAAAGCGTACATTAAGCTAGAATGAAATCATATAATTGGTATTTAATTTAGGCGGTCGAAATGTTAATAATTACATAAGCTTAAATAGATTGAAAAAAAATTAAGATTTAACCTAAACATACACTTTAGTAGAAAATAAATAAATTAAATATTTATTAATCTATGTTAGAAAATAACAATATTTAATTTTAAGAACTAAGATGATGAAAAACCTTCATTTTTTAAGCCCCGTCCATAAATTAGTATTTGGCTTTTAAATTACAAATTAAGAAAAACATACATATGTACAGTGTTGTGCAAAACCTAAGCAACTTTTGCAATACAATTATTCAAATTCATGTACTTTTATTTTCACAGCATTTAAGAAAAATCAAAATATATTTATTCATACTAGATATCGTGAACAATATGAATATAACCTTAAATATTAAATAAAACTCCATTAACAATATAAACAATGACGAAAGAAAAATATTCCCTAAAATTTGCTGTGCAAAACCTAAGCAACTTTTCTAACTTAATGTACTTTCTATTTGTTTTCTGAGAATTAACGGTACTTTTTCTTCTGAATGATGTTCATTTGAAACATGCAAATATATTTCAGTTATTTTGTGTCAGTTAAAAAGTGTTGTTAGTGCGTAATTTTGGAAATCATTATGCAGCGTTGTAAATACGATAAAAATTTCAAATTAAGGATCATAGCAGATTACAATAATGGTGAATCGCAAATATCTATTGCAAAAAAGTACAAAATTAATAAATCAATCATTTCGCGATTAATAAAAAAGTATAAACTTAATGGAACTGTTAATAACTTGAATGTTGGTGGACGGCCTCGTAAAACATCGGTTCGAATAGACACACAAATATGCAGTTATATTAAAAAAAATCCGTTCATTTCCTCGGGAGAGTTTGGAGAGACATTAAATTTAAGGATAGATCCCAGCACAGTACAAAGACGTGCTATAGAAAATGATTTAAAAAGCTATTCGTCACTGAAAAAACCTATGCTTACAAATTAGTATGAGGGAAACCTCTTTTCTAAATGATTCCTTGTAAGCATAGGTTTTTTCAGTGACGAATAGCTTTTTAAATCATTTTCTATAGCACGTCTTCGTACTGTGCTGGGATCTATCCTTAAATTTAATGTCTCTCCAAACTCTCCCGAGGAAATGAACGGATTTTTTTTAATATAACTGCATATTTGTGTGTCTATTCGAACCGATGTTTTACGAGGCCGTCCACCAACATTCAAGTTATTAACAGTTCCATTAAGTTTATACTTTTTTATTAATCGCGAAATGATTGATTTATTAATTTTGTACTTTTTTGCAATAGATATTTGCGATTCACCATTATTGTAATCTGCTATGATCCTTAATTTGAAATTTTTATCGTATTTACAACGCTGCATAATGATTTCCAAAATTACGCACTAACAACACTTTTTAACTGACACAAAATAACTGAAATATATTTGCATGTTTCAAATGAACATCATTCAGAAGAAAAAGTACCGTTAATTCTCAGAAAACAAATAGAAAGTACATTAAGTTAGAAAAGTTGCTTAGGTTTTGCACAGCAAATTTTAGGGAATATTTTTCTTTCGTCATTGTTTATATTGTTAATGGAGTTTTATTTAATATTTAAGGTTATATTCATATTGTTCACGATATCTAGTATGAATAAATATATTTTGATTTTTCTTAAATGCTGTGAAAATAAAAGTACATGAATTTGAATAATTGTATTGCAAAAGTTGCTTAGGTTTTGCACAACACTGTATATGTATATCTACATATTTCAGGATTTTTGGAAATTTATTCCTTAAAAGCGGCTAATGTATGGGATAAAAATTCCGTTATTTTTGTAGTTAAAATCATGAAAATTAGTACTTGGTATTTTAGTTAGAGATTATTATCAATGGAGTATACTTCAGCGTTTTTGGAAAATCATGGTAAAGAGGATAAGGTATAGAGGATGAAAGTTCCTAAAAATGCTTATTCTTTAAAATTTCTTTTGGTGCCAGTTGAAATCTATAATCTATGTATAAATCGTGGATTTATGTATGTATACATATATTTATATGTTCCAGCATAACTCTACTATAGAATGCCCGGACAAATTAACACCAAACTTGATACATAAGTGTGTAGTTTGTACGACTTGCAATCTGAGAATAATTCTGTGACGGTAAGATTCGAATAAATAAATACCCGAACAACATCTAGTTTCCTATAAAAAAAAGAAAGGAAAACTAAGATTTCTTAAATTTTGCGTAAAAGAGTATAAGGGACTCCGCAGTTTTTATTTATATTTGCAATCATAAAATTCCTTATAACAGTTCGAATTCATTTCATGAAAGTTTCCAACACTGGCATTTATTCGCGCGGTAATGCAGTTTCGAGTATAAGAGCAAATCTTTCCAGAATAACGGTTACTAACCGAACTTGTCGAGCGGCGGAAGAGCTCCCCGATCAGTTTGTGATTTGGAGGTGATCTGGCCGCGTCTGCACGTTTCACGTGTCCTGTCGAACTGGTGTGCTGTGTGCAAGTACTTCGTTTGGATAATTTTAAACATTTTCACGTGACTTGTAGTAGAATATTGTGAAAAATGTATCATCGTCTATCGTACAATTTTATGGAGAACAAGCGTTCTATTTTCGATTTTTACGGGAAGGATGATTTCTACAAGTGAGTACCCCACTTCCAATTGGGAATGCGCAATTAATTTCCGCTTTGCCCAGGCAAGAAGAAAGAAATTGCATTTTCCGCTGTCCCTCATGTCAGGAGTCGTGTAACGGTGCTTTTGCTCTTGTTGCCAGGCAAGTCCGAGCGGAAGATTCCACTTTTTGCTTTAAGGTACAATTGAGCACATGTCTCGAAACTGTGAAAAAGTTAACCTTTTCAATCTCAAGCTTGTTAAAAAAAAAATCAGCCTCGTACATTATGTGAAACATTTTAAATCGTATTCACCTTTCCATCAATTCGAAAAAAAAATCAAGTTGCAAAATAACTCCATAAGTAAGTTATATATGTACACTACGGCTCAAAATTCTGGTCCATTGTGAACGAAATAAACTGGTATAATTTATTTCGGCTAATGAAGTTTAACTCATTCCGATGCTATTTGCTTCTGTTCGCTTTTTATTAATGCATGAACTACCGCCGCTGTTATCAATCGGGCTATCAAACAGCGATGCAAACTACCGCTGGTATCAAGCAGAATCATATCGGCCAAAGCATGGAATTGCAGCTTCCACTGGCCATCGTGGATATGTAGGTCGTTTTTGACCTTTTGCTTGCACGAGGATTCGTATTTAATTCTATAAGTTGCCCTGCAACCAGCGGACAACAGAAATTCCGACCCAGTCGGTCCTCCAACCTTTTTTTTATCTACTTTGCCTTCTGTTATTTGCTCTGAATTTTAACAGGTTCCTGATAAAGCGTGATTTATATGTGATGTGTTTATTAAAGTACTCGTACTCTACAAAACGCTGATTTGGCCTTTTTATCCCACTTTGTAATCTAAATTGTTGTTGTATCATGCGCATAATACTTTTCGGTTTATTTGCATCGACAAAATCGAATAGTAGCCAGTCAGGAATTGACCAATCTCATACATGCGTTTTCATTATAATCCTCATTCAAACAATATTCTGGCACAAATATATAGGATTTACGAAATTATTAAAAGACCAACTACCTATAACGCCAAAATAGGAAAAACAATTTATGTATCATTCTATGCATAAATACCACGTGCAGTATAGAATTGTAAATTTAATTTCACCAACAAAAACACGTTTTAAATTCTTTTGAAAAAACGTGCTAAGAAATTCATAATGATGTTAATATTTTATTTAAAGCGAATGTGCACTTTAAATTTTTAATATAATAGATTTTATAATTTCAGAACTAATGCAAGTAATTTAAGTCCGAATTCGTAGTTTTTCTACGCTGCTTCCCTGATAGAATTAAATTCTTAAAACTATAGTACGAAAATGTACGAGTTTGCTCTATCGCTACTTAAATAAAAGAATGCAAGCAATGGTGAGCAGATATTTCGGTCACACACACGCCATTTAATGTTATCACCACAGCCTAATAACTTTTTTTGGAAGTTATGCCTGTCGTAGGTATATATTAAAAGGACAATGTCAGCTTCAGTTTCAGTTAAATAATGTTTTATAAGGGCACATCAGATTTTTATCTCTTTATTCAATGTTTAAATTTAAAACGCGGCCCATCCAATGAACGGCGTCCATTGCAACAACAGTGAACTTCCTGTGTGCTGCTTCAATAGATGAATGATTCATTGATATCAACAAGGTGCAAATGATTTTTTTTTTTTTTTTTTTGTTAAACATGGCTACCCAACATCAACGCCAAAAGCTTTAACCAGTCATGAAAAATGAAAGCGGGGGTGGCGACAAAACCCATACTGAGTGTAGGTAGAAAAATTTCCTCAACGACTGAAACTTTTTCTGTGTAACAACTAAAACTTTTGGTCGACAGCAGCAGCGTTTGGTTAATGAAAGTCGAAACTTCGGTGGATACGAATTGTCAAGCCACCGAAATATTGGTATAAGTTTTATAAAATATGCAGTTCCTCCGGCGAGATGCTTTGAATATTCAAAATTAATTTAATTGAAAAGCAGCAACTAATTATCTACAGTGTTCCCGACTGGGAGGAGATGCCCTCAGAAAAGAGCCCCTGGTAGTTTCCAACTGATTAGCCACCTTTATTCTAATTTTTATTGATGGCTACTACTTTGAAATTTTTTGTTCGAGGGAAAACTAACTAACATTTCAAAACATTATTTACCAAGTTTACCGCAAATGAAGAAGAAATTATTTATTCAGTATTCTTCGCAATAAATTCTTTCATTATAGTACATCCAAGTTGTCTAAGAAATGAAACTAAATCAGTTTTAATACGACAAGTGTTTTTGCCCACAGTGCTAGGGATTCAATTTTTTAGATAGTCCCTGTATTAAAAATTTGTATTTATCTAATGAAATCATTTAAGAACATGAAAATAAAGAACAAAAATTTATAGGTAACATATATTTAAATTTATGAAAAATTTCTTTGTTCTTTTTTATAGTGGAATCATGAGTACCAGCAACACGAACCTGCAGAATAGTAACAATAACAATAATAGCAGCCTTTGTAATAACAATAACACATGCAGTCCTAACAAAAATCTCACAAATGGATCCGTGGATACATGCAATCAGATGAACTCAGTTTTGTCGGGTGAACAACCAGATCCAGACTACATAAAAATGTTTGTTGGACAGGTTCCAAAATCTATGGACGAGGAACAACTTAGAGAAATGTTCGAAGAATTTGGACGAGTTCATTCAATTAATGTTCTCCGGGACAAAACCACCGGAGTTAGTAAAGGTAATACATATATTGTATTTTGTTGATTTAATTTATTAATTTTATAAGCTGAAGTTCATTTACGTACATGTATGAAATACCTACCGAAATCTTCGGAACCAGATAAAAAATAACTGAAGTACGATAGCT
Source organism: Machimus atricapillus (assembly GCA_933228815.1). Classification (NCBI taxonomy): domain Eukaryota; kingdom Metazoa; phylum Arthropoda; class Insecta; order Diptera; family Asilidae; genus Machimus; species Machimus atricapillus. Next base: position 82,951,743 of record OW121784.1, on the reverse strand, counting down.
CAATATATAATGCTGTTTATTTTACGTGCCGAAAATCCTCCTCATTTAATTTTTAATGACGAGGAAAAGTAATTTCCGAAAAGGGAAAAGTCACACAGACGTTCCAATTTGATAGAAAGCAAAGAAGAATATCTGTAGGGCGTACTGTATTTTGCCGCAGCATTGGATGTGTACGGGCAAACAATGCAATTTCCTATAGAAAGTGAAATGCAATGACGAGTTTTATTTGAAAAAGAGAAGGAGTACAGCTAAGGATGAATTTAATGTATTCACGTCTCTTGCAGGTTGCTGTTTTGTAACATTTTTCACGAGAAAAGCTGCCTTGAAGGCGCAGGATGCACTACACAACGTAAAAACACTCGTTGGGGTAAGTTTACTTTTTAATTTTCTGCTATGTTGAATATTTTAATGCTGGATGCAGCTCCTGTGTACACTTCCGCAATGAAATATGAAAAGTTGCTGAATTTCAATGCTTTTCTGTTGAAAATCAATTTTATCTCTTGAGAAACCAAATAATGTTTACCATGTCTACCATCTTGGTTATATGATACGCGTTTGCTTATTTAGTTTTTATAGCACTCCTCTGCGGATTATATTCCCGGTCGAGATTAAAATCATCCCCCCTCTGGATAATAATTTTGAACGATGCAAAACCTCGTATATCAATCTTTGCAGCTCCCTACTACTTTATTGAACAGTTTAAGTTTCGTATTTCTGTCGAACCAGACTGGTTTTCTGATGGTCTTCATAAGGGCCCTTATGGCATATTAAGCAACAACTTTAAAATTGAAAAATTTAAAGAAAAGCTAAAGGAGATAATTTAAGACATTAAGGAAATATGTACAATATTTTAAATTTCAAACTATGTACATAGCTTTTCATAATATTGAACTTTAATCCAACAACATTATTTTTAAAGTCTAATATGACAGAACAAACTACCTTAAGAACAACTATGCATAAGAAAATACCCAAAGCTTGACCAAAAAGCAAAATTAAATTTCATTGACATAAAAAGAATATGAACTTAAAAAAAACAATTTTTCGAAACTCTTACTGTAAAATCAACTCCCTCCCAGCACATTTCTCCCACGCATTTAAAATAAACTTTTGCACTTTTTCAGTTCATCTGCTAAGACTTTGCAAAGTATAAAATTCTAAGATTAATGTCAAAGCTAAGAATAAATTACAACAAAAGAGAGATAACCAACTGCAGGCTGACAGTTTTAAATTTTACTTTAGTAAATGAAAAGTTCGAAGCGCTTAAAAAGGACAATTCCATTGCTGGGTACCCAATGTTATTTTTATTAATGTCTCTACATTTACCTAACACTGATGCTATAAATCTGCGTTTTGCCTAAATAGGGGTGAATTGATCACAATCACAAGGTGTGAAATGGCAGTCATAAATAATATGTCAGAAGTGGTACTAATCAGGCAGAAACCCATTAATAATTCCTTCTTCGCGCTTTCTCTGAAAAAATTGTTGAAATTAAAAATGGGCCCTCGGTAATTAAGTTAAAAGAGTGTTAAAAGTAATTTAAAAGAATTGTCCTAATTTACTACTTCCCCTTTCGTGGAACATAATGGAATTTCCAGTTGAAATGTTGAAAAGTGGAACTTGATTTTGTAGAATTATATAAGAATTAAGAATTGATTGTTGAAAAATTTGCAGCAAGGCAGTACATATTATTGCTTTCCACTTTTTCATCAATTTGTCTCCTCCGTCTCATCAGTCAAAATCTTCCGTGAGCCCGATATTATGTCTTAATACATGATATAACCTAAACATGGTCTGAAAAAATCATCTGCACCCCGAGGGCAGTATTACCTAATGTTTATTTCACTGCTTATAACAACCATTAAATATCCGGCTCGTCGGGATATGGTATCTTTCAAACAAAATATTGTAAGAAAACCAACCCCTGTTCTGCAGAGGACTTTCCGACATGATATATCACGGGGATATTAAGGGTAACATTTATGTACATTTCCTTTGATATTTTAACTATATAAATGATATGTGTCGTTTCGGCTTTTTTATTGTGTTTGTTCAAATCTTCCTCCGGCGCCGGCTAAACATTTTTATTTATTCTCCCATTTTTGAGCGCTTTTCTTATTTCCATTAAATCGATAATTGTATTTGAAGATCGGCCCCCTACACTTTGTAAATATTTACCAGCAAAGAACTCATTTATCGTAACGTTGTTAAGAACCGTGGGCTGTTGATTTTTTTTAATCTTGAAATGCAATATAGATTAAGTCAAACTTTTAATTTAATTTCATTTTACAGATGCATCATCCAATTCAAATGAAGCCCGCAGATAGTGAAAATCGGAATGGTGAGTATAAATAAGATATGAGAGGTTTTTTCAGATTTAAATTGTTTAAGAAATACATATATTCGGTGTCGACTTGCGTGTCAGTTTCACTTGTATTTGAAATCAGGGCAACTATAGCCGAATTGGAATAACATTTAAAAAAAACTAATAAAAAAGGTCAAACAATAATTTATTTGAGCACGAAAAGGTACTTTAAACTAAATTCTTTTGGTATATTTTCGAAACAAAAATATTCAAATCATTCCATCTTGAGCGTGTCAAACTAATTCTTTTAAGCCGTGGGGTAATTAATTCTAAATATAGTTAACGAAATTCCCTACTCTAAGAAGCTTAAAAGGCTCAGAGCTTATCCTTGGAAGCAACGAATCACTTTCTCACCCTCCCGAGGAGGTAAAAGTAGAAAGGTTCTTCTGCATATTACTTCAAACTTCGAAGCAGTGCACATTTATGTGTATGTTATACTTCCTGCGCACATATACATATGAGTGTATAGTTTTCTTGAGTGCTTATGGATCACCTCCCCCTTTGGTGGTCTATCCCGTCCAGAAGTGGAGGAATAATAAAACACACGATTACCGGACATTTGAAATGAATTTATGGTGACAGCGCAGTGCTTTGGGACTGCTATTATTTATTTTTTTTCCTCCCTTATACTTCCACGGTAACATATTATCCCCAGAATCAAATCCTAAGCGAAAAGTAGCTTTTTCGGATATAACACGAAATTGATTTTGGTTATTTACGACCATACCTGCGTTCGAAATATATGAATAACCGCAACAGAAAATATAGCCACATAAAAGTAAAGTACGGCTAGTAATGGCCTATTGATTAGGTGGACGGGTGAGAGCCGTAGACCCAGAAATAAAATACATCACCGGTGGAAGGGCATTTTACCAGCAAAAATATTCCCCAAAAAGGCGTCAAACCACAGAATTATTTTCCAGTTATCGGCTTTCAAGTGAGATGTGCATGAGTGTGTATAATATTGTCCTAGGATTGAACTTTACTCCCAGGATTTAGTTTTTATCCGATGGAAATTCACTAAAGGGCTAATGAAAAAAAACCCAGTTAAAAAATCTGTTACCCGTAGCATACTATCAAAAGCGGTCATCAATCTGTAAATTAATTTCGAGATTATGTTGAAAAGTAAGGTCGCAATTAATAATCCCAATTTTCCGGTTGCCCATTATCACCAATCAGCATTATCAGCAAAGTCATATTTCACATTCATCCCGAAGATTAAAACGGATGTTTCCTTTAGGGCTTTCCAGTTAAAAATCTTGGAATACATATTGTTAATGCTTATTTTTGTTTTATTTAATTTTAATTAAAACGAGAATGTGGGAATTATTGCTGTACACCACATTCAATTAATATATTAAATTTCATTCATTTTCACGTCTGCTATCAGAAAACGCTGAGCGTGAAAACCACCGTAAAACTTCGAGATAAGTTCACAATATTAGTTCCACGAAAGCATTGTTTATTTTTTATTTATAGGGTGTAAAATGATTATGCGTTCCTACAAAAGTTCTTGCATTATTTTTAATTTCCCTAAACGAGGGAGAAATTGAATGCTTCAAGAGTGGAACAAAGTTTCAAGTGTTCTACATTAACTTAAATAAATTACAAATGCATTTCCTTAGGAACGCTGTCATCTATTCGCCGCTCGGCTAGCCACAGTCGGAGTGCGGAATCGTGTTCCCATAGGGGTAATCATATTGTTCCTCTGCGAATCGGCAGCGCGGTGCATGTAAGTGTCAATCAGACAAGAGGAATTACTCGATCTGCAGCTGAAATATCGCAATTTGGTACTAAATAAAGATCTTGATTGAAAATAGATTTCAGTTCGCCAAGATAGGGACAGCCATCCTTCTATTTCTTTTCAACTTTTCTTTTTGAAGGAAGCCCGTCGATAATTGAAATGTATTTTTAACCAGACACAACGTTCGTTAATGACGAAACGGCTCACTATTTTTCCCTGTATCGATTTCAAATGCAAAATGGAAGTGTCGTGAATCAAAAAGTACTCAACACTTATGTGAAAACTGTGTGTGCATATTTTTACAAAAAAGAAAAAAAGGAGGAAAAAAGTTCATTTGTGCGAAATCAGTGCCTGCAAGTAAAATGAAAAATAATACTATTGAAACAAGCAGCTTGCCCATCTCGGCGCAAGGATTATCAAATTCCCACAAAACATATCCATCGATCAATGCAGCGTACTGGTCACCCTCGCCGAATCCATCACCGTACATTGTGCCAGGTATTTCAAATTGCTTCCTGTCTTGAAACGGAATGTGATCGAAAGTGCTACTACCAGTGCCTGCGATGCCTGCTACGTGCTTGAGAGGAGTTTTTCTCTGTTTTGCTTTTTTGGTAGAGAGGCGACATGCAATATATCTATATGTATGTACATACATATGTTGTTTTCGAAAATTCCTCTATATCGGGAATGTAAACAGAAAAGTGAAAGAAATCAAATATTGCACAATGACTCCAACCACATTTAAGTTCCATAAAAACGCAATTATTTTTTAACCGAATATTTACCGGAGTGGAAAGAATGAAACATGAGGAGTCGCGCTACTCACGGTTGCTGGGGTGTTCATGACAATGAATTATGTTTTCTTCGTGTATCAAGGTGCTAAAGTTACATGATACAACCCAAACTACTTCCTAGATTGACGCGGCTTTACATTACTGATCTGATGGATAACTAGCGTACCTTTACAGAAAATTCTATAATTGGTTTCTAAATTTACTGGCTGTTTCATTCCCGATGTTACGCGTGTTATTCCCCAAAGTAAGCATAGTCGGTAAACATGGAACCTTGAAATTGATCTAATTCTCTGCCTTCAATACGAAATCATAAGCAAATGTGACTAACAATAACCTATGCACATAATTAAATCACTTCGAAATTATTGAGAACTTGGTATTAAGATAAGCTCCCCTGAAGTCCTCACAGAATTTAAATGTCATGTTTGAAGGACGGAGGGATTTAGGAGATAGGTACAGCAATCAGTCACAGAATAATAATTCGCATTTACACATGTACATTGTACATTTATTTGGGGTTAGAATGAAATGTCATAGAAAGATAATAAATAATTTCCTGAATCTGAAAATTTCTTCTATATCTGCTGCAGTTCTGGGTCTACAAATACGCGCATATAGCTGCAGGTTTTATGTAACATGAATAACCCTTGTCCGTTCAAGCAAAGAAACTAAATAAAAACTAATTTCGAGTTACACTTCGAATGCAGGTCTATTAATCTCCTATACTTTCAAAAATTCCAATAACATCGGTACTTCATTAATTCTTTTCCCCGTCGGAAATTTAATTCTCGAATTTATGAAGTATTAGTTTTCATTCATGAACTTTCGCAATAATGGGACTCTATTCAGGTAACATGTGCGGTAGTGATGCAATGCATTCTTTATCAGCAAAATACAGATTACTTCTAATAAAAAGTTTATTAAAAGCAACTCGATATTCGCTCTGAAATGCACACAAATTATTTGCAGATTTCGGTATCTCCCGCTAGCAACATGTTTTATGCATGAATTCAAGTTGCGTTCGCTTCAAGTATCTTTAAATTTAAAAACAGATTTCAAACTTTAAGTTAAAGCTGAAAGGTTTCAAAAATACCATGGCAAGTTAAACAAAAACGTTCGAGACAATAAGTTGACCATACAAATACGTCTCTGAGTGAAATTTAATGCTGACCTCAATTTGTATCAAGCTCAATTACTGCAGAACTACAAACATACCATAACCAAGTTGACCTCGTAAATCTCAAGAAGAGAGAGAGTTTAATCCTTGAAAAATCTTCTGATTAAAAACTTCAATACAATGAGCTTAGTAACATTCGCAGAAGTTCACTCATTCTTCCCTTAGAATTTTAACAAAATATTCCGAGGAGCTGTGGAAGTATAAATTCTTCTTTTCTTTGAAGTGACGAGAAATATATACTTCTTAAGGGCGTAATAAAAAGGATAAATAAAATAAGTTGGTCGCATTGAATTTTAAGAGGATATGAAACTTTGCGAGAACAGGACTTTGGTAATTTAAACTTTTATTGGAGGTCTCCTCCTCCATGCGCAATAATAGTGCGGGTCAATAAAACTCTGCAGATATTGTCTTTCCAGCGCGCATTACTTTGACACTCAATTGCTTCGAGAGTGTGCATAATCCTGAAATTCATGCATGGACAAAATTCTAGGGTTCCTCCCCATCAAGGACGAAAATAATAAAAAATTGAAAGTACCACGGCATGCCGTATCTGAACAGCCAACTGAACCTAATTCAACTCGAGAATGCATTTGTAAGCTGCACCGAACTTGGTGTTTATATGTTTACGTTGCAAAATATATGTTTGCAGGGAACCTGAAATTAACTGCTACAATTGTCAATATTTTCCCCACTCATATCCAACATCTAAACAAAAATTCATTTATTCACATCCTTTCATTATAATATTATAAAAGTGTAATTTTTGGAAAAATACTTTAGTAGGTAACGACAAATTCATGGAGGGAATTATGTACTTAAATTTGAAAATCTGTCAAATTGAGCATAACAAACCTTCAATTAATTTTATTTAACTTAACATTTATGCAATCAAATACTTTAGTTGATTGTGTGCAAATTTATTAATCAAATTAATGAGTTCACATAGTAAAATTCTTTACGGCTAGTAAAACTGTCGACGTATGTATACTTGAACCCCAAATGAAAGTTGTTGTAATTAGTGCATTCTGTGTTCGTGTTAACCTGCTCTTAACAATTATTTTGTGTTTCAGAGCGTAAGCTTTTTGTGGGTATGTTGAACAAAAAACTTAACGAAAATGACGTCAGGAAACTGTTCGAAAGCCACGGGACGATAGAAGAGTGTACAGTGCTGCGGGATCAAAATGGGCAAAGTAAAGGCTGTGCTTTTGTCACCTTTGCGACAAAACAATCTGCGATATCAGCAATTAAAGTAGTAAATGGCTTAATCGATGTCGAAATTTGTATTGCCTCATAACCACATTAATTTCAGGCTCTGCATCAGAGTCAAACTATGGAAGGATGTTCCTCGCCACTTGTTGTAAAATTTGCGGACACGCAAAAGGAGAAGGAACAAAAGAAAATGCAGCAGATGCAAGCTAATCTGTGGAATTTGGCTGCTAACATAAATATTCCTTTAGCCCAAACGGCAACGACTGTGACAACTCCAATCCTGCCAAACCCACCTCAACAAGCTAGTCCTGTTCTGGGAGCAGACGCCATTACTCCTGCATCGCTGCAACTTCTGCAGCAACTTCAAGCTGTGGGCCTTCAGCAACAATTATTGCAAGGTAAGTGTGGGCGCACTGTCTTGGTGGAAATGTATTTAAAATCTTTTTTTGACTTGAACAGGTATCGGTGCCCAAACGGCTACGGACACCGCAACAGCCGCAGCTGCTGCAGCTGGTCTTCTACCTCCGATGACTGTACAAAATTTAGCTGCAATTGCAGCCATGACGCAACCTTCATTAACAGCCAGTGCGGCAGCACAACCTGCAAGCGCGCAACTATCAAACGCAGCGGCACTTTTATGTAAGTTCAGATTTATCATTTTACTTCTAAGTTAAGCACTCACAAAATGAAGCCCTCCACTCGCAAACAATTTATCCAGGACACTCAGGAAGCTGCTATGGGGTTTGGCCCTTAACGATAATGTATTAACGATTTTTATTTAGATAGGCCAGGCCAGGCTACCCAGATAGGGTTGCAAAACCCACAGCGATTAAAGATAAATTTATGTAAACCAATATGCTGTACAAAAATTATTTTAAATTGTGGCATACTGCAGACTTACCTTAGGGATTATTAACTGGTTTTATGATCAAAAATTCTTATTTTCAAACAAATTCAGCAGCAAAAACATAAGACATTTTACATAGTACGCCGACTCCCCACCCTCTTGGACCCTTCCCAACAATCCCAACTTTTCAATATCCTTTCCCGCCTCAACATCCTTTCTCTGCCATAGATTAGTCTCTATCAAATAGGAAATAAAAATAAGGAAAACGAAAGTAAGAATAAAAATACGTGAAGTAGTAGCTAGTTTTAGTTTAGTTAGAATTATGTAGTTTAGTATGCGCCATATGGGCCTGGCACCCGAGTTCGCTTAATTAGATTAGGGTAGTGATTGCATTACTCCCTTATTATACATAAATAAATAAATTTTAGTACGGAAAATAATTCGTACTTAATCCAAATACCGTCTGAAATCAATCCGAATACATACATACCAATATTTGTTTTGTACCAAGGAAATTTGAAAAGTCTGCTAAATGAAAAAAATAAAATGTTTAATCTATACTTATTTGATTGATTACTACAACTTTTTCCATTTGGCAGACTATTCGACTTCCCGTTGTATTAGTTTTTATCAACCCAGATGAGAGTTTTAAAGAAAATTTCTCTATTATTTAGGTCTGTTAGGGAAAACAACTAATTCAGGTGAGAACAGTTTCTAAACGCATCTACTTTTCCTTACAATTAACTTTTATTAATTTTGTTTTATGCTCATGAGGCATGCCAAATTTTTTTCATCTGCATGCTTTTTGTGCAATATTAATCGCTAACATTTTACTGATGCACTATGACCACTTTTATTGCATTTATTTATTTTTCTTTTGTAGGATTGTTAGGTAATTATTTATTTAATTTGATAGCTGCCACCCTGGAAAAGTTTTGAAGTTTATATTTGTATGGCACAATACTCGCAAAACTTTTCCGTGGTTTTTACAATTAAAAATTTATTCTGAATTCGCTATGAGTCTCATGATACCCCAACCGATGCAATTGACGTGGCATACGGGTTCCATGGCACTCACCTTGTTAAGCAATTTATTAGATGTTTGTTTAAGAGTTTCCGTATTATATACATATTATAGGGACACAGACAACGGTACATTTTGGTTTCATATGTTTCGAGAAAAAAGAAAGTTTAATATAAGTATGTATTATAGTTATATATTTTCTCTATATAATGTATAGGCTAGTACAGCGCATTTGCACCAAATCAAGCTCTAAAAATCCTATAACAAGATCTGATTCAAAATCACAAAACCAGTCTAAAAATAAGCCAGGGAAATAATCAGATTGTAATTACAGCCATGTAATGTAATGATCCAATATAACTCGACGTTATCGCCGGCGACCGTCTGAAGTGCAAAACTTGCATTAAAGGAAGATTTCGTCCAGGCCACAACATGTTAAATTTTTCTATATAATTACGTATGAGATGCCGCTTGGAACACGGCCAAGCCGGGAAGGAGGAACGAAATTCGGCGAAATAGCAGTCTGGCAAAGGAATTCACATTCGAATCAATAGAAAATTGTCATTCCAGGGTCATATCACGATAGAATGCTCGAAGCCATAACAGTTCAGATTTAGGACTAACTGGAGGGCTACTTAATTTGATGAAATATTAAAAATTCCTCCGGGCAATTTATTCCTTCAATTCGCTACTACAAAGCCCCGGAATAAAAGTAGAATTTCATTTTGGCCCGTGAAGAAGCATAAAAAAATTGGAGGATTTTATGAGAAATAAATTCCATTTTATGTGCTCCGATACACCTTTTAACCCAAATATCATTCCTTAATACGTTTTTTCTTCTCCTGCAGACGCTGTAGTTTGGCCGTCTGACTTCGGTTCGACTTTTTGCCTTTCAGAGCAGTTTCATAAAAATTACATCCCGGACTTTCCAGCTTTCAGTAAGATTTTTCTTTCCTTTTCGTATTCCCCCTCTTCTGTATGATTTTAAAGTAGTTCTAGTACTTTGCCGGCGCTTTCTTAACGTTCTACTCAACTTTCTTATGATACATGGGAAGTTTCTTATTTTATAAGGTTCTTTCGTATTCAGAACGAAATTGAGTTGGTACGTTCGTTTTTCCGGTTCGCTTCTACAGCAGTAATGAGTGAACTTTGTGAATTTTATAAACAAGAAATGAAATTATCCCATACACTTGTGGCACGGTTCTTTGCATGCAGAATTCAGCTCCTTGCTCAGCAGTTTTGTTGTGAGCCTGAGCCATGATAGATGACCTCATGAATTTGTTCGGATTACTAATTTTACTTTGTTTCGTTTAATCTAGGGTCGGATCCTAATCCATTAACATCAGCGTATGTGTCGACGACCACAGGATTACCTCAATTTGGTAGCACTACTCTATCTACTTCACCCCTGGCCAGTGTAGCACTCACCACAGCCGCAGCTGCTGCCGCTGGAAAACAAATTGAAGGTAAATTAATCTAATGTTCCAGTGTGCTGTACGTTCATTTACATAGTGGAGCGTAAGTACCTACATGATGTGTGCATATTTTCGATATTTGCTTATAGTGAGTTCGGCTCCATTCGTGCTCTGCCCTCTCCTTGTAATCCGAGGATATTCCCAGCTTCCTGCCTGGTATAAAATAATTATCCTGCTGAAAAGACAAAATGATGGCCCTTCTACCTTCGCGTAAAAATAGTGGTGTTAGTGGCCTTCCAGCTAACTATTAACTTTTATTGCGGTTGCGAATGCTAATTGCGCTCATAAACAATAAAAAAGCTAAAGGTGCTTTTTAATGATATTTTCGCCAAAAATGCTGCTGGAAATAGCTTTCCGGAAATTGCAGAGCACCGCAACGTCATAAGGCTTTGAGAATCAAATTGAATTCCTACTAATTATTAAAGTAGAAATTATACTTCTTCAAATATACTAATGGTGGTACAGGGCAGCAGTAACAGAAATAAAGTTGGGAATAGATTTAAGGCGACGTTTAATTGCCTCGCGATGAGTCAGCCCTTCTCATGAGATATCGATTATTACTTATTTGCGAAAGGGCCGTTCGTCTGGAGACATCAACAAACAAATAAAGAACCGGCTGATTCAGCGAAAATGTTATTTCTCACTTTTTTTCTGTTCCACAGTATCAGCAGGAAACTAGAATAGTATTTTTGTATACATTTAATGTTTAATATTTCCTATAGCGAAGTTAAAACTTAAGATCCAAAATAAAAATAGTAAACAATTAAAAAAGGTAGCCTATGTCACTAACAGGCGAACCAACGATTATATACACATGAGATCTAGTAAGGATACTTAGGCATAATAAAAAAAAATATTTTATTTTTCTAGAATATAAATTTCACTCTTATACAAGTACTCCGAACTTTGTTTACAACATCCTAAGCTTTATTAATAAAATATGTATCTCTCAAATAGGCCGCAGAAGATATGAACTTAGTTTTTATTACTTGAATTGCGTGAGTCTCCTTTTCATCCTTCTACTCCAACCCTATCCAAGCGAAACGTAATAATCTCCAAAGCCGCTGTTGTCATTTTCAAAAAATAATCACTTTTGGGCAAGTTCCCTGTAAATGCAAAAGTAATCTAAATGAAAATTGTGAAATGGTTTATGCAATTACGTTGCTCCATTGGCCAGCCTCCCCATTGAGGGCGAATTTAAACATTCCAATATACATAATATCCTCGTGAATTGAATTGCGGCTCGGCGTCATTTGCTCAAATTGCACGATTTGTGGAAAATTCAAAAAGAAACAAAATTCACATTTTGAGACAGAACGTGGTCTCACCGGAAATTTTAAAAAGGAAATAATTTTAAGCATCTGAAGAGTCAATATTGGGCCACCAGCACATCCATCATCCGAGTGCTGGCAGGAAAGCAAATATCTTCAATTTTTTCCTCAAATATGAAAATTCCAGGATATCGCAGAAAGGAGGAAAAGGGGTTGACCGTAAAAAATGATTTCCTCAATTGCATTTATATCCCTTTCCGTTTTTAAAGTCGGAACATCCGCTACAGAAGTCTCGTCCGTAGGAAAATGTCTTTCACATGTGGCCCGGATAGCCCCGGAGCCTTCTTCCGAACTGCGACGCCTATAGCTGTGCGCCTGTGAGCGCTGCTGTGTTGACATTTGCGACTACTTGGAATAATATTCTCATTTTTCATCGTTTCAGGTCCAGAAGGATGCAATTTATTTATCTACCATTTGCCGCAAGAATTCACCGACACGGATTTGGCGTCGACCTTCCTTCCGTTTGGGAACGTGATTTCTGCCAAAGTGTTTATTGATAAACAGACGAACTTGTCCAAGTGCTTCGGGTTCGTCTCCTTCGACAATCAGGACTCAGCGCAGGCCGCTATCAAGGCGATGCACGGTTTTCAAATCGGAACAAAGCGACTTAAAGTGCAACTCAAGAAGCCAAAAGACGCGTCGAAGCCTTATTAGGTAAGATCTGCATAATTAGATGAGCTGATCTTTGTCGCTTCTAGCTTTGCCTTCTTGCCTCCTCCTAGATTCCAGAGCCACTTCGCAGGCTTCTCCCGTAGTGAGCCCGCCGTACTTTACTTACTCACATTACACCTAGCGACATTTTGTACATATGGCTGTTACACGTCACTCGGTGTTTGCTTGAAGTCCTTGAGTAGTGGAGTAGTATGTAGAAATGTTGTCTTCGCCTCCAGTTTTACTTGCTTTTGTAGTACAGTTGTCTAGACCGAACCGCGGACTATTGTTCGATAGTCCATTCAAGATTTCTGTTGCAGTGGTTATCGCAGAATAAAAAATTTTTGGGCTTTTAAAAGCTGCAAAACTTTTTTGTTCCACTTTTGCCACTGATTTGTTATAAATCTATCTTATCTATATTTTTCTGCAATTGTATTGTAAAGAGGACAAAAAACTTTGCACAACATCAATTTTTTAGTTCTAAATTTTTTGCCAATTGTTGCTACTGTGATGCGATAACTGCTCTAGCAGAAATCTTGAGCAGACTTCTGGACTTACTTTTCTTTTAAAGACTATGATTTGTATAAGCTTGTTAGGCTTTGTTTTTTTTCTTTTGATTTTAATTTTCCTACCTACTTGTTAAATATCGTACAATACGAATTATTGTTGACTGAATTTCGAGAATTAAGTTATGTTAGAGACAACTATGTGTGTGCAATGCCGGCAGCCGAACGTTACGACGAACACTTGTTAATACTATCCGACCTGAATTAATTTGTTTTAGTATGTTTACATTTTAAATTCGAAACATTATGCCCAGCGGAATTGTGTTATGTTCATACACACTGTGCTTACTTTCTAACATTGTATAGAAATGGAGTTTTATTTTGTTGAATAATAAAAATTTTCAATACACATTTTCTGTCTTAGCGTTTTGTGTTGCTTTTATCCTTTCCCGCTTCTTCTTTCGTTGCATTTCCTCAGCGCTTACGTATTTTTTATTGTTGTTCGAATTTTATTGTAGTTGATGAACAAGTTACACGCCGTCAACATATTTGTAGAAATTATTCATTGCGCTTTATAAATGTTATGCTATTGTATCATTGCTTTCTACATTTTTAGTGCAAAATATTTTTAAATTTGTGGCATAAGTTGTTTACAATGATTTTTTTAGCTTTACAAAACTATATAAATCGGTTACATATATACCTGAAGCGCATTAATGAATTAAAATAATGCGAGTTGTTAGCATGTTTGGTCTCACTTTATAATTTTAGACTTTGATTGTGGCAGGTATATACCTGTATGTAACTGAAGTATGAACAATTTAACAAAGCATTAATCGTAAATCATTTATATTGTATTGATAACAAGCAGCTAAATTGATTAGTGATTTTTACAATATTAAAAAAAAAAGAGTTGCATTTACAATATTTCAAAAAAAAGAGCGTACATTCAATACAACCGACAGCCCACTCTCTGCCCCCTTCAATTGAAAAGAAAGCAGGTCAAGGACTTGATTTTCAGTTAAAGAATCCATCCAAAGAGGCTCATCCTTCGAATTTCGAATCGATAGTCAATGTATTCCTGCTGAAGTACTTCCTTCAAAAACTCTTACTGTGAAGCTCAGGTGCTTTCATATCCTTTCATCTCTAAATTTTATTCTCTTCTTGTAAGGTCAAGAAGACCATCGGTGGCCATGGATCGTTCCAATTTAATTTTTTGTACTAGTTGGCCTAAATGTGCACTTTCAAAGACACAGCTTTGTGACTTAATGAACACGTTATTAGCAAAGGCTTTAATTTTCAAATAGTATACAAGTACGCAAAAAAGTTGGTCCTTGATTGCGCATTGCTCAAATGAATGAATAGGTAACTTCCTGAGTCCTGAGAGAAATCAAAGAAAATAATTATGATTAATTCAGTTACTCTAGAGTAAACTATAAGATCGCGCGTCACTCTAAATAAAATTTTACTCTTCTCCGTTTCCTTAACCCAATTTTCGAAATATGTACTTTGAAGTTGCGAAAATCTCTAATGAGATGAGCACAGGAGCCATATTATAAAAATACCAGAATCCAATTAAGCCACCGATTTGAAAAGATTTGCAAAGGAGCTGCAATTTCACTACACCAATTTGCAGCGCTCCTGAGTAATCACCTACTTAATTACGCTGGAGCAAATAACGATCAAAGAACTCCAATCTGAGATATTCAAATAGAAAGAAATCAACGAAATTAACTTTCATGGGCCAATTTAAGGTATTAAAGCTTTTAATCTGATGAACTCAATTTTGTTATTAATTTAGGGATAAGTCCGACTCTTCCGACCCCCGCTCCCCAAAAATTTCATAGAATCAGGATCAATAATCTGCCCTGCTACCCTTCACGAAGACTGGGCAAAGAAAGGCCCATAAATAACCCCATGGAGAAGTCGCTTTCTACTTCTGCCAACAATTTGCAGCGTACCTGATAAGGGTGCTCGAAGCAGGATGGAAACAAACAGCCGGGTATAATGCGAGGCACGATATAATCTATCTATCGGTTCGAGGATCGGACACATTTATCCGATTAATTAGAGACTTTTAAGACTGCGTCAAGGCGAGGCGTGTTTGGCCAGATGAAATTTCCCCATTCAATTAGCGACTCTCTTTAATTCCCTCCGCCGCAGCAGGTGTGCACGGTGCAGAGACGGCCGGCCAGGGCATCCCTCAAAACGCTGATGCCTCCTCGAATTTCGCCGTGCGGCAGACAAACTCAAACACTGCACAGCCCTGTTTGCTTTCAATTAATTTCGAAATTTTTAATTGACATCTGATACTCTGGGTCATCTACTATTCGCTGTAATGCTGTCAGCGATTTCCTGCCAGGTATGATTTTAATAAGCACCATAGCTCTGCACCCACGTATGCGCCAAATAATTGCAATTTGATACCCGATTCCTCGCAACTCGCAACTAAACCAACGGCTATTATTCCTGGAGACTAAAATTAAAGGCCTATAATTTAATGAGGCTCGCAGTCTGGGGAAGTAATCGCATTTGGACCTATCTGCGATTGTGGCAGACGCAGCGAGGGTCATAGTCATTAATAAAGGTCACAGGCGATATTTTGGCAAACTAATAATTTGCACGCTGGGCAATAACTCAGGTCTCCTACGCCGAAATTTTTCACAGTGATAAATGGCGAAAAAGTAAATAAAAATTATGCATGCAATTTTCATTCTTTTCAATTATTAAAATGATAAAAGTTCCGCTCCTCACTGCAATTAAATTACAATTTTTCACGATAATAACTCAAAAACTTGCTGATGAATGGTGCTCAAACTACTCCCGAGTTGTGTTTTATGTGTAGGCCGGCTCAGCTTCGGCTATTTCGAAGGGGACGGTGAATTTCGTGAGTAATTAAATTGCGGTGACCACAAAATAGCCAATTCTGCAGCAGTGCCCAATCTGTTAGCCTGCAAAAGCTGCCGTCGCATCGTCGCATAGGTCTCTTAAATCTCTCCTCTTAAGAAGACTGGAGAATAATTATTTGTTCGGATTTATCACTAGACTCATTTTTATTTCGTTCAAAATATTTTTCGATCATTCTGTTGGTTAGTTGCCGCCACAGAATATTTTCGTTTTACTCATGCATTTTATCATTGCATAGATTTCATTTCACGCATGTACTTGTACAAAAATTTAATACACTAAGTAGCTAACTGCCAGTTTCTTAATGTTTGCATTTGATAAAGTTCAGCATATTTTAAAAAAGGCCTGCTTCTTCTTAATTGCACATTCTTGAAATGGCTCTGTTTCTAATCGCCCTTTTAATAAACAGTGTTTCTTATTGTAGTTATAACTTGATTTGGAGCGGCTTTTCATTGTACTGTAAGAGCAAAAGTGTTTGCGGAATCAGAACCACGCTCTTTAAAGTGAAAACTCGCGGGTGGTAAGTTGCGAAAAATTAATTAAATTCTCTGAGCAAAAGAAATTATTCAGTTTGCAAGCAACAAATTTAAACTTTGCAGAATTTCCAGTTGTGAGCGACGATTTTATAGAATGAGTCGTGCAGCGCTTCCCTGTAAATACATCATCTGAGATTATCAGAAACTTTCCAAAAAACCATCTAAACCGCACTGACAAATCACAAAAATCTCATAGTGTACGTTATAAAGACGAAATAATATTAGATTAAATTTGAGAAAATTTGTAAATTTGGGGATTTTAAAAAAAAATGTAAGTTGTGCCACGAATAGATAATTTTTTTACAAAAAGAAGAAAAAAGTCAAAAAAAAAACCAAAGCATAAAAACTAAAAAAAATTAAACGAGGAAACAATGTAAAATTTTCAGATGTCCAGTATTAAAAATTTCATCAATTATTAGGAATCGGTTTTTAGTTCAGGGCTCTGTACTTTCGCTGTTATTCTTTTGTTTTTATTTCGTCCGAACCAAATTTAGTTTACTGAGGTCCGTGTGACAAGGGGAATTTTGTAAGTATTATCTCAGTCAAAAATTAGCGTAAAGAAGTAGTGCCAACAAAATTCAACCTTCATATTCAAGTTTTGAAATGATTTTGAGAAAGGAACTGTTTTAAAGAGCAAATCTTGAATGAAATCGTTTATCCAAGAAATTCTTAGTGGTATATTCGCAAAGCGATTCAAGTGATAGCGCACAGTACCATATGTGATAACATTTTTTAACAATTAAGAATCCTAAGTGGGAATACTACTGAACAAAGAATGCTTCAAGTTAGTTAATTTTGAAGTTTTTTATTAAATTACCAGTTTTTGTTAAATGGAAACCTATGTAAATTTTTAAAAGTTTTTGACATTGTTTTAAATAAATGCTACTTGACCAGCCTGGAGCGGCGCCCTCTCTTTTCTGCCCAAAATACCCTGATTTGTCTTATCGTTTACTACTTTATTGTTGTTATTAGTGTTTAACTCGTAAATTGATGCATTAATTTTTTTATTTTTTTATGTGTTCTAACAACAAATTAATTTCAAATACTTGACATTTTTGCGAGGAAATGTTTGCTTATTTAAATCTAATAGATGCTTATCTCCTTAAAAAATAATACAAAGTCGACTTAAGGATTTTTAAAGAGTAGCAACTTATCCCGTAGTCCGAAACCACTTATTGTATTTTTTCCAATTTTGGAAAATTGCAAACATTTAAGACATAATTCAAACTCAATGATTAATATGTAATCACTTAACATTCGCCCCGTTTTTTCGATGTTAATAATTTGCCCCAATTTCTTGCCCATATGTTGTTTAAACTCGCAAGTCTATTTTGCAAGTAATTAGGTTGCAATATGTATCTCCTTACGTTTATCTCAGTTTGTTAGGGCAGTCATAATCGCATCAAGTCTTAATTTGCTAGAATGACTGATGAGCGAAAATGGTGATAGTCCTGAATACAGCCATCAATCACTCTGCGTTACATGGGTCTAGCAGCATCCTCCTAGGACAGTGCAAAGATTGTAAAAACTTGATAAATTTTACGATTTCTTCCTGCTCACGAGACCTCAGCACACCGAAATGTATTTAGTTAATTTAAGTGAACCTTATGCGATTGTATTGCTTTGTCTGCCAAACGTAAACTTAATTCAATTTGTAATCTGTACCTGGTAAAATAAATCAATACTAATTGGAGTTCAGTTCGGGCGAATTCTAGTCATTTGTGCGCTTTCGAGTAGGCGGAATTGTGTGAGTTTAAGATATAAGTTTTCTAGCTAAACGAAATGTGCTAATATTTGTATGATACCTCTAGCAACTACGTACTTAGGTAGTAATGATTAGCTCTATTTTAAAAAAATCTCTAAACAATAAGAGAAAGCGAAAAGTCTGAGTCGAAATCACGCAAAGAGATTGTAGTTTTTTTACCTCGGTTGCTTCCTCTCACATTCATTTATTATATGTATAAAAGAAAAAAAAACAAAAAAGGCTGTGTGTATAAAATTTATTTAGATTATATATTGATATACAAAAACGTTCACAGAAAATAAATTTTTAAGAAAATTTGAGATTTGTGGTTTGATTTAAATTTTATGGCGTTTTGGTGTTGTGCCAGCACCAACGCGAAACGGTTCGAAGAGCATTCGAAATAATTGAGTCCATTCACCCAATTAGGTATCGATTGGAAGAGGAAAAAAGCATTTGAATTTATGGCCGAAGGTAAATTTTTCATCAAAAACAATTATCCAAATGATTCCTCCGGTCACGTGTGTGGTCGAAATCCGGGCAGCATTAATTTTTTAATTCTGGAAAATTAGCAACCGTCCGTATCGATCTTATTTAAACGTTCTGCGGCCACTCGGCTGTGCGATTGAAAGCGTTAAGCTCCAGTAATTGCGGGGATTTATTAAAAAACGGAAGATTTAGGCAAAAATATGTTGGAAGCAATTATATGTATTGCATCCTCCATTGACATACATAAATTCTTTAATTACGACACTTGCAGTTTTTGAAAAAGTCGTTTAAAGAATTATTGGTATACAGGTTTTCGTTGCCTAAAAGTTGCAGCAATTATCTAACAAGGTTTTCGAATTTGGTAATAGAAAGCCGACAATAATATTTCTATAAATTATAAATTTGTATAGGTATTTCTTTAATAATAAACTAAGACCGAGGGTTTATTTTTTTCGAATGTAATTTCAACATCATTTCAATCATTTCAAATCAAACTAGCTGTTAAATGTCAAGATAAGTGTGCCATTTCTTTGAAAGTGTAATTTCGACTATCCAAATATGAATTGAGTTTTGTTCGGATTAATAATTATCGTAATATCAAAAGGCACACGTTATTGACATTTAGATATGACGATAGATGAAGATAAAGGTAATTTTATTTACTTAGAATTTTCTATTTGCTAAGTGTCAATCAATTGAAAAATTCTGTCACATGAAATGATTGCTTTTAAATTCATCATTTCGTAGGTACGTTGTTTTTGAAAACGAAATGATTGAATTGATATCATTTCACTCGAATTGCCACAGGGCCTTAACTTAAATTCAATTAAACTGAATAAGACTAAACATATAATAAATATTAATTGATGCTCTTTCACGGATACGAACAAATAACTTGTCCGGCTTTTCATTATCCTTTTAAGCTTAAGTGTGTTGGAGGTCGATTTAGAAATAATTTCTAACGAGAAGTGGGAATGAGAGATTAAAATAAATAGCATTACGGCTGAATTTGTTGAATCGCAGTATGTACATACAAATAGCAGACCGGCGGGGACAGACAGACCATAAGTATGTGTATATCTTCGAATCCTCAATATCCTGTACATCCTTAAAGCTCCATTAAATGGACTTTCAGCTTTAGTTAAACATTAAGTGCCAATTGGAGATATTGCTTTAAAGTTTAATTAGATTTAATTCAACACAGCTGGAATGATTAATTCTGACCACTCAGTTTGCACAATCCCAGCAGGAAGTCATCGAAGAATGCACTTACAATTAGACAAGTAGCCAGCTTTAGCCCCGCATCTACCCGCGCCGTGGTCCTCAATATTGCGATATTGCGTCTATAAATGTGTAATTAAACTTCTTCGGCAAGATTGCCAACAATTGATTGCGTTCGAACGAAAGCTGGGCCGCATAACCGCACGCCCTATGTGTGCAGACCTCCGTTTTGATAAGGCATTCAATTCAATTATTGGAGGCTCTCTTCAGGCACAAATGGTCGGAACAAAAATTAATGAACCAAATAATTTTACAATTCCGGAACGATATTTCATAGAAATTTCATTAAAGCGAAAATTATATTCGCCGACCAGCCAACCAAATGATTTTCGTAATTGAATTTTCCTGTGGAATTCTAATATAGCCCTCGCCCAGGACGAGAGCCTTTTCACACACAATAACCGACAGAACTTGGGCAAAGTGGCTTGGATTTTATGAAGAGTCTCTCATATTAGTCGTTAAGAGATTTCGGATTTGGCGGAGACATACACCACGGCAGCTATTTCTATCGCATGTGAACCCGTTCGCCGTTGGGGACCAGAAAGAAGCGCACATTAACGAAGGATTTCCAACACGACAATTCCCAACAGAAACCAGAAATCCCTCTTTGGTACTTATAATCCTCTGCCAGATGAATCTGCGAACAATTTACGTCGAACGTATACTAAGGAGATTAGCAAAGTTTGTAATTATGTTGGTAATTGATTAGGTTCGAACAACTAACTTGTAATAAGATTATTGGGCAGGTTAAATCCGCCTGACACAGAATGTTTCTATTCAAGTATGAAATTGAATCGATTCGGGCACATGTAGCACTAAGCTCTTGGGAAATTTCACTTCTGATACGAATTCGACCGGCTGGGGCATTGTCAGACCGCAAATATCTCTGTTGGTGACTCCGGAAGAAAGATATCGAGTAATTTCGCCAGGTAATGTGTTTGCACGGTGGATCTTCGATCCACGCTAATACCCGTACGTGATGGCTGAAATGAGGTATTTGCAAAGAACACGGTGTTCCTCCAGGAGAGGATTTTGTCCCGATTTCCGCAGAATAAGCCATTAACTTTGTTATAAAAGTTAAATCACTCTTTTGAACTAATTTCTTTTCCACTTTTAGGGTTCCGTAGGCAACTAGGAAGTCAGTCAGTTTGTCTTTCTAATTACTATCTGTAATCCTTCCATCCTCCCTTTTACATATAGGCATATATTTAATAAGATGAAATTTTATATATGTATGTATGTAGATTTTAAACTTTATAATATAACTAAAGTAACGAGCCTTAAATAAAAACTATTGAAGTCAAGTACTTTTATCGCCCCATTAAAAGCTGCTGTCTCTCGGATTTATCTCACAAATAGATAAGATGCAGCTTCTAGGAGATTTCCAACATTAACGCAAAAACAAAACACAAATAAGGCGTTAATTCTTGGAGCGAGTGCTAGCAACTTACTGGGGATAATCTCTGGCAATGTTCCAGGAGGATGAAAGAGCGACGGAAATACGGCAATTATTGAAAAACTTTTGATATATGAAGAAATAAATGACAACATAAGTCCTGCATGGCACCAGGACGGAAGGCAGAAAGCTCAATAGTTTCTAAATGAATCCAGATTAAATCGCCGGACTCGTTTCAATATAAAAAGACTATGTAGGCCGACAGGTAGGGAATAAAACTGGTATTCGTATTCTATTCGGATGCGAGGCAGCTTTGCTCTTCGAAAATATACGAACGTGTCGTGCGACACCCTTGCACTAAATTCATGACCTGACCATCATGTGCATTAGCATAATTGCCCTTTAAAAAGTACTTATTGTTATCCTTAGTTCGCACGCTGTCTCATTTACATGCGGAAATGTTTATAATAAAATTAACATTCCCTGTTTAATTTGAAGACCCAGAGCTAATTGGGTTAAGGAGGGAATTGAGAATAGTATCAAATCAAGGAATAATATACAATAATAATAATAATAATAAACCCTTACGTGTATACAAGCCCCCTTTTTTTCGCCTTCAGATTTTCTCTTACTACACCATATCTAGAAAAAAAATTTAAAATTTCAGTAAACGTAATGGGTAGCGTCTTATATGAATTAAAGAAGAGCATTTTGAGAAAATATCAAAAATGATAGTGTCTGTAAGCTATTACAGAAAATTAACTAATCTTTATATTTTAGGACAGTTATCCGCTGCGTATATGGAATTGCATAGGAATTTGGTGTATCTTTTTCCTTTTTCTCCAATACGCCGCTTATATGTATATAAAAAAAAACATGCTCCGGATTTGGATGTTCCATAAAAGGTAAAATGTATTTCCTGGCCGATATAAATTATTATTGGCCTTCTTCTTTCAGATTTCGAATAAGCGTGGACTTCTGGTTGTTGCGAAAAAGTAATTACAATTTCCCAGGCCTTTATATTTGAAGAAAATCATAAGTAGGTAGGTACCTATACTCATGACCGGAAGGAAGTTATCGGTGAATTCTCGTAAGTACAATCCCCACTATCTTCAACGTTTAGGTTAAGTTTAAAGAGTTGGAGCCTTAAGATTTCCATTTTTTTTTCAGTATTTTTAGTTTTTAATTCAGTTCATTAGAGTTCCAGAAATGAACTTTGTTTTCTACGCATTGGTCCTTGATAGCTTTTGAAGCGTTAAACTTAAAAATAACATAAAAAATCTTTTTTTTTTTTTTTTTGCTTCTAAACAAAACCTTTTTCGTTTGAGTTTGAAATTTAAATTCATGATCATTCTTCACACTACCCTTTAATATAAAATATCGAAGTCGAGATAGATGAAATTATATTATTGTCGCACGCAAATGATTTAGAATGTTACAATTAGCATCCTAAACGTAATTGTCTCATAAAAACCAGATTTTCCGAGAGAACGAAATATTTCAAAAAAACTTGAAGAGAAAAAATCATATAAAATAGCTGATAAATGAGATTTCGGAATTTAAATTGTTTTCGTGTCCTTTTTTACTATTCCGCGGAGAAGTTCGCCCCCTAAGGCAGAAGACGTTAAACCGAGGGCAAACCGACAGATCCCGTGCTCTGCGCTGATTAATGATAAATCGGAAAAAATGAGCCGGCAATTCAATAATAAATTAAATCCGTGCTGCCACTGACTTGAATAAATTCGGGGCACACAAAACTGCTCATTTGAAATGATTCTAAAAGAGGAAGTGATGTGTAAAGCATCCCACAGGCCCATGCGACAAATTCGCCCGCCCGCCCACCCGCGCCCGAGTACGTGTTTACCGTACCCAAGTTACAAATCAGGTGACAATTTGTCTCAGGTGAGGGTTTGTCTCGGTCTCGTGCGCTGTGCAGGCTCAGATTAGCATGAATCATTTTTCTTCTGGTTCTAAATGACGGGGAAGCTCTTCATGCCCTGAAATCAAATTCGACGCCGCCCGGGCCCGGGGATGGGGCGACGTCTCACCTTTAGATTGAATTTGCGGGGGTGGCTTGCTTAGGCGGAATTTATATTGACAACGAATCTCCTCTCGACCTTCGGTGAGTTGCTGCAACACGGCATCACACCCCGGCTCCGGCCCCGGGCGCGCTTGATATTCAGGACACATTGCCATCATCCCGCTGTGTGCCGGAGCCGTTTTTTCTGCTGCTGATTTCTTGTAACTGCTGTTGATGGCGGATACTGGGAATTGGCGCGAGGGCTTTTGCCTCTGTCTTTTATTTCAATACGACACTTTTTAAAGCCTACATTTTATCGTAACAATAATAAGAAAACGTGCCATGAATAACGAATGGTAAAACAAAAATCTGGGGCTGTCTACCTTTCCGGAATCATGACGAGAGACAAATGCAGAGGCCCGTCCCGGCGCTTCTTATCCTTTTTCTAGTCTGAGGATGTGCTCCACCCGTGACAGACGGGAAGAGTAACTGGTTTTTAAGGGAAGGAAATGTCATTAATTTGGTCCGGAAATTTAGTTCCAGATCCATCTTTATACCACCTCCCTTTGACATGACCTCCTTCTACAGCGCAACTTTTCGAAATCATGAGTCGGAAGGTAAATCTAATTTGTCCTTGATTTGTGGGTACCTTGCCACAAAGGGCTCATGTGACGTGACAGGAAGATACAATGCGTAACAACAACGTGTCTCTCGAGCGAGTAGCGGGTGGAGATTTTTCGGTCACGAACCGAACTTTTTGACAAGGGCCATGCCCCACGAATTTAATTCTTGTCCTCTTAATTTGAATTTCGTTTGCATTTCGACGAAATTCCCATCCACCCGACTAATTACGTCATCGTGTGTCGCCAAAGAATGGATGCTAAATATGCAGCTGGGCTGGTGACACAGCATCCGACGAAGTCATCAAATTAACCATATTCAGCACATATCGCGATTATTGAATTAAAATCAAAACACACTAATTTATGCAGGCGTCTCTTTAAAATCCTGCTCATGCTATGAAAACTACGCGCCACATTAAAGGACCCGCTGACTTCACTTGCTCAATCCATCAAAAACTCATTTTCAGAATAGGATTTCCGTGTCTGTAATTAAAACCCTGAAACGTTGAACATTTGATTATGATGGGTTATCATACAAATTTTAAAAATTGCATGACTAATTGTACGAAAATATAAGCAAACTTATTCATTCAGTTTAAGAACTTGGGAACTTTATAGACTATTTCTTGATAGTCATAAATTTTACTTTTTTACGACTATTTCTTGGTTTAAATTACAAATGGGCCGTGGTTAACCTTTAGCCTAAAATCAATTTTCGTACAAACTGAGCAAAATTACCCGATAATTTTGAAATGGCAATCAAAAATTCGTTCTCTACTTCGTTTATCCCACAAATTCCACGCCTTATTCAAACTTTAACGATATCCCGATTGTCGTAACCTTCGTTTATTGTTTTTTAACTATTTTTAAAGAGTAAAAAAGAGGCCGTAAAAAATGCCCTATTTCAGAGAACAATATCTTGTTACGTTTTCCGGCATATCTATGACACACTTTAGTACTTAAAGGGTAAGCGGAAAATCCACAAATGAGCTATTGATCAAATATTGTAATTGTTATCAGGAGAACGAACCACATTTGCATTTTTTTGGGGTTTGGGATTTTCCAACGTTCGGGCTCATCAGGGACTTGGCATGGGCTTGTTTACCATTAGCCAGCACGCTAGCGCTGCAGCTCGAGATCTGCTTCGAAAATTCGACAATAAGAGCTGATTTACCTTTCCTTCCTTAAGACGAATTATTTATGCATTTTGCAAATTCGATAAAAGAAACTTTGTGTCCCTTCCGGTTGGGCAGGGGGTGCCATTTCGCGCTCCGTGCGGTAATTGCGCTGCGGATTCGGAAAAAAACTGAGGAAGGCCGCTGGCCCACCTCTGACATCTGCGTGATTATGTAAATATGGAGTGGAATGATGTTGTAATTTTATCACAAAGATCTAACGAGATTCTTATCACCCAAAGCGAGAAGCAGCTGCTTTCAGTCCTCAATTCAGTTAGCCAATCGATATTTTACCGTGAATTGCTTTTCCTCCGGGTGCGGAGCGTCACGTTTTAGCATCAAAAATGTTATCGCCCGTGATGAAGAGAGGGAAATGCAAATTTCAATCCCAGTAAATCCCGTAGTGCTTGCATAAAGCTGAGCCATCTTCGCCGCCCCACTTTCCACTGCCGGTAATTCTACCCACGTAAGTTACGCAGCGAAAAGTGGTGTCAACGAAATTTAATAAAACCCCGCAATTTACACAAAAGCTTTTGGGAAGATTTTTTAAAATAAAATGGTGCCGCCCGCCACCCAGTCAAAGTCTGAAAAGAAGAGACTTCTTCCGCCGTGACCCGTGGACCGATGCAAGGCCCGGGGCGAGCGGGGGAGGTGCGAACAGTTCGGGCGCTATGAGCCCGGAAGGGTCACGCGTGGCATGTTAAATCTCAGGTGCTTTTGCGAAAACTTTTTAAAGTTTACTAAATCTTCGATTCTAGCAAGTTTGAAAGTTTTTGCCGACGAGGGAAACTTCCCAAGAAAATTTAATAGAATAAAAATTCAAGCGGAACTGTCAACTACTTGTATGCGTCTCGTTATTTATTGGCGAGCAAGTGGAACTTTCCTCCAATTTAATTTGAGTTTTGGGAGCTCCTTGATTAGGACAGCTCCGGGAAAAATTATTTAAATGGCGCAAATTATGGATGTGCACGAGCAGGGACTTCTCAATATTGCTCCAAAGTTCCCTCAAAATTTCCTTGATGGATTCCTGTAAGAACGTTCAAATCGACTTTGAAGTTTCATAAAAAAGAATTTCTGCGACTGCACTTTAGCTAGACCCCGTGGAAGAATCGCAATGTGTTTTTGCAGCGCTAAATTCTCCTGCTCCTACGTTTGATAAATGCGATTATGCATATCAGTTCGTTGGGTAAAAATGCAAAGCGCTGTTTTATCTTTCTAGGTTGCATGCACATATTTTTTAAATAAAAATTGAGACGATGTAAAAAGGGTCGCTTGCTGTACTTAGGCAGTGGGAAAACCGGCTACGTTAGACCATTTCTATGCCTTTACATATTAACAAATTATTATTGTTTCATAACTTTTGTAACATTACCCTCTCTAAAATTCTCTTAAAACATTAAATAAAAGGAGCATTTAAATTTTCGCAGGCATCCTAAGGCTCGGCAAGACTTCACGCCATCAAAACACAAACTGTATAGGTACAAAAAAAAGCAAAGTAAAGTATTATGGGTCAAAAAAATGATTCTCTTTAAATGCTAAAGAATTCTATGTTCGGAATTCGAAACCACGAAATTTCCACGGGTGAACAAGTCAATTTAATGGAAAACGCTCCACACAATCTCAAAATCTTGATGTTCAACTCGAGTTATAGAACCAGGGCCATCGATGAGCCTGGTGTACGTGTGGCTAAGTGCTTATTTTAAAACCAAATCTGTTGCTCGCCCTGTTCGCTTACCTGGTCGCTTGTGCGCTAGGTACACACCATTAAGAAAACTTTTCCATTCTTTATGCTTTTCTTATCTCCATTTTGTTCTTCATTAAAAAGCTTAACAGAAAACGTGCGAAGCATTTAAATTGCTCTTGCTCCATCACCTCGTACATCCTTTTTATTTGTGGGCCAGACTGGTCCTGAATATTCAATCGACAGGCGATTTTCTACTCTTGATCTTTTACCGTGACCTCTATGAATAAGTAACTTAATAGAATTGCCTGCCATCATACGTCCTTCTGGTGAGCAATGCGGAACCAATCTTTCAAGCCCTTCCTGCAAATCTAAATCTTTTTTGGATCGACTTTGCGCCAACCAACCCAACACATTTTTCGACCTCCACACAAACGGCGGCAAACTGCAATATTCAAGTCCCAACGAATTTCGATCGAATGTAATGAGGGTTTATTAGCTGATTTCTTATTTATTCATTTATGGAATTCCACAAGCCTCTGCGGAGATAGAATTATAACCAGGAAATTTTCGGTATAAATTATACAGCACATATGGCTGCCCTTTGGCTTAAATCAATAGGTACCTACAGCTATTTATTCCATATATTTTTATTGCAAATGATCATGTAATTAGCTGTTTTTGTTTATTAATTTATTTCATCAAAGCTGAAAAATTAAAAGTTAAAACAAGACAAATAATATTTAAACTTATAAACATACATATATAATCATAATTGTATATACTGTAAAATGATGGGGAACATATAGAAAAAGTTAGGAATTTTTAGGAGAAAAATCTTAATGTGTTGTGTTTGTGTCGCATTACCGCAAAATTAGACGTATCTGTATACAAAACATTTATTGGGTTCTCTAAGTAGTACAGAAAATTCTTTGAAATTCGTAACAATCAACAGAAAATCAGCAGAATAGCTTCCTCAAAACCGATAAGGCGATTTCGTTTTCATTACGTAATCCTTAAGCTCTACCTACTAAAATCGGATTTTCAAAACGTATATAGTGAAAAACACTTCCCTCAAAGAGAAAACTATCCCGAAGTGGGAGTTTATCGATTTTTGGTTCTACGGATATTTCGAATGTGTTGCTTCCGGCTATGAACTTCTTTAGGTTTTACCACCGAGCGCTGCATTGCCAAAAGTTCTTAAAGTTATAATGCCCATAGCTCCAAGTCTAGCTAAATTCCTTGTGCTCGATTTCAATGGCTCCGAGCAGGGGTCAGTTTAATATATCGCCTATATCCACTGCAAAAAGGCTACCTGCTCGACGGATAGCTGATAATCGATGTAATAATTTCACTGTGCTTAGTTCAATCAGTGCGCATACAATGGGGCTTTCAAGAGTTCCCTTTCGATATAGTGTCATTCAGCTTGCTATAAGTTCTCTATAAATAGAAGCTTCTGATTAAGCACTGGATTACTCATGTTTCATAAGGTACTTGCACTTTGGCTCGAGACCATTATCATGTTCATTAGCCTGGAAAGTTTTGCAATATTGATTTGGGCTTACTGTGTCTTCCTTTCAGATGAGAACAATTCCACAGGATTTATCGAAATTAAATCGTTAGAATGTCTGTGTGCGGGACCAGTCAATGTGAAAGCACGTAAATGATGAAGCACTGCACATGACGGCTGCTCGGGCTCACGGCTAAGTCCAACAGCAGACGCATTGTGCTGTCGACATCATTCGCTAAGCAAAAACCTCTTTTCAATTTTAGGTAGACGTTGGCTTGCAACTTTCAAGCATATTAAAACTTCATCCAGAGGTGCAGAAGGTGCATTAACAAATGCGTATGAAGGGAATTGGGAATTAATTAGAATCTGAACAAAGTCAGTACAGTCAGTCGATGCAGATTTACAGAAGAAAATTAAACTTACTTCACTATGCTACATGTCGCAAACTTTTATCAATTTGCACAAATTTACGGAGAACAATGCATCGATCGTATGTCGTTCCAACTTAATTTTGTAAATTAGGAAAAGGTTCGATATTTACAATCGAAATTTTCATTAAGTTCGTCTGTCATACGAACAAATTCCAACTCGAAATTAATCGACTTAGCTATTGGCAGGACACTGGCGGGCTTGTTAGAGCTTTGCCGAGAAGATGCCATTTAACGTCCGCAGCATTGCCTTCCCTAAACTCAAAAGTCCGAAGACTATACATAAACAGAGTAATTTCTTCAACCTTAAACGACACTTTTAGGAAGTTTTATATTGTTCATCGCCCCTCCCCGTAACTCATTTCAACTGTCTAGGAAAAAGTTAGGCTAGATATGAGAATGCCCCGGAGGCAGAGAAGTTTTCTTTTTCTTTGTCCCCTACACATCGTTTTTCCGCAGGAATGGAAACAAACACCTGTGGGCCTGATAGTATTTCCCAAAGGAGTCAATTTGACGTCCCTGTGGTCGTGGGTATTAAAGAGGAGTCGACCGCAGTACATACATTCTGTGTGGAAGTATACTGCAAATCATTTTTTTATTCAGATATCTCGAAAGAAATTTAATTTCGCAAAAAGTTTCCAAGGAAAAAATTATCCCCGGCCTGTTTTCTTCCCCCAAACTCATCCCTCTTCGCACAGACGAGTTGTGATTAAGTTATCCTCGCGCCATAGCCATTTCATAGTCGTGCGGATGAAAAAAAATGTTTTCGTGGGTATGTAAATTTTGGCTGATACTCAAAGTTTATTGCACTTTGTATCTTATGGAGTTTCGTAGGGAAACTTCTTCGGCTGGTCCTCACGATACTAAGAAATTTTTATCTGACGATTTTGAAATGGCTTAGAGAAAACTTTTGGAACAACCCAAAATATGTTTCCTCTGAGCTTTACGGGTACCTTATCGAAGAGACTTCCCAGAAAGTTTTCATACGTCTTATTTTGTTTCAGAGTTGCCTCTTTGATTTGCAAAGTCTTATTAGCACAAAAACGTTCTCAAAACTTTGCTTTTGGATGCGATTTGACAAATTTCATCTTCCCACCCTAAGGTTAACACTTGGTATACTTACTTCTTACTTCATTTTGTTCCGTAAATCATTTTGCAAAAAAGTTGAATAAAACTTTATTTTATTTTCTAAAAAATGTATTTATTTTTCCTTACCGAAAAGTACTTTTTACATTTCTCTTTTCTTTTCTTCAATTTAAAATATTTTACTGCAACCAAACAATTTTTAATTAAATGTGAAAAACGGTCTCCAAGCAATGACTAACAAATACATATGTATGTACATACATTCACAGTTGTAGGTACTTGAATATATTTGTAGAAAATTTGAAAAAAATGGGATATTTATAACCCTAAATTGATTATTATTCCTCAACCCTACCACTTTCATACTAATTTACGCTGAAAATAATTACTCAATTAATAAACGATTCATAATGGAAGTGCTATTACTCAGCTATGTTTTTGGTCGTAACTCCAAAACTTATCGTTTATGTGTACCTACCAGGGTATTCAATAAAAGGGATGTTATTATTGATGAGGTATTAAAAGGGAATTAAATATATAATTTCTGAATATTGAAAGCGTACGCATTTAGGTACGCAAATTGATTGTCGTACTTTTATTATTATATTGCCCTTACAACGCATAATTTGAATAAATTAAAATTACATCTGTTTGGGCTTGCAATTCGGAAGTTTAAATAGCAATATCCACAAGAACATAAAATTGCAGGTCTATTAATATTTAAGGATTTACAAGAGGCAGCCGAGGGCAAATCAATTTCGCGTAAAGCAAGACGACGAATAAACATTTATTTAATATTTACGGGTATATTTTTCGATAAGAGAAAGGCTCTCAAGCGAAAGCGAAAAGGATCGCATGCCAATTACGTGAGAAAAAGCGGGCCAAATCCATAAAGGATTTTAATGAAACATATTATGTCATACATAATTCCAAGAGTAGGGATTACGTTTATCAATAACCCACTTCATATTCCGTTCAGGCGCATGGATATAATTTTAACAAAGGCAAAATGTTAGCCGTCACGTAGCCCCTTTATTTTTACACCCTGATTGCACATTTTAAATTTTGCCCTTTATGAATTATTCAATAGATCCATCTTCGAAAATTCATTCTCCCAGAATTTTCCATAATCGGGTTAACTCAGCCACTAACTGGAAGTAATTTTATTACCAAAGCAGCTTTTTGCCACTGGTATACCCGCTTAATTACGTAAATTAGTGGCACATTAAATTTATCTTGAATTTGCCAAAACCTCTAGACTCGTTTTGCAGCACGGGGCTCCTCCTTAAACTCAGCGAGAGAGCGGCCCAAGCAGTTGTAATTGTGCCATCACAGCTTCGGATTTCTTTAAACACTGGGAAGTACGTGACTGGCTTAGTGAGCACATCGAGTTGTGTGGATGGCATATCCTCGAAGCAGGATCATGAAATCCTTTGCCCCGCACAAGAAATCATATTATCCGGCGAAACTGGGGAATCCGAGCTCGCATGCTGCGAACTGATTCTGCCATCAAAATTTCTTTGATTCTATTTCATATCTAAAATTATTCAAACAAGTGGAGAATAGAGTCGAAAGTGTTGCTGCTAGGGTTCCGGGCCAAATTATAACATCCTTCACCCTTTCGTATCCAATTAGTGCCCATCTTCCTTCCTAATTCCCTTTGGTATCGCACGCAAACTTGCACGATAGTTGCGAGATATTTTTTAATAATTTTTTTTTTGTTTTCGAAATTTCTGTATACATTTATACCGAATATCTTTGCCATGCATGCTGCCAAGGAATTTGTAATAAAAGTAATTTAAGACTTCATCGACCGACCAATTGGCGTCCTAACTTCAGCGCTGAATAGAACGCCCCTTGGATAAAGTGTTAATTTATACTTTAATTGTGAAATAAATCATAGCATTGCAGCAATACGTTTTCACGACGCGGATCTTAAGATTCAGCTTCTATGTAGTTGAATGACCTGGCTACGATTTCATTATATAGTTTAAAAAAATAATTTAAAATGCCTTACTGTGTTCCATCGCCAATATTGGCAATATTCTTTCAGGACGAGATACAGTGTAAACTCTATATAGCGAACTTCTATTTAACGAAAAACTCCTTAAAACGTAGAAATTGCTAAGGTTTGTTTGGTTTACATTGCTAGCCTTATATTGAAACACTCTTTATAGCGTAGCAACCACTCTCAATAGCGAAAAAATACATCATTCTTTAGACCTCAATAAACATTTCACTGACCTTCAAATACAATACTGATATAAAATCGTAAATATTTCGTACGTACAAGAAATGTTTACGTCTTAGAAATGTGTTCATTTGTTTGTTGTATTGCCTAGCACTTATTTACTTACTGTACTTCCTACTATCGTCTTGTTGCTATTTTTTTGTCATTAATTCGCGCAATAGAATAGGGAGAAAAAACAAGTGATGTTGCAAAACGTTTTGGATGCAGTCCATCTACTGTGTCTACCATTTGGAAGAACAAGGAAAAATTTCTTTTAATCAGAATTAAAACCACTTTTTCGTAAAATTGTATTGTTTTCTTTTACTCTCCGTATAACGAAAACTCTTTATAACGTAATAAAATACCCGGTCCCTTCAATTTCGCTATATAGAGTTTACACTGTAGTTGATTACATGTAATAAAAAGTGCCACTGCACAAATGTCAATACGTCCTCTGCAGGTGATGTACGCTAAAATAATTTCGAATCATCGAAATCAACCGTTCGCAGGCAATCTGCACGTATGAAAATGTTGGAGATATTTGTGCACATTTGTGTCAGATATTGAGCTAGAAGGGCACATCGAGGCGGAAAAGTAAAAGGCCATTGAAGTTAATACCTCGTCGTTTCCCATCAGAATGTGCGCGATGATGAATTGCCACGATGTACTATTGCTGTTAATGCGGAGCGGGGGTGGGGGGCTAGTGGTGCTCCGAACGTGGAATTTTATCAAGCCCTGGGAGGAGGGAAAAAGGCAAAGCGAAAAATGGAAGACCGTCAACATCAAATGGCAGCACCACGGCTAAAGGTCCCCTTCATTGTTTGGCCCTTCCCACTGTCACTCCGTATCACTCATTCATTTGCCAAAGGACGCGGTCTGCGTACATTTACACAGGCGCAGCCCCGCTCGTATTCCGTACTTTTCACTACGGCTGCGACTGTAGCACTCGACCATAATAGACTTAAGGGATAACATCATATGATGAAAGCAGGGAATTCAATCACATAAAGGGATGTTTCAAGATTAAAAATTCATATGCGGTCTGTTTCCAATGGCAAGAACTCTCAACTGATATACGAAAGTTGAGTGTAGTTAGAACGTCTGTCTGTTTGTCTGACTGACTGTCCACCCAATTCACATTCAAAAAACATCAGTAATTTTCGAAAGGGAAAGATGCTATTTTCTCTGTGGCTGAATAAACTTTTTCATTGGACGAGTTTTAAATCATCTTTCTTCTTAGCTCAAGTTTAATGGAAACTAGATATCTTTGTAAAAGCTTACAGCAAAGTAAGGAAAATATTTAAATGCGTTTTCCAAGTTTTTAATTTCCCTTTTTATAATTACTCACGACGTCGACTCTTGTCGAAAAGTACTTAGATCAAATAATTTTATTCGGACATGAATACTATTGTGGTTTAATTACTTTCTACACGTGTTACAGCACTGCTTATAAACTACAGAAAAGTTTCTAAAAATTCTATCAGACAAAAAGAATATTTTGCTAATTGTAAGTCACCTTTTTACATGAATAATATCTTCAGTGAAAAGACAGTCCATATTTTTAGTTCAAAATTATAAATATTTAACTTCTAAACACAACCAACGTAACGTAAACGTTTATACATATTTATTATCCTCAAAATATTTCATAGGTATTATTTATAAATTTCGTTTATGTACTTTGAAAGCAGAGGTGGTAATCTAAGATATTTTGAGAAACGAAAGGTCGGCCTAATTGTTCATAGTTGAATAAGGCTGAAAAATGTTTTGCTTTTATGCCGAAGGACACCCCCAGAGGAAATATGCCCTTTTTATTTCAGCGTCTAAGGGAAGGCGCCTTGTTATCGGTCCATTTCTATACCTTAATTTCTGAACACACAAAGCACCTTGTTTCTCCTTTGAAGACATTTATCTTGATCTCCCAGCCCAAGGATTGTCATAACATTTCACATTCACAAAACTCAGCATGTAATTTAATTAAAGCGTGCTCTTAGATATCACCTGCTGATTAAGACATAATTGAAAGCTTTATTAAAAGCATCCGGTGGATAAACCAGTGAGGTATTCCTGTGCCGTGCTGCTGCTGATGCTCACCATGGAGCTCTGAATGGAATGGCAGCAGAGGAATTTTATTACATTAATCGACAACCTGGAGTGATTGCGCATAGACAGAGGAGCCAGGGGGAGTCCGCCCTGGAGCATTGTGCCGCTTTTGCAGTTTCACAGCTGGAAGACCTAATAAAACACGCCCGTCTTTTTTCTCAACAAACATTAATAAATGGACATTAATTAAACGGACGAGCAACACAAATATTCCGGGTGCCATAAGGCAAAAGCACTTCCGCTGCGGCGTTTTCCCTTGAAAGCATCCATCTGAAATTTAATTTTACCGCTTTATTAATCGCCACAATGGTTCTTAATTAAATTCATTGTGCTGACCGTGAAATCACCCAGGGACACAACGGGAAGACATAAGCAAAGCAAGCCGAGTGAAGTGTGAACTTGTTGCAACTCAATTCTGTTTAATTAGCCCCTTCGCCTGCTCGAGTCCTTCGGTGACGAACGCAGCCGACGGATAGACGGGCTGCGACAGTCCTTCCTTTGTCTCTTGTAATAACTTGCTAAATGCAGCCCGTACCTCCGCGTAAAAGCGACAATTTTGCACGCCTTTTTTCCACTACTTGTGAACAAAGTTGGCCTTATACAGGATTGATTTTCAGTTTTAAATAAGCTTTAAAATGAACTAGTATTTCGAACAAATTTGAAGCCTATAATTTAATTCATACAAAACGCTATGGCCACGCTAAAAATATCACTTTAAACGAACCATAATTCAGCAATTAGTCTTTTAAGTTGGTTTTTTTTAAAAATAACACAGAATTGCACTCAGTTGCATTTTCCGAAAAGAGAGAGAAAAGAGTCAAATTAACACCACATTTAATTGTGTTAAAGTGCGAATTATTTGTTACGAGAAGATAATTTTAGTGTGCTATCTTTAAGTAATTTTAGTGAGCTATCTTTAAGTATCATTTAAACAGACAGTTAGTTTTAATAGACAACGTTTGTTGCGTACGTAATTTATTCAATAAAGGACCAATATGTCAACCTTTTGTCTACGAGTTGAGGATAGATAACTGAATTAATGATAATAATGCCGTCCACATTACACACTCGAGTAAGCCGCCAAACAGTCGGTGAATAAATAAATTTTTTTGGATTTCCTCAATTTTTTTCGAGTGACAACGGCTGCTTGAGCAATAACGACATGCAATCATGTAGAAGTCTTTATTAAGCTGATTTTCCGAGAAATTAACTTGAAAAGGCTCTTGCTCCGAATCTTGGGTTAACTGTCGGAATTACATTACGAATACTCTGTAACTAAGGCATCCTTGAAATGAGGACACTTTTAGGAAGAATACTGCGCGATAAAATGAGGGTGTGTAGACTACGTTGCCCTGATTTGCAACACTTCAGATGTAAAACATTAGAGTGAAGGATGTCTTAAGTGATCGATACATAGGCACAAAAATAATAAGGTTTGAATTTAGGAAGAAAAGAAGCTCCAAAAACGCGCATGTATTGATTAATATATTTTTGGTAGAAGTTATTCCAAGGAGTATTTAACTCCCATAAAATTTGCTTTGCCAAAAAACGATTAATGCCAATAAAGGGCACTTCTGAAAAAGTTGGTGCGGAGTGCCTTAACTTAATACAAACACTTTACAGGCACTTTTGGTACGATCTGCGAAAACCCAAAGAAGTTTGCTTTTCTAATAATTCTATCAAACTTTAATGCGTACATCAGAGAGATCCCCTGGCGAATAAAAGCGGCTAAATTCTAAACTTCATGCCATTACTGTGGAACACACTTTAAGGGACACCCACTCTGGGTTGTAATTATCATCTTCATTTGCGAGACAATTTTTCATTAAGTTACAAAATTTTCTAGGGTGCACTCTTCAGCGTACAACGGCACGTCGTAAAGAACTTGTCCCAGGGCTGTTCAAGGGCTCACAGCGATACGGAAGCAAGAGGGAAAATTATCATTTCACTGTCGTTTCATCGTGAGTTGCGGCTTCACTTTTCTTTTTATCAATTATTCAGGAACGATGAAAATCTATTAAGGGATCACATTGCATATTCATAAGCCCTAAGTGAAATTTTCTGTTGGTTAATCATTCTGTGAATAAATGATGACGCTGAATCGCTGACAATTTAAACTATTTGCTACTTGAAAGCCGGTTGGCTTTGATCTGGAAACCGGAGGAAGCCGAAACTTCAGGGTAGAAAATTTGCTTTCATGGGGCTCTGGCCCGTAACAATTTCGCGGCTTTTGCGTGGAAATTTGATGCTTTTCACGAAGACTTCTCAATTAGGACGAAGGACTTTAAAAGGATTTCGTACTGCCTATATAATGTGTTATAATTTTAAATGCAAATGGCCCACGTAAATCTTCCCTCCTTAATTGTTCCTATTTGAGGCGTCCTAGCTAATGGTTCAAACGAGCACACCAAGCATCAAGTAAATAACTTAGGGTAATGAAAAATGTAACCACAATTCACAACTGTGTAGTCCTCGTTTCGCGAAATGGTGGCGCTATTAAAACCTTGAACTTGCCTGCTAATTTCCCGCCTCAGACTTATCCCAGCGTAAGAAAACGCTCATTACATCTAGAAGAGACAGAGCCGCTCTAGCGACAGTGCATTTTTGTTTAATCCACCATATTGTTGAATGTTGGTGTAATTTCATTTTTTTCCGCGCAGACCTTCAACATTTCTGGATTTTATTTAACCCTACTCAACTTTCACATAAATATGTAGTATGTATTAGCACTGCGGCTGTGGAATAGCAAATTTTACATGAATACGATTTGGTTGAAGGAAAGCAGCCAAAGAACTCCTAATAAAAGCTTTTGTTAGAGTCCATAATAGTAGAATTTTCTCCAAACGCGGAACAAAATAGCACCGGAAGTAAAATTTAAGTCACTATCAATTTAAAGCCCTACCGAAATTATTTTAACTTTTACAAAAGGAGCAAAGTTTTTCTATTTTAAAAAAGTTTAAAGATGGATTAAATTGTCACAAATAGTAGCTCCATGTTTAATGCCCGCAATTAAGCAGGTGGCAATTTTTAATGACTTTTTCCGTTATTAATAAGGTTAATTTTCTCGGTCGAATAAATAATGACGCGAATTAACCTGTCAGGACTGAATGTTAGTGCCAAAGTGCTCGGGGAAAAGTTCGATATTTTCGCATTACCCACGGCTGGCACAGCAAAGTTGCCACCAAGTTCTGGATCCTTCTTTCAGCCCTAATCCTCGGTCGTATGCCACTCGTCAGTTAAAGAATCATCAAATCTGTTTTTCTGCGTG
Source organism: Machimus atricapillus (assembly GCA_933228815.1). Lineage (NCBI taxonomy): Eukaryota > Metazoa > Arthropoda > Insecta > Diptera > Asilidae > Machimus > Machimus atricapillus. Next base: position 82,914,145 of record OW121784.1, on the reverse strand, counting down.
ACAAATATTTTTTAAGCTCTAGTTAATTGAGGAAATATGAAAAAGTTTGATAAATTGCTGTGCGAAGTTGTAGCGAAAGCCGAAAACGCTTCGAGGACGGAAGCCTAAGAGGAACGGAGTAGAGGACATTTTTAAAAAACCGCGGTAATAGCGAACACTTAATGCTGCGAACATTTTTCGCACTACCTTCGAGACCATAATTTAGTTTTGGGAGATGCAGAATTTCAATAGCGCTGCACCAAGAATTTTTGATAATAGGAACGGTTTTGCCAACTACTCAAACGACTAGCAAAAGTACTTATTTTAGGTGTAATTGGGAATTCAGCTGCACCTGGAATTAATTCTTAATTGAGGGGGGCCCGTTTTTGGAAGACGTCCTGCTGGGCGATTGAATGGCCCAATTCGCTCGGTGGAAGTGCGCCACGAACAAGAAAACCGCAAATCTTTTAGCAGCGTGCATGTGTGCACTTAATTAATTACTCAGCTGCGGAGCGACGTCCATAAGTACTTAAGTGTGTACGTTAGAACTTTGCTAATCCTCTTAGCAACATTCTGTGAATAGTTGGTCCGAGAATTTCTCAATAAATCTGTTTCCATTGGAAGTTTAACCAGAACAAGATTTTGGTTATAAGTTGGACCAAACTTTTCATAGTTCTCTGATAAGTTAATTAAGGATTAAAATTTTGGTTTCGTCTCAGGAGACAGGGCTAGCGGGTGCAGACGCGGCAACTTGTAACAAACTTTGGCCCTTTTGGACTTGTGCTCTGTTGTTTCGCTCTCAGCAAAGAGCTTGTTACTACGATTAGGCGCACCTGCAAGAACGGTTTCTTCTTAACAAGGGCGAAATTAAATTAGTGTTGCTGTCTACCCGAAGTGCATAATGTAGTAATATTCCGAAATACGTGACTGAGGGTAAGTGCTCTTGACAAGGTAGACTCATTCAGCAAAAATTTCGTAGGTGAGTGAGTTTACTTTGTAAATTTATTCTGCTTTAGAGCCATAATCCAGATTTCATTACAAACTTTTGGTGTGGCACTAAAATACGTTTTAGGGCCAATAAACGACGATGGAAGAAAAAGCATGCAATATCTTCTTTGGCAGTGCTTTTCTCCTGTGCATTCCAAGCGGAAAAATATTAGCCGAGCGGGGTAATAAAACTCAGAGGGGACCTTCTTACTGTCGGAATGTTTAGTGCGTGCTCATTCTTTCCTCGAGGGATCGAAGGAAATATGTCACCAGTACAAAAGTACCTTTTTTTTAATGTGGACGTCGTGATTGCTTTAATTTTTCCACTTTTGATAAAATTTCCGAGTTTGGGGAGGTATATTGCTTTAATCAAACGACGAACAAATATCGCAAGTTTCATGCTTATTGAAAGAGGAAAAATGAGCCACTTTTCGAGGCTATAAATTAGAGTCCTTATCTTAAGCTGTGGTTATTTTGACTAAATAAATCTGAAGCGATTTTTTGTCTGTCTGGCACGCTATTCGACGATTAGTTTTACCTACTTGACTTTACTTGTAATAAAGCAGCTTTTTCTTCTGAGGATGTTTATAATTGAAAAGTTTTGAAATAGATAGCGGATAAGAACAGTGATATTTTTACATAAATGGCTGTTCGAAAGTTTCTTAGGTAGACTGACTCAATTTATTAGTATAGGTATTGTTTTTCGAATGTTTTACCTTCGTTCTAAATCTCTCCCAATAAATTATGTAAATTATGTAATATGAAATTATAAAAAATTTATTATAATTTGCTACCGTATTACACTTTTCGTGCTAAATCAAATTGCAATTATATTTACTAGCACGAATAATTTAATGTAAGAATCCAGGGTGGTGATTTATTCAAAAAGGCGAATTTTCTAAAAAGTAAAAATAAACATTTTCTAACATTAATATAATTAAATCCTTCTTTGTGTTCACCCCTTTGCGATAATTGAAGCTGTAAATAAGCAGACAAGGCGACAAAAGACCAAAGAGGGTAGAGGCATTTAGGTAAGGTGGGAAGTGGAGCAAAAGCACTCCTCTTACCTGGAATTAATTTCAGCGCTGAGAGCACACAAATATTAATTTTCCCACCTGGTCTCGCCGCGACAACAGACCTGCAAAATGACTGATAAATACTTGTACAGAGCACGACGCATCTGACTCCCATTGTTTGGAATTATGATCCTCGAAGACAAAAACCGGGGCGACGTCTTTTCACACGCCATGTCTTGGCATTCACCTGGAATACCCCGTCATTGTCAAAGCATTGACACGGGCTGGTTCCTCCTTGTGGTTGAACCCTACGGGTAATTCCCCCCCGAGCGGGTCCTCAACGTTGCTACGGACTTCATCCCCCCGGAGAACCGCTCAGGGGGTCTTTTCTTTTATTCATTATGAAGCACCTTGTCCATTTGGAAGCAAAGGTGAAATATTTACTTTAAGGCTTAAGGGACTAACACCACTTAAAGTAGCACACGAAAACCACGAATTTCGGTATTTTGGTAGTATGGTAATCTGAGGAGCCCCGGTTTGGATGAAAGAGAAACCGCTCCGGGGGACTGGACCTCCTAATAGTAGGTACCTGTACTGTAACTCGGTCCGGGAAAAATCATTCATTTTTAAAAGCGGTTAATAAAATGGTTTACCTCTGAATCGAACGCCTTGAATATTTCAGCTGCTGGTTATGCTCTTTCGCTTTCCATAACTTTTGCCTGTCCCCCCTTTTCAAATTCGTTCCCGGCAAAACAATCCATTAATGAAGGACGAGGGTTCGGGACGGGCAACTTTAGACAGAGCGCTCAGCTGAGGCATGCCTCCAGCGAAGTGTGAAGTCTCTTAATTCAAATGTAAGAAATTTATTAAAGGTATATCCGTTGCCAGGATATCGCACCGGAGCCACTCCAACACGGCGTGTACCTGTTAGAACCAATATAATATCAGGATAAGCGAGTTCCCTCTCGGCTGCTACTCTGTTTAGGGATCAGTCATTGTGTCAATTAACCGAGGCATAACGTACGTTTGCGGAATCCATGTGTGAAGCGTTTTCTTGTAAAATCTTTGCAAGGTATTCAGACGGCGCCCGGCATCTATCCTTTTGGAGCGGCTACAGCCACACCAAAATAAATCACCTAAGCAACAGGATTTCATCCTTCGGCAGGAGAGCGCATTTTGATGTACATCATATTGTTTATCGATTTTCAACAGTTGACATTGATTGATCAATAAGTTGTCACTGGAAATTTGTCACATCTTTTTGATGTTATCCGTCAATTCTGATTTACACGCAATTTCCTTTTAGAGTTCAGCGTTGCCTGTACGGCATGATGAAAATAGCTTACATTGTGCAGATGTGACCCACTCTAAGTTATTACCTCCGCCAGAACAATCGTACTCCTTTGACGACGCTCAACACTACCACACGAAAGACACCCTCGTGCGATAGTTCGGTTCAAGGGAATTGCCTTTCGTACGTTGGGACTTGGGTCAATAAACAGACGCAAAGTCTCCCACAAAGTTTGTGTGATCGCATTGGCGGTTAATTAGGCGGAAAACAGAACGTTAGCGACGTTACGCTCCACAAGGAATAACGACGTCACATGAGAAAAGGTACCCCCATCTACGTCGTGTCGGCGAAAGATTTGGCGATTTTTAAATTTCGCCCCACAATCTTTTTCTTAAAGTTTGCTGCTCGAAGCTCTCAGGAAAAGAAACTCCAAAGAGAGGGGACAGATATCTTCATATTTACGACTTTTCGCTATTATATCCATTGATTCGATGTAAGCCAAAATGTTCTTTATTCAGTCATTTATGAAATCTTTTAATTGAGATAAAATGTATACATATGTATATACAAATATGATTTTAGAATAATCCTCTGATAAAAAAGAAAGCCTTAATATTTATACGTGTATTTTTTGGATATATGTACATATTTTTAATGATTTTTTTTTTGTGGCACGTAAGATATAAGATGTTAAGATATTATATCTATAGCTATAGCTGAACAACTGACACTTTCGGTAATGTGTTTAAACGATACCACCTAAAATGAAAGCAAATACTCCTGTATAGTTCTCTGCTACTGCGAGGTGCAGCGGTTCTGCATATTTGCTGAACTCGGGTGCATTTTTCAAGCCGATCTGATGGCCTACTTTTTTAATCCACGACTTTTTCTCCTAACGCAGATAAAAGCTGAAAATTTACGAGTTTACTATGAAAAAAAATATGTATGAATGGGATGAAAATGCAAAGCAGAGCTTTCTCCTTTTCGCAGTTACCTTCTTGAAAACAGCATTAACCCCGTGGCTCTTACGCGCTAACAGTCAAATTGAACAGAAACAAGACAAACTTGCAGAAGACCCCAGATGAGTTTCGAGGGAATTAATGTAATAAAACACGCCGATCTGGATGCTGATGAATTCATTACGCTCCAAGAATTATTGAACAAAGGTGAATCCATCGTAATCCTTTTGACTAAATCCCAATGGCTGAAGTTAATGTCACTTCTGCCATCGAGAAAAACGAGTTGGCAAACTGTCGTCGTATTTCAAGCAAATCGGATCGAAGGGATGAACTTATCCAATTTTTCCCTTATCGTCATTTTACACCTTTCAGGGAAAATTCCCCGAAAATTCAATAGCAAGTTGACAAATGGCCCCCCATTCTTGCTAATTTTATGGCTTTCACTGTGATTTAATGCAATTTATTGCCTTACCCAAAGGTATTAGACAAACAAGATTCCCCCATGTGCCTGAAAGGCTCTCAAATAGTTTCCCCGGACAGATGCCTAAAGATTTGCGGAGCACATACGACCAAATGAAAATGTTTTCAGTTGAGTCGATGGACCTGTGTATTCCACTAAATGTAGGATAATTCGCACGTGGAAGCCACCCCCGTATAGAACAATGCTGCACAGCTCTGACGGGCTGAACGGGCATAAAAAATTGAAATCCTCTTATATGACTCGTATTGATTTTACATCCGAAATCTACTTGCATAGAACTTTGCTACAAAATTGAGTGGAAATTCACTCGAGCGGATTACCCCTTTGGTGAATAAACCACAAAGGCTCGTGTGGACCCAAATCATAATACGACGTATACTTCGCAATTTTGATATTGGGATTTGCCTCCAATCGCACGGCTAAAAGTAAATTCAGGCGACCAAACATGCCTACGCCTACCATCGCCATTCCTACCCTGATTAGCTTTTACGAGGTGAGTACCCGGACGCCCGCCGCAGGCTTCATCAACGAATAAAACTCGTGTGCCGTAAAAATTCGATGGTCACATCCAGGTGGACTTCAAGACGCTAAATCCCTGTGGGTGGTGTGATGGCGCTGTGGGGAAATGAAAATTAAATCCGCACTGTCGCACTGTCAGAGGTCCTTGGAGTGTAAGGAAAATAAATGAACCCACTAATCATACCCCCGCAGCAAGCACCGGAATGCACGGAAACTATTCCCGAAATTTGAACCCGTCAAGACAGAATTCGTAGCAGCAACTTGGTCCACTGGCGTGACGTCACGGCACGTCACGAGTGGTTAATTCCAGCTTATAAACAGGCAAATAGTTTATATTACTAGAACTCATTTGTTACGGGGAATTGCAGAACTTTCGAATGCATGTCCAGATGAAGCAGGAGCGACTATCGCATGTCGAAAGCGATAGTTGTCTAGCCAAGTCGAATATGCCGACTAATGCTCTTGATGAATCCACCTCGGTTGGCCCTCCGCCGCCGTAGAATCCCGAGCTGGGCTAAGTTTTCTGCACTAATTACTTCCAGAAGGCACACTTGAGCGCCGAGGCCATTAAGTCGGTGGGAATTGTCCCCGAAAGACACTCGGAGCCCTACCAGTTGAGCAGGCATTTAAATTTTAAAGCTCGTAAAGTGAGTAATTTTTATCGTCGCCCCGAAATCAATGCCTATGAGTGTGTCAACATGTTGCTCACTCAAGTCTGTGCTTTCATGCTTCCGAAGTGTGTCAAATTCTGTGATTTATGCGACTCCATTCCCAGAGCAAGAAAAAGGAAAGCTTCTTGAAAGGATTTAAGGAAACTCTGAAAATTAATGCCTCGTTCACAGATGGAAATGATTGAGTTTACGTGACTCCATTTAGGCGGGAATATTCTCGCTTCACCGTCATCTCAATTCGTGTAAAAAATGATAAAGGATTTGCAATTTATAGCCTTGTACAACAGATTTATCATTTGTTTTCCTTCAGATGCACCCGCTTAGCTTTATTAATTTCTCTTGTCCCGTTCCAATCTACTTTAAATTTTCGTTAAACTTTTTGTTATAATTGATTGATAGTAGCGCCCCTTGGGCCCCGGGCAGCTGCACTAAGGCACCCACTGCGAGATTAAGCGGTGTGTTTATGAGCAGCTTTTGCGCATTATAGCGACCATTTATCTTCTGCTATTGGTCATGGATTAATGCTAATGTGTTCCTAGAAGCATTTATCTAACCTATCGGAACACTAGAAGGACCTTGTGAGGCAAAGTTCACATTAATCCAGTACTTCTTCTTCTTATATTTTCTGTAATTTGATGATTTCCTCTTTCGTTCTTTCGTGAAAATTGTTTGAAAAACTACAAAATATTATCAAGCTTGAAGGGTTATTTTGAAGATGTAGAAAGTATATAGTACGTTCTCAAAGAAAATAGACCTGATTTCATAATACGACCTCAACTTTTTAACTTGTTACCGCTTATTTACGAAACTTTATAAGGAATAAAAAATAGAAGCAAGTGTTGAAATTTGAAAGAATTTTTTAAAAGCACAAACAATTTTTTTTATTTCCCATTAAAGCCATCTAAAAATTCGATATTCGAGTAATCTTGTTAAGAAACTTTTTTGTCACCATCTGCTTTTTATAAGCTTTTTAAGTTGTTTATGTTTTTCTCCGGAGACATTAAAGAAACAAAAACAAAATTATTGTCAAATTTTTAAATAAACGAATATCATTGTTTTGAGATTTCGACTAAATAATAAATAAAATAAAATAAAACAAAGAAAGACAAATGTATTAACGAGGAATGGCTATGTAAATAATTAAATTATGTGTAAAGGGAAAAATACCACAGGTTCTTGAGTCTTTTCATGAATTTTTTTGTGTTCGAACTCACAACGAAACATTTACCTGGGAGCTATTTCTGAAGACTATAAAGATTCAGTTTGATAAGAATGGTCCGAATCTGATACTCGTCTCAGAAAATAAAACTTGCAGTATTTTCAAAAATAGATAGGCTGCATGCATAGGAACCAGTGAAATTTGGGTTTTTTCGTCGTTTATAAATACTGAAGAATTGTTAAGCTCGGTGCTCCTCATGAAAACGAGCCTATCACCAGATTTATGTGAAAACATTTGCCTTGTTTCCCATTTTCTGCCCACTCGCTCAAAAATAAATTCTTTTAATTCACTTTTCATTACTTTGGGGGAAAGTGCCTACATTGCCGCCGACGCCGCGCCGCCGGGAAGATGAGCGTGCCGCGTTTACGCTTTTCGCGAAACGCCGGGCTATTTTTATTTCACACTTGAAACTTCCTCGGTCGCAACACCTGCGTTTGCAGCCAGGCTGCAGGCTATTAAATTTAACAAGTTTTCCATGTGTGAGAACAACTGCTCCAAAAGCGCTATCAGCGTGCAGAGCTCGAGATGTTCGGCTTGGATTTTTCTCGCAGCCCAGACCTAATTCTGAGGGGTGATTCAGTCGCCGGCCCCTGGCAAGTGGAAATCCATTGATATAGATGTCGAAGCGCGCTTTTCCTCGCGGATAGTGATTTGATCTGATCAGTCGATAGGCGCGGCTTCTCTCATTGGTCGCGGTCACGAAGTCTCGAAGACACCGCGAGGCGGCGCGAAGACGAATGGAAATCGAAAGTGACTCAGGTGGAGGTGTATAAGCACTATTCGGTGATAAGCAACTTTTAATGACTTGCCGCTGCGGCTGTAGGGTCCCTGCTCTCCAGACTCCTCCCGCTGAATCTGCTGGCGCTGAGTCAGCACAACAGTCCAGAAATTTTTGTTAAAAAAAGTGTCGGGTTGTGTATATTCGGATGTGTCGTAAGAAGGAGCGCCTGATTGCTATGCTGCCGGGGAGTCCTGCTCTCAGCAGCGCCGAATAAAAGTAAGCAGACGTTTTTAAATCGAGTGAAGCAGAAATTCAGCATAGTCCGGAATTTGCATACCGCAGGGAAAGGAAAGATAATGATAACTTTTTACCCCCGGACTCGTGAATTCATCCGCATAAATACACTTGGATAAACAATTTGAATATCTCCGTAGTAAGTATGTGTGTTTATGGTCGGAGTTAGTTCTCTTTACATTTTAAGCGGCCAACTTTTAACTAGATACACAGGCACGAGGTGCTCTCTGCCCCAAGTATCTGGACTTTTTCAGAAAGAAAGTCACATTGAAGAGATATTTCTCAAGGGCGCAATTTATAGTAGAGCAATAAAATGCTGGCGGAACTTGGTGGTATAGTTCACTAGTTCGGTGCCTAGTGAAATTGCAAACTCTACGAATTACGGCTGATGGAGTAGGTAAATAACTTGACTTTTGGGATATGCAGTTTGTTGAAACATAGTTTCGAATTATCCTGACACTGCAGTTACTTATAGGCAGTGAGAAGAAGGTCTATATTTCAATGTTGCAAAATTAATTCCAGGTCCATATGTGACAAGTGACCTGGCATTGCTGCTGATCTGTAATTCTTTTTGATTTTGTTTAATATTCGTTTAAATTCAAACTAGCTGCAGTGTTACTTCTGATGAAGTTTTGTTTCCAACAAAATGTCTTTCATTTCGAACCAATTGTATTTGGCAAACCTTCGGCACAATGAAAAATTGTGAACCGTGATTAGTTGTTACATCTAAACGATGAAATAAAACTACCTTGAACGTTTCATTTTACTTTTTTCTTTTCGAAACCGACTAATTATTCTCTCTGCGCTCTATTGTCTACGTTTTTCATAAAAAATAAATGAAGATAGCGGAAAAATACCCTGCACATAAATGCACTGAAAAGCTACCAGCGCACTAAGTAGTGGGCTAATTGTCTGCATCCTGCAGAAAACGCGCATTGAAGGATTCAATAAGGACGCACACTTTTATAGCTTAAAAATGAAATCATTCACCTGGGAAATATACGGATTCCTTTTTACAAACACCGGGAAAATATTTTCTGCGGCTGCTATTGAACGCGCCCCAACAGGTACCTGCGAGTGACGACGAAAGGTGCTCATAGGTGCATGGCGATGCCAACTCATTACTGCTTAATAAGACGAACTTTTATGCAAATCTGAAAGCGCCCTTTCCGTGACTTTTCTTAAATTGCCACCGCTGTCTGTCTCTGTTTGAGTGCATTAAGGCAGCGATTTGGCGAGAAGTGTGCATATTAGCTGCTAACTTTCCAAACCCCGTGAATTACAACTTTTGTAACTTGTATAGGTACGAGCATCCATAGGTAATTTGCCTTACATAAAAGACAGAGATGAGCACTCCCGTAACAGCCTAATAGGGGAAAACCCGGGGCAGTGCGAACTATTCGCTGCTTTTAGGGATGAAGGGAGGCATGCTGGACCAACACGGACGTCCAGTTGTCGGGAAGACAAAGTTATAATTAATTTGCACACATCCAGTAACTAATTCAATAGTAGCCGTCAGTTTCCAATCGAGGCTGAGTGCGTTTGAGCCTGGCGGCTAATTATTCTAATTGCGGGTATCTACCTCGCCCTCCAAATCCATGCAGATAATCCAGAATTTGGCTGTCTCTCGGATCACTTGTCGCCATAAACATTAGCGCTGGCAGTCAGCCAGCTGAAAAGCGCTCTACCTCCCTGGCTGAAATTCCGTGACACTGGCAGTTTTCAAATGGCATTTTGGCTATGTGGACACATCGCCTGCTATTACTCATACGCTGCCTTCGCGGTGTGGAGGTGATGGGACATATCACCATTGTTTTTAACTCGAGGATATTTTTATTCGCCGCGATAAGAAGCTGACTTTGCTTTCACCATTTACCCATAGATCACCATACGTCTGCGTAAAATGAGGTAAAGTTGACAGTTTCAATCGAATTTACTGCCCGCCTCGTATCCACTAAGAAAATGTTGCTAAATTTGAAACCATGAGGATGATATAAAAAATTGTATCATGAGACTTTTCCGGCAGTTTTCAATGTTAAATCTCGATCACGCCACTGAATGTTTTAGCGGTCTGCATCTGGAATATCTGTATTCAAAAGGCGCGGGGGTGGATAAAAGAACTGACCTACCTATCTTCGGACAGGTCCGTACTTGCAGATTTAATATTACCTATATAGTGTCTAGATTTACAAAAGTAAAAATGAAACACTTGAGTGTGAAATTTAATCCATTGCTCGAATAAAAGGATATAACCCAACTATACATATTTACTTTAAGCTTTCAGTATTTCGCTTCTCCTGTAATGCATTGCACCCGAATTTGCATTTCTAATATTGCATATGGTAGCAATGATGAAAGTGTTTTTAAACTTGGAACAAATGCGACCTATGGACGATGGGAACTATTGTTCTAGTTCGAACAATGGCTTCGCCCAAGTCAACATAACGAGCAAAACCTTCAAGATAACCTATCACCTATTCATTTGTCCTGCGAGACCGAAACCTTTCGAAATCGATTGAGTCCCCATTAATAATGCAATTATGTTTTTCAATCCTTCAAACTAAGTATCTGACGGCTCCTTTCCTGGCTGAGAGCGTGATAGTGGATTCACTCAGCTGTGAATTTCAGATAACTTTGGTTAATATTAATGAAGTGGTCGTGGTTAAAAGAGCCCTCGTAATATCAGCATGATGACATGTGCAAGCTATCCCATATTCCTTACCCTCTAACACACTTTTGTCCATTAGGGGCCGCTGCTTCGATACTTTATCGATTTGGGGGGCTCGGAATTTTTAAGAGTGCTATTATTGCTAGACGGCCCCCGGTATATATGAACAAATTGCTTTTCTGTGGACGGATTGGTGGTTAACGTGCACTTACTATTTCAGGTACCCTCTGGCCACCGAGGACAACATAGTTACTGGCGACGGAGCGCTCCTTGGCTCGAAAAATAAATTTCCGCGCTCTAATCCCACTATTCGGAGAGATAACGCGGTGAATTAAAAAGATAGGGTGCTATCTTTCTTATCAAACAAGTGTTACGACTGACATTTTAATATTTGTGGGCAAAAACGAGTTAAGCAAATAAGGATTATCGTCACCGCGATGGGGACAGGTACCGTGCGTTATCTGTGTTGACTCTTTCCTCCTCGGCCGAGATAAGATATCTTTGCGAGTTTTGATTTCACGCGGCGCGCCACAGTTTCAGTGCGATCGTGGTGCGGTGCCAGAAAACGACTTTCGAAAAAATCCTGAGGAAAACACACCTCCGCCGAGAAATAAAAGAACTGAGAAAAGAAATTCTTTTCGTTCGAGTGGAGTGCGTATGTCGCCAGACGGAAAGAGCATCGCCGGGCCTTTAAAGTGGCAACAGGAAAGCATAAAAAGGGCGGAAGGTCTCCAACAATAGAATGAATTTCGGTCCTTACAGGGAGCAAGTTTATCCAACCATATAAAGATAAAACAGGGTTAATACGACGCACACTAAATTGTTTCAGTTCATTGAATTTTCCACTTTCCCGTGGGTGTGCGGTGGATTTTATGGTAAAAGTGAAATAAATTTTAGCCACGTAAACTCAAATGCCCCATCCGAACGCAAGGATTTTAGTAGCAGCTGGCCAAGTTCGCGTCTGTATGAGCCCCAGTTTACGAGACCTTTAGCTAATTGAACCCAGTGATCGCCGTAGGCCTTATTAACTTTTCATCAGTGGTCTGTTTAAGTGCATTTCTAAGGAGACGAAGTGAACTCGTAAAGGACTGAACGCGTTCGTACAACCCAAAGTGAGTGTGCTCCGTAGATATGTTGACGTCCTTAGATTTACTGGCCAATAAATTGATTGAGTCCGACAAAACACCACATCCAGCTATAGCCGGAAGCCCTAGAATCCACCCGTATCAAAGGGAGGGCTTCGCTCGATGCAGTTCTCCGATTAAAAAGAAACTGGTGCCAAACAGGTAATTATCGCATGTTCTGCCCTCTCCAATTCTCTCAAGGTTGGTGAACATTTTCAGTTTTGTACAAAGAAACCCAAAGTATGCGAATGTGCAGCACTCATTTTCTAGAAATTCACCTATCGCATCGTTATCTTATCAACTCTATTAAAATTATCGCAGTTTTCGAAAGAGCCGACTTAAAACGATAGTGGCGAGGAACATGGTAAAGCCAATGATCGTATACATATGTAGTATCCGAGATTTATCAGTCCATTATTACACAGAAGAAATTTAATAATCTGCGAGATTGTCGCCGAAAATAGAAAAAGGAATCGTACAAGTGCCCATGCAATTACATTGCCTAATCAGGTGTTGCTCGTAAACAACTTGTCTGAACAAATATTTACTCAATGTTTACGAAGAATTCCCTGGTTTCTTTCTACACACATATGAATTTCATTATCTAGATTTGATTTGAAATATTTCTAAATCGTAAAAATATATATGTATGAATCATTGAATTATGATAACAAATAATTAAAATTTTATTATGTTGTGTTGAACGAATCTGATTAGAAATCTGCGCGGAAATGTAAAGCAAGCAGCAGACACCTTTTCGCTTCATGAATTAAAACTACGCAAAGTTTCCGTTCAGCATCGATTTGCATGAACTTCATATGATAGAATATATTCGCAGTTTGCAAAGAGTTGGAAAATTTTATTTACAAAAGTTTTAAATGAAAATATATCACCATTTCTATTTCATAAAAAGCAAAAGCCAGGGAAACGAAGTATCCTCCGCCATACGTTACGCGCAGAACGAGGGGGAATTGAGAACGAAAGCTTTTGTTAAACGACCAATGTTTTGTATCCACCCGTCTATATTTACGTATATGTATGTATACGTACACGATGTTTGTATGTTTTCTAACACGATGATTCCATAGGCATTTTAGAACGAAATGTAATTGCAATTCTCTCGCAAAAAAAGATAAATTTTGCTATACTGACAGACAGATAACCATCACAATACTAGACAGCTTTAAGAGGGAACTAGATTAGTTTATTAATTGGAACAATATTCATTTGATGAGGCGACCCCATTACGAATAAATGTTCGTAGCTGAATTGCTTGTAGAAATGTGTATACACTATAAAAATACACGCAATTCAGCTATAGGAGGCAAAACGATACGGTTCAAATTGCTGTTATTTTCTTAAATCCCTCGGGACCTACACTAAAATTAATTTAAAATGGTACAGCTCTAACAATTCTTTAAGAACAACAAAACAACTTCTTATATGATCAGTAAAATATTACTCCGAATGTTATTTTGTCTCTGGCGACACAATATAAAATCTTTATCTTCGTGCGAACTTTCAATCATTAGGACCGAATCGTCTCAAAGACGGATGTCGAACGCAACAGTTCCAAGAAAGTTCCCTTTGCAGCTTCACTTTATGATCAGAGCAGACGGGGGGGACACAAGCATGCGAAGTTGTATTACAAATACATATGTACATATGTATGTATGTACGGATACACTCCACATATATGAGATAAGGCAGTTGGCGAGCGCCTAAGCCTCTGTTTCTTTTTTCGGACCAAATAAACTTAATGGATTTTCATAGAGACGGGGAAAGCTGTTTGTGTTTTGCGCAAAAGATGAAAAGATTGAATAAAATACAAAACAGCAAGCCAACCATCTTTTGAAGAAGGCATTGTGCCGTGCCTGCATGTACACAAGGGCGGACGGCGGCGCGGCGCAGGAAGATAAAAATCAAACAACCTAATTTTGTCCCAAGTGTATCGACTAGAAAGTCTGCTGTCCGGAGCAACCCCAGCGCTCTGACAGTGCCGATCAAATCGATACTCATCAAATTATCTTCATTACCCGACAAAGTAACATTGAGCTAACGTAAACAGGGTGCGGGTAATAGAGCAGAAAGGAGGAGGGTGGCGACTTTATTTTTACGGGAAATATAATTTCCTTTATTCTGGAAATTAATTAGAGACGCTATTTCACCCACACAGACTGGAAACATTTATAAATGAATCGCTTCGATAATGGAAAAAATTGCGGGTCTTCCCTGTAGCGTTAATGTGAACGACATAATAAACTCGTAAATTGTAATTAGTGAGCTCTGTAAAAGACTGCGTATAAAATTTTTCGACACAGCCATTAAAGGCAGTTTTAGGGCTTGCTTTCGCGGCTATCCCTCGAAGGAAAGCTCTTTTAGGAAATTTAGCATATTTCTTGGTTACAGGTATTGTCAAGGAAAACAGAAATAATTAAGGTGTGGAGGGCTTCTATCAAACGAGAATAATATCAATATTTTTTCGTTCAATTACGCCATTATAAGATCAAATGGACTTCAAATACCTGCGGAAGTTTCTCATAAACAAATGTCTTCCAACTTTTTTTTCGGAAAATTGAGGTAAATGAACACTGGACTGCCTCTAAGCAATAAAAGCTTAAAATATGCTTTGAAAAACATTTCGAGCAGATCTGAACTCTTGTTAGAAGTTTGATGTTTTTTTTTTTTTTTTTTTTATGGGAGTGGGGAAATGCCGTTACGCACCTAGGTGACCGAAGCCACCGGTGTGCCGGACTCCCTGGCCACAATGCCAGGCCTACCGGCTAAAAACCCACTCCCCACCTCCAGGAACTCCACCCCGGAACCGTCTAGTGGACATTAGAAGTTTGATGTTAAAATAAGCCAAATTCTTATTGAAAAACATGTTTTATTTTCCTATGCACGCTCTTAAAATGTGTCAGGAAAAATTTTTTATTACTTTTAAAAAAGTATACTTTCGCTTTCGCGGTTTACAAAAATGTAACATTCGATGAATTCGCAGAACTTTAATTAATTTGTGTCATATTGTACCAATTAACCTATGGAAAAGAATTTTATCGGTTCAAGTATATTTCTATGAATAGTTTTTGAGGCAGTTCTAATAAATTTCCCCCATTTAAGATATCCAAAGATCTTTTGAAGATATTCTCCAAAGTTTGGCCTTACTTCGGAAAACCCAACGTGATCTTTTGGAACTCACTTCCAAAAGATAAAGAGCAAGGAACAGTTCATGCAAGTCGACGTGGAACGAAAACGAAACGTCGAGAGTCGGTTTTAATTCGGAAAATTGAATAAAACCTTGAATTGAAGCACCAGTAGACAAATAAATTTTCCTTGATTGTGGCCCTCTCAATTGTAGTCGACAATTCAATTCAACTCTGGCGAGAAGGTGATTTATGTGACTGACTGACTGACTTACTGGGCTGGTCTAATTCTTACCCGGTTAAACTTTTTCAATAAGACTGCGCGCGATGTGGACGAACGTTGCCGAGGACATTAACATAAGAAAATGAAGTTGAAACAGCCACAAGCCGAGAGAAAATCCACTTACATTTGCGTGAAGTCATTTCCACGCCTCCGAGTTATTTTATTAAAACAGCAAATTGACTTATGCAAAAGGGCTCGTGAACAAACTTGGCAATTTGGCCCAACCTGAGGGGTGCATACCATTAAAAGTTCCGCCGGGCCTTAATGGAGCGACATATTGGTGAAAATGAAATTTTTATGTTTGCTGTTTATTTGAATGATACCGCATTTGCCTCCGTTTCATGAGCTTAATTTCAATTTTTTAAATTAATCCCGATCCCGGTCCTCCACAGGGAAATCGTGGTGAGGAGCGAAACAAATGGCGCTAACGCTGGCGAGACTGACGCGACCAACTCCGCGAGCAGCCAGAGCAATGACAGTGGGAATGCTAATTTCAACCCCCTCCCGGCCGGCGAAGACACCCCGGCCCCGCCGTCCCAGGAAGCCGAGCTCGCCAAGGAAGAACCTGACCCCGATAACATTAAAATGTTCGTCGGACAAATACCAAAGTCGATGGATGAAGTCCAGCTGAGGCGGATGTTCGAGGAGTTCGGGCGTGTTCACACAATTAATGTCCTGCGGGATAAGATTACGGGGATTAGCAAAGGTAGGTAAAAATTGCGCAATTTCTTCGGCTTGTTAGGTGAAATTTTATTGAATTCCTTATCGGCTCGGCCATGTCAGGATTTACTGCCTCCCAGCAATTAATTTCGGGTGCACGCCCACTGCGGGAAGCGTTCAATTTCCTTTCAGCAACTGTGTTTTATGTGTTTTCTTGATTAACTTTACGGCTGTGTGAGTGTACAATTTGTTTTTTCTTTGTAATTGTTGTAACACATGTCCTCTGCGTCAATAACGGTTGCGGGGGCCATTTGTAACTCCCCCGGCCATTTCGAGTGTCCATAAACGTTGATTGTTGCTGTGCCCCCGACGTCCTTATTACAGGCGCACTTTACGACCACGGGCACAAGGTAAACACTTTTGTAGTTTGTTTCGTCCTAGGTATTTGTGACTGGTTTCTTGCGGTGTTCGCATTTTATTGTCTTCTGTCCAAAATTCACTCGATAACTTTGATTATTTCAAATGAAATCCTGTGCTTGATATGCAAAATATTTAAAACGCAACACCTCACTTAAAACACTCGGTATATTCCTATTTTAATTTGTCATCTAAAGTATAGATACACTAATGTGCAAATAAATAAATCTGTTCAGAAGTACATATGTATGTATCTTAAAACCCTTTTTAATCCCTATAATGCGAAATTTGGAAATCTATCAAGTTGGACATCGTCTCTGGCTTAAAGACCCCTTGCAGTAAATTTTCCTTCTTCTTTTTATTGCAATTGCGAGGTTCTTTGTGCTAAATCGAAAAATTCAGTAATTATAAAATCGGCCTGGTGAGAGGCCTGAAATCACAATAGACCTATCTGGTCGCGGCGACCACGAGCCAACATTGTCTATCACCCAAAAATCAAATCTAATCTAATCTACCAAGTTTCAAGATTTCCTACGTCATTCACATACCGATGAAATTCAGAATAAATTATTTACTATATTTTATTTTACATTACTTCCGATATCAACAAGAATTTCTTTCGTAAAAGTAGTTGTGTTAGCTTTGTTACCTTACTTGTATGACGTTTATTTCTTTGATAACTAAGTAACATTTTAAAACTCTTCCTTTCAAAAAGTATAAATTTATAAAACAGTTTTACTAACAAAAATGTTACAAGATTTACCCTAAGAATGATGCCTATGTTAGAACTTTGACTAAAACTTACTTTAGATTTTTTATAACATATCCCGCAATTATTAATATAATACTTCAACCTGAAAAGATTTATTCCTTCCTCAAAGTTATTACTAATTATTCATTACCGTCCTACTTCCAACTCGCTTGGGAAGGACATTTCCTTATTACCCGTGTCATTTACATAGCACACAAATTAGCCGAGATACATTTGTAGTGGTGCAAGTGCAAGTTCTACTTCCTGTAAGGCAAATCGATACTCATTCACACTCACAAATTTCGAAAAGAAACTTTCCTTGCCGCTCACGCCTTTGTTTCTGTTTCTGTAAGAATTTTTTTTAATAAATTGAGGTTTCGCAATGTGTAGTTGCATAAGGAACTTAGTCGGACTAAATTCTTGTTGCTTTCTCGCAAATGCATGCACATAAAAAAACTGATTCAAGTCTCAGATGCTATGCTATATGTCGCTTTTTTGTGTTTCAGGGTGCTGTTTTGTGACGTATTTTACAAGAAAGGCTGCTCTAAGAGCTCAAGATGCCTTGCACAATATCAAAACGCTGGAGGGGGTAAGTCCTTAATTTTACGTAGTATATTTTAATTGTTAACTTAAGTGGTAACCTTTTAAATGGATTTTCTTTACCATTGTGCTTAACTAAATGTAACTAAATGAGTCTTGCTCCTGTAGTAATAAAACGACCCTTGTTTCGTAGTTGCAATTCAAAATTTTATGCACTGCGATGTTTAGCCGTGGAAAAATTAAAATAAATAACTAACGTGTAAGCTCATGTGAACTATCAGAAACTGCATTACATTTATTTCATGAGTACGTTTTTAATGTCCAAGAAAAACGACAATTTGTATGAACTAACTGAAATAGTTTTGAAAACATATAAAAACTTTATTCGCCTATAATTTAAATGTGCAGCTCGTAGGCTAAATATCCCTTCGCGTTCCCAATATTTTCATACTTTCTCTCTTCGCTACTCGAGGTCTATCAAAGCCACTTAATGTCGAAAAAGAACTGGCCGAACATGACCTTTTCGGGCTTGCAACGTTAGTTGGAAACTAACCACAGGACCAAAATTCAGAGAGTCGGAGTTACTCGGGTTCAGTTCTCTTTCAAAATTTGCAGCAAACATATAATCTGAATCGTCAGCCCCGGCCGCACAATTGAATTAAATATCCATTTAATCCCCGAACTAAGATAATCTGCTCATGTGGCAAGGGAGGTTTTCATAGAATTACTTTTGAATAATGCACGTCTATCAGTGTGGCAATCGGGCTGGCAAATGGACAAAATCTCCAATTTAACGTTTCCTGGCAATTCGCCTCACTTGTAAAATCTCTGATTCTGCTAACTTTATCAGCGAAATTCAATTAGAGACGTCCGTCCACATGCGGTTGCATTGGTCGCTGTCGCCTTGCAGTTAGTGCTCCTCTTGCGAAAGGAAGGTTGCCGGTTGTCTACCGATATTTTTAGATATGTGCACTAGTTGACATTGACGTGTCGACTCTGCATACATAAGCAATTCTGCTTTCTTCCAACGGTGTAATCTTCCTGCCATTTTCTGGGACATTTTTCCCATTTTCTAGCTTCGTAACGCATGCTCCGGCAATAAAAGGAACCGCCGAGCAGATAAAAATACAACACGTAGCACGGGACTGCGATGAAAATTGAAAAAACAAAGCTTGAGTACAAGCGGAGTGCGGACCAGACAAGTGCTGGGGCCTCGTCGAAAACGCGAGGGTCGAGGAAGAAAATATACCCATAAATTCTGATCCAGTTCATGCTTCAGCACTTCAGAGGTATCCATCACAAGTTTAATTAATTAAAGATATAAAGAACAAATGGGCAGCACCGGTTACATCCAAGCTTCCACGGTATTTGGCCCCAGATTCAACCCCTCCCCCTTTCCTCTATTTTTCGCGGATACCTGCTGAACAAGTCCAACATTTTTTCCAGCAAAAATACACTCGAAATTTTTGCGGGAGTATGAGAAAACTTTCTATAAATAGCCCCTGTTTTAAGTGAATTTCTGTTGTTGAAAATATTTGTTTTACTGCACCTCGTAAATTGCACCTGCGAAAATATTTAGTAATTATTGGAAGTACCCTTTCTATTAAAGTTTGAGCATATGGAGGTATAATGTAGGTGCATGCTGCAATATTGTTTGTAATAAAAGTGCACGGAGTTCTTTGCATTTCCAGTTGTAATCTGTAAAAGTGTATAAACGTGCCTTTCATAGATATTGTCATAAGGCGTAGATTAAATGCATCTTAGAAAATAATTCAGCTTTGGTAGTTTTCGCTCAATTCAGCAAAGTATGTCATTGCTGAATTGAGCAGTTGGGTAGAGAACTCAATCTGTATATACGTTAGAATATTCGAAATTATGTCTTATGTTTGATTTTTAACCTGGCTACCCCCTCGTGCAAACTAAATATGAAATTCACGATTCAAGTCTATTATTCCCGATTAAATCAAAGCTTCATTTTTTGTACAAACTGCAATTATTTATTTAATGCGTGAATTCATTTCCGTCTCGTTGAAGGGGTGTGCCAGTTAATGAGGTGTCGATCCCGACCTCTTTTCTCGCCAGGAAGCATAAAAAGAAAATATCAAGCCCTGATCCCAAGAGGACCACTGACATAAGTTACTGAGTAACAAAGCAATCAATTTTTATCACATGTGGTGTTGGAGTGCAATGAGATTTGCAACTGATTCAACTTTTTCCTCTTCCTCTTTGCAGATGCACCATCCCATCCAAATGAAGCCAGCTGACAGTGAAAACAGAAATGGTAAGTCACTTTGAAACACTACAGCCTCTAGCCGGGGACGGGGTTTGTCTCGGGTTTTTTGTAGTCCATTTCCCAGTTTGTATTGTCGAGGGTCGTGTGCGGTTGTGTTTAGTTTTGAATTGATTTCTCATCCTTCAGGCTGTGTCCTCACTTGAACTGCTTTTCCAGGAGCAGTCAGAGCCCGCCGCTTTGCAATGGAGGAGCCTCGCAGACAATTCCTGAAGATGACGCCAACTGGAGGGGCTGAATTATGTAATGGTAGTTGGGGGGTGCATCACAGGTCCTCCAGCGCGAAAACCTCTTTAAAAATTTCAACGAGTGTTTTCGATTTAACCACTCAGGACTGAAATCGATTTTTTCGGTTTGCAGATTTCCATGAAAGTTTGATGGCTCGACAGTCAAAGATGTCGCTAGCATAACGGGGATAGTTTTACGCCAACTGACCCTTATTAATTTTAACGTCTGAATTGGGGCTTGTTTAAACTCAATTACCTTCAGTACATGCCTTCGGGAGCCTTCTGTTATTGACGTACTGAATCTCGTTTGTTTTCACATGAATAACTGATACTCCAGATTCCAGTTCCTTTAAAGGAAATGATGACGAGAGTCGGATGAAAAATGTGCACGGATTTTTTATTACTTTCTACCTCAAGGGAAGCGCAGCAAGCACAAACAAAAATTTAATATATTATGCTGAGTAAACTATAAAAGTGAAGCACATTTTTCACTTAGATTATTACATCCATAGCTAAAACTATTCACGTTTTGTTGTACTTGCTGCTTTATTGTTTTAAAAGGCATTAAAAATAGTTTGCCATAGAAACAAACAAGAAAATATAAAATTTTACTCTTTTCGATTTAAAATCAGATATGTAGGTATGTTATGTACTAAGTTTCTACGACTATCAACTATAAAATTACAACCTTCGAAAACCAATAGCTTATGAAACAAAGTCCGAACGAAAATATCAGCGTTCCAGAAAATCGTATGGAAATGCCCAACAAGTTTTAAGTTACTGCATATTTCACGGCTTTTAAAATCTCGCTTTGAATTTATGAACAAATAATAATTTTTAAATTACCCCTTTTCTTTTTTATGTGCGAAAAACGAAAAGCAGGACATAAGTAGAAAACCATAAATATTTCACAAGGGGGCAGCGGAAAGCACAAGTTCCATAGAACAAAATTATAAAGTGCTAAGAACTACTCGAAGCTGGGGCGATTGCATCCGACGAATATTTTCTTTTGAGGAAGTGAGGCAACCGAAGACTCCGCCGGGCGCCATTACGCAGACACACTGCGTTTTGATAAACTGACTATCGCCTGCATTTGATCAGCTCTCAGGGCGGGCGCATCGGGGGGCAGGTTCGACATTAATTTTAGGTACTATCAGCAAATTGCCGAATATTGTTTGCCGTGGCAAAGACGACCGATGCGGGGGCGGAGGCGGGGGCACTTGCTCACATGTGCTGTAATGAATGGCACCGGATTGTTATTACATATCATCCGCAGTCAGTCAATGCCCAGTGCTAAATAAATTTCAACAATTTGCTGAACAGTATAGTTTCGAACACGACTGACGACAATACCGCAAAATTAGTACCTGTGGCAAGAAGTGAATTACACAGCGACCTGCGACTTCTTGCGATGCAGCTCGCATTGCAGTTGGCCTGCGCTGCGTTGCAGTCTTGCATGCGTCTGCGACGCGAGAACCTCGTTTTCAATACACCGCGTATTAGGGAAAACGCCGCGGATAATTTTTTTGAAATGGGAACGAAATCGATCTGGCACGTTTATTTCTTGGCAGTTTTGCGTTCAATGTGTAAAGCACGTGTATATCGAAATGGAAGAGCTCAGCCAGAAAATTAAGTTAGTTTGATTTTCGGCGACTTTTGACAACATGTCGAAAAAAACGAAAACGAAAAAGAGTGCAAGGCAGCATAAAAAGGGAAAAGAAAGACATTTTGTTAAAATTTACATTACAGGCCACGAAGCATATCCACATCTCTGTCAGCAATGACTGACAAGCGCGTGAATTGCGAAGATGAACGCAAATCCCCTAAGTGAAAATGAATATAAAACAGTTGTCAATGTCAGAAGGATTCAGGGAAAATGAAAATGAGAGGGGACAGTTTCCAAGATGAAAGCTTCTGAATTTAAATCAAGAGTCGTAGGAATTTCTCAAGTATATTTGCCCCGAATTTGGTAATTTCCGGGAACGGTTTTCATCGTAATCGTTCTAGATTCCTAGTTCTCTTATTCCTATTAAAACGTATGCATATAGGATTAGTGCTCCAAGGGTTCCTAAGAAATATTAAAATTTAAAATTAAGAGTAAATTTTTTCTGTCCTATACGTTAACAAAACATTAGCAACATTAGCTGCGTTTTTTTTCATTTACCTCAATTATGTACATATATCACGATTTTAAAATTTTTAAAAAACGCATCAAATTGCCAAATCCAAACTTCAAATCCTGAACCAAATTTTTGTATTAAATTTTTTACACAAAGTGGGTATAAATCCAGGCAGTTTGATTTTATTATCGCGAAATAAAAAATGTTTGATATGGGTTACTTTTCATAAATTTCAATTCAGTGCAAAATTTCCTTCTAAGCCTACAACCTGAACCGACTTGAAAAAACACAGCTATTATCAAGTCGTTTTAACAAAAAATATTTATAAATTATACCTTGATTTATAATATTTTCTTAAAAGATGGAATGGATGGATGGAATTAGTTTTGGTCAACTTTCAAATAGGTACGTTATGAATTAGCAAATCTATTAAAAGCATATTTTGCAATTTTTAAAGGAACCGTTTAAAACGAAAAATGTTTAATTTAAGCCGAATACCTTCTTGGAAAACCGGAATACATACATCTCTTGGTAATTTTTTATATCGTGAAGTGAGTAAGAGCATATTTATGTCTGTAAGGGATAAAAGTGATGGGATAAAATACCGCGTTTCAGCTTAACTGCTGCGTATTTCATTCACAGGAGTCCCGATAAAAAAATAATTCTGCATAAATATTCTAAGCCTTCTTAATTAAAAGTAGCTCGGCCGTCGGAAATTAAAAGAAGGGCCAGATCTAGCGCCGTAATTACCCCCAGCTGACTCACGGGATATCCTACCCTACGGGAACTGCTGTCTTCCCTGGCCTGATTTTTCAATATCCGAGATGGATCAAATTTTCTGACAAAAGCCCTTCAGATTTAACCAAAAACAGCCTTAAGAAAGTTACCCGGGAAAACTTTTTGTTTGCCACCTGGCACCTGTTCGGTTTCTTAATGGATTTTTAATTTATTCGGCGAATTAATTGCTCCATCAAGACTCCAGGTTCGGCCCTTATTAATCGCAGGCTCGCTGCATTGTTGTCAGACTGTTGCCTATTTCGCTCAATTTCATTTAAAGTTCTTGCGAGTTGCCGGCCCTTTAAAATCGCGAGCTGCTCTTAATTCGCGGCTGGTACTCGCATGGAGTTTGGGAGCAGACCGCGATTACATTCAAAGTTCGCAGGGCTGCGCTGGACGCCAGATAATTAGTTAGTCTTCCTGATTACAAAACACTTAGTTCCACTCTGGAACATTTGGGAATGCTGCGCTTGTTGCGCCACCATTTAAATGTAATTAGGTAATGTATAACCCGCAGGAACCACTCAAAACTGGCCCTGCTTGGAGCAGTGCACCGGGCCCGTTCAGGGGGCGACGGAAATGAGCAAAACTTCCAGGATAAGGGTTAAAATGAATGGTTGTTCCCTGGATAGACAATAGCCGGCCTTGTTCAGACCGTAGGGAACTTGTACCGAGCTTATTTGTTTTCGTCGAAACTTTTAGCCAGAAGAGCTTTTATCTACCAGACAGTGAATATTTCAATTGCAGACAATGGATCGAGTGCAAGCTTCATTTTAATAAGCCAAACCCTTCCAGCAACTTTGCTCCCATTTCGTTAATTTCACTCCGTCCGTGTTAATTCAACTATCATTGTTCTCGGTCTGATCATTTTTCAATTTCCCTCCAGAAAATCTTTTCTATACATAGAACAGTTTGTTCGGCAAGAGAAGAGCACGCAGGATGATGCCCATTTCGTGTATCCTGAAGCAGACAAACGCTTTGTTCTAATTTCTTTCACCTTTTGCTCACTGCGCTGCATTAAGACTCATTATAAAACTTGCTATATTAACAGCACCTGCCCCAAGTTCATTATGTTTTTGTTTTGAAATGTAATTTCGGGTACAATACAGGTGAGCACTTTGATATACTTAATATGTATATATAAAAACCGGCAAAGGTATCCTTTAATTATATATCTTTATACATATGCAATTTTAGTTAGCTGAATAGTGGCATAATTTTTTCGAAGGGATCACAGATTTTGTATGTAAGGTACCTGGGTCGAATATGGCCACCTTAACGTTTCGTATAATTTTTTTCATATATTTTATGGTATTAGGCTAAGCAACAGTACTTATTAGTAAAGTGTATCTTTTTAGTGTTTAAACTACGAGGAAAATAAATAGCCAAAGTATTTACAATTGGAGTTAATTTTCTTTTTTCATAAACAGGCAAAATGGCCATATTTCCGCCAGTGTATGTAAATATGGCCATACGTATAGTTTATACTATTTTTTTTAAATTCACTTTAATTATTAAATAACTAAATAGTTTAAAAACACTACACGGAAATATCAAATATGATTGTCAAGTATTAAGGTAATAATATTACATTAAGGTAATAATATTAAATAGAGAAATACAAGATAAAATCTTACGTTCGATTTTTATGATCGCGACGCGTCTTTTCTTTGTTTTGGCATTTGTCCTACTGTCGCAGGTTCGGTGGCAACGTTAAGCATATAGTTTTGGTGCCTAACGTCTCGCCGAACATTTTGCGACTTGTTCAGTTTGTTACGTCCTTTTAGATTAGAGATATATGCATGTGGCCATATTTCGCGGCTGGCCATATTCGACCCAGGTACCTTATTTTATTTCAACTAACTAATAATAAATATTTATATCAAAGTCGCTCATCGGAAGTAATGTACCTATGTAGGTACTATGTGGCTTATATGAATTCAAACATATACAAAATCCATTCATATGACCACGAGAGCCACGCTGTCCGAATAGCATGAGAATGACAAAGTACAACATCGAAGTAGTCAACAGTATTGTTGAATTAGCTGAAAAATATTTCCTTGTTACGTAAACTGGAGCGCTAATTACAAAGCCACATACACGTCGCGACACACCTACATGAGTGACTTTAGCCATCAGCGCGAAACTCCACTTGATTCTCTAAGTAGGGCCCCAGGTTGAGCGCATGAAGAAGAAAAATTAGAATTCCCAGTGAAGTGGCTCCGGGGCTGGTTCGGCGTTTCGTTTATACATTTCGATTACTTAATGCCGGAGAGTAGTCAACTTCTCAGAGCCTGGCTTTGTTTTGAACTGAAGAAAACACGACACCGTCGTCGTTGTCGCCGGCTCATTTGCTGTGCAACAACGAGCTAAAGTGCGGCGTGCCTCTTGGCCAGCATAAGAAAAAAAAAAATATCCGATCTTCACTCAAGTCAAGACAGACCCGGGACTCTTATAAGACACAGAACGGAGCTCGCTGGGATTGCAGCAAAATATCGAATGCCCATAAGTTCCTGCACTTGCAGGCGGCGAGAAGAGTGAAATATTGTGTCAATAGAAATCGATTTCTCGCAGCCGCGAACTCGGTTTCCGGAAGAAAGCGTGACGTTCGTTATGTGAAAATAGCAATGCGAAACACAGGCGGCCCATCCGCTCAAGATCGACAGCCTATACGAAGACGGCCAGGAGAGGAAGAGGAGCACAATTGACGGTGTGCCCGGCAATGCGTATCCAACGGAGGAGGAGATAAAGATAAACGTTTTCATTATCCATTAGGCACCGAGGCCACATATCAGTCAAACAGTCAAACAGACATGAAGACCTCAAGTGGATCGCGGGGATCAATACGTCAATACGCCTCAATTGCTCGCGATCGCCGGTTCTAGCGAGAAGCTTTTTCTCGTGCGCCTTCCGAGTTCTTTCCGTAGAACGTCTCCTGAAATAGCTTTGGCCAGCCAGCGGGGCGAAGAGACCCTATAGTGACGTGTTTTGGCGGCACTACTCAAACTCTATACCGATTTTGAACGCGCGCTGCATGATCGACCGGCGCGCCACCACGCCGTACCTACCGAAAATCGCAACACTTGAGCGTAAGTCGATCCTATAGTGATAAAAAGGTGATGTGGCTTAATGGAATGCAAACATTGAGCGGCTTGGCACAATAGAAACAATAAGCAAATTGCCACGGCAGGTACGCTCCGATCAGTCGCCAGTTAAGCCACCATTTTTGCGGGGCTCTCCCATCGGCGACAGTTGGAAATGAGGTACGCGATCGGACTGCAGAAGCTCACGTGAATATCTTCGGAACGCCATAGAAAAGACAGAAAAAGTATGCGTCGCGGCCTGTGGTAGTGTGGTGTTGTGCAGTGGAGTGGCATACTTACGACGTCGCCAAGATTGCTGCAGTTGCATTTCGCGAACGCAGCTTTTTTTTCCGGTGGTCTCGTAACGACAGTAACGTTGTTTACGTCGCATTCTAAGAAGCACGCAACAGCGCAAGTGATGCACCCACAATTTTCGCATTTTGTGCCATTAACTGTGATTCTCACCAAAATTGCATCCGATTTCATGTCGATGTTTTAGTCAAATAGTTATACAATTATTCCGACCGGTGTGTGGCTCATTGTTTCGTGTCCCTGATACCCACCTACTTTTCAGCAAGTAATATATTTAATGCTAACAAAAACATTTCGTGTCAGGTATATTCTGTTTAAAATTTAGTTACAGTTGGGGATGGTCCAAAAGTGCTAAGCGATAACAGAAAATTTCGGCCACCGATTTCAATTTCAATCGATAATTGATGGTACATACAAAAAATCCGTGTCAAGCTAGTTATTTAGTTCCACTAACAATAAGTTCAGCTAATTAGCATCGAATTTCTTGCGAAACCCAAGGTGCCAATTGCTGCTGTTTGCAAATCTTATCGTGTCCACGCTGGGTAGTTAGGTTTCAAGTGTTATCTAGTTATATAAACGTATAATGAAAAGTCGAAATAAACAGACAAATTCAACTCCGAAACAGAATCATGGTGGAGGAAGTCCAAATTCAGCCTATCCTGCCATTAGTGCAACATACTGGCTGCCGGCACCTGCCCAGACACCTTATCTTATCCCAGGTAAATTTTAAGGCTTAATAATTTTAACTAAGTTATCACTTTTTCTGCTTTAGCATAAAATTAATGTTTAACAACCAACAGTTATTCTCTTGTGTAATCAATAACAGCAAGAAGCAGAATAACCACAAGAATAATTTTTAGAATTCAGCTATCGACTATAATATGCAATTCAGTTATTGCAGCTCAAGAAGTCTGCATTGAATTCTGGAAAACAATCCAGAATGATGGTAAAAACAAACCTTTTTGTTTCATTTATTCATTTACTTCATTAAAAATTTCGATACTTTTAAAGATTTTTTCCATTCTAGTTTATTAAAGCCCCTCAATCCTGAAGTCCTACGACCTCTCTTAAAAATAATCCTTCCTAGTAAGGCACGGCGCTAATATTCATAATCAGTTTCCGAATTTTCCGTCTCAATTAGTTCGTTACACGATTTTCCGAAATTAAAGTGATTATTCGGTTCGTTTCTCGCATCTTACTCCCCTCACAGATGGCAAATGAGTCCCAGCAACTAGAGATACTGCTCCGCCTATTGCAGTCATTCATGTGAAAAAGATCTTCCAAGTATTTTCATGAACAACGACGTTAAGTTAAGTAATCTCCAGTAAACGATGTTCGTGCCACCATACACGGCCCCGATATGTTCCTTCAGTTTATTTTTGTTTTGTATCTATAATGTTTTAGCCACGCTCCGGCTCGCAGCCTACTAAAGGTTTCCTGATGATGCTTATACAGATGCCTCCCTAATAGGAAAACAAGAAAGTCCTGGCGGTTTATCTGTATCTTGATAACGCGGTTAATATTATATTAATCCACTGAGAGTTGCTCTGATCTCTCGTTGGGCAAAGAAAAGGAGTTTCTTCCTTTGCCGCTGTGTTCCATAAAATCTTCTTGCTTCGTTGATTTTGTTCAACAAGAAAAGTCTAATTGGATCTAAGCATGGCGCTTTCAAATGTAAGAATGTTTTACCACATTGAGCAAATATTGTTTAAGTAAAAGGAGAAGGAAGTTATGAATTCAACAGTGTTACATCCCCCGGTGTGTGGTTCACTTCTGCCCCTCTAGTGAGATTTAACCTCAACATTGTTGAGGCATTTAGCAACAAAAGTTGGTTATTTGCAGCAAGTCAAATTGAATTGTGATATGCGAACAATCACCTTAAAGATCAGTTTCGTTCCACGGCAGAGTCTTAAGACACAAGTCGTCCGGAACTTTTTGTACACAATAATAAAAAATATTAATTTAATAAACTTTGTAATTCAGACCAAAATGCACATTTAAACAATAATAAGTATACTTTTCCAGAAGTCCTTTTATTTTATCAAAACATGTCTTGAAGTTTTCTTTTAGTGACAATACCTTCCACAAACTTGAGAATAAAAATTAGCTTTTTAATTAAAAACACTTTTCACAGGTTATGCAGGTTATACACAGGAAAAGCTCCAAGAGACATTATTGCGCTTTTCAGCCATGCTGCAGAGAATGTGAAATATTTATTGTAAAAAAGTTTTTACAACATGCCGAGTACTTAGGGGAAAATGAACGAGAGACATTTTCATTGCTATTTAGAAACAAAGTAATGCTCCAAAAACTATTTTTTTAAATTTAATCATAGAGGGTTATTTTATTTTATTATACTCATTTAAAGTGAAATGCAGTTGGGCCCAGTAATCACGAATTTTCATGAAGTTGTGCACTATAAAAACCGGCATTAAAATGAAATATTAACCCTTTTTTACGGAGAATCCGATTATGCTTTGATTATGTGACTGCTTATTGCTGAATTACAATCAGAAAATAAAAATCAAGATACTTAATCCATATCGAGATCATATTCAGCGAATAATTGAGCTATAGCCAACCACTGTTTCTGTAAATAGGTTAAAGTAACTCGTGGAACATAATAAGAGGAACAGCAATGTGAAGGCTCTACGATATTTACGAATGTTTAGCATATGGCACAATATTTTTCTTCATAAAGCTATTTTATTTATGTACGGTAGGTGCTTAAGAATGCGAAAGTTATGAGTACAAACGACGCAACATTTTTTGAAACAATTCAGTGACTATTTGTTGGAATTCGTGCTAAAAACCTACGTTTACTTAAGTGTTCATGTGGCAAATGAGTATCACTTAATCTAGCTTAAACTGTGACGTACTGTGCCACGGAACACTTTTTTAAGAACAATTTATCAAGTCTCACTTGGAGCAGAAAATTATTGTGAAGATTTTTTTCGATGCGAAATTTCTACTACACTAATTCTGCATAAGCAGAAGGTACGTGAAATAGGCCAGTTTCTGGGAACGGAAGTTGGCTGAGTTGACCTCGTCCCTCTTTGGAGTCGCTCGTTTGGGGCTCCGCAGTGCGTTTGAGCGGAGCTGACACGTATTATGCTAGTTGCGGAGTATCCAAAGCCTCATACTCCCTGAAATCTTTGAAATTATTTGTTGACACAAGTGGTCGTTAACAGTTGAGCAATTAAAGCGTTGCCATTATTCAACCAAAGTGACTTGAAATCTGACATCGCCACAAAGTATAATCCCCGACACGCAACGAATTACGGCCAGCAGTGGGACTTCCGCCGTCGCCCGGGGCGCAAAGGAGACCTGGACTCTGGCCGAAATGCACCGGACCCGGAGCCCTGATAACTATACGGCCCCAAAATGTTTGCCATTGTAAGGCCGCCCTGCCCGTCCAGGCCTAGCGCCGAGTGTCTGAGGTCTATTTATGCTGTCTTACGTCACGCTGCCAAGTACTTTCCTTTTAATGGAGAGCGACGGGGTGAGTACATCGGCCGGGCAATCTGTGTAACTACGCGCTCACATTCCATGCCCATGACATGACCTACGTGCGGAGTCGATAAGTGGTGACGGGAATACAAAAATATCACTTCCTGCAGGAACGTGCCAAGCGAACGTCTTCCAAGATGGCAAACGACTTCTGTGCGGCAGCCACATGCAGCACGGCACGGCACGGCACAGCGGGGGAAAAATTACGACCCGTCGTCTATCTTGGATGAGGTTGACGAAATACGGGACAAAAAGATGATGTGGCTCAAAGGGAAGGTGCAGTCAGGTCGGGCGGTATTCACTGATGTAAAATAAGAAATGGATGAGACGACGCAGCACCGACAAACCTCTTTCATCGGAATATGACAAAACAGCAGAAATGAAATGTGGGCCTCGTATGTGGGTAGCATAATAATTATCCCGGGACTTCTGGTAATGTGCAGCCAATAAGAGAGCCGGGCAATGAGAGCAGCTGACATATGAATGTACCGTTAGAAATTCCATTAAGTATTACCTTTGAATTCTGAGATTATAAGGGCTCCTTCTTCCTTTAGTCTGTCGGCCCCGGGAATTGCAATTCATTTGTGCTCCCCGGCTCACCTAGGCGAACTTGGTGGAACTTTCTGATAATTCGAAAGTAGCATTTTGGAGGATCTTGGGGCAGGGTAACGTAAAGTTTCGTTAAACTTTCTTTAGCTCCTGAAATTTCTCCAAATTACCTTCCGAACGTTAAAACTATCGTTATTGACCTTACTACTACCTATATGACGTACATATGGATGTACATATATATATGAAAATCATACAAAATAAAACCTGTGCACTTACAATATATTTGATCAACTTAAAAAAACGTTTGAGGCTGCACCAGTTTAAAATTCTTGAAAAAAGTCAAACTATGCCCTACTTCATTATTAGTGAGTTTTTATTGTAACCTAAAAAAACAGTATAGTTATAGTACATATAACATTTCGCGAATCACTGCAACAACGGAAAAATGCTTAAAATTAAAATATTTCGCATTTTAGAGGAAGAATAATTATTATTACTTGGAAATTGTCACAAAATTCAGCTAAGCAATCACGTTTCCCGTCAATTCAAGGTTTAAGCTCAGCCAATTATAAAATATCGCGCTGTGTTCCAAGTCGAGAGCTGCATAGTCATGAGCTTGAGTTTGCTGCACGGTCGCAAAAATTTTGCAGCAGGTGTGAGGGTAATTTTCTATACAATTTCTGCATCTCTGAAATCGTGTTAATTAGTTTCCCAAACATCCTAAGTTGTGGTTGCGAGTGTTTTAGTTTGCTCACATCTTCACCGCACCACCAGAGTCTGGAGCCAAAGTTTTCTCGCATACTGCGGTTTTTGTGAGGTTGTAAGGCAAGCTCGTGCACACCGGAAATCACCTGACATTTTTTTTTAAATACGAACAATAAATAATTGGGAAAAACATGGGAGCTGCCGTCACCCGGGATATTGTTAACCTGTTATCATGAGTGGTGCTGCGAAGAAGTGCAGCTCCGGAGCGATTTATTTCCCTCGCAAAATATGCTATTGATTTGCGCCTGGATGGCAGCACCATGTGAATTGCAAATTCTGGTCATAAGAGGTCGCAAGGTTGCGAGTTGTGAGGTTGCATGTGGAGCACCCGCGCCGCCGCCCCGCGCCGGCGGAGTTAATGTGGAATCATTCATGGAGCGGCGATTGTGTTTGGGGCTCACCTCCGCCGGAAATTAGTGCATACAGCGGGTGTGCACTCCCTGGCTGCGGCGGCGGGCTCCCGAGGGAGTCTCGGGGTGGCTTCCCAGCTCTATCAAAGACGATTTCCTAATCAATTTATTCCCAAGAAACGCTTCTGGAATTTGCGGTCGTAATTCCACCTCAGATAAGGTTGACGTTAACGAGCTAGTCGGGTCAGAATCACGGCGCTGGGGTGCAACTCGATAATTACTACTGCACTCGTTGAATTTTAACACTTTAAACCGAATTTGAATACTGCATCGATATGAGTCGTTCTTTTGTTGGGCTAAGTTTTTTTACGTGGTTGCGTGGAGATTCCAGAGAACGTGACTCGCTTCCCAAGTGGCTTCATTGAAAATACTCATTGTTATCAGGAAAATTCCATTAGGTACCTCGGAAGATGAGAGCGCTTAGTGCTGCTCCAAGTGCGGTGGGAGTTATTTTGGGCGCACTCGAAATTATCTTGGCTGTAAGAATGTGTTTTCTTTCAAAGAGCGCTCTGCGGCTGGTGCGCTAAATAGATTCGTTTGGCCTACTTCCTGAAAACTCAGTCAGTAAAGCACCCTTCTTAGTGAAATTTATGTCCAATTTTAATGTACACATCTTTTCCTGTCTTGTACACCAGCAATTCAGGACGGTCTTATTGCACTTGAAAGTTACGTAAAGTGCTCTCATTAAAATGAAAGATTTCTTGGCAAAAATAGTCTCGTAAAACTATGAAGCTAATAACCTAACCGATGGCTTCTTTTTCATTTGGAGGGGATATGATG
The DNA here is from genome assembly GCA_933228815.1 of Machimus atricapillus. NCBI lineage: Eukaryota > Metazoa > Arthropoda > Insecta > Diptera > Asilidae > Machimus > Machimus atricapillus. The sequence goes on along the minus strand of OW121784.1, from coordinate 82,881,593 downwards.
CATGAGCATATAAAATTGCCTCTATTCAATTTATGATACTGCACTGCTGCTGCAAAACTACGCTACGCTACAGGCAAAATTTTCTAAAAAAGGGCAGTGTTGTCTAATAATAATTCTTAATTATAAAAAATTGAAATCAAAGATAATTTTCACTTCATATACATATATCTAAGTATGTAAGTCAGAAAAATTATCTGATAAATATGTAAACGAACTATGGAAAAATAAATTAAATACTGTAAAAGTCCATTAAAGCCGTTGAATTATTAACCTTACAAGAGACCTTTTAAATCCTAAAGGAAAGATGTAAAGGAAATTGCCTTAAAGGCATTTGGTCCATATAATATAGTATACACGACCCGCACAGGTACTGCGTTCTATTTCATTTGCCCACTTGCCCAAAGACCTTATTTTCTTTCCACTAAATCTGGGAATCATCATCCCAGAAATCCTCGAAACAGGCAGAGCACGGAAGAAATCTGGGACGTTGTTCTATTCTGAACCATTTACTACTCGTTTCCTTAAATGAGCACGTGACCACTAAGCAAGCAGCAATTTTATTTAATTCGCCTCTTCTTAAAAGCTTAAAAGAAATTCATGGCACGAAATTGGACATTCTCTACCTGATGGAGTGCTCCACTTTAATGGGTTTCATTTTGACAATGCCATGAAGAATTGTATATAAGAAGGACAAATTCGCAATGTAAAGAATATAGACACAGAAGATATGCGGATCTACAGACAACACAAAGCTCAACTCGCAACCTCCAGATTGATTTGCAATTCTGAAGACCGCAGCATTCTTCGTAAATAAACATCAAGCCATAAGGTCAAGATTTCTCTCCCTCTGTCTTATCGGCTAACGATAAGGCGATACATTTTGATCCTTTCTTCAAACAAATGGCGAGTTCTTCGAAGCAAGAGCGGAAAATCCCTTTAAATCTCTTTTAGGGGAGGAAAGCAAAGTTGGGCGTGAAATTCCATACTGCCTTAAAAATCAAAATCTTATCAACTTCCCCTCCCCTTCTTTTTGGAAAAAATCAGTAATAGGATTAACACGCTCGCACTTTGCACAACCTTTTTCAAGCTAAACAGAACTAAACTTCTCCCTGCCAATCGCAAACTCCTCTGATCCTTGGAGGACATGAGGAGCGGTCTTTCAAGAGATTATCAATTTTCTTAAAAGCACGTACATTGAAGAGAAACTTTTGCGAATTTTCTCGATTTTTCAATCAAGTTTGCAACAAATGGTACGCCTGGAAAACTTACCGAAATTCACTCAACCCACAGATCCATTTTTCTTTGTTTTGTTTCGCTTTCTTCGGAAAGTGGAAAATTCTCCCAAAGGTAATAAATTCATGCTTTCAAATCAATGTTGGCTGAATCGCTGTATATACCGTGAAGAAGGGACTTGATGTTTATTTAGACATAGATAGTATGTTGGCTCTCAGGGGATAAGCAAATTTTTTCTAATTAACGTCAATCAAAATGGACTTGAGTAGACGACTCAAAGAATTTTTTGCACAACCAGTATTAGCCATCACTTGCGTTTAAAATAAGCTTTTACTTAAATTTCGATAATTATTTTTGTGTCATTTCCTTATTTGTTTTCGGAGTTAAGGAATGAAGGGCTACTTCACTCAAGACGGCATTGAAGAAAATATAGTTTAGTTTTTATAAACCTACGTCACCTCTTTTTTCAATTATACGTAGATATTCTGAAAATTTTTTCAAACTTGTGCTTACACAAAAACCTGGATTTGGGTATACTTTTATCATAAAGTTTAGAGTTTTATGCATTCGAAATATTTTGCAAACTGTCTTTATAGAGGTTATATTAAAAGTACAAAGAAAGGACCAGATGGCGGGAAAATTGTGATGTTGAGTTAAAATATGCCAAAGTAAGTCATTACCCTTATGAAACTGCATTCAAAAATTTCATTGCATTCTACAACCCAGCGGAATTTCTTATTCGTCACTTTTTTCCTGTTGTGTAGAGCGAAGAAGGGCAAAATCGTATCGTGGAAGTAAATTTTCCTCTAAACTTCCACTCTAATGCTTCTTTCTACGTGGCGCAAGATATCTCTGCCTTCATTTTTTGCCATCCTTTATGTTCATGACAAGAAAGGACGGAATTTCGGGAATTATACGGCAATATTGGATTTCTTATGGGAAAAGGAACATGTTCTGCCCCAACATCCCTTTTGAAGGCCTTTTTCTGGTATTTTTATTCTCATACCTTCTTTTAGCAGCGAGCTGAGTAGAGCAAAAGAAGAGACAAGGCCCGGTGCCCAAGTTATAAACGCAGCTAATTCCCGTGAGAAATTCACAATTTTATTGAAAAATTCCAGTTGGCATAACTACATTAATCCATCTACATAAAAACATAATACGCAACGAATTCTATCACTCTCTATTGCGTTGAACCTTGTAAGGCGCATCTGTACAAACTGCGACATTATTTTTGTTAAACTGAAAAGAAACACTATCTCAAAAAAATAATTTTAACTAAAGCAAGAAAAATGTTTAGACATAGTCTAAAAACCATAACCCTCAAAGTTATTTTAGTCGCTTTGAACTTACTGAAGAGTTAGAAAAGTATATGGTCTTAAATTAAAGAAAGGAATGAATACCGGAACCTGTTATAGATACTGGGAAAATTCGATCGGGATAAATTTCGCAATACCGCGTTCCAATATTGTTCTATGGCGAAATATTTGATTCGTATATCTGCCGACAAAAGGTTTAAGCAAAGGTAAAAAGCTTCTGCAGTTCTTTAGTTTGCATAGCTAGCAGCCGAACGTGGAAAGCAATAAACACGATTTTTTTTCATCTTTGAACACAAACGCAAAAGAGGACAACCCTTTTGAGGAATAACCTCCGATGGGCGAGGGAAGCATCGCATTTGTCATGAAGGGCAAACACCCCCGCAGCTAGGGCCGCTTCAATATTTCCACAGTTCGACCTTACTTTGCACAGGAGTTCCTGTTGGCTCTTCCCTCCCCTTTTTGCCTGTAGATATTACACCCGAATCGAATGGTATCTTTAGGTGTATGTATGTGTTTTTCACGTAGTCTCACTTCACGCTTTCTTTTGTTACAGAACGAAAGCTTTTCGTTGGAATGCTCAACAAAAAATACAATGAAAGTGACGTGAGGCAGCTTTTTGCAGGGCATGGAACAATAGAGGAGTGCACTGTGCTCAGGGACCAGAACGGCCAGAGCAAGGGATGTGCCTTTGTTACGTTTTCCACGAAACAAGCAGCTATAGGGGCCATCAAGGTAATTGTTTCTATATTTTTTTACACACGTTTCCTCCCTACACAGTCCAGGTTGCCTCGCTAAGCGTTCTCACCTTATATCGACTTTGCTAGAGGAGGAGCAGCTTGAATTAAGGGCCCTAACTACTGATTACAACTCGGCTTAGTACTGACCCAATTTTTTAAATCGACATACGCAATTAGCTTTCTGGTTATATTAAATTAACATGTATTTGTCCTTGGGAATTTTTAACTTATAAAACCTAGCTCAAGCTAATCAAAATCGGGAAGCCATTTAAACAGTGCTGCGAACATTTGTTATTCGCCAATATCCACATACAGCTAAATAGTCATCAGTTTTGGGGCAACCGAAGAATCAGGGAAAATTAGAAGCAAAATGGACATTTTTTGTCCGCCATAAACTAGCACCTAAAAGACAAGTCATTTCTCAAATGAACTTATGGTATACCAAAAACGATTGCTATAAACTCCACACTGCGCTGCAAAAAATAAATTCACAACCACACGATTTGTATTAGCCTTAAATAAAATTGTCTTGTACAGAAGAGACCTAAATCAATTTCATCTTACAACGTTTTCTAATTTCGGCCCTCATTTCGGTTTGCGTCATTTAAACATCTAAAAATATATTCAGCTCTAAGCTCTGAACGTATTTGCCAAACATAGGTATACACTTTTTTCCCGATTGAAGTCCTTTCTGCGGATTTTGTCAACGGAAAAGGAACACGGGTATTCATTTTGCGGTCTATCCCCACGCGGTCGGTTGTTTGTATTTGCAATAAATCACTTATGGCAAAAGAAAGTAAGATTGTGGATGCTTGAGCGCCGCCTCACCTGAGTCCGTACCCACGTCCTCTGTTTTGAGTACTAATTACTTTTCTGAAAAGTGCATTCTGTGGCTTGCAATGTAATTAAAAACCTTTCCTGGTCTCCTGACAACCACGACTATGAAGGGCGGAAAAGAAAAATTCCCTGCTTTTAATGTAGGCGAGGCTTTGAGCATTTTACGGCTTTTCGGATACACTGAAGTGGAGTGGAACAAAGTGCACACACATCATTTACATACAAGACTTAAGCTACCTCCGTGCTGTGGGTGGAATATGTTTGAAAAATTGTTCTGTTCTCTCAACAGGCACTTCATCAAAGTCAAACAATGGAGGGCTGTTCAGCGCCACTTGTTGTAAAATTTGCTGATACACAAAAGGAAAAGGAGCAGAAAAAGCTGCAGCAAATGCAGGCCAGTCTCTGGGGGATTTCGGGGAATACGAACGGTCTGGCCCCCTCGACGCCGGCGTCGGCGGCCGCGCCCACCCCGACCCCACTGACCCAAACGGCAGTTACAATAGCCACGTCACCTCAAATTATAGCAGCTAATCCGCCGCAGCAGGCCAGTCCGTTTTTAGCCACTGACGCAATTTCGCCAAGCTCGCTGCACTTGTTCCAGCAACTCAGCCTGCAGCAGCAGTTTCTGCAAGGTAAGCCCCAAATAAGATTTTATTTTAATATAAGTTTCCTTTGATTAAGTCTTGTAGTTTTATACCTTGTTGTCTAATTTCGCTGTAATTACGTCCCCGCGTTCTGTACCGTCTCCGCGTCGCTTTTGCAATGGCCGAGCTTCATAATATTATAATTTTCCTCAACGACTCCGTGCTGCTGCACTCTCCTCCTAGTCGCAGGCCCTTCAAGGCTTCAAGGCGCTCAAAAACTCCTCAACCCAGGTGTGGGGACGGGCACTTGATGAGTGGAAATTTTAAATCAGGATTCTATTACGTGCTCTGAATATTTAACATCACAGGCGTAATGATCTTATTTCGTTGCCCCATCGTTAGGGACCTTCGAACATTACCAGGTAGCCCTCGAATTGCTTTGTGGTGCAAAAATTATTGTAATGAAGAGAAGGGAATTTTTCCTTATCTCATGAATAACCTCCCAACTGAGAAACCTTCTGAATAAAGGGCGGCCATCAGATGAATAATTTATCATGAATGCTAAATCATAGAGTAACACGATTATGTCGAAATGCTCATCCAAATAGGATGCCGGAAGTTCGACAATTTTAAACAATTTTGCAAGTTCCTTTCTTCTACGTTAACCCAGAACATGTTCAAACTGAACCCAGCTTATGCCAAGTAGATAGCGATTTTGAAACACACGTCAAGTTATTTTTATTTTATTTTATTTTGTTTTATTTTATTTAACCAATTTTAATACCGTTAAAGCGAAATTCATTAATGATTCTATAAAAAACAAACTAACATTCCTTCCCACTGTTTCCGTAGATCTTGATTACATTTACTTTTGGCTTCCTTAATTTACAAATATCACCTACATATGTATTGCATGAGTAAACACTTTTAATATATCGGTACTAATTGTCATTCGTCTGTATCTGTTATGTGCAATGGTTGCCATAGAATTGTTCATAAAAAACCCGCATGCGTGCAGTGTTACAAAATCAAAGTAAGAAGTAATTTTCTGTTTCTAATATGTATATGTATTGGGAAAAGATCTATACTCAATCCACAAACAATAGAATTTTCTGAACTATACCTACATTCTACATAATAAGTTATTCTCAACAATTGAAGGATGATATTATTGTAGTAGACATTTATAAAAGAAATAAGTAATTTCGATGCTTTTGCGAAACTAAATACTCACACTTATTAAAATTAATAGCACTTTTTCCTTCTTGTAATAGTAAAATTTAATTAATGTTATCGTGTTTAGCAAATTAATTAAGAGAGGTATATCTTAGGGTATGCTCCGTCACCCTTTTTAGCCAAGTAATATCCCCTCCGAAAGTACCATGTCGCATAAATGAGTTGGGCTTGGCTCGTAGACGAGGAAATTGAACGCTCGAGATCTGGCCTCCTAAGATGGCTAGTACATCAACATGCAGATTTTCCTGCAGGCAGTCCCAAATCTTTTCACGCCATGAAACTATTACATTTGCATAATATTTGAATTGAATTGCCGGATTGCGTCTTAAAAGGAACCCTCCAGGGAGCCTGAAATGGACAAGGGGGAGCGCACAAGTAGGACTCTTTCAGGAGAAAATACCTTTGGTGATTGCCCTTCTACCCTTTTTAACCTTTTCAATGTTTCGCAATTTTCTGAACACCTCCAAGAATTCCTCGTGTTTACAAAAGGACTTTCCATTACGGTAAAAATCTATCGAGGTTCCACCTGGTAATGCCGTTTAAAAAGGCACGCTGAAAGCAAATCTCTTCACACGTTAAATGGACCCAGCTCGAGTCGTAAAGTGCTGAGCAAGGCGGAAAGCAAAGTATTAATGGGGAGGATTCAAATTCTGTCAGCCTCGCAAGGGCGGGACTGTCGTGCCCCTCTTTTATCTTAATGCTTTCTAAGATAATTTCAGATCAAGCCTTTTTCCGGAAATGGACTTAGAGCGGATGAGCGCTAAGCGAACATACATTCGCTTATTTTCGCAAATCCAATTCGGGAGAGTGCGTAATGTGGACCCTCTCATCAGCCAGTTAATATAAAAAATTTAGTTGATATTCTGAAAATTGGGTTTCCGCGTAAAGCGAATAACAGTCCCATCTGGAAAATGTCCTTATTTTGCATATCGCATTCGCTCTCGTGTAAGCCCCGGGGCTCGTCTGATTGATGAAGGAGGCCTTTTCCTTAAGATTATACGCAGGCTCCTTCGCCTGATGTTATTTTTGTAATTCCACGAATAACAGATTTCCTCCTGGCATGGTTTTCACTGTTGCCGCTGTTTTAAAAATAAATTCTTGTCCTTTTCGGTTGCGGCAATTCCTTCTGTTGAACCCCAATTGGATGCTGGAGCTGTTGACCAACAATTCACTTCCTCAAAATGTACTTAAAGCACTTTGATGAAAGTACATTTGGGGCACGGCTTCTATTTTACAGCGCGGTAAATCTTAAAGGGCAACACCGTCCTTTTATTATTCATCCTTGTTAAGAAAAGCACGCAATTTAGTCGATTCGATACTTCCTCAGCAAATCTCCACTTACGTAGGTGTACTTCATGGCTGCAATTCAGCTCCCTCATGTACGAGACAATTGCCATATGTAAGTTCGCATAAGTGCGTCATGGCCTTGTAATTTATTTATGTTGTTCGTACCCAGCATGGAATTAAAAGTACATTTACTTGTGTGAGAATTTGTCTTTATCCGAAGGAATTGTTGACATGTTTTTTTAATAATAATAAATTCCACAAAGTATGTCTTTGTTGAATGTTTTAACTAATTTTCGTTTTGTTTAATGTAAATAATTCGCTTGGGTGTGTGTTACTCTTTTTTTGTTGAATTTGTCATGGCTCTGTGGTTAAATGAATGACATCAGGATTAAATACACAACCGGATCACAGCACAACGATTACTGGCGCCGGCCTTCTTCCTCCGATGACTATGCAGAATTTGGTGGCCATTGCATCCATGAATCATCCCCATGCCCTGTCTGCTGGACCGGCACAACCAATTTCAGCTCAGTTGACCAATGCAGCACCATCTCTATGTAAGTACATTTGTTTTCTAACTCCTTTCACCGAAATTATTCTAGTTTACTTAATTTTACCACCATATGAATAATATTATACTTTACTTGTTTATTTTTATTCATATGCTTTTTTGTTATTAACTGGGAAATTCTCACAGTTTTCTTAATTTCAATATTTGTAGCTGACCACAATTTGCTTTATTTATATTCTTTAAATTAAATTCTTTATTACTACTCGACTTCAGATAATACTTGCACTAGGTATCAATAAGTTATAATTCCAGAACTGCATAAATACATGTCCTGATGTTTAAATACCGAAAATAACTAAATTAAAAAAAAGAAACAATAAACCCGATTGCAGTGGCCTCAAATTGAGTAAAAAGGGAGAAAAGAACTATAGTAAATTATTTGTTACACTCTTTAGTAGTGAAAATATGTTATAGGAATACCGAACGTTTACTTATAATCATATAAACTGTGTAATAATTTCTCTCCAAATTCATTTTTATCATATAAATTCATAACGTTTTTATTATTGCTCGGATTGCAATAAAACCTCCAAATAATTGCGCGAAACGAAACACCTTCCCAGTAGTACCAGAGCAACTATAAACCCCGCAACAGACATTAATTAACTAAGTGAAAATAAAAGGTATCGAACATTCTAGGGTAAATGCCTCCGAACTGAGCTGTTTAGCGTCTTTGGGAGGACCGCTGTCCTTTCTGTTGTTTCAGTCTGGAAAATTTAACGTCTGCAAATTTTACGAGCGCAAAGCTGCGAAATTAAACGCTCGTCGGACTCGTTCGCGAGCAAGGTGGAGGAATCATTAAACCTTAATTTGTTGTTAGTCCCGCTTTACTACCGCAGCAAAATCCCGAGTTAACTAATTTTTAATTCTATAATTTCAGGGCCCGGGACCGAACCCTTATCAGCAGCATACGCACCAGCAATTTCGCAACTGGCCACCGGACCATACGCTACATCGCCGATCCCAACTCCAGCAGCGCTGACGGCAGCTGCGGCCGGGGTAGCTGGCAAGCAGATAGAAGGTAAAGAAATAGCACCAGATATGAGTTCAGCGTAATAAGCGTAGCCTACCCTTTTTGTTTTACAGGCCCCGAAGGGAGCAATCTATTCATATATCATCTACCTCAGGAATTTACGGATACAGATCTCGCTTCAACATTTCTGCCCTTTGGAAATGTCCTATCGGCCAAAGTTTTCATTGATAAGCAAACCAATTTGTCGAAATGTTTCGGTTTTGTCTCGTACGATAATCCAAATTCAGCACATGCCGCCATCCAGGCCATGCATGGCTTTCAGATTGGCACCAAAAGACTTAAAGTTCAGCTAAAGCGTTCGAAGGACGCGGCTAGGCCATACTGAGTACCTTTAAACGTTAAACCAATTGTTTTACTGTATTTGCAACTTTCTTTTGAATGTGTAGCTTAAGGTAGCTTTAACTTCTAGGAAAAATGAGAAACAGGAGGACGCTTAGTAGACGAATCTTAGGAAGCTAAGCAGAAAGGCGGCTACTTGTTATATTTGTTTAATTTACTTACTTTTATTTCATAAAATTTTATTTGATGCGAGTTGCGCCACGTTGATGTTTTTCAGTAAGGTGGCTTTTTACGACTCCTGAAATCATATATCAATTTTCTAGTACAATGCACTTAGTTACCTCGCCTCTGAGGCCTGACTTGGAGCGACTGCGGTCCACCCAGGAGCAGTCACATCAGGGCTTTTAGATTTAATTAATTGTACTTGGAAAAAAATCAACATAAGTCTGTGGAAACCTAAGATAAAGCTGCACAAATATCTGTGAGACATTAATTTATTTTGTTGTCGAATTCAATCTGTGTATGTGTTGTTCAACATAAGTGTACTTAAGAGATATCATCCAGTTGCCTTTATTAAGTTTATACGAAATATTGGGATTAAAAAAGGATATTAAAGTGCTTAGGCGTTTCTTTACTCTTTACTATATAATACTTATTTCTAATTTGTTTTTCTTTTCTTCTGGTGCCTTCAGACCTAACGTGATTCTACCGAAGCCCAATAATTTAATTCCCACTATTTCACACCTGAAAAATAGTTATAAATTGCTTGAAACATACTCTTAAGATTACTAGCGTACTTCTTACCAGAAATGTTTATTTATTTTATAGATATTGTTGTCGTTCGCCCAACGCGGGAGATATTTTTGAAATTAACCATAGAAATTGGATCAAGTTCTTTTAGGGCCGCTAAAGGTCGCAAAACTTTTAATAAATTGTTACAAGTTCCTGCTTTGAGGGCCGCACGTAGAACCCTAAAATAAACCAATCTATGAAATTTTAGTTTAAATAGAAAGAAAGAACTTTAAGGTGTGAGAAATTTTAATATTTCTTTTAGTACCATACGCTATACACATAAAACTACTTTCATTTCCATCCTTTAGGATTGTCCAATAGAGAGGCTTATGAGCTTGTAACAGATCATTAAAGCTTTATCATCCAAACTGGTCGGTCGTCTTTCATTTGATTCCGGAAAGAACTTACAAAGAAAATATATCGCTGGAGCAAATATTTTAAACGCCTATTAAATTCCTAAAATAAATATAATAGAAAGATGTTACACGACGGCAGGATGATTTTACTTCTTTCTCAGCCCTTGGCTGCATAGTTCAGACTTCTACAACCATTGTTTGAGAAGTCCACATCCTAACTTCAAACTGTTATTACGTTTTGCAAAGCAGCAGAGGAAACAAAATAATACTGCCGATTACTTTGCAATTAATTAAAGCGGGTCTCACAGTAATTCTTTATTTTCATGAATGTTCTCCATTTAAACGAAAACAGTTTGCATTATAAACTAAGCCGTTCTTTTAAATTACCAATCATTGACACGTTTTGGTGTTGATTTGGTTGTTATTAAACTTGTTTCCAAACTGCCTTGCCTGCGAGTTAACGACATCATTGTTGGAATTTAGCATAAACGTCCTGCTGCAAAGTTATTCGCCTTACGTGGTGGTAGCAGCCAACTTCCTTATCTTTCCGGTCCTTAGATTTATTTTTTATTGGCTCTCCGTGCAAACTCATAAAGAGCGTTTAATTGAAATATCCGCCCAGTGGGCTCAATGCATCAATTCGGTGCACACGTAAGTAGAGCCAAACGAGTGTTTGCGATTTTGCGCCGGTACCTTCTGTTCATATTTCTCAGAATATTACAGACGTTCAACTTTATCCAAACAATTTCAAGTTTGCAAAAGGAAAACTTTTTAGAAATTCATCGGAAACACCGAAAATGTAAGAAAGAGTTTTCTTATCGCAGCCGAAAAAAGTTGGTCCGCGGATTTGTGCAGATTGCTTCAGTGAATACAAACAACTTGCTCTGCAACACGCACAAATAAACGGCACACGAAGTTTCTTAAATGGAAATTTTTCCGAAGTTATTTCTCACATCCGCGCAATAAGGAGTTCCGTCGCGCTTCGGTTTTCATCCCTCTTCTGTTTTCCTTTAAATTCAACGGAAGTATTGGAAAAGTACAGAGCCGGCTGGTTGGGCTCGGGGAGGATTGGGGGATTGAGGATTTGGAGCCCCGTCGCCCGCCCGTCCTGCCGGTAACGACAGATTTGAATGAAGGCATTATTTCCTGCAGGGATATTTCGCATGCAACGTCGGCGGATCTGCTTTTCTTCGTTTTTCGCTTCCTTCGACCATTGACGCTGTTCTGTTTCGACAGTTTCCACTTTTTCTATTCGACGTTGTTTACATGCCTTTGAGCGGTTTTCGCTGGTGTGAAAACATAAATTGGAAAACAATCTTATCAAAAGGATCTGTGGCCGTTTACATCATCCCTATGTGTGTACCGAACGAAGTACTCTTCGAATAAAAGAAAGCACTTAAGTAGCTTTAGCACTAATCCATTTTCATCCGTTTAAATTAGCTTTCCTCCAGCCGTGCGATGTTGGATCCAATTTATTCCCGAACCGGGAAGGCATCATGAGCCGAAAGTCGTAAATTCGCTGAAAATTTAGAAACGAGGCAGAGTAGCGCTTTAAACGTCTTTTTCGGATTCGCCTGCCGCTTAGTGAAGCCCTTAACAGCCAAGATCCGATCAATGGCACAAATTCACTCCTTCAATATCCGGCTTATGAATAGTGGCGCCTTTTTCGTTTGCAGGTGGAAAAGCTGTTGGTAAACGAAACGCTGTTCAGGTGAGGGCCAGCTCTTCCATGTGAGCCCTTTGAAATTAAAACGCCTGCTGTGAGTGACGATTTTAAATCGACTCGACGCCAAAGACAAAACAGTCCCTGGAGTCGAAACGACCTTTATGTAGATAGCTGAAATGCGTACAAAATTCTCAAAGGAGTCATATATGTACATACACGACATTCAGGTATTTAAAGACTTGACTAGCCGCACGCTTTTCAAAATCATTTCGATTTAACTCGAAACGAGTTAACCCCTTCAGAAATGAGTTTTTTAAAGGTGAGAAAAGTGGTTTCATGTTTCATTTGATTATATTTATCTATACCTACTTATTTTTTATCGAATATATAATTGTTTTCCACTCAATTATGTTAAAATTAATCGGCCGGTTTTAGAATCGAATAGGTCTATCCGTCTTAGCTATTAATTAGTAAAGAAATAAAAAACCTCATTTTACAAATTTTGTTATTAAAATAAGGCAATAATTAAAACTGATAGAATTTGTGCATTGAATGAATAATTTATTTACCAAAGTTTTAAGATATTTTTCCAATAAACTAGAATGAATCAGAATTATATCGAGGCACTCTTTCGAAATATTAAAGTTCAAAATTTAGAATCTACATATTATTCAGAACGAGCCAAAACATTGAGGCTCGTTTTGAGGCCGAAATGTCCTTTCTTCATTCGTTTCGTGATGAGATTTTGACTCGTTGCTTTTCCTTAATCCTTAATAAGTTAGACTCCGAACAGACAGCCGAGACGTCGTCGCATGGACCATGGCAATCCCTCCCCCGCACCGAATTGCTTCAATTGAGAGGAATGTGCGGAATTAAAGCGCCTTAGAAAGCAAAAATGTGTTAAACTGCATTTTATCCTTGATGGAGTTGTCCCTTTGTGCGATAAATCACAAACTGGGAAACATTCAACTGCAATCCAACTGCGATGTAATTGAAGCATAAGCACCAGCTCGAGGCAGGGTGCGACGAGAGGCGGCGCGACGTCCCGGGGACCACGAGTTAAGTACGTGCGGAGGAGCGACCGCGTGTATGTAAATTAAAAACTGCTCGAGAGGTGTGGATGTGCTGTGTGAACACGTCGATGGGGTCCCGCTGCGAATGTAATTAGGGACTTGTTTCGCCGGCAGCATGCTTCTTTGGTCACAAAGACTGTCGGCTGCAGCAGGAACTGGATCTCAACTGAAAACAAGTTCAAAAGTCTCAAAGTACACCACGGAAATTTTTTAATTTGAATTTCGCCATTAAGTGAATTTGCATGCAATGTACCAGCCCAATAGTTTGCGAAATCGCCCTTTTTTGTGGAGGGCTTGTATTTTTAATTTAATTTGCTGGTGGCACATTACCTGCTTTGTATCAGGAATGCACACCACTCAGGCTTGCACCACTTTATCGGAATAGCTCGTACGGGATTAAGGGGTTCAAATGAAAATATTTACTGTTCTAGGTAGTAGGATGCACAGTTCAGTAAAGGTCCATAAACGTCCGCGTCCTTAAAATCAGATTGTGCAGTCAACTTTACAACTCAGCTTAACAAAGATTACACTACACAAAAACTGACTTCTGAAGCCGAGATTTACTTATCGAATCTAAGGGCATAAACTTTGCAGGGGCTCATTGCTAAAAGGAACAAGTATACTTATGGTGTTAAACAATATTTTCCCCGACTAGTCCAAATATTTCAGAAAAGTTCAAGCCAACTCAATTAGTTCTAATTGGGAAAATGTTTGCCATCTTTTCAGCATAATCCCAGAGTCGTACTGAAACCCATTATTGGCCAATTTGCTGCACAAGTTTATGTGGATGGTCAACTCGGAGTCCACCTGAGTATTCAATTTTAAATAGTTGCTTAATTTTAGCCGAATTAGCAAATCTGTCAGGACCATTGCCTACTCTATTCTGACACGAAACCCGGGCATATCTTTACGCAAATACTCGTCGTTGACTTAAGCACTTCTAGGGGAAATTCTACAGACCTTTGCCTTTCTTGTGGTTGGTCTTTATTTGTTATTATAGCAGTGCCCCCGGGCGATTGCGGGTATTCCGATGAAAGTTTTATTCCGGGGAAGCTCCATTTAATAGCGAAGACTCCGTATATGGATATTAAGATGCTCCCCTTCGCCCCGAAACCTGTAAACAAAAGCTGGTGGTCGCACCGCAGGGAACTAGGTAAATACGCTCCCAATAATAAATATACACTCCGAGTAATCTGGTAATGCTCTAATGTTTTCATTAGAGTTTATCGTCGTACTTCGTTGTGGAGGCGGTTGCCTCCGAGTTATTTCATTTTCACTTGCTTTCAATAGGATCAGCTTTCATTAGCCCCCGGCTGGCACTAAAACAATATATGCCCTAAATATAATTCCTCCTTGCTTGTAGTTGACTCGAGCAACTTCTTTAAATTAATTGTGCGATTAAACCCTCCCTGCATGTGAGGTTCATTTTGAAAGCAACTTATCTGTAAGCAAGTGGAAGACGCCGGCGGGCTCAGAGTTAAGCTCCGTAGCAGAGTATGGAATAAAGTACATTAACACTTAATTCCTCACAACGCTGTCTTTTTGCTTTCTTTCAGATCTCCGGAAATAAAAGGAAATTATAATGTATAAGATAGTCCTTCGACCATTCGGCACACAAGAAACCAGTCCCGATCTCGCTTTTTGTGTTATTTGGTACCTAATTATTGATTAAATTTATCCAATGAATTAATATTAAACTTTGAAATTTTTGTACCTACCAGATGCCCCGAATGTCCCTGAAAGTACCTACGTTCGAGAGTCTATGGTACTTACCTTCCAGTACTATAAAACCTGAAGCCTGAATCCATAGAAAGTTTAAGTAAAATAAAGCCGCCAGAGTAAGAATTCCGTTTTTATAGTTGGCTGCACAATTCAGCGCAATACGACTAATTCAGCTTAACAAAACCAATTGCTGAATTCTGGATGGATGAATGGAAAACAAAAACACCGACGCCTGAATTTTGGTATGCATGCTCCTAAGACCCTGTATAGGATTAAAAATCGATTTTGTTAACCCAAAAGGAGATTTCCCCTTTAATTAAAATTGACTCAATTAAATTGGGGCATGTGGGTCTGATGCTGCTACCGCAGTAATGCATGCAAAGTAATATGATTACTATCCATGATAATTAGTTGGCTGAGAGGCGACCATCTAAATTGGGCTAGCAGTTACTGTGCAAGTGACATGAGCGTATCCATAAAGCCGTATCAAATATCGTCTAACAAGTCTTCGACAGTCTTATCTCTACTTTGAGTAATTTATCCCGAAAAAGCCACAGGAACTTTCAACGAAACTCCCCCTAGGAAATCGTTATTTCCCGAGTGATGATTCTGTTGGTGGCGACGGTAATCGGATACGGTTAAGGTGACAGTAACATTTTGTTGACGTGTGTTGTCAAAAGTATTTTCGCGATAATGATCCAAACTTCCTCTGCCCCAAACGAACGAAACTTTATTGAATGAACCCCGGAGTCATTTGAGATGTGAAGCAAAACGTTTTCCATTATTCTACCCTTTGAAATTTACCTCTTACCGAAATTATT
Source organism: Machimus atricapillus (assembly GCA_933228815.1). Classification (NCBI taxonomy): domain Eukaryota; kingdom Metazoa; phylum Arthropoda; class Insecta; order Diptera; family Asilidae; genus Machimus; species Machimus atricapillus. The sequence continues at coordinate 82,866,050 of OW121784.1, read as the reverse complement.
AGGAAAGATTGGGACTCTGATATCTCCTTTGAGACTTTTATTTGAATAAATGGTGTTTCCTCGCAGCAGGTGGATGTAGATATAGAACTCTCTTAAATTTTTCAACTTTCTCGGGTTCTTTCGAAATAATTGAAATCAAGGGAATTAATAATGATCTTGGTTCCTGATACTCTTTCGTTTATTTAAGACAATTATTTTTCAGATATTTTTAAAGAAGCTAGATTTAAAAAAAAAACAACATATAAACGTATTCACAGCTGCAAAGACTTATTATAAAAGGCTTTTGTTTAAACAGTTCGTTTCGAGATAAATCGAAACGAGTTTAATAGCTGAATTGCATGTAAAATTGATGTAAGGATCCTATACAAAATATTCAACTGTTGAAAAACGTTTCTATTTAACGTGAAACGAAACATAATTGGGAAATGTTCAAAAAATTACATGCGTGCTCTTGTGTTTACTGCACAGCGTTGCTAAAATAATAATTAAAAGAAAAGGGCATAGTAACAAGCAGTTTGGTTAAATATCCACGCCGCAGGAAATTCCCGTGAATTCATAATTATTTGTTCCAGAAAAACAAAAAGAGTGATGCCATTGTTAAATCTTTTAATTAAGAGAATGAATGAATAATTATGAAATTACTATGAATGGTAAAATTTCAACAGCAGCTCGTGTTACGTGGTTAAAACCACTTTTAGGGTGAACATTTATTGAAAATTTATTTTGCCCGGTTGTCTGCGACGGAGTTTTTCTTTTTTTGTTTTATGTGCATCAATCGGATATGCCGGACGCTCCCGATTTGTTATCCGATTTTATATGCAAGTCGTGGAGGAAATGCATTTTAACGTCCTCCTCCTATTTCCAATGGAGAAAATTCTGATGGGAATTAAAGTTATAATCGGGTCAATAAAATATTTCGTTTGGATATTATATTTCCAAATCTGCTTGGTGGATATTTAAAATAATATGCGATAAAAACTTATCGCCTTACATAAACTGAGTCTTCGATTCTGGACGTATCTTGGATTTTTTAGAGCTGAATTGCATGCAACGATTTTTCGTAAACCAAACAGAACCAGGCTCTATATCTTGGTCAAATTACAAAATAAAAAATGTGCGATATGTTTTTGGGAAGTGAATATATTTGTAAGAAATTATAAATGGAAAAAATAAATAAATAAATAAATAAGTTCATAAATAGAATATTGTGCGATGAGCGGACTTATGGCTAAATGACTGACCAATGAGTATTGCCAGGTGCTTAAATAATAATAGAATTGTTCGTTGCTGCTGTGGCCAGTGGCCCTTGATGAGTAAATCGTTTTGGTTTTCTTTGGCAAGTTGTCCCCTCCGGTCGCCACGCCTTGTGGGTGGCGGTTAACAATAAAAAAAAACAGATCGTCAGATGAATTATCGGGCAGCCCAGTCGTCCCCATTATTTATATCTCGTTGTGTCGACACGTAGGAAAACCAATTAAGAAAAGAGGAGATAAATTACTTTTTTATCTGATCGAAATTAACATTCGCCCGGAGATCCTCGGTCTTGATGGGCTCATAGTGGAATCGCTTTTTCTCGTACTCGGGAATGAACTCGTCTACGGCAAAAACTTCAGCATCTGGATCGAAGGGCGCTCCCTGGTCCGCGAGCATATCGTTGACTGCAATGTCGTTCGATAAATCCACAGGTATGCTGTCGAACGTATCGATGTTATTATTTTTGCCATTGTCGACGTTGTACTCCCATTCGAGGTTATGATTTTCCCAGTCCGTGCCGTAGTCCTCGGAGGCGTCTTCGGTGGACTCCTTCCGGGTATCGGCCGGGGCTGTTTCGTCGTCGAATTTTTCATAAAAGTCCTGTTTGTTAGTAATTGCATTAGTTTTAAGGGTCCCTGCTTCGGTTTCGCCGGGGCTGTTCTCGCTGTGGGTTTCGCTCGGCGTCGAAATGTCCTGATCGCTCTCATCCACTTCTTCGATTTCCTGGATATCACTCTTCAAATTTAGGGACTGCCTTTTGCGAGAAGCTTCTCCCGAGGGCTCTTGCGTGAACGAGGAGTGCGCCTCCACATGCTGTGTGCGAAAGTGTAAAATTTGCAAAAGGTTTATTGGATGCTGGTGCAATGTGAGCGGAATATGCTTCCGGGGCGTAGGAGTTTGAGTCATGCAAGAGAGCTGAATGCAAAAGTGGTGTTAGCCTAATGAAAGACTGCGTGCAAAAATCAGCCCGAGTCAAGGGCACTGCAACCCCGGACCGAGCCCTGGGGCGCGCAGTGGGTTGCCCCCGCTCGACTTCAGCTGGAGGATATCTTATCGATTGCTCTTCAAAATCCAATTAAAATACAAAATAATGAGAGTCGGCTGAAACTCTCCACTTATCGTCAAAATCAATGCTAGAAATCAACGGACTCCTCCGCAAATTGGGACTTTGAGCTTTCTTGTCATGCTCTGCGGAAGACGGCACCGAAATTTTTATTTTCTAGAAATCTAGGTCCCGAAAGAAACCGCCACACAGCACTTTCGTATTATTACATAAAAGTAAAATGAAATTTCGACAACGAACTACCTCATTAAATCACATTTCGCAATTATTAAGCAAGTCTTTTTTGAGTTGGCTTCCCGTGCGGGCAATAAAACAGCCCCTGAAATTTTCAATCGAAAAGGGATGAATATCCTGCGTGCTTGTTTTGTGGCGAAAATTTTTAATGAACTTCACTTTATTAGTTCGGATGGAATTTATTTAATGAAAGCACGCAAAGGGTGGTGTCGATTGCATGGAACGGGAATGCAAATTAAAAAACCAGAAGTGCCCCTGCGTACTTTGTCGATGTTCGAAGCTAATTAAAAGTTTTGCATATTTTTTACCTTTGTTATTTGCAATTCGATAGCGGTTTAGATAGGACGACATGTGCACATATTAAAAAGTTATGTAATAATTCGACCTTTGGCTTTTTGTTTGTCATCATTCTCAGCTTCCATGAGCAAAATTAGAAGAGGGATGCAAACACGCAATAACAAAACAAATCCATGCAAATTATATTTTCTAGTATATATGCATATTTTACCGCCTGGCAAAGGTGCAAATATAGTAGTAAAAACGTCCTCTGCGTTCTGAATTGAGCTTCTAAATATAATCGCCTACTCAATTAAGCGTCTGCTCAATAAAACACCTACTTTTGTTAAACTGAAATTGAGCACTCAACTGCAGAAACTGAATCATGAAACAGGAAAATTAATTTAGAAAGATTGCTCGTTATTAAAAATAATGAAATGTGTAAATTAATTAAAAGTATTTGCCAATTTTCCGAAATTGTTTTGAAAAATATGGCTTGGAAGAAATGATTCGCAAATATGTAGGTATGTGTGATGTATAGTATACTACGAAAAATTCAAAAGTCCGGAAGCCAACATTAGGTTTTTTTTTGGCAAATATTATAGTTCACTATGGCTTTAATGACTAATTAAAGAATTGTATCTACTACCAATTTTCAAACTTGTCGTTGATTCCTTAAATAGAGAGGCCAACACCAAACTTAAGAACTACTTAATTACATGCATCGATAAATTGTTTATCTGCTTCCACCACCTTTACAACAGTTGAATTGTTAGATTGTTAAATTATTGGCCACCTCCTTTTCCAATTTGCGACTGTATGTTTGAAAAACGATCCTAAAATGCTGGAATAATCGCAGTTTTTGCCTCGTCTGAAATTGAATTCCCTAGATTTGCGTAGGATATCCGTCGTCTTCTGATCTCAAAGCACTCCGGGCAAGGAGATAACGGAGTAAACAGGGTGTTTTTCGCCATGCAACGGATTATTTTTACAAAGGCAAAGACTGATTTAACAAGAAAATTCTTTATTTGTGTGAAATACACTACAATGCTAGAAAATTGTAACAACAAACTTGTTGAGGACTGCTTAACATGCAACAAAAAATAAAACCACTCTCAATCAGGAGGAACAGGGTTCAATTGAAAATTTTATAAGTTTTTACAAAAGTTGGTAGAGGAGGCAGGTGAGAGAGAGAATCTGCTGAATTTACTGGGTGAGTACTAAAACAATGCACCAGTTGCATTAATTGCAAAACTTTGTTAATTACAGAGTTTATTTTGTATTTACAGATAAAAAGTTAAATTAGTGCGGGGCAAGCAAAAATAGAGGGATCAGACGGGCATGCAAAGCCGGCTAATTCCTTTCGAACAGCAAAAGTCCAATTACGCCGAAATTCGAGTCATTAGCAGCGAATTAATGCAACTGGAGGGTTATAATTGATTCGATCTCTTTTCTCTAGGAGATAAATTGAAACAAAATGAGGCTGACTTGGCTGCAACGGTTAGTTCTTTTTCCTTTTAATTTGGCTCTGAGTGATAATTAGCAGGAAGCAGGGATAGTTTTGTTGCATTTCATTTAGTCGAAGCTGATGGTTTTACCTCAGTCGAGTCGATGTTCCCGAGGACCTCGTTATCCTGGGGGCCCCGCTCGAGCTCCTCCCGGGAGCCCCTTTCTTCTTCATCGCTAGTGCGGTCTCCTGGCCCGTCTGTGGTCGGCTCCTCGCTGGATTCAAGTGGTCGGATGTTCACGACTCGCACCTTGTAGATGGAGTTGCCGAAGTCGTCTGTTTTCGTATACACGGTGTCGTTAATTTCCACTCGGTGCCCATCAATGACCTGGAGCAAATGAAGTTTCATAAATTAACACCCCATCGCATCGAGCGGCGCACAAAGATACAAAGTGGTTTGGTTCCCTACCCGAGTGCACCTCTAACAGATTCAATCGTGTGTGTAATTTACCTTCACAACAGATGTGGTGTTTCCTTCAGACGGATCGAAGTCGGAGGGCTGGGGAATGCTGCTCCACCACCGGTTCAAGACGCTCTCCCTGAGACGCTTCAGCAGTCCTGGAAAGGCAACAGAAGCAACACTTAATTTGAGTCAGCCATGGGAGACCTCGGGCCTTATTCTAAAAATTATCGCAGTGCGGCATATTGCTCCTCGAGGGCTGGAGCTCGGCGAACCCGTGGGTCTCGGAGCAACTAACCATCGCATCCGCCGGGATATTTGCATACTGTGGGTGGAGATTGATTGTTTTCACTGCTCCAAAGCCGAAACCCAAACACACTCCCCGACTCTGCTTCGCGCGCCGGTTCCACGTACGGCGGAATTAAATAATGAGAGCGGAGCAGGTGCGCCTTAGTGCCGTGCGATTACTTGTAAAATTTAAAATTGGCTGAAAGAGCCCGGGGAAGAACGTAACCAAGACATTTTTAATTCGGTTTACTCCACTCGGCGGCGCGGCGGCCTGCATACCGCAAAGTGCCGGCTGCGCCAAGTATGCAGCTCTAATTCTATTAAATGGCGCTCTTAAGGGCCGCGCTAAATCCGCTTCCAATACCGCAGCAAGACCTTGCTCCGCGCCGACCTTTGGCTGCACTTAGTGCACGCTCCAGCAATTCATAAGAATGTAAAGACATTGCAAGACCCCATTAAATTGCACTTTAGTGTCGCGGATCTTAGCTCTGTCTGGCTCATGGCAGTGTTTCACTATGCGATTTTGCGAGTCATCATAAAATATGAAATAGGCATAGATCCGCGACGCATTAAGCATTAAGGGAATAAACATTTAGCCGCTCTGTTTGAACGACCGAGACGAACACAGCCGCTGAATACGCGGATCTCTCACGTGACGTCGTGGAAGAAAAAAGGTAGATCGCCAAGAGACGACCGATTTCCATGAAAATCTATCTCAACAGGTTTTCAAGTCGGTCGCCGGGATGACGCAAATTCTTTTTTCGAAAATTACGATAGCCGCGCACCCCTCGGCGGACGCGTACCACACGCGGATTAGCACCTACGTGACTCATTACACCTGAGAGCGCTCTGCCGGGCCTTTGGAGTACTCGCGGCTCAAGTCGAGATAGACGAAACACCTGTTAGCGGATTGCTGGGATGATTCATTTTCGGCTTTTGCGGTAAACATTTTGCGGCTTCGCGATGTATTTACCTGCGAAATATTTTAAAAGGCGGAAAGGTACAAAACTGAGTGCAGGCAGGCGTTCCGCGGCTAGCAAATATGTTTTGGGGCTGCTGGCAACGTCGCATGAGTGACTCACCGTGCCCCAAGAACACATAGATAAAGCTGTTTTTAAATGCAGATCCCATAGAAGTTTGGGGCGAGCGCAGCAAGGGGAAATAAAAGAACCAAAGAAAAAACATTTACATTGCGATGAGCAGGTATTCATTCCTAATGTCGGAAGGTAAAGCATTTTTTCATGACTTCTGACTATGGTTACGAAATTGGAAGTATTACACAACCGAGTTGCTTTGCCGCATATGCAGGCCATAGAATAGAACGTAGAAAAAATCTCAAGCCTGGCCCTCGGAGCGGGCTTTGTAATGGAAACAGGGACTTGCACTGAACCCAAACCCTGGATGTGGTGTGTTGGTGCGAGCCAGACACCTGGATGACGCCCGTGTTTATGCAGATCGACGTTGCACCTAATTCAAGGTGTGCGTACGTGACCTGGTTTGGTGGCAACGAGTCGTGTGCATTCGCAGCGCATCGCAACGGGAACAATTGTGCAAGACATTGCTCAAATATCGGGAAAACAGACGCGGCCGCATCTGAAAATCAGCAAATCGCTGGCAAAACAATGTTTGCCTCGATTTATGCGATTTATGTGGTCGATATCCCGCATCCCTCTTAAAAAACAAACGCGTGACAATAGCTCCAGTGAGGAAAGCGAACTTAGCTAGCAATAAAAGTTCAATTCAGTCGGGACACAGAAGGTCCCTCCCAAGCAATTTACAGAAATTTATGCTTTTCCGATCCCCACCATACATTAGCATAGAGGCCTAAAAAATAACTAAGTTCTTTGAAGCCACACATTTTTCTATTTTAGTAACAGACTAAAGTCAATTTAAAATCGATGGCTAAGAGATTCAGTCAAATTGAGGATAGAAAGTTTCAACAAATTCGTACGTTAAATGAGTTTATAGGAAATTTTTTTAAATAGACGCTTGAAGCTCACTCAGTGCAATTCGCGAATATTTTAGAAAACGAAAAGATTAGTTCAAGAGAGAACGAAAGAGATCCGAAAGGGTATCAACTAGTGTCCAGGGTCTCCCTTCCTTCGAGCCCGCTTTAAAAAAGTTAATATTAGTTTTTCCGGATTACAATAATTTCGATACCTAATAACAAATAAAATGTAGATATGTATATCACCTGCATGATGAGTTCACTCACCTTCGAAGCCGTCCAAAAGCCCGGTGTTTTCGGTGTTGTACGGCCGTAGTGAGAAGAAGGGATAGCCACTTGCGCCGGTGTCGACGACGCCCTTGAAATCTTTAAAATCGGGGCCAACGTCCGCGTCGTCGTCTCGAGGAACACCTTGCTGCCTTCGGGAGACCGGCACATATTCTGCATCATCGTCTGGATTGCCAGCTGAAACGCAGAAAACAGATCGTAAATATACTTATATAAAGTAAAACTTTGCTAGAGCTTAACGTCTAAAAATATCGCTGCAGAGCACCGACATGAAGGCGCTTTGAATTTTGAACTATTTCTGGGACGCAGTCCTTGCCGATGAGGCGCCACCGACCAACGACACTCGTTGGCTCTGTCGTCCCCTTTGGAAATTGGCTGCCGTGACGCCCAAACGCAACGCAACGACAGTCCGCATGCAAATTCGGTGGTATTTTCGGCGATGACTTAAAGTGGAAAATAATTGCAAAGTGATTAATTAGGTGCGAAATGATAACGTGGAACTAATTACATGACAAATTAATAATTCAACAGATTGGAAAATGGCCATCATTTCACAGACCCTCGCACCCATGCTTATGAAATTAATTAACATGAATTAAATCCGGCGCCAAAATTTTGCCACGGGCAAATTTCTGTTCGAAACTTTCGCCTTTTATTAAATCTTAACTTCCTTTAAATCAAAATTTGTTAAGTACAAACAAAAAAGGTTTTTAGCTGCGAGGAAAAGTTTGAGTATAAACGCAATTAAATTTCCTTCCTAAATATGGCTTATTGGTTTATGTGCACATGAAAATACAATATCTCCACCTTTCAAACGTCTTGTTTTCATTCTTTATGACCTAAGATTAAATGGCACTTGCTTCAAATCTCATGGGCCCTTATTTCAAAAAAACTTCTTGGAAGCGTTGTCGGCGGAAACGTGTTCGCAATTGCGACTCCCTACCCTTTAATTATTCTCTAATTAGGTACGTGACCGGCATGCAACTTTAATCGGTTAACATGCATCTCCATATGAACTGCTTATTTTCATGAAATCGAAATTATTTTTAATGCAAAACAAGATGATATCATGCGTGAAAGGGTTTACTCAACACGTTGACTGCAAAAAGGGATCCAGTGCACGGAGATGTGTTCACGCAATTATTCAAATTCAGCCCTTACTACACCATTAACTGCTTTTTAATTCAACGACAGTGTTTTCGATACTTCCTCGTAAAAGCAATAGTTTGCACCTACATAAGTGCTTTTGCTTAACCCTTAAAGCGCTCGCATGCAAATTGGAAATTATTTTACACCCGACTATTGTGAATTTTAAAATTATAGGGGAGAATAATGCGGAAGTGTTAGGTACTTCTCTTCGTGATTTAAGAACCAATTGTTCACCTACCTATTTAAATTGGGTCAGAACCTGTCATTGGTTTTAAAATCTGAGCATTATAAACATAAAGTTTAGTAGCAATGTTTTATGTTATAGCATCCTTCTAAGTAAGATTTCTCAAAATTTTGATGTTATAGTGATTGATGTAGGTACTAAAAACCTAATTGTCATTATCAAATTGAAAATAAATTATATATGTATGTATTTCGTTTATCTGCAAACGTAATTGAAGCTCCAACCATTTAGATTTAATTGAAAAGTTAAATTTTACTTCAGCAAAGATCTTTTTTGAAGTGATAAATGCAAAGATATTAAATTTAATTGAAATAATTTTCGGCTTTCAATTGATTTATTTTATCTAGCACGTGTTCATATTTTTTTTGTTAATATAATTCTTTTTTAATTATTTTTATTAGGTACTAATCTCAATTAAAATTTACCCAAGCCTTAGAGGTTATCATTAATCTATATTTTTTTGCAATTTTTCGCGTTACAAAATCTCATCCTATTGAAAAGTGCAGGCATTAAACTCTTTTGTGGTTGAGAGACATGATGAAATTGAAATTAATAAGTCGCAAGAATATTTCCAAATTTTCGAAATTCTAAGCAGACTGACGTAAAAAGGGTAACATTTAAAATGCTTTAATAACTGCAACCTTTTCACGCTAAACTACCTCTCTGTGATCATGGGGTTAGGATTAGGTGCACTATTCCCGCAGGGACTGCAAATGCACTTCTAAACCATCAGAGGGTGAACAATTGAATCATTGATCGCGGCCCACTCCCCGGTAATGCAACGCACCAATTTTGTAAATTAATCATATTACGCGGGCCGGTTCGAAATATCAAAAATAGCACCAGAGCACGCACACTTTAAAGCCGTCGTGTTCGTTGAAATTTTAAATAAGCCCGAGAGTCATTGTCACATGTTAAAACCGAGCCATTTATCAATGTTATTAAAAAAGAACATCCGGAATATAGATGCAGCCACAAATTGCTTTGCCGAAACCTAATCATAGCCGGAAATTAATTTGGTCGAAATCTCATTAAATTCGCAGCAACCCCCACATACCCAGTTAAGCTCTGGGGAATTTCGGCGGGCCCAGCGAGCCGACCGAGCGAGATTACAAAAGTCTTCACTTTTGCTGAAATATGGCGACCGACACGTACACTCCGGTATTAAACTGAAATGAATATTAATTAGTCCAATAATCAATTATAATCATTTGCTGCAAAATGCGCGCCGGGACAGGCCGAGCGCGAGGTGGCCTAGGGCCGGTCCTGTTGTGGCCAATTCCGGCGATACGCGACCGATGACGATGTAAAAACTGACATGCAACAAAGTGGTGTGATGGAGTGCCGGGGCTCCCCGAACGGGGCCCCAGAGCGGGGCCCTGGGATCAGATCAGCTGTCCCTCCACCACCACCACCACCGAAAGGATGGAAAAATTATTTGGGACCGCTTACGAATGGTCTGACTTTATTATGCCTTCGCCAGCCTCCGCGGTGCATTACACTCCCGCGGGCTGGGGCCCAGCGCCTGCATCGGCACCCCAGCGGAGCGCCCGCATGGTGCCCAGTGCGCGGCCACCCGAATTCGTCGCCCGACCCCGCAGACCAGCAGCTCGATTGGGATGAGAACGCAAACAAAATCTCGTCGCCGGATAACGAAATCAATTGTAATTACATATGTCAACAACCATTTTCAGTGCTGATGGAGCAGCTTATTATTGCAACTAATTGGGTGGATTGATTGATGGCCCGGGAGACTGTGGCGCGGCGGGGCAGGAGCGGGGGTCCCACTTGCGAGCGGGCGGAATTAAAGGCCGGCTCTTTGAAGGTGTTAAATGGAAAAGAAATATTTTTATATCGCAGGGCGCTCCGCTCCGGCGGTTAATTGCCAGCAGAAAGGGTTCACTCGGGCTTGCTGCTAACCCAAATCAAATTTTTAACGCTCTCCTTGCTTTTCCTTTCGGGTGCTACGTGACACGTTTTAAAATCATTTTTCAATTGGGGCCCCATCGCGCTCGTCAGCCCTTTTCGGAAAGGTGACTTTCTTGGTTAACTAGAAAATCGAATTTATCCGCTTTGTGCTGACTCCGCGCCACGGGCAAATTGAAGATCACCCAACAGCTTCTAATTTTCATTAATAAAATTCAATCGGCCGTGCACGTAGAAGGCACGAATTGTCCTTTGAATATTTCATTTGGGGATTGATCCGTCTGCAAAATAAAATTTAACCCTAACGCTCTTTTCGCACCTTAAACCCTCCAATAAGAGTCCTTTGGTTCCAGTGCGTTTTTCGCCATGTTAATACCTTCGAAAATATTTCCGAAAGTTTTCTTCACCTCCGACTACAAATCGACGGCTTAAAAAATGTTGGAAATTAGTGCCACTTGTCGTGCCCTTATTGTAACACTAAGAAGAATTTACGCTATAATAATAACAGTTATAAACGTTCATTATAAAAAACTTTCGTTAAACATAATACCGAAGACACTTCCAATAACAGAATTATTCATAATGAGTTGTAATGTTATTGCAAAACAAAGAATTTGTAATAAAATTTTTAATTTGAATAAAATGTTACGGACTGTGAATTGTTCTTGTATTATATTTTTTTCTATTTTTCTTAAAATTAAAATTATTTCAGTTGTCGTACATGAAATAAAAATTAAGATACAATATAATTATATAACCGCAATGGCATCTAGGATAACTAATTTGATCGAAAGCAACAACATCCGCAAGATGACCACTTAAATTGACTGCGTAAATATTTATTATTTCACATTTTGCTCAATTGTTTACAGCGTAATCAAGCGTTTCAATTCAAAGAAAAATCTAGTTATAGTAGCTTTCAACAATTTTCATGGTATAGGCGACATTTTACAAGTGTACATGTGTTTTACAAGCGAAAACGACTATTTTTAAATAGCTTTTTGGTTTATTTAATATGTATGTATATGAACCGTTGATTATGAAAATAGTATAAGTATACTTTTTAAACATATCATTTCAAATTTCAACAATTTCTCCAGTTAAAACTTAACATGTAGATAGCTCTCAAGTGAGTTTTTTAAAAAGTGGACTTATGGTATACATACCTATACCACTTTTATAAATAAGGAGTCATATATATCATATAGAAATATTCAAAAATAACGGCCCTACGACACTCGTTAAAAACCAATACATATTATCAAAGTACAAAGCGAACTAATCGCTAAGACGCACATAAAATTTGGTAAAAAAAAACATTCCCGGACTTTCCACTTGCTTATCTGCTTAGATTTTAGAATAAGCTTGAGGAGTTAATTAAATGATATTGTTGTTCTGTTTTGCATGCTTAGAACTGTAACCTTCATGTATGTACCTCAAAACAGCAGAGGTGACCCAGGCTTTTCTATCACAGTTTTCATCTTTGAAACATGACTCGGAAGTAGTAAAGCAATTCGTTATAAAGCTGCTTTCTCGCAAATCTGTGTAGTTTCAAAGCCCACCAAGCCAATCATATAATTTTGCAAAAAATAAATTGAACAAATGTGGTTTTGTGATGATATGGCAAGTAATTACTATTTTCAATTGGTATTATTCAGTTTTGCTTGTAAAAACTCATTACAATTTTTTGTTGACACCCCCTTCCTTCCGCTTTCAGTGCGCCAGCAAAAGTTATTTCTAATTGGTTTAGGAATCAAATAAAGCGAAGAAGCCATTCAAGGTGCTCGCTCCAAACGCAAATTTTAACTCATTATATTTTCATGCAACCTGAAAAAATCGCCTTCTGTAAAATTTTGTTTTCGGCATTTATTATGTCGTTCCATTTAAAGATCGATATTCTCTACTAAAGGTCAATAGATCGAAACGAAAATATTTTTTAACATGAGTTTACGGCACCTTTCTATGTGGGAAGAGATTGAACAACTCAAACAATGGAATGAAATAAAAGAAAATAGAATAGAATGTGAGGCAAGGTTTTACAGAAACCATTTTATATTTTGGACAAATACATAATTCTAGAAAAAGCTCTCATGTTTGTGCTCAATTAAATTGAGCGTTGCATGATTATTTTGTGAATTGCGCATAATTTTGGCTGCAGGAAATTCTCAAGTGCAGTGCAAATGCATATTTTGGGCAAAAATGCAACGGATGGTAACGCGAAAGAAATTCAAGTCGAAAGCATTTTTGGGAACTCCTGCGAACTGCGAACTGCCCGTCCCCCGAGCAACTTATTCCACCCTCAAATTGCCCACAAGCTCCATAATAAGAACCAACACATCTCTATTTGTGCAGAGTGTTTATTCAGAGCTTCAGCCCTCCAGAAACGCAACAGGTGGCCCACTTGTTGTAGGGTTGTTTAGCAGATTTGAGCCTGATCCTGATGGAATTTCCTTGCCAAAGCACTTGTGTCTGCTCCTTACAGACCGGAGCGTTAAGTTTCAGCGCACATATTTACGTTTTACTGCGATAAGGCCCTCCCCCGCACGTATAACTTAAGGATTTGGAGTTATCCCCTGCAGTTTACGGGGGCGAACGCAGAGCCTGCGAGAGGTCTCCACATTTGTTTGAGGAGCGTCGGAAAAACTTTCGCCTTGTGTACTTAGCCAAGGACATTCAGCGCCTCGGTGCTCGAGAACGTGCTTCTTGGGTGATTCAATAAAGGTGTCCCTGCTTACCTGGCATGGCGAAAGCCGAACTTATCGCCAGAAATAGAAATAATCCCGTCAGGAGCTTCATGATTCCTCCCGGTTTGCACTAACAAAAACCACTTAGAGATTCCTCGTCGCGAGGCTAATCCAAAGCACTGCTCACAATTTCACGCGAAAGTATCACAGGCGGTCTTCTAGAACGAAAACTAGATTCTAGAATGAAATAGCGCTTCTTCAAGAATGATTCAGTGACCACAATTCTGCTGCTCGCTGTCGGACAGAGCTCTTAGTAAGTCGCGGTTTCGATTGAACTAAACTGCCCGCCGCAATTTTATTAAATTTATATGCCGGCAGTGGAATGGGGGAACTTTCCGAGAACCCGACCCGCTCCCGGCCGCCCGCCGCCCGCTGTCTCGTTCTTCAATCTTCCTTTGCATTTTGCCCGCATGAATCTGTTGTGGCGGTGTATCTGTTTCGTGAAGTTACCAGCTACAAAAAGGTATCTTCTTTCGCTGTTTAGAAACATATTGGTCATTGGTAGAGGGCTCAGTTGGCGCTTCTTGAAAAGCTGATAACGACTGGGAGTAATCTGTAAACACTGTTTTCCGGAAAGACACTCTCACCCTCATACTTCTCGGTATTTCATAGCATATTCGATCCAATTTTGCTCGACTTATCTTGAGAAGTATCAATTAAAAGACATTTTAATGGCACATTATTCCCAAAATCGTGACACGAGTTCATTTATAATGAGATAATTAGTGGGCCAAAAAAATACGGTTTTTTTAAGATGAACTCATCAGGCAGGAAATTTTGTTTTCTCTCAGTTTATCAGTGGTTTTCTATAACATATTATATTTTCATATTAATTTCGCACTGTGTGCACTGCGATTTACCTAAAATTTATAATTACGTTTGAAGCAGAAGACACCAACCAAACCAACCAATTTATCTGAAAGCAGTAGCAGCAAATAAATAAAAGACAGACTAACACTCACCACTTATCGACTGTTTCTATATTTAAATTTAATTTAATTTTATAGATAAAGTTTATTGTTTCTTATTAGATCATGCCAAGATCGTAAGTTAAATTATCTGAGGCACGTTAACCGAAGAGCTTACGTAGCACTTAAACTGAAGGTAGTTTAATGTACAACGTTTACTCATCCTATTAATTCTACTTTACTGGGTATAGAACAGTTGAAATATATTACTTACATGCATTATACAAAATTTTACAATTTATTATAATGACTACTATAATAGGATTGTGCTGGGCTGAGCATTGTTAAATGTAAAAATCTACTCGTGCTGTTGCATGATGCATACAATTGGTAGTTCGTGAACTTTTTGCATCGCATAAAAATACTATTACATTCTAATCACATTAAATGAGATCTATCTAGATGCTTCTTCAGCTCGTGAATAACTTACTGATAAGCTTGGTTTTCCCCAGTAGCGCGGTTTCAAGGTTTTCAACGATACAGCAAAGTAATATTGTTATTAGCTGTCTACGTAAACAAAAGCAATTCTGCAGCACAAGATGGAGAAGGTAGTAAAATGATTAATCATTTAATGCAAACAAAACTAAATAAAATGTTTCATAGGTAGAAGCAATTTTCTGAAGAGAACTAAGTTTTGAGTAAGCTCAATAAGGCGACTTATGACCGTGTGTATTTCCTCAACAGTTTTCAGAATTTTCTAACGTTCAAAGCTGCCTGCCAGACGCGCATTATTCATGAAATGTTTGGCTTAATAAAACTGATTACATCATTATAAAAGTTATTTATGCAAATCCAGTGCATTTTTTAGTTTCTAAAATTAGCTCAGTGGACAGAAGGAAAGGAATTGTTAATTAGAATAGATTTGGGCTAATTTCTAATTCAAAATACAATAATAGTAGCTACATTGTAATTTATGAACAACGTCCTTCAATCTTAATTTTCTTTCTCATAAGTTTTGACCTATAGGTACCTATCAGAATTCAAAGTAGTTTTAGAATTTCAAAGTATTACGATCCCGCTTTTATGATTTTTGTAAGGAGCTCTTGAAAGACGGAGGGCCATAAAACAACGAGACCGCGGTCATGTTGGACCCTCGAAATTACTGCCACTTTGAGCCCTGTGGTGCTGGAGCCGGAGCATAAAGTTTCGCCATGTGTAGATTGAATCGACATTTGCCTTTATGCGCGCTTGACTTTCGGGGGATTCATTCGCATTCAGGATCGGCGGATGAACGCCTTGCGGCCAATTTGCATGCATTGCTCGTCCGGCTAAACGTGCAGCATGCCCCAAAAGCGATTTCTCCCTGGCGAAGCGCCTCCCCCTCATTTCTTCAAACTATAGGTTTTCTCGCATCGTAATTTAAATACATTGGGGGCCTCTGCTGACGAACAATCCTGGCGTCGAAAAGGACGTGCGAATTACAGCTATGCGCCGTCTAAATTTGCCTTTATGGTCGGACGTCGCTCGCTCATGCTGTTCGAGGATGTAGGACTCCGGTTCGGGGCCCCCGAATGGTAATGTGCATCGGGGGCGCTTTCTTTTCTCCACGCTGTTGCACTTCGTATTCTGTTCCTTGAGTGGATCCGGTCGTGCTGAAAATAGTCAAATTGCTATGAGCGAACGTGACGCCGGCATGTCCCTTTGTACGACTCCCTCCGGAGCGCTGTGTTATGCTTTTGAAAGATGAAGCATGGCGGAAAATGATTGATTTCTCTTCTGCTGAAATATTTAAAAAATGCTGGCTGCATCGCCCTGCCTCGCCGATACGTTAAGGCGGACAGTCTGGAAAAATTCATTGTAATTGGCACGCAAGCTTTCGCCTTTCGGCGCACAGGGGTGTCTCAGTGTCCGTCTGCCTTTGCATACCCAAAAATAATCAGCAATTTTATTTCAGTTCGATCCGAGTATTTCCACGATTCACATAGACTTGGAAATCATTATCGTTCAACTTTCTGCAATTAGGCTGTTTTCAAGAATTCTAATTAGCTTAACAAGAGCTATTGCTGAATGCACATACAAACTTACATTGATTATGAATTTCCAAAATTTAACTATTACAACGTCATTCCCCAATCGTGTACATTTAGTTTAAGACAAACATAAACTGACTGCATAATTTAAATCTATTCAAAGTAAAATGAAAGGTTTTAATTCGCCGATGAAGGGCGATACATAATAGTTACCTCTATAAAATTGTTTTCAAATAAGTTGAAATAACTTAACTTATAACTTTTAAATTAGCTTCTCCCATCATCTAAACAAGGAAAATATAGCGATTATAAAGCGATCATGATAAGGCTAAAATTCAATGGAAAATTCAACAATTTGTAGATAAGGGCGGTTGACTCTGCACGAAATGTACTCATATAATCGATTTTTATTATTAACATCGAAGCGCCGAGCAGACACGGTCTATTTTATGAAACCATTACAAAGTTTTAAGGTTTTCCGCACGTCATCATATTTGTCTGGGGAAGCAGGAGCTCGTTGCAACAAAGTTTCCCTTTAGTTCTGTTTAACGATAGCGTAAATATTTAAGCAGCCCGCTTCGGCAACTCCACTAAATATGCTTATAGATCCACTTACAGAGCGACCAACGTCAATAAAGCTCCTCGCTCATATAAATAAAAAAAAGGAAATCTGCAGACCTCCATATTTCCCACAGGTGGGATAGAAAGTTGCACATGTATTCTTACAAAATTCGGGAAATAAATAATATAAAATACACTACATGAGCGGAGGATCATTCCTGTTTGAACAACTCCTCTGGCTGAAGTAAGTTTAAAGAGCCTGCTTTCTGACTGCACAACTCCTTTAGAACAACTTCTGCAAATCTCAAATCTGCAGAACAGAGGAACAGATCTCTATGGAAATTAATATCTGCCGCTGCAGATCAAACAGTTAATGTTTTTTCCGGAAAACTGCCTTTGGAGTCAATTTTCGAACAAAGGAATGTAATAAATACTTCCACTTCTCCTGAAAAGATGAACACTGAGGAAGATGCAAAGTTTATGATGCTAAGATATTATCCTGGGAAAAGACGCTTCCTAGATTTATTCTACACAGTTCTTGAGGAGTAAAATGCAAATGAGAATTTAATTTCTCAAAAATGCGGCGCAATTCGTCTGAGTAAACAATCCCCAAGAACCTGGAAAGTGGGCGTTCGCCTCTTGTTGAGTTCAACCATGAATTGTTTGAGCTTAAAATTACTTTGTTTGTACAAAATTTAAAGGCTGTTGGCTTAAGGACGCTAGCTGCAAAGCAAACCATGTCGGTTGAAATAATAAAGAAATTGAGCGAACCAAAAACTCTTGATAAATTAACCTCAGGGATGAAAAATTGAGTTTTAACGAGAAAATGAAGGCGAAAATCAAATTTAATTTGACCATAACACACAATGTAGGGCTAAGTAACTAACTATGATTTCTGACTTTTTGCAGATGCACATGGATTACAGCTAGCATGGTGCAGCTGCACTTTTAAACAGTTCTTAGATATGCAGATAAATCATGAATTAGACAGCATAAATTAAAAACCTTGAATCTTTCACTATTTAATTACTTAACTTGCGACCATTTGAAAGGTTCAAGCTGTGATTTTCATGTGGTCAACCCGGTAGCAGTGAAACGTACTGCAGCATTAAATAATTGTTAAGGTTCCTTCTCCATAATTAAAATTTATATGATTGATGAGACATGCACATCTTCACGATTTCAACTTAATTAAATGCATTCATTTTAAAATTCTCCGTGCGCAATTAAGTATTTAAGATAGCAAACGACCACCAATTTCTCCTCATCTCATTCAATAATAAACAGTTTAAATAGTCAATGGCAATATTCGTGATTTTTATTCTTCACGATATTTTTATAAGAGCGAACTTTGGTCGTAAATTATGAGTAATTAATTCCGTATTTTTTACCAGAAGTGAGACGATTATAAAATGAATTCTGGAGATGTCTATTCCGATTTACATTTAAAGTATCTGCGTGAAAAAGTGCCGATGCAATTTGCTAGCATTCCTTTCCAGTGGTAATTTAGGTCCTTCGAAAAATTAATCAATATAAAATATTCCTCGGCGGTACAAACCTTTGATTCCCTGACATTTTTGCTGGACGTAGCTCGTATTGCTGCATGTGAAAGTAATTAAACTTAATGCTGGGCGTCACGTTGAGTCGCGTCGACGTCGAGCTGTTGTTCATCAGGTCAGTGGTTCAACTTCAAATTCAATGAACGCAATTCCCATAAATTTAATAACCCCGGCATGCACATGTTTCAATGAGATGAAATTTAACAGAATAATTTATTATTAATTATATAGTTTTGGAGAAATTCATTGAAGTCGCCCAGACCACTAATTGCCAATTGCCAATATTATAGCACTCCAAAGGGCGTACTCAAATGCGGAATTACTCGCAAAGAGTGAACTGTCGAAATTAAAACGCATTTATTCGAGCTGATAGCGATTACAAATCGCAACCGCCGACGTTCGTTACTCTAAAATGTAATGGAAGGCAGTAAACCCGCCTTTATTAAAGTATTTGAGGAAGAAAATTAACACTTCTTTGTTGGTCATTTCCTTCTTGTTTGTGGAAGTTCTTCACTTACTGTGAGGCGCGAACGACTTAAAATGCACACTTCAACCCTTTAAAGCCCTAGCAGACGGGGCGAAATTCTTTCATCTTTTATTGTGAACGTCAAAGTTCAATGTTATCTGATAGTTGAAGAGATAACCTCAAAGAAAGTTTTCATTGCTGTTTCCTTAAGTCTGGCACCGAGTTTATTGAGGTTTGTTTTATTGCAGTTCTTCCGCTTATCTGATCTGATCGCTCAGAAGGGAGCTTTTACTTCCAT
Source organism: Machimus atricapillus (assembly GCA_933228815.1). Taxonomy (NCBI): domain Eukaryota; kingdom Metazoa; phylum Arthropoda; class Insecta; order Diptera; family Asilidae; genus Machimus; species Machimus atricapillus. The sequence continues at coordinate 82,846,907 of OW121784.1, read as the reverse complement.
GCAGAAATTCATGATGGGTTCTTTCATCCATTGTGGCTGACTCGCACCATAAAAGTGGTTCACCTCTCTTTTGTGTTCCGTTGCAAAGAAGGTTAGTAATTAAAATCTCCAAACGACAAAAGCTTTTACTGCTCAGGACCGTGGACAAAAAAGCGTATTACGGAAGCTTGTAAAAACTAACTGCTGCGTACAAATCTGACCCTAATCAGCTTGGGGCCATCGATTAATTATGTATAATATGCAGATAAATCCAGGTAGTATAGGGTTTGCTGGCACCCTGTTTGTAATGAATCTAGCGACATTTGTTATCAGAATCAGAGTTATCTGGTGTATTGAGGGTGCGATGGTACCCTCCTCAAAGACACTGCAGATGCTGGTTTGAAGTCTTCGGGGACTTTTTCATTGATATGTTTGGGATATCATCGGGCACCATCACTGAAATACCGGGAATTTTATCAAACTGAAAGGGCGTTTTCCATCAGATAAACCTCTCAAAATAAATTAGAAAGGCCTTTTGCGACCGAAAAATGTTTTATATTCATCCGATTGCAAGTCGCCTTTTATCTCTTGATGTAATTATATTATCAATCTGGAAAAGACATTTTTGGACACAATGCAATAATCTGCAGCAACAGCTCGACATTAACGAAAACGAAATTAAGAAAGCAGAAGCAAAATTATAATCAAATTAGAAAACAACTAGAAGAATTTTTTAATATAAAAAAAAATAACAATCGTATAATGTTACTGACAATATCTTACTTTAATAAACAGCACCAGATAGAGTAACTTAAGCAAAACTAAAATCCAAATGGTTAAAGCCATCACGTCCACTCCGTAGCGGTCGCCAGCCATCTCAAGACTGTCCAGGTATTTGTTTGGATCGGTATAGTAGCAAAACATCTCCGAGCAGGGCAGCCTCGTCCGATTGTAGCCGTAAACTGCTTGGGTCAGGCCCTCCAGACTATAGCGAAAATAGGATAAATCAGTCAAAGGCTGCAGATACGGCACCAGCTCACTGGGTCGAATGAAAAATCCAGAAAAGATGAGCATTGGAATGCAAGATGCAGGCACCAGGAATATTGAAAGCTGAAAAGAAGAAGCCATTCATCAGTTGCACAAAGATACAAAATTTTAGAGCTGGAGACAGGTGAGCCGTGCCTATATAAATGATGAGTCTTTTGCCGCGGTGAGCTCAATTTACAGAAGTAAGTTTTCCTCTGCTGCATGAACTTGTGGTTGTCTACAGAAAAAGTTGAACTTTTCCGGAGCTTTTATGCTTTAATTGCCGCGGTTGTAAATTGCCGCTGAAGTTCTTTTTGCGTAAAGTTTAAACGATTCAATTGAAAGTTTGAGTTTTTATATATAAGAACTAACTGGCCTTTCTTTATTAATACAATTTTAAGTTAAGATATATCGCTTATGCTCACCTTCACATCAAACGCAGCACCCGCCACAAGTCCCACTACATGGCCGTGAATAGCGGTCAAAAGGCAAATGCCCCAAAACATTAGCATTCGTCCTAAATCTATTGGCTGTCCTGTCAAACTGTACGCTATGAAAAAGAACATAGTTGGACAAATAAATAGAAGGGGAAGATCTGCAAAAATCTTCGAAAAATAATATGCTCCTAGGGAGTACCACCCATTCAAATATTCTCGAATAAATACAGATGTCTCCAGGGGACCTAAAATAAAATTTTTAGCAAATTCTTCGCATAAACAATTAAAATTTTCTTACATGAAAGAATGGTTGGCATGGCATTGGCGAAAAATATAAATAATACGAAAAAGAACATACACGAAGTATTGGACACTATCTTTGAAGCATCTGTGCCAAAGTCCCAATACACGAATCCCAATAAAAATGCTACTAGAATATGGCATATAACCCTCATTATCACCGTCATCTATTTTAATAAAACATAATTAAAATTTTTAAAAATAATTTAGAATCAGTGCAAATCTACTTTGAGTGGAAACAAGACTTCGCGTACCATTTTATGATTTTATTTTACTTAAATGCAATTTACAGAAGTAAAATTGCACACAACGTCAACTTGCCTTGTTCCCTTTATATCCGAAACTTAAAAAAAAGCTTACCATGTCCCTCCACATGGATAAAAGCGCCCGTTTGAACAAAACGGCACACTGCTGCAGGAAATTAACGGTGTACTTCCGTTCACAACGGGCTCTTCGATTGCAAGAAGTCTCGGTTAAAGAATTGATGCCGTTACAAACTGCTGTAAAAAAAGCACAACGTCTATGAAATGGCTGGAAAGCTTTAAGGTGAAAAGCTTACCTAAGCTCTTCTCGAAAGTGAAACTCTTGGCGTTTTCTGCAACCAGCGCCTTGAGATTCTCGTCCCGCTCAGAACTCGCCACCTCGATGGCTGCAAAAAAAAAAAAGCTCTGGTCTTAGACTGAACACGAGCCCCAAAAAAGAAAAAAACGTGCAACAACTCACCGAAGTCGGCCCTGTTGTAAAAGTTGGGGCACGCGAAGCCGGCCTTCTCGAAGTAGGGGATCATTTCCGTCAGGGAGCCGCAGTAGAGGCACTCGCCCCCCGACATCACCAGGAGGTCGTCGAACAGCGTCAGCATCTGGGAGCTCGGCTGCTGCACCACGCAAATCACGGCCATTCCGTTCAGCGCCAGCTGCTTCAGGTATTTTATCACCTGGATCGAGGAGACGCTGTCGAGGCCGCTAGATTCCGAATTAATTAGTTAATTAATTAAAGTTTTGTGTATGTTGGTATAAAGGTATGGACACTCCATACCTAAAATTATTTATAGTATTGAATTTCGTACCTTCACAACAGCCTAACCCCACATAAAAGAAAGATCGTTTTGAACTCGTAGGCTTTTTAAAAGTTATCTAAATACAATGCTTCAAGACAGACTAAAGCAATCTTGAAATACACCTGCACTGCATACATGAAGATTTTATCGAGAAATTGCATTTCAATTATATTAAAAATACTCTCTTTTCAAAAAAAGTAGATACGCAGAAATTCTCCATCCATTCAGTTTGAATGTTTTAAATAAAAAAGTAAATATTGTCTTATTTTCAATTAAAAATTAAAATTTCAAAAAAAATGCTTTATGTATTATTGTTTGGTGTTTTGGGTTTATTGGATTGTTTGGGTTTAATGATATGCTATATACATACATATACATATAATATATAACAAAATCTCTATATATGTACATATGTATACCATAAAAAATATATAGCATCGCATCGCACTTACCTGGTGGGCTCGTCCAGGAACATGATCGGCGGATTAGTGATCAACTCGATGCCGATGGACAGCCGCTTCTTCTCACCGCCAGACAATTTGGTGACTAGCGTGTGTCGGCACTTTTGCAAGCTGAGTAGATTTATAATTCGTTGGACCTACTTAAATGAAATTTTAATTTTGACTGTGATTGGAACCCATCGCCCTCCAGCAATTACCTTGTCGTTATTTCGACGGCGGGTCCTACCCACTTTCAGCTCTGCTGAAATGCTCAACGTTTCCTCAACGGTGAGATAGTCCAACATGGCGAAGGTTTGGGGGATGTATGAAGCCTTTTGTCTCACCTCGCAGGGAGTGCATTTTTCGTTGTTCAGCACAATCGTGCCCTTCACTCCTACACTCCTACGAAATCATAAATGGTGAAACCCTTCAAGATATGGAGGTTATTTTTCCTTACGAGAACCCCGATATAACATTTAGTAGCGTAGTTTTTCCAGCACCAGAAGGGCCTATAACAGCAGACAAACGTCCTGACTCGAATTGACCACTCACATCTTTTATGATAGGATCCTTGCTTTTTGCTAAAAATATTAATAATAAAGTTGCATCACTCAAAATATTGCATTCTTGTATTTTTAGTCATAGAACTCATTGCAGGTAAAAACAGTGCCATAAAAATAACATTAGTCAATATTATGATTAATGCCTCTGGGGTTATGGTTAAACGCGTAATTTTTTAGTAACAGCTCAAAGCATTTTTTTAAGTCTTTAAATATGAATTTTATATTTAAGTTTATATGTACCGTTAAAGATAGTTTGCTTTGATTTGTCTAAGCACGTGTTCATTATCACCTCATGGCATTTACCTGCACATCATCATAACAATAAAATAAGACAAAGTCAGCTTGGGAATTTCATTTCAAGATAATCTATCAATTAATAGGTAGACTTTGCTAATACCTACTTCAAAAATATTTACAAAGTAGCAATTTTTGTATGTATGACCACAATTAATCAGTGGAAGTGTTTAATAATTTTTAGAACCTCAAAGAATACTTACAAAACGGTTGTTTATAATTTAAATTGTAAAATTGCAGCCTCAAATATTGTTTGGACACAAGAAGGTCAAGAGCTGTTGAATTGACATCAATTTCCATCATGCTGAGACATGCATACACTATATAAAATGATATAAAAAAAATTTAGAAATAGGTTTAAAAATATATGTACATAGTAAAGAATAAATTGTCTTTTTAAATTATACAAAAAATTCACCTTAGTTTATAACTACCACACAACGCACTTTCTTATGTCATGATCTTCACACCCAGCAGTAATAATCTTTACGAGTGACTGCTTTTCGCTCCTAACTTTTTTGAGCTGGCCACCTACTACTTGAGGCTAACCTATTTTGGCAAATTCTTACATGCCCAAGGTTAATTATGTTTCCAGCGGAACATGTGGCTCATTTGTTTTCCGGTTTTTTAGCCAGTTAGAAAACGATAGAGACATAGTTTGGTAGCCACTTGATTGAGCTTTAAGTTTAGTTACACATCTTCTAGCGATCCCTTGTCTGTAACACTTCTTCTCGAACGATAAGGTTTCACATTATAATATAATAAATATTACTTGAATTTAACATGTTCAACCGACACCACTTCTTTTATCTAATAAAAATGTAAATTATTTCATATAATTAGGAGATGTCGCATCCAACGCTTGTCATCACATCTTTGGGGATATTAATAATGAGACAAGATCAAAATACCAAAAAAAAAAAAAATTAATTGTAGTCTGAGATGAAAAACTTTGCACTGCAATGCGCAGTTTGCACTATAATATCAAAATACAAAGATAAAAAATGAAAAGAAAGAATCATAATTAATTAAGCTGTTCTACCACTCTCTTGTCAATAATAATGTCTTGTGAACGACCGCCGCCGCCAGGTAAAAAGCGACGAGGACATAATACCAATAAACAACACGTTTTCCAAGGAATAAAAAGCACACGTGGACTCTTTAATTATGTGTCTAAATGCAAAAAGGTATTCAGTAAACTGATTTGCTCCGACCTCTTGTTATTTATTTCGTCTTGTATCTATTTGTGTACATGACGATAAGAATATATTAAAATAAAACTAAACTGAGTAGATCTAATTCCTAAATTAAAATACATATTTAGCTCTAATTTAAATAAATTTTGGAAACCGGTTAAAAATATTAAAGTTAAAACATATCAAAAATTCAATTTTAGAAAACGAGAAAGAAATTTAACCGTCAACTGTCTCAGTAAAAAAGAATAGCAGTGCAAAAAAGTGATTGTAGTGAAATTGCGCCTTATATGAATACGGTAATTAATTAATTTGAACATCGCAGGCAATAATTCGAGCACGCACCGTAGAGATTGAAATCGTAGTAATATAAAAAATAAAGGCTTGCACACATAGTCTAATTAAGATGATGCCACAAGCAGTCTACCGGTTCTCAATTAATGAAAGAAACGTTTCGGTTTCTTCGATGCACACGTTAAGAATTTTTATAGCGGAAATGTTTACCTATATTTTTTTTAAGATTTGTATTCACGTGTAAAAATTCTCCCGCCGATAATGAGCAAAAAAGCGCGCATGGCATAAACAAAGATTGTTAAAAAATAATATAATTTTTCAACTAGTCAACATGTTTATGCGAAAGTTATTCATACGTTGGTTAATTTTTTAGACATTAAGGTAACCTACATACAACTTCGATCATTTAAATGTAAATTATTGCAAAATATGTGAATTAAATTAAAAAAAAAAGTTTTTATTGCTATGTTAATAAGTAATAATTGCACTGTACGTATTTAATTGTAGGCAACGGCAAATCATAAAATTATTTTAAACTTCCTTTCCATATAGGCGCTACATATGTGCATGGAAATATGTATCTGATAACAGCATTAAAGTCTTGTTTTTTATGAACATTTAAAAATTAATTTTACATTCAACGCAACAAGCGAACAATTACATGGATCGACCTTAAAAAAATGCTAATCGGCACATAAATATTAATACTTTCAATGAATTCATACAATGATAAATTTAAATAACTTCAAAGTTATTGTTATGAATGCAATAAGCATTTATTCTCAATTTCCAATCCAAAACGTGTTTGAAATAGTAAAGGGCGTAAACGTATAGAAATAGATTTTTGTTTAGTATTAGAGACCATAATCGAAGTAACTATTAGACTGATAGGACACGCATATTTAAACCACCACTACGCTATCTAGACCGTCACAAAACCATAGATTGTTGTCTGGAATATGAATTTTAAAAAAAGGGTTTCAGATCGATGCTATTGCAGTAGTAAAATTGGGGAAGATTTTGATCGTGGTGTTTTTAAGGGTTAATTGGTTCTTTTGATAATAACTGGAAGATTTTATTCATTTATGTCCACCCAATCGGAAGAATTTCACAATCACAACTCTAATCTTCAACAATCAGTTAGCGATAAAAATGGGCGGCCTGCAGCATAAGAAACAAACAAAGCATCTTAAAGGCTTAATAATTAAAATAAAATAATCATATAAACTTTACTTATTTTTCATGATCTTAGTATTTAATTCAAAATCGACATTCCTTGCATTTGCGATAACGCACACCTTAATAGCATCGTTTACACAAAACCATTACGCGACATAATATAATCCACCCATGCACTAAGATATGATTTAAAACTAAATACAATATTATAAACAAAAAGGCACTACGTTACCGTCAAATAAGTATAACAAGGAAACACTATCAGGCCTGAATAACAGCTATAAGATCACCATCACAAACTTGTCTTTCAGTCAAAAATCTTCGTCATGCCATTTAGCAGAGCACATAAATTGCTTATTACACAGCACTTGAAACGTTTTCTCTCCAGGAGGGGATGAAAGTGACCAGTGGCGATCGCGGACAGCTAGATTCTGAGCGCCAAGTGATCCGCACTTTTAATTATCAACTCTAAATAACCGAAATTACTTCCACCCCAGTTCACAAAGCTCGTCCGGCGTCCACCGAAGCACTGGGGGAGTTTATCACCGCCTTGCTACTGAAACTGCCCAAGTAAATTGAATTTAATCAGACACTCCGTCTTTTTATTGCAATGATAATATGAAACGCGACACAAAGCGTATAGACGTCTTAGAAGCTGCGGAGCTCCTCAGCTTGCAACGATAGTGTATCTAATCAGTCTTTGGGCGCTGCTCAAAGGTTAGCTAAATTTTCAAGTTTCGCGGTGTTGTGGTCGGCGCACTATCGTAGTTTATCCGAAAGTTGATCTTTCAGCTTTTCAACGGTTCAGGTTCGGTATGCGCTTACTTGCTGGATGGCGGGAAACTTGATTTTTGCAACCTAATTAACTTTGCCAGTAACCAGCAAGTCGATTTGCGTTCAACGCACTGTTGAAAAAGAAAACGTTTTAAGTACAAGGCGCTGGAGGTCTCTCGCGAGGCGCTTTCACTTTCTTCCTCAATTGGCGCGGCGATGTATGGCGTCTTAATAAACGAAGAGGCGGGCCCGACTCCGCAACAAGTCTTCAACGAGTGTTAATTATTTTTATTGGAGTCAATTTTCAGTGCAACTGTAAATAAATGCTTCAGAAAAGCAGCCTATGTGCTACTTCACGCAAAGTTTTTGAATATTCGTGATTATTCGTTTAGTTCTTATGCTTATGTGCGTAAATTGATTTATATTTATTTAAGTACTTCCACAATATTTCTATTAATTCCAAAGCACTTGATAAATTTTGAGAACTTGACAAAAAAATGTAAAACTTTTCGTGGCTAAAAATACTTTGTTTAAATCGTCTTATTATGATCGTCTGGTTAAAATCAACGTAAAACATAAAGAAAATTTCCAATTGCACCGATTATATATTGAAATGTTAAGGCTAAATATAGAACAAAAGTTATTTATTTTTACTACTTTTAACCTTTTCCCCTTTCAGCTGAGAACTTTTTATATTTGACGACAAACGGAGTTGGAAACTTGTACTTGAAGAATTACAGGCAAGTCTATATAATGTGATCTTTTCAACCGTCCATGGAAGGTCTTAGGAATTTAATTAATTAAAATTAATAATTGGCATAATTGTCTCTGAAATATTCTAGTTTTATAAATTGCACCACTGTAAACATATATTTATATTAAACTAGATTTCTGCCAGCCTTCGACTTCGTCTGCATGAATTTCGAAAAAAATAAAAATGTAATAGAGTTGAAATAGGAAATATGTAAACGTTTGCATGGAAATCCGTTATTTTAAAAATTAGAGCTTTATAATTTAGTATTTAAGTCTATTTGTTTGAACATGTTTCAGAGTGATAGGAAAATCAACCGTTAAAGAAAACCAATTTTCATTGTTTTAAACCATAGAAATTATGGAACTCCCATAAAAATTTTCATCCCCTATTTTATCCCCGAAACTTACTTAAAACACCAAACACCAATTGATTTCTGGAATTGTACGTATATTTTGAAAACAGCAGCAAACTTTAATACCCAAAAGTAACATCGATTTAAGTAAATATATACCAATGTCTTCTTTATTTTGCTACTGTTAATTCTCCCATAAAACACAAACTCATTACAGATAAACCGAATGACACTTATACTAATATAATGGCTTTTATAAAAATTGCCCACTAAAATGCCTTTGGATTTTAAATACACAGCCGACAAAACTGCGGAGTCTCCGCATGTCCTACAGCTAAGGTGAAAACTTTTTCTGCTACGGAAATACTCTTTTACATGCGAAATAAATGCAATGCAATGCTCCTTTAGCTTCATACCAAAGGTGCTCCTACCCCAATAATTTTCTAAATAATAGTTCTTAAAATGTGGACTTAGTATCTGAATAGCCGCATCCTCACCGACATTATGTAGAACGAAATAATTCTAAATACGAAAAATATCACTACCAAAGCTAAAAAACAAAATAAATAATTTCCATTATCCATTCCCATATCTTTCAGAAACTTCTTTGGACGACTGAAGTAGCAGAACAATTCGTTGCACTCCATTCTAGGACGACTGTATCCAAATACTGCCAATGAGGATCCCTCCAAAGAGTACTTCAAGAACGATATGTGGAACAACCATCGCATCGCTTCGTTCACATCCTTGAGCTGTACGAAGAATCCCGAAAATATAAGGAAGGGGGATATGAAGAACGGACCAAAAATAGCACCATTCTGAAAAAGTAAGTAAGTAAAAGAGGTTCTCAAATGAAAGAATTTAATGTTTAATACCTTTACGGTAAATAAGGCTCCGATGGTGAGTCCAATGCTCTGCGCAACCAGCGCCGTCATCACCACCATGATGAAGAATAAGGAAATCCTCACTAGCTCCAGGGGTTGCTTGGTCATGACGTAGGACAGCCCCACGAAAGTAAGCGTGCATATGAATTGAATTGGCACGTCAGCCAGGGTTAGAGCCACGTAATAGGCGCGCAGGGAGTACCATCGGTTGAAATGCTCCCGCGACACAATTGGAAATTCCAAAGGAACTAGAAAAATACAGTAGACTAATTATGGCACCATTATTACTTTCCTTTCAGCTCATTAATAATTATTACAAGCATAACTTATAACATCAAATCTAAAGGTTAGAATATGTTAATTAATAAAATAACAGTGACAAAGCTGGCTCAGAGGCAAAGTTCTCGTTTTATTTTATAAACTGAAACGGCTAACCCTGTGTTCAAGATTTCAATTTTTCCAGTCAATTACTTAACTAAGCAATTGCTTTTCTTAAGCTGAATTACACAGTCGACTACGAAAACTAAATTCTCGACCTCGTTGAATTTTAGGGAAAGAACAAGATAATTGCAATCCTATTGAAGCTGAATTTTTAATAAAGAAGCCCTTAACGGACTTAACTTGCATGCAATTCAGCTATAGAATCAAATCAAAGGGAAGGACTATTTTAACAAACAAAAATAAAATACTTACAATTGAGTATTACCGAACTAAATGCTGTGTACATGACGAACATGATGGTAAAGAAAATGTAGCGAAAATTGTTTAATGTATGATAGGCGTCGTTTCCAATTCCAAAGTAGATGACTCCGATCAGAAAACCCATCACAGCGTGCACTGCGAATCTGACTGTGGTCAAGGACTTGTCCCGCCAGAGAATTATGAAGGTCCTCACAAGCAGTAGCGCTAATTGTCGGTGGAAAGGCGCTGCATATCTGTTTTGAGTTTTGCACAACTTCCTCGGGTCAATTTGAATGCTGGGCAGTCTTGGCTTAATGTTTATTTCATTTGCAGGTACAGCAGAATTTGGGGACTCCTTTGTAGCGCTCCATTCGATTCCTTTACTACCCCACATTGACGAAGGATTTTCTACAATTGATTTTAGATTCGAATTGACTGTAAGTACCAAGGGCGGAGCCATAACAGGCGTTATTATTCCGGCCTGCATCATTTTTTCTGATAAAAAGATAAGGAAATGCTTTGTTAGGATAACAATGATGACATTGATTCAAACGTTTAAAATAACCATGCTACTTTTTTCCTAATTTTTTAAAGTACATACTGCATGTTATGTAATTTTTCCTATTTGTATGGACCTTTTTGTGCCATTACAGGTTTAATGTTTGGATTATCATTTAGTTGCATAAAATACTGGACTAATTCTATTTAAACTAATACCACATTAATTTTGAGCTCACCAACTTTTTGCATTGCTTCAGTTTGGGCAGTAGTGTCGCCACTGGACTTCCTGTAAAGTTCTGAACATCCATTTTGTATTTTATCCATCAGTCTATCATTCTCGAACCCGTAATCGTTTGTGGATATCTCTAAAACTATTGCAAAATTTATAGGCGGATTTAGAGGTCCATCGCTGAATGAAGAGGCGGCGGCGTCAATTCGAGCCATTACTTACGATAATCGGACGGATTATGAAACTCGGGGCACTTTAAATTCAGCTCACCCAGGAAGGGGATTAAGTTCTGCGTCCCGCCGGCGTAAATGCACCGGCCCTCGGCCAAGGCGTACAAATGATCAAACATTCCGAAAACGAGGGCTGAGGGCTGATGGATGGCGCAAACGATCGTCCTGCCCTCTTCCGCCAGCTTTTTCAGCAGGGACACGCACTGCGTTGAAGTGGAGCTGTCCAGGCCGCTGAAATGATTTTTTGTGAGTTATTTGGGTTCGAGTGGCGGACCTAAATCCACAAAACCTAGTCGGCTCGTCCAGCATGACGATGGGTGGGTTGCAAACCAATTCCAGGGCTATTGAAAGTCGCTTCTTTTGGCCTCCCGACAAGCTGCCGGTCCGCGTGTGCCGGGATTCGTACATCCCTATGGCCTCTAAAATTTGTTTCACCTGCAATCAAACAAGAGTCGGTAAAATATTCACTCTGCCTTGCGACCAAAAACTATAAACTTACTAATTCTTTCTTTCCAGATTTCGTTATTTCATCCCCTATTTTCAGGTTCGCAGAGAAATACATTGCTTCCGCAACTGTTAAGTGCGGTTGAAGTTCTGCATCTTGAGTAATATACGCTAATTGTGATTTTAGTTTCTTCAGGTCCCGAATTTTTCCATTAACAGTCAGTTCTCCACTTACATTGTGAACTCTAAAAGGCCGAATTTAGATTTAATCTTTTAATTTGGCAAGATAACTTAAAAATATGGAGTTTTAATTAATATAAACTTACGTACATATATCCTGAAAGTATATGTAGCAATGAGGATTTACCAGCTCCTGACGGTCCCATGATCGCAGTCAATTCACCGCCCTTAAAATTTCCATTGACACCGCGCAAGATATTTTGGTTTTCTATAATTATTAAAAACCATATGAATGTAAACTAAAACAATATGTTGTTTGTATAAATAAAATTCAAAATATCAAAGTCCACGGTATGTACATATGTATACCTATAAATGTATTTCTCTTCATGCATATACACGATCTGTTTTGTTTTGATCGTAATTTTATCACCAAAAGATTACTAGAATTTCTCAATTTTTATGAACAGGACGTCATCAAAAAAATATATACAACACTGAACTGACTTAATAGTCGCAATCTTATACTGCCCCAATAAATGGATTATCCAGACGGTACCTATACAACCTAATCTTATCTAAGTTATTAGGCGTCAATTCAAGAATAAACTACTTAACTACATACTACCGCCAATTTCCCGATCGATGTACTTATGAGCAGACCCATTAGTTCAATGAACGGAAGACATTCAATTTAGTCTAGTTAAAGGAATAATACCTAATCCTTGTAATTGTAGCTCCTGTATAAACTGAATATAAAAGAAAAACTATGTACCTATAACTAATGTAAAATAATCTTTAGTTAAAATGTTACAAAAGTACAATTGCATTGTAAAATAACTTTTTTCGATTTATGTTAATTCATCATAGTGAATAGAAATTAAACTACATCTCTGACGCATAAAAAGCTGTTAACAATCTTGAATGTTTTTTAGGTACCTTAGCTCTTTCATAATTAATTACAAGATCAGAATCTGAATCTTGTTGAATTTCCTCAACCCAATAATTTTAGGTTTTACGTATTTATATCTATGAAATCGCCTCCTGTTCATCTGTTGCCATGTTCCTTTAATGATCACTTTTAATTCAAAATTGATAACAAAGCCTTTCACGGCTTATCTCACAGTATTTAAGATACGCATAAATAGTTCGAAATGTCGTCACAGTTCTATTCAGGAATTTTAATTCTTGTCGACATAAAACCATTATATACTTTGTCTGCTCTAAAAAAATTATTTGTTTCTTTTTAACAAAGGTGTAAAAGTCAATTACCTCCCATAAAATTGTGACCACATTTTTGATCGAATAACAGAAAGTGCTCGTGCACTTAAAGAGGTATTAAAAAAGCCTAAAGAAACAATGAGTGCGAAATTCAGTTTGATGAGACCACTCCAGAATTAAATATTTAACAATTTCGTTGCAGGTGTTTATCAACAACAGTTATTTGGGGACAAATTAAACGACAGCAGTGCAATAAAATCAGATTCAGCAAAGACAGCCGATATAAGAAATATAGTTTATTTGAAAAATATATATATGCCATAAAATTTGATCAAATTTTTCTTCTAGAACAGTTTCGTAGTTTTTGACCCCACCTACCAACAGCGATGTGTTACCGCGATCTTTAATTTTTATTATGTCTGTTACATTTTAGCAGCACGCCACTCCAACCAATTAAAATAAACGTTCAATAAAAATCAATTTTCCAATGGCTCCAAAAGTATAAAGTATGTATTATTATTTTACTTTGATGTGGGCAAAAATAGTATATGGGGAAATTATTGAAAATGGCAGATGTCTCAATCAGTCGACCACTAGTGTATATACAAAATCGCTTAACTATATGTATAAAGCTTCAACAGGTATAAAAAGAAGAACTGAATTTCTACAAGACATTCAAATGAATTAAGTATGACCTTCCTCTTGACTTTGTAACTCCATTATCCAAAAGAGACAAAAAGTAATGTGCTAAAGATGCAATATCATCTCTTTTATTTAAAGATAAATTTTTCACTTTGAGAGTAAACATAGTATTTCATCTACTTACAAAAGTTTATGTGCAAGCAATATTAATTTAGAATATTATATATGTAGTTCTGCTCAGTTCATAAAAAATTAAACATATAGGTATTACAGAATTTTAAATTTCGGCTTTTTCAGTTTTTGAATATACAAATTACGAATAAAGTTTTGCGCTACTGCTAAAATGCGAATTATTCTTTATGAAAAGATATCAACTACACATAGAGTAAATTTATCAGTTAACAATTTTGGGCCTTAATGTTGGCACGTTGCGATTACTTGAAACAAATAAATTAAATAAGTATTTTCTAAGTAGGTTAAATAATCACAAACTGGTCAGTAAAGAATAAACGCAAAACTACAAAAGAAGAAAATAAAAATAATAAGTTTACAAGAATTTATATGTATGTGCAATAAACAAGATTTTACTTGCGTATTTTTGTTATGCATATGATTATCATTTAGGAACAAGTTTCCGCGGTTTCACATGTAGGTATGCTCCGAGGTTACATATATGCAAATTAGCCTAATAGTGCAAACCTTGCCGATTCAATTCAATAACCTCACGGACTGTTATTGCCACAGAAATGGAAGATAATAAATCTAAAAAAGACCAAAAAAGTGAACTGAAACACTGCATCGCAAACAAGACTTAATATTTGGGTTATCAGACAGATGGAATTTGAATTTCGACATCCCAGTATCTTATTTTCCCTCAAGTAGCATTCCCACTCCCAGAGATGGCTGATTGGCAAAAAATAAACATTTGTTAGAATTAGTCAGCTGCACATTCATGGAGTATGTTCCCGTCTGCTTGTTTCTTTGTTGCTATATCGGAGTAATCGCAGCTGGGTGACAACATAGTCGAATAACGAGGGTAAACCTTGCACGCATGTCGCCGCGCGGCTGTATTAAGACATGGAGCAAGAAACAGCGCTCCTCAGTAAGAATCCGCAATCGCAACCGAGCACGGAGCAACAGTTTTAGGCGGTTGTAAACAAAGCAGCGTCTTATCGAAAGCGCGTAGGTCGCTTCTCTCCTCAAAAGCACGTCGAAATAGATTTCTATAATCAAATTTAGTCCAAAGTCTGAGATCGTCTGAGTCGTGCTATTCGAATTGCGGCCCCAATGGTCAATGCACTCCCCAAGCCCCAAGCAGTGGCACTTACGTTTTTTTATAAATCCAGCGTTGACTGTATACGTTAAGTTTTTAAATCCCAGGTCATGTTTTCTGAGTAATGTTTCTGGCGACGACGGAGAGCTGGTGCATTCCGCTTTTGGTATGTCCAGATGTAAATTGGTAGGCCTCCTGGATTTGGGCTCCTCGCCGCTTGAAACGACACAACTATGCAAAACATCCCTTACCGGGACGGACTCATTCATTATCTCACTTTCGCCCGAGTTCACTTGAAAACGATCTTTCATGGTGCAGTCTTTGTTGGCACGATATCACAGAAACATTTCCACAAACCAGTCCCTGCACCTGAGCGTGTCGATCACCAGCTAACCAATCTAGCACCTGAACTCGAGACCGCTCCCATTCGATCGTTTTCTTCAAGTAATCCACTAGTGCCACCGACGGAAGTCAAGGAAATACTAAGACCCACTCGGTTTCCTACTTCGGACCCATAGAGCGTTTGCTTTATCTAGACGGCGGCTGGGGCAGCTCAGCACAGCATGTTCGGGTTTCAATGGCAAGTGACTATTTATCGCTCGCAAGACAACTGAAACATTTTCTTAATCGCGCCAACGAACACTTTTCCCACTGCTCCGTGTTATCAGCGGCCCCAGTGTGTGTTCGGCAACATTTGCACACATGGGCGACTTGTTGCTAAAAGTACTAAATATATGTATGTATATCCGCTGCGATAAAATTTTTGTATCTAACGTCTCCGCGGTTTGAAAGGGATGCTGGGTCCGGATGGTTAGGAACTTGAATCCGAGGTCGTCAAGCGACAACAGCAAATTTCTTTTCAATGTCATTGCAAGTTTATTAATTACTAAAATCTCATACGTAATGTATATTTTATTCATAAAGTTGTTTTTACTTATAATCGCCATCATAAATTACTAATTGCTACAGACGCTTTAAATTATTAAGTGAAAAATAATTTCAATTTTATCTACGGCACCTCAGGCTTTCTTATATAAGTAAATATAGAAAACAATTTATAGTTATTTTGCAATAATTATGTAAATAGTTTTCTTGTTTTAATTTACATATAATTCAATTTAATAACTATAGGACAGTGAGCCAATTATTTTTCTAACTAATGGGGAATGCTCATTTACATTTATTTCTTAACGCGGCCACGTTTCACGATAAGAAATTACAACTTAATATTTAGTGCATCACTCATAAATGAGGACAAGAGAATTGAAAACGAGGAGATAACAAAATATTTATTGAGTCTATATATGTAGGTTCACCCGTTGTGAACGAAATCCGCACTATCTTATCACAAAAGTTTATCTTCATTTTATAAATGTAGTGGTTGCTAACATCAAATGTTTAATCTATTATTGGCACCAGAACGTTTAGCCCCTCAATTCACGAGAATGTTTTAATGTCTAATGTTGAAAACATAACATTATTTGTACTGATATTTTACAGGCAACCCGTATAAGACTCGATCGATGGAACTACTCCTTTTTCAGCAGTAACAATTATATGAATAGAATAAACCATGTTGATTTGTAAATTTAGCAGTGTACTAATCATTTAGACACACACATATGTATGTATATTGCTATACATAATTCGATGCAGATAATATTATAATCTACATATATGCTGCGACACGTGTAGTGTTTAAGCAAGAGCTGTAGGAATGGCTTGGCTACATATGTACACCTTACCCTCTTTAAAGAATAAAGCTAGATAATTCAAATAATTAATTAACTATCCAAGAACTGGAAACACTTCCATCAAAAAGAATAAACAATTTTCTGGAACGGATGGTGTGAGCGAATTTCAATCAATTCAAATATATTTAGAAAACCTGTTCTATAAGAACTAAGGCCAGAAAGATGTTAGGTGATTGATATGCTTACGTAAATTAATAAGTTAGCATTCCGAAAAGTCTAATTTCCCTTGTTCTCTCGTTTAGAAAAACATTGAAAATGACTTCAATTTTTATGGTACATATCTGTAATTTAAAACGATAAATTCTGCGCTCTTTATATTCTGAATAAATCCACTAGATGCTTAATATGAAATATAAACAAATTAAATTTATTTTCCACTAAATTAATAATGTGATAAGCTTCCCTGGGCAATTCTAAAGCTCAAAACTCATTGAAAGTTCCATCCAGGAGCAGGTAACCGATTAATTCTGGTTTACAGCACGAGTTTCAAAGCTTACAGATAACTTTTAAACTTTAAATCAAGCTTGGGTGCTGGAAAATGATAAGTGAAAAATAATCAAGAAGCTTTCAACATCGAAAATATCCCAAATCGGGGCGGTAAAATTACAAACTTTTTTTTGGCGCTACTAAATCGTTAAGTGTTACATTCATCTCTTATTTGTTTGATATAAATTACGATTTGATTTTTATTGAACAAACTAAATTTTCCGCCATTTGCTCCTAAATAAAGATTAATTTTCGATCTAGGAACAGGATTTATTTAAATAAAATATGCCAAGTTTACATAAGATGTTTAGAATTTAAATCACATTTATTGCCAAAGTACCAATACTTAAGTATTAATCTTCAACCAAAAAAACTATTCAATAGCCTTTGGTGCTAACATTTCACAGAACACATTTTTTGTGCAAGTTTTACTTCACCAAAAATATTCACTGGACTCTTCGAGACGGCCTATTGAAGTACAGACCAAAATTATACAATAAAAACAAACTTTTATCAGTCTAAGTGAAAAAAATAATTCAAATAAATATTAAATCAGTTTATAAAATGAACTATCTTTTGGTCAGTTTGTACCACAGAGTGAATACGGTAAGTATATGCATCGTAATTGTAATAGAAGTTATAAGCCAAATACTGTCTTGCATACTAACATCAGAAATCATCATTTGAGCTAGGAAGACCTTCGGACTCTTGAAGTGACAGTACATTTGAGTTTCAGGACACTTGAGGAACGGCTTATCCATGCCGTAAACGGCATTCAAAACTGAATGGAACGCCGCTCGAAAGTAACTGATGTGCCACATCCATCGTAGGATTGGAGTTATGTCGATATATCGAGTGCAGAAACCGAAAACTGAGAAGAGCACAGCCAAAACTGGTCCAACGAAAACCGCCAACTGTTAAGAAAAATGTTGTTTTAATGTTATTCTTTAAACCTAAACTAAAAACTACCTAAACAAAGTATTTATTAAAGAAAAACTCACTTTTATTGGCAGCGTTGCACCAACAAAGAAACCCCATGCCTGAGCGCACAGCGTTGCAAGAATGCCCATCAGAAGGAAATAATAGAAACGAAAACCGTCCGAGAAATTCCCAGTCAAATAAAAGCTGATAATTACGTAGAGACAAACGCACATAGCCTGGAATAAAGGACGACAATGTTTCATTAATTGCCAGCGCGGTAAATAAGCACATATCAAGTAAAAGCAACTTCAGAAAAGGCCGTTTAATCGGCCATGCGTGCAATTGAAAGTGAGAATGAAATCATAAATATTATTTGCAAAATTGTGCAATCCAATAGACGTTCTGTCTAGACGAGATTTTTTTTTACTCACATTCACTGCCGATCACGCAAAAAAACTTACTTGAAAAGGTATTTCGAACGAGATCACAGACAGAAAGTACGGCCCCAGCTTGTACCAACGGTTGAAATGTTCTCTCCGCAGAATATTCATCTCAAGGGGAACTGAAAGAAAGAGTTCGATCGTAAGAATTACGAACCGAGTGACATAACTACAGGTAATTAGTTATTAGCCTGTTAGACGAGGTGAGTGGAGAATTAACTCCACAAAGCTCGCGGAGCAATGCACTTGCGTGGCATGACTAGAAAAGAATTACTTACATGACATGACCACGGCCATTTTTCCAGTGTAAACGATCAGCAGAATAGTTCCATAAATGTAGACGTAGTTTCCAAGGACCGTGGTGGCAGTGGGTCCGACGTTCAGATAAAGGTAGCCGAATATTATAGCAATAATCACATGGGACAAAATCCGAGCACTTACAATAAACTGTAAGTAGAGGTAAAATTAATATACATATAAGTATTGATTTATACAACTCTAATAAGTTTTATTTCTAAAATAATCTTCCGTATACGCGTTTTAAATGTTTGCTCCGGCCGTACTTTTTTTTTTAATTTTCACTAAAGCCCTACAGGGTTTCCTTTCTATTAAAATTAAAATTACAAAACTTTAAACAAAAATTTAAGAAACAATTTTAATGCGTGTGGAATCCACCTAAAAACACTTCCACGTTTACCCCTACAAGGTCATAACTATAGTTAATGTAGTGAACATTAGACCGACAAAAAAAGACAAAAAAAGTAATTTCGTAAATTATTGCTACATCAATTGAGAGTATACAAAAAAAGATCATTATCCGACAAACGGAGTGGTAGAAGAGATCACAGCAGGAAACATTAAACGTGAAACGATTGCTTCACTCGGGCCCTAGTTAACTAAGAACGAATATCCACACCAAATTCAATAGTGGAATCAGTTCAAGTCCGCGACACAATCTTCACCTTTCCTCTTGATCTTTTGTTTTTCGCGCACCTCGACTCAGTGAAACCTGATCCCCCAAGCATTGAAAATTGTTAGCCGCTTTTTTAGAGCCCAATGCAGTAATTCATTTCGCTGGCTCAAGTCTTTTTGCTTCCCATGAGTTCGTAAAACGACGTTACTTCACTAGGTCGATTGCGTGCAGTTACAAGCGACCCAAAAATCTTGAGCCAACCCAAATTCGCAAGACTTACGTAACTACGCCTCGAGCAAAGAAAATTCCTCCTCAAGAGCAAGATGTACTGCATCCAAATGGAGGCGGCTTCGTTCGCCCTTGCCATTGTTTTACGTTTCGCATCATTTGCATCACTATTTTCTAAAAATCCAGAGATTTCTTTGTGTCGGCTTGCTGCACTCAAATAATCTTCTGCTTTGTTGGATCCGTTTTTCTTTAAAACTGGAGAAATGGAATCTGCAAAAGTAGACACTATTTGTTACTGTACATAATCATGGTAATTATTTAAATATCGCATATTGCTTAACAGGTTTTCTTAATAATTGTTAAAAGATTGAAAAATATGGATAAAACAACTTAAATGCATTAACAGTTTTTTTCTCATGGTAATCTTCCGGAAAATCGAGTTTTCTAAAAATGCAGTGCAGCAATAAAACATGTGATTGACTTGATTAGTGCCACACCGCAGCCGGAACCCGCGAATTCGTGCTGGACAATAACAAAGTTGCCCTTGGAAGCGCCACTCGAGTGGAAAGTCGGCACCAGGTTCTATTCGTTCAATTAACCAGCCTCTTACCTTGGATGGTATTCACCAGCTGGTTCACCCGACTGAGTTGATGTAGGTCAGCGTCTTCGTAATACTTTTTGGTGGCGGCGTTGATCAATTTGTTCATGTCCCTGTCGTGCTCCCCAACGGCCACCTCCATCACTAGAACAATAAAAAAAATAATTACAAAATGCAGCCGAGCCCACAAAGTGCAATCTTACAGTAATCAGCTGGATTGTGATAGCCAGGGCACTGCAGTCCGAGGTCGCCTAGAAAGGCTACCAGGTCCCTCACCGGACCTTGATAGATGCAATTCCCCTCGGCGATGGCGTAGAGCTTATCGAACATCTCGAAGATAAGGGCGCTCGGCTGGTGGATGGTGCAGACGACGGTGTGCCCTTGGTGCGCCAGCCGCTTTAGAAGTGACACGCACTGAATGCAAGACGAGCTGTCCAGACCCCTGCAAAAGATTAAGAATTGGAAATCATTCGGGGGATTCAATGTCGAATAAGAACAATCTGTACTGATAGGCGCTGGACTGAAGGCGATTAACGACCGTTTCTCGCGAAACAATCGCGATCGCATTATTTGTTTGAGACACTAAGTTAAGCATTAATCACGCCAAGGTTGAGTCTGTTATCAGCACTAAGGCTAAGGCTGAAGCTGGTGCGACGGCGACGATAAGCCCGACTTCCCTAATACGGAGATAAGCCCAAGCTCCCTACGCGCAGATAATCCGTGTTATTACCCCTAACAAAGTTAATTTGTCAGAGCGGAAGATTTTTAATTTTTTAAGACCATGATTAGAAACCCTCAACATGTTTGTTCGCAAGGTTTTTCTTGCTGATTGAAATTTTACAAAGAGCTTTTGACTTTCGACCCCTATGACGAGTCGTAAATGTTACTCAACTCTTATCTGAGCACTCAGAATGTGAGATATTATTATTTAATATATACCGTACGAAACCATTCTTACCTATTTTAAACGTGTGAAGATTTAAATTAAAATGCAATTTGCACATTATACGCAATTATCTCATTTAAAATACTAAAATTTCAATTTGTGTTAAATAATAATGTAATTCAAATTAAATTAAAGTTATGCAAAACTTACGACGTTGGTTCGTCGAGGTACAAGACCGGCGGGTTACTCAGCAATTCCAGGGCAATCGCTAACCGCTTCTTTTGCCCTCCAGAGAGGTTCGATGCATAAGTATTAAAGCATTCGTCCAACCCAAGAAGAATTAAAATCTTTCGAACCTGTAAGTAATTGAGTAGTTATTCTTTATACCTATACAATTCAAAAATTTATCATTGAGCGTGCAAAGAAGACATATTATAAAAATTACTAAATTCAAAAACATTCTTAATATTTAAATGCAAAACATTTCTACGAATAATTACCAAGTTTAATTTATATTCTTTGGTCACGCTATATCCAAGTTTAAGGTGAGCTGCGAGTAGCATAGTTTCACCAACAGTTAGCATGGGCCGCAGAAGATCATCTTGATGAATGTAGCAGGAAAGTTGCCGAAACGTTTCCGAACTAGTGACTTCAACCTTTCCATTTACCTGAACTGAGCCCGTAACACCAATTGACCTATAATAAAATAGTTTCGTTACCAGCGTGCGTTTCTTTCATAAACTTCGTATTTTAAGCAAATGCTTAAGAATTTATTTGTAAGTTACGTTCGCAGGTACAAAATTCATTCCGTTGACGTCGAAAAGTTTAGCATTAATTTTCTTTGTTCAGACATTTTTCAGCGAATATAAGCAGGGCAGTGACAATGCACGGATTTGTCGGCACAATTCCCCAGTGCTTTTGTCCACATGTGTGTAGTCAAACCGTTGCGTTCAAGAAATTAAAATATTTCATTGGTCTAAACTAAATTCGAACAGTAAACGAAATTTTTTATGTCTCCTTAAGGAAAGCAAATTAATTTAAGAAGTTATTTATCAGTAAAACGAAGGAGTGTTTTGAATTCATATTAAAATTCGCAGAATGCTTACTTTTCCTTCTTCGCCTTGCATTTAATAATTTCTGAGCAGCTGGCACACATTACAAACATTTACTTAACCTCCGTTAACTTGCTCAGGAAAGGTCAACTTCGATGCATTAAAATTAGTCATATTAGTTATTTTTTAAATAAGGTATATAAAATTATTAAAATTAAAAATTTACGCGCCGGTAGTTCTAGTGTTAATGTTTATTATTTTTGCTTTTGGCAGTGAATTTATCAGTTTTTCGAATCATGTTTGCTTCAGACAAAATTTCTAAAAGCAGCCAAACATGTTACGTTTAAAATAAACAGTTATTATCTAAACGAAAAGTCATTGAAAAGAGTCTTTGCAATCATTCAATTTTTATTAAATAAAAATAAAAATTATAAAAATAATCATACAATTATCATTATCTCCCATGTGCTCTGCACTGATGCTTGCTATATAAGTATAATATAATAAATTAGCTGACGATTAAAAGTATTGCAAAAGGCTCAAATTTTAAAACTGATTATAGAGGTTATAGGGTAAGCAAATATTTATTTATTATTATTTATTTATATTTGCAACAAAGTCTTTATCTTAAGAGCTGTACGCATCGATACACTTCACATTTCTGCCGTAAAGCCCTCTACTATGGCTTGTTGACGTATTGTATAATTAAGTGTTGTATAGATTCAATTACTAATGTAGTCGAATAAAGATAATCTGAATCTGACATTCCTGAATAAATCGAAATATGCGCAATAACCAGATTTGTTCATAAAAGAATAACGCAAACAATCAAATCTGCGGCTAGTCCAAGACAGAGATTTACAACGAGAATAAACATTTCCAAATTATAATACATTATAATCACTCACTTGTAACCGCTCATTACATTGAGTAATGAACTTTTCCCAGAACCGGATGGCCCCATGATCGCTGTCAACTCTCCAGACCGAAAAGCACCACTTATGTCGTGTAGTATTTCTTTAGTTACTATAATAAACAATAGAGTTTCTCAATTAATGTTGTACAGAAGACGTAAAGTACGCTCTACTTATTATAGCACGTGTTTTGTAAGCTCAAATTATGCCTGAATTTACAATTTGCATGATAAAAATCATATTAATTTCAGGATAACATGTTAATAATAATAAATTTCTGCACATATAGTTATTATTATAAGTATTCATGACTTTTTCATCATTTCTTGGATTTAATTAACACGAGCAATCTACACCACTGTTTTTAAACGTTTCTATGTATAAATCTCGAGATTAATCATTTCCTATAATTCAAAAAAATCACCGTTCACGTTACAAAATTCTATTGTATAAATTCTTTTTAAATATTTAATCAAGCTGCTTATAAACAGTTTATACTTTTCATACTTACTAAATTTTCTTTTGGTGAAAGAGAACTTTCTTACAGTATACGTAATTTTCTGAAACTCAATATCCATGTTCTCGTGGCGCGGAAGATTCACATCGAAGACATCTTTGCCACTATTGTTGTTTGCTGGGCGCAGTAGAGATTCGCAATTTTCGGCATTGGGAAACGTTGTGCTGTTCTTGGCATAATTGATAGGACTCAACTTTTCTTCCTTTAGTACAGTCATTGTTCAGATTGCTATTAAACCCTTTCATTAAGCATAGCAACATAAGCTGAAAACAAAAAGTACAAAATACTATATAATTTACATATTCATAAACAATACTTTGAGTGGCCGTCACCACGTCTTTGCTTTTATGAGTTTATTTTTAAAACTAAAAGTATGATTTTGTTTTTTAACTAGCTTTTATTTTCTTCCCCAATTTACAGTTCTTGTCGAATAAAAAGTAAAATTTATTTTTATTTATGTGATTGGAGCAAAACTCAAAAACTTATTATAAGCAGAGAAACACTTTCATTTTCCATGAAATCAAGCTGGGAGAATCTAAGATTATGTTTTATTGCAATGTGCTTATTATGCGACTTCCGTATTGCATCTGGAAGTTCACGTTCACGTACAATATTTGCATAAATAGCAGGTGTATTAACATTTGAATAAAATCTCCGCTATTCTTCAAAGTCTTCAAACTAATCTTGTCTGCCAAAAAATGCAAAATTGATAAATTCGCATACGAAATACTACAAAAGTGGCTTTTAAAGTTGAAGAAGATCACACGCAATTGGGAGAAAGTCCAACGAACTCATCTCTTTCCAGGGACTACGTGATGCTTTACAGGTATAAAAAGAGCATCCGGTGTCACCTTGGTGTCGTCCCACTTACTTAATTAATTCAAATATGCAAGAAAAAACAGGAGCGAAGAAACGTAGAATTTTATTGAGATGGGTAATGGGAATGACCTGTAATAAAGCGGCAACACGGAAAAGTGTCGTGTTTCAGCAGCATACATTTAATTATATTTTATAAGTTGTATATCTTTTGACCTTCCTATGTGAACAAAATATAGCAAAAAACTAAATCTGCAAAAACAGTCGGAATTAAAACTAGTTATAAATTTTTTCCTCAAATTAATAGTCTTCCCTCTGCTTGTAGATTTATAAATTAAGGAGGTACTTTACTGTCCAACTAACGAGGTGTGGTTTAGATGAATCGCAAAATTTGTAGAACTGGTAAACATTTTCAACAACAACAGACTTCTTTTTGCCACACAAAGGCATACCATGAATTTCTGAATAGCCTTGGTTTGTTTAATAGACCAACGACGTGCAATAAAGTTAACTCTTTATGTGCAAACATGAATAAATCTTTAGACTTCGATAGACTACAAAATTATCATTGCTCATTAAAATAGACTTTTATTCAGTATATTTAGTGCTTCTTCTACTATTAACTTTTAAATAAGGAGAGTAATTACACCTTCGATTTTTAATTAAATTTAATTTAAATTACTTCAGTACTTTTGAATAAAGGTTCACATCACCAACCTATTCATTGTTTCAAAAACTAATATGATATATCCAGATACTTACCCTCTAAATTAATCGACGAATTTCCTTTTTTCAACATGTACATGGAGGCATATACATTTTCTTATGAGGAAGTGACTTATGATCAGTAGCCGTAACTGGTTTCGTTGTTTGCCTTATTCTCATAAATATCAGAAATTAATTATCGAAATTCTTTGGTTGACCATTGACTTCCAGTAATTTGACTTACAAAAACCAACTTGTTTATAAGCTTGTTCGCATATCCCTGACATCTTGGCCCAAATAGGCTTAAACTACTAATCGTTTTCATTATTACATTGCAAATTGTTTTCAATTGAAATTGAATGGTTAATTACGTTATCATTTCGTGTTCCATAGCTGAATTGCATGCAATTTCTAATTTTGTTTTTCACGTTATTCAGTAGTAAGGTAAACTAACAAACAATATTTATTATTATGCCATGATGAGGTCTTCTTCTTTTGCAAAAACAGTAACTAAATTATACAGCCTGCATTGAAGTTTAAAACGACAATCCGCTAAAACATTGCTAGGTACTGAAATGAAAAGTAATTAACACCTTTTCCGACTAACTTCCAATAGAATAAACAAACATGAGGTCAATGCTTTCGGAGCTTAAGAAATGAGGTATGTTTACAAGATTACATTTCCCGGATAATAACATAATTAAGCCAGCCGCTCAGTCTGACTTTTTTTGAAGCAGTTGGCGCCAAGGCCGCTGCACCAATTACGGCAGGTTTCCTCTAATTTAACAAAAATCCATTAAACCATTCAAAACAGCCTTATCAAAAGATTGAGCAATTGAGATAACTTGTAGTAAATAAAATAAATATTCCATCAAGGAAGCACCTAACGCATGAATCAATAACACAGTGGTAGAAATTAAAGTGGTCAGTGAGTCTAAAGCCAACTGATAACGCGATAGACACTTCAAAAATCAACATTTTTTCAAGGAGTCGCGTGCCTTTTATTGATTGGAAAATTTTCTTGGGTTATCCGTTCTTTCGTCTCAAATTTTTTAAATTTCTCGGTGATAAATGAAATATATTCTTTACACAACTACATATGTACGTCGAGTGAAATTGAACTTGAAATTTTCCAAAGCATTCCGAATTAAACAATGGTATGACAGACTAATAAAAATTACCACTTATTATTCATTGAGCCCAGATTTGAACTAAATAAACATTAAAACTTAAACATAACTTTTATTTTATACTATTGTCTTAAACAAAAACCTGTGTCTTTTATGCGGGTTCAAAATCGTCACTATTATGTATTAAATTATACGGAGATTTAAAAGCGGCTTGCATTGCGGTATTAAATGTTCAATTGCATCTCGGTCGTAAATATTTACATATATCAGTTTAGAGAAATATCTTGAAAACGACCTTGGCGGACCCGAAGAATTAAAATTGACAGCATTGATCGTGGAAGAAAGAGATTTTAACAAAAATTCTAGGAAGCAATCTGTGGACGCACGTGCGCTGGAAACGGACATTGCAACAATTCCGAAGAGCGCACTTGCAACGATTTTAATGAGTCAGTGCTAATTAATCCAGGCCTAAAATGAACGTCGACTTGGCCAGCTATTCGGAGCTTACGTCGACGAGCCTGAGACGTTTCGATTGGATGGGAAATGCATTCGTCAACACAAGCGTATCTGTAATCTCAATAACGCCCTCCTGCTTAAAAAATCTCGTTATCAGCTCTTCCTTTTCCCTGATATTAGGAAACAGAATAAGCTGAATCGAAAATTATCAGATAGATTTCTACTTATACGATAAAATTATGGCGCCAAAAATTACGGTGCTTTCACAAAATTACTCCTAGAGTTAATTCGTGAAAATTTGCTTACGATTTATTTTGTTTTTCCATAACCTCAATATGCAATTACCTTATTCGTACTAGCACTTTCGTAAACTATCGCCCAAAAATTATGCTTTGCAATATCGACTTTCTCGCACAATTTATGCACAATGCACACCGAATATCGTCACCGTCGTCCAAAAAAATCAATCACTTTCAAATTTTGTCAATTAATTGTTATTTAATGCAACTACTTGAAAGCTCCAACGCACTCTAGAATGAGCATTAACCGGGGTTTTTGGGGTGCTATTAAAAGGCAACCTCTCATCAGCTGACTAATCGAAATTTTTTAAAGCGAACACCGAAGCACAACAAAACAACCCACCAGTTGAAAACTTTTGATACTTTTGAGACTTGAGACCACGCACCCGCTCACGTGCAAACAGCTATCACAAATAACACGAACTGAGGGCAATTCAACCGCTGAGTTCGCCTTTTAAGATACCCGCAAAAGCTAAACAAAGCGCTGACAAAAGAGACCTCAGTGCTGAATTAAGAAAGAATCTTTTAATCAGCCGGATGGATGATAGCCGCAACGCAATCTCTTAAAAAGCTCTTAAAATATGCCTGCCCCGACCCGAGATCGATGTAATTTAACTTTTGCATGAAATATTCGCTTGGGCTGTCCTTCGTAAGAAATGATTTAAGTGTGATTAAATTAGTCGCTTAAAACAAAGTTAATGTTTTATTAGTCTACAATTTAATAAGCATAAGCAGGAAAGAAATCGGAGTTAACTTCTTAGTAGCCCCAAAATACCACAGGACGGAAAAGTTTCCCAAACTGCATGCCACTGAATTTTACAACCGATTCCTTTATAAGTATAAAACGAAACGAACTCTTTCAGTTCCCCAAAATTCTCGGCCAGCCCAAATCTAGAATCGGAAGTTCGTTGTTTCCGAAATAGGCGCTATAAATCTTACATTGGTATCACCCGGAATTTCCTTTTTAACTTAACGCCAATTAATTTTTAAGTTAGTGTTATGTGACCATCTAAAATGACTACCGATTCAGTGTAGCTTTAACTACCTGATAGTTTTCTTACAACAGTTGTTACGTTGAGAACAAGGTAACCAAAAGATTTCTAGATTTCTAGAAGACTTTATAGTAGACTTCTGGAAGACTTTATTTATAGACTTCTATAGGGGATTCTTATAATTAGAATTAGGGTTCCATACTTCGCAATGCAAAAACGTGTGTAAAGGCCCTTTTCCCAGAAATGGCTGACTTATCTAATTGAAATTATTATGGAATACTAAATGTCTTTAGTCTCATGCCACTGTAAACAATTTAAGTTCTAATTTAACGCAATAAAATGATACTGCCTTCAAAGGGTATTTTCATACTCAAAAGTCCCAGTCGCTGACTGATAATCAAAATCTATAAAGTTCTTCCCGGAGACCTACAATCCTTAAATTTGGCACAAGTGTAGGAATAAATCCGAAAATCATTAATTTCTAATTCTACATATATGGAATTTTTGTTTTATTTATTACATAATTGATAGACTTATTACGTGATAAATTGAATTTTACGGCCACTACGCCACTACTTTTCTTGGTTCTTGATCCACATATCTCCTGAATTTGAAAAAACGCGCCTGATGAACGAAAAATCCTTGTAAAATATTCAGAACAAAATCCTGTCGACTTGAAGAGGCCATGCGCAGGACGAAAGTGCTGGGCCCAGTATATGTTGAGGTGAAGTTCAAAATACTTTCTTTAAACAGTGAAGAATAGATTTTCTTTGAATTGTTCACGAAATTAACATAATGTGTAACGAATCTTTGATTTTGTATCTACAAAGTGCTTCGAATCCCGAAAAAACGAGCAACATTTAGCTCCAGTTACTTTTGTCGAATGCTTAGTCGCTTGACAAACATGTTCCCAAAGGGTGAAAAATTGATCAGCTGAATGCCGAATCAGGTTTAATATTAGAAGTTTTATATTTGGCTCTTCAGTTATTAAGAGCACTGAGCTGTTGGCACAACTAGAAGGAAGCTTCGATTTCTCCTTAAGACTTTATGAATGTGGGCTAAATTTTTCTATTTAGAGGTGAGAAATTATCGATTTTTCAGCTATAAAAACATACCACCGAAAGTGCATAGCTTTGCTGTGTGACAAAATTTCACTCTCATGTTCGAGTGACTGAAAATTTTTCCGTGCTGGAGATGTTAAAAACAAAAGTGGGTCACTGCCCGTAGTTTTTGCCGGGCGAGATTTAAAAAGTTTCGTTATTTTATTTCATTTATCCTTCAATTGTCCTTTGGCAGCTTATCGAATTCTCGGCACAATCGCTTCAAAAACTCGGATGCTTAGTGATGCGACGAGACGTGCGTCGTTTATCAAAATTCATACTCGTATTCATCAAATTCTGAGCATCCGAATTTTTCGAAGTAAATTTTGTACACTGGTGGTCCACCTAACGACTTTAAAATTTCGCTTTGCAGCTGGTAATAATTTATCTGCTGACCTTGGTGCCATGGCCTCATCCGCACGTAGTAAAGCTGATTTGCTCGAAAGATAACACTAGACTCGTCCGGAAACTGATTCAGACCAAATGGATGCCAATTTTTGAAAAATACCAGGTTGACTTCCAGACGAACGCATTTAGTCTGATAGTTCTTATGAATTTGGTTCAATTTCAGGTGAGGCTGCCATTGGAGTGCCCCCTGCACCCCCTCAGGGACATATTTGCACCTCAGCAGGACGCCAAAAGCAAAAACCGACCAACTCAGTGGACTTGCCGACTATGCGGCAAGAGTTTTTTCGAAGAGAAGTTCGTTGACAACCATTTCGAAAACCGCCACAGAGATGTTATCAATAAGGTTTAAATACTCAGCATATTTGTGAAATTTCAACATACATAATTACTTATTTCACTTAGGCTGAAGATGCTGTTTGCTTCTCCGACTTTTGCGACATTCTCCGTTGCGAAGTTTTCTCATCGCAAGACTCGAACCTCATTATCGAGGACTCGTACATCGTAACCGACATGGAGGTCTGGGGCGACTCGAGCAGGCACAGTCTTTCGTTGGCCCAGGCTAGTCCAACGTATCTCAATTTGATATCTCAGAGGTTCAGTAAAAATTCCAGGGCTAGTTCTCGCGAATGACGTAGATCGAGATTAATTCGACAATATTCGTTACCAATCGACTGCTCAATTCAGCTTAATTAAAGCAATTGCTGAATAGAACAGTCGACTTAAAAACTGAATTCCCGACACGCGGCCAAGTTTCGACTCGGTGCTTCTATTCTATGTCAACTTGCGTGAACTCGACTATGAAAATTGCTTACTATTTTTAAACTATTTTTCCTAAAGGAGGAATAAATTTTTACTGTCTACCTTGGCTCCCAGCAAACCCGCCGACGCCGATGAGCAGAGGCGGCCACAAAGCAGCGAGAAGCGAACTTCTCCGAACGAAGGTAACTTTTTTTCCTTGTTTGGTACAGTGCAATGATAAGAAGTGTTAAGATAGCGCAGGAAAACCGAGTTCCAAGAATGAGTCAGGCAATGACGACGCGCGAGCGAATTTTTCAGACGGTGGCAAGAAGCAGGGCGAATATCTAAGCAATGCGCAGCGTTTCCGGACTGATTGCAAGTCAGAGGAACTAGCTAAGCTGAGGGTCAAGTGCGAGCTTCTGATTCGCACCTGCGTGACAGGGCTCCTCCTGCAAATGACCGACTACGCCTTCAAGGAGATGGAAGGTAAGTGCCTGCGCTTTTTAGCTGAAAATCGTCTTAATCGGCTGAACTTGCAGAAGAGCTGAATAGGGCTATCTGCTGGTACCTATCCTGCGACCGTTACTGGGAAGACGGTCCTCTAGAGCCGAAAGCATTTCCATGGGGGCTTATTCTGGTCCTCGTGATGGTTCTGTCTCTGGGAATATGCTTCTGCTACTATATCATTTGGATTCTGTTTGAGTAAGTCCCCGCCTTGACCACAGATAGCAGCCATGGTGTTCTTTAATGTGAAAGATTTCAGCTCAGAAGAAGCAGTAAATAGGACGCCGACACTTGGCCACCACAGTCCTAGGTATATTCGAGATGGAGCCTTAGATAGAAGAAAAAACAATTCAAGATCTTCTGTCCTAGCGGTTGCTGATTGTGAACCCGACGTCCGAGGCAAACACTTTCCCGAAGAGTCCTCATTTCGAAACGAAAATAGCGATTTGTCTCATAGTGAGCATTACATTTATGTAACGTATCCGCCTGATTTAAAAAGAAGGCTGCTCGAAAAATATGAATAAAGGACGATTTGATTACGTAGATTGTTTAGTTCCAATAATAATTGCGTTCAACATGTGCACGAATTTTCTCCCATTTTCAGCTTTTTAGCATTATTCCTATTTTCGAGATTTCAGTTTCTTCAGACGACTGCTCAGCAATTCAACCAATAAAGCTGAATTGAAAAATGGATCAAGCGACTTTAGATACTAATCCATCGACTTCTACCAATGGCCAAAAATTGCTAAGTCCCCTTTTTATTATAAATCGAGCCTTCGTTCTGTTCAAAATTTGTTTCCGTTGCTTACCTCTTTTCGTCTATATGTAAATCGGCTTTATTTTTTTGTAACTATGTATGTATGTATGTACCCGATTCTTTAATAGTCTTTTTTGTCTGTAAACTTGCAATTAACCAGCTTTTTTAAGGAAACAAAGTTTTGCATTTACGTGAAAACATTTATTAAACTTTTCATATAATGTATGTATATATAGATATATCAAAACGGTTACATTATACTCTCACAACACGAAATTTAACAATGATCAATAATTGCATTTCTATAGAGTTCACTCAGTATAAAGGATTCTTCTTAATCTAAACCATTAAAAATAAAATTTTAACAAATCACACAATGTTGAATCAAACAGAGACCAAAAATTGTTACATTGGCGCATTTGAAAACACTTAGAAAATTCATGTTTTAATGAAAGTGCTTTGAAATATTTTTAAAAAAGATCCTTCCTCTAGTCGCCTCCACACTTCGAATTATTTTTTTTGGTACAGTAAAAATCCCTTTGGTTTATAAGTTTACTTTAATATGCAATTGCATTTTGCTTATAATGTGTCATTGCATATTTTATTTTTTTCTCCGGCTATTACTATTTGAAAGGATCCTTAAAGGATAAAAATTTACCAGCATTAAAGTTTGTTTATAAATGTAACTTGTCCATATTCAGTACATTTACGAAATGAGATTTTTCAAATCACCCAGTGATCTTAAACTGTACCCTTAGAAATAAATAAATTAGTAACATGAATTATACGAAACCGGACACCATTAAAGTATTTTATCCACAAAAACGAAACAAAAAAGCACAATGATTTTATCTTAATCTTACAACTAAGGTGATTCAATTTGTTCAGGCAAACTCTTAAACTTTGATGATGTAGTTAAACTTTAAACGCTTCTCCGATACCAATATTTAGCTTAGCTAATTTTACAATGCACCCAGTGTTTATGTGTAAACAAACGTTACAAATACAGTTAAACTCTCACACGAAAACATAACCCCAACAATAAAAATTTCTAGAATAAACTCTAGTTCAGGAATGAAAAGAACATAGTCAGTGTTTTCTTAACATCTAGGATTATTTTCTTCTTTTGTGTTTTTCGTCAGGTGGTATATTAAAAATTGGTCCGCAAGTTGCAATATCTTTTTACTCCACCATTCTCCAAAACGTTATTCCATTAAAGCAAAAAACTACCTCAGCTCGCTCTTATATTTACGCTATTAAGAAATATCAGAGATTGTCTTTTGTGTCTAATACCGGTTCAAAATGGATTTAGACATTTTATAATATCTGAATAAGGAATGCATGCAATCTTCAAAACCAATACCTTCTTACCACTACTCGGAGCTTAAGGCCCTCACACATTTAAGGCAGAAAGCAGAAATATGTAGTACAACTTTCTCCTGCTTTCAATGTGCTAAGACCTTTATGTAAAACAAATAACGCAACTCCAACTACTTTTAAACTGCTTAAGCTATAAATAAAATAAAAACATCAGTAAGATAACAAAATATTTAAACTCGGTTCACAGACCCTTTAATGGAATGCCACCGTTCTACGACTAGCCCTTGAATACGCAACAACCAACTAGGAAATATCCGTTTAAAGAAATTTATCGCGCACCTACACACAAATATCAAGTACTTCTTAAGGCATATTCAGTATATGTTACATTAGGCGTCCTCCTCCCGCACAGGTAAATAGTAAATGCAACCTCTTCTGCAAAGGATCCACAATTAATCAAAAAGGCTTTGCAAAAACAGTAAAACTTTGGTTTATCTTTGGTATCATTGCTGCGAAGCAAACAACGAAGGAACTCTCATTTAATTGGTCTAAGTTCTTTGGTCTGATGACTTCGTCTTATGGCGGTTAGTTCGAAGTCCTTGTTTCTTGTACCTGGACAGGATTTTCTTGGTTACGTAGCCCTTCGAGAGGAAGCTGTTCCGCACATACTTATTTTGCAAGTACTGCAGAAACTTCTTACTCTCGAAGAGCTTAAAATTATCAGGAATAACTTCTTCATGATGAATGGAATTAAAGTCTTTCAATGCGTCGTCGGAGTCGCCCACGTCATTTTGGTCTATGGGAATCGTGCCGCTGCTCTCTTCAGCGCAACTTACGGAGTGCTCTTCGTTCCCGCGGGCCTCCAGCACGTTTTCGTTTATATCACATTCGAGGAAATAAAGTCTACTATCTACATCGTCTTCTATATTAATTACTAAGACACCTTTTTCGTAATATTCGTTTAAGGCATTTTCGCAAAGAGCACTTAATTTCGGTATGTTGCGAATTTCCGACTCTTGGACAGTCTGCTCTTCCCTTTCGCCGGATGAATTATTCTGCAAAGCAGAAGTTTTGAATTTAGCTAAAAGATACTCTTGAAATGTTTCCGAATTTAGCAACGAAACACAAATCGCTTTGAGTGTAGCTGGAGACTGCCTCTCCTTCTCCTTGAGGCAATTTTTCTTCCAGTAGATTTTTCGCTTTGTCATCGGTTTGCAACAATTCTTAAGGATGATACTGCGCTTAAGGCCCCTCACCTTGCAGGCAAATTTTCTCCTCTTCACTTTCAAGCAGAATGAGCCGCCATTTTTACCCTGGCTATTTTTCGCCTTTCCCGGCCGCTCTGATTTTAAGGTAATCGAAGAAGAGCTATCTTCAGTTATGTTGTTCATGTCCTTGTGTTCCTTAAGCTCCACAACAGGCACGTCTACCGGTTCGAATAACATAACGCTCCTAGACTCCTCGGGCGGAGCAAGTGGCTCCTGCGAGTCCTTCGACTTCTCGATATCGATGATTATGTCAGGGAGATTTATGTATTGATCGTTCGGAATGTTGCTATCCACGGTTATCCCGACGTGAATCTTTGGTCTCACTTTACCAAACTGTCCGTTGAATTGCAAATTGCCGTCAGCAGTGCCCATGTCCTTTTCGTCGCTACATTTCGATTCAGGAATACCATCCTCCAAAAACTGGCAACTCTCTAAGTTAACCCCCAATTTTTCAGAGCCGTCGTCCTCATCCTCGTTCCAAGAGGACAGAAATTCTCTAAGATTTTGTTTTTTAGTATTGACTCCGCCCTGTGTGGAGGCGTCGTACGCACCCATATCCTGTGCGTAATTTGGCTGCACACCCACCCCTTCGTCGAACCCCTGAAATTGGGTGTAGTTCGAATCCATCCCACCGCCCCCCACCTCCTGTGTGTAGGCGTACGCCCTTTTCTGCGGCTCACTGGTCATAGGCTTGTGGTAGATCACTCCGCCCTGCCCTTGATAGCCACCCAGGCTGCCGTGGTAAGGGGTCTCGACCTTGTTGTCAAAGTAAATCGGCGCAGGGGCTACGCACATTTCGGGGGCGTTCGTTCTGTAGGGCTGAACGTGCTGAGTCTGCAGGTACTTGTAGTTTTGATAGAGCTCCGGTTTCTCGTGTCTGACCACGCAGAAGTTCGGATTTTGAGGGTCCTCGTGGCAGTAGAGTTTGTTGCAGGGCGTTCGGAAATTCTGCGCCACCGGTTGGTACGGGAAGTGTGTGGGCCACGCGACCCCGTTGTTGCAGTGGTTGGTGGAGCTGTGCAGGCGCGCGTTATTTGCTGCACAAACGTTTTTGTCGCGGGAGCGCAACACAGGGGGATATGTAATATGGTTCATGGGCTCCTTGATCGCAGAGTTCGCGTGGACGTACGTTGGCGGGTAAGTCCGATTATTTTGGTAGTCTTCCCATAGTAAGCGAGACTCCTCACTGTACCCATAACCGCAAAAGTTGGGACTAGGTTGTGGCGGGGCGGAATACCCGTAAAAATTGGTGTAGTTGTACTGATGGTAGTTCATATTCGGGGCCTTCCCCCTCAAGTTGTTATCCTCATAGAAGGCAGAGTTCATGCCCGAGTTCACCATGGAGCCCGCCTGGTAGCCCTGGTAGTTGACGGGTTTTGGTAACTGGGGCACATTGTTCATTGGGGCCACATTGTACTTATACTGGTCGTAGTAGGAGTACGAGTAGCTGTTGTCTTTGAAGGAATTGGGGCCGTATTCGGAGTAAGCCGCCTTTGGTTGTGGGGCCTTGTTGTCCCGGTATGCTCCGTCAGGCTTGTAGCTGGCCTGGTAGTAAAGAGGCCCCGTGGGGTAGGCCCTTCGGTCCTTACCATCGCTCTTCGCCCCGTAGCCATCTGGGTAGAGATCGTTGCACGGTAAACCGGGCTGGAAATTCGGAATCTGCTCCTTGTAGTATCTCAACCCGTCTTTCGCACAGTTCGCATCCATCTCCGAAAATTTGTCGGCTATTGCCTGTAAGAAAAAACTTCAAGAATTTTATTGGTTGTTGTTAAATAGTGTATTTTTTTCTTTCTTTTCCTATAAAGACACGAATTCTGTCGATAATCTAGTACAAATGTTTAATCATAAATTGATAATATAAATTGCCTGAAAGGTTCTCAAATTTTAAAAACTTGTAAAATTTTATGCCGAATAAAATTATATGTAATCTTTCTCGCCTGTCTGAGGCACTTTCGAAAGGCTAAAAAATTGATCGGAATATATCTAGATAATTCCAAGTCATGAATTTCACACATCCTTTTCGGATGTTTCTTTAAAAGGCTAATTTTCACGACACAATTGTTACAAACTTGTTTCCAAAGTAATTTGAGATACTCTTGAAATATTTACATCACCTGTTAGCGTACTTTAAGTTCCCAGTGGACCACAGAGCCCAAAGGAGCCTGCACTCAACTAGGGAACTACGGCGAATCTGACAGCGTATCAAAATTGATTGGTGACATCGCCCATAGTACTTTTACTTATTTCTTGTGCACGTCTTCCTACCTCCTAATTATCCGCCGAATTTTCTCCTGGTGCAACAGACGATATCAACATAATTGTCTCAAATACGTGCTTAGATTGCTAACAAATCCTCACCTGTTTATTCCATCAAAGAAATTTTTGTTTGGACGTTATCGCTATGACGACAGCTGCGATGCCTCCACGGCCACAAAATCCCGAGTGCAGCACTGCAAAAAAACAGGCAACTTCTTGAGGCACTCGTCTCTGCACAGTCCAATAGGAAAAATAGCCTGCGACAATTAAATTCCAATTAAAGCCAAAACGTCAGCAAATCTTAATACACAGCACGATGACATTAGAACCAAAACTGCACGTAGGTGCCCAAAACACCAGTACCAGTTCTTCTTCTTGCTCGGGAACAGTCTGCAAACTGCAAACGAAAGTCGAGACAGGCAGATCTTTCTGGTAAATGAGTCCTTGGTTTGAAAAGAGTTCTAGAACACTTTGCGCTGTGCGTCTCACGTTTCGATAAAACTTTATAATAGAAACAAATGAGATTGATTCAGAATGAATGAATATACAAACAAATTTTAAATTTTACTACTAAAAGAACTAGATCCGTGCGCTTCTAGAATTATTCCGCAAAACCTTCGTAGCAAATGAAGTGATTACAATTTCAAGTAACTAAACTTTCACCTGGTGCAGCCCGCAATTCATTCGTTTAACCACCTTTTGCCGAAATAACGCAAAATCTCAATGGCGTGAAAACGTCAAAATTAAAATTTTACCTGTTCCCCTTTCCGTTATTCCTCTTCGAGTTTCCTTGTATGTTTTTTTAACAAGATAAGGCTGGCAACAATAGTTAAATAAGAAGAAGAAACGTCTCTTTTTCTGGCTGACTTTTACATCCACGGATCCATGGATCTAGTACGATTTGCATTGTCGCGGCTGTTTTCGGGTTGAGATTAATTAAGTAGAAAGTTTCGTTGCCTTGTGCGGTGCTACGCAAAGGGACGAGATCGCAAAGTGCAGCTAAACTGCTTCTCCAGGTCTGTATCGTCGGAACTTCCGCTGACCCGAGGAACCCGCTGAAACGAAACCAGCAAAATGGCAGAAGAGTGGCAGTCCCAGGACTTTCGACAAAACATGATCACAAAAATGTGAGTGCCCATGCAATTCTATTAATTGAACCATTGATTCTTAATTGGATTTTGTTCTTAGCCACGAGCTGATCCAAAACTCATCGCCCGACCCTTCAAAGAACGCCACCGTGATGGAGGGACACATCTTCAAAAAGTCAAGGAACCGAGAGGAGTACCTGGGCCTAATTGCGAAATTATTTGTGCATTTCCGTGAGTGGTCGACCCCGATTTTATAAAATTTTAAGCATTAAGCGAAATTCTTAAGGTCCAGGCAAAGCACAAACGCAGCCAACCCACATCGCCAGCAACAACATAATGCAGGACCCCATTAACGCTCTGCAGAATCTCGCTAGCCAAGGATCCAGGAACACGCAGATGATGACGATGAACAACCAGAACAATCAGATCTCCCAGGGCTCCGTCATTGGAGGCAATGTAGCTGCTTCAAATCTCCTGCAGACTCTGACGCAGGTTTGGATTTTCTGACTAGATCTCCTAGCAACTAGGACTTGGGCTTAGATTAATTCGAGCTCTCATGAATTATAGCAACAGCGACCAGGACAGCAAATGCAAAACCTTCAGGGAATTCGGCAGATGAACGTGCCGATGGGAGCGAACATCAACCAGAACAACATGGGGCCGAGCAACATGGGACCCCAAATGTCCGGCAATATGAACAACATGGGCAACTCCATGAACATCAATATTGGCCCCATGGGCAACCAGGGCGGTCAGCTCGGGAATTGCATTCCTGGGCAGCTAAACCAAATGCCCACCAGCCAGATGCAGATGACAAGCGCAATGCAAGGGCAACCCATCAATTCGATGAGCGGCGTTCCTCAGATGACTATGAACTCGATGAGCCAGAACCAGATAAACGTAAGAAGGAATTATAAAACTCGGGGATCAATTCTAGAACGCAGCTCAATTCCAGGTCGGTATGAACCACCCCCAGATGAACCAGATGATGGGGCGCATTAACGCAAGCAATGCTGTGAACGTTGTCCCTAATGGACTGGCTCAAACGAGCATGCCCAGTCAAATGAGCGTGCCGGCCAACATGAACACCCTCAACGCCCAGTCGCAGCTGAGCCAGGCGTCGATCAACTCTGGGAACCAGATCGGGATTCCTCAGAACGCCGCCCAAATGAATGCAGCAGGTAGGTGCAGGCTTAATTCGTTGTTGCTTTAAAGACTTTGCGATATATGTTAGGTGGTATTAACAAAATTATGAACGTGCAAGACATGCCTCAAAAGTCACAAAATGTTGCAGTCGGGAGCAATAATATTTTTCAAGCGGGACGCACTGTCGGGCAAAGTCAATTTTTACGACAGAGTCCCAGTCCGATTGTTTCATCTCCTGCAGGGATAAATCAACAACATCAAACCTCGCAGATGATTCCGAGTCCTGCACTCGTGCCCTCATCAAGCCCGCAGATGTCGAATATTATGTCAAACCCACAGAGAGGTAAGTTTTCTCATTTGAAATATCGCATTTTAAAATTTACAAACATTCAGCTTTGCGTCAATCTCCAAACGCTCCACTGAATACGCCCGGCCAAGTAACGAGCTCCAGCCCGTTCAGTGCGCAGGAGGACCAAATGTACCGGGAGAAATATAAGCAACTTACCAAGTACATCGAGCCTCTCAAGAGGATGGTGGCAAAAATAGGAAACGATGGTATTTACAACACCCTATTAATATACCTAGCAGTTTTACAAGTTGTCTCCAACGTTTTAGATGTTGAAAAAATTTCCAAAATGAACAAATTGCTCGAAATTCTTTGCAATCCCCAACAACGAATTGCCCTGGACATTCTCCTAAAGTGTGAGAAAGCCCTTGAGATGATGGACTTTAGCAACTCGTTGTTTGTATCATCCAGCAGCCAGTTTGGAGTAAGTTTTTTTTATGTAAAAAAAGGCAAACTCCGAATTGAGATTAAATTTGATCTGTTGTAGAGTAACAACCCACTACTGGAGGTAGTCAGTTCTACTCTACAGAGCCCGGTAGGAAATCATACGCTGCAACGAACTTTCCGTCCTTGTCTGGAGGCTCTGTTTGGCACAGATATTAAGTAATATGAAGTACTTTCCTTATGTAGTTCCTTTTTCTACAAACAATTTTGTTTCGAAGGGGGGTACCATCGAGCGCCAAGCAGCCACGCCTCTCTACAGAGGACAGCACATTCCTCAACCCAGAGATACCCCACGTTCTACAAGGAGAGATAGCTCGTTTGGACCAAAAGTTCAAAATTTCACTGGACGCATCTTCGCAGAATAATAACAAGACAATAAAATTAATTTGCTGCTTAGACGACAAGAGGCTGCCGTGCGTACCTCCGGTGAGCGTGAGCATTCCCGGTAAGTACCCCCCTCCCTAATTTGATGCTTTGTACCTATCTCACCAAATGCATTTCAGAGGACTATCCGATGACTGCGCCCAATTGTTCCCTCACGGAGCACGAGTACTCGGCTACTCCGTTCTTAATGGCTGTGCAGAATGCATTGATTTCCAGAATCTCGAAACTTCCCAGGTGCTACTCACTCTCGCACTTGTTGGACACGTGGGAAATGTCCGTGAGGCAGGCTTGTTCCCCAGCCTCGGTGGTTCCAACAGAGCTATCTACGTTAATTGGGGCTTAAGAAGCCATTTTTACTAATAATAGCTGCAGCTGTTCCTGGCAAATTGAGCAAGGCACTGGACAATTTCAACTATCAAGCTGTAAGCCTTCATAGCTACTGTAAGGATTCTAAGTAAATACGTTCATTGGGCACATTAACCAGTTTGTTTCTCTTCCCTTCCTCGCTAACATGAAATATAAAAGATGGGCATTTTTAATTCTAATCGATTTATCAGCAAAAAGCAGTAAAAAAATTATATGTATCCAGAATCGGAATAGCCAGGAAAGCGTTCACAAAAATTTCAGAAATGAACTCAATTTGAAATTTTATAAATCCTAATTTACCCAGAACGAGCACATAAACCATATGTGGTATAGGAGGATGTTGAATCTTTGGAGAGATAAAGTTTCAAATATTGAAGTACTGCATCGGATGAATAGAATATACAACCGCTAAATCCTAATTTCAATTAGAAAACTAGAATACTTCGGCCACGTGATGAGGAAGGAAAAATATAAAAATTATTAAAACAGCATTTGAGATCTTCTTCAGATAAATCTATTTTCCACAAAAACTTAATTTCTCAGAAGTCAGTGAACTGAAGTGGAACAACTTAGCCTAGATACAGTTAAATACTATACAATCTCCAAGATTTACTTCCTAGCATAGTGTAATAAATACATTGTGTTATAAAATAGGGGTTTATCACAGATGGTAACGGCGCGCGCAGGGTGGAATGCGTCTTCAAGATCCACTGCTAGCCACTTGCATGGGGTAGTTGGCGTTGCTGCAGATGTGCAGTTGCACGGGGGCTGGGATGAGGGGCCTCAGGTGGATAATTGCATTCCCTGGGGCAGCGGGCGCTTTCTCTTTCCCGTGCCGCTTCACATGCTTCGACAAGTGGTCGCTGCGCATGAACTTCTTCTGGCAAACGTGACAGACGAACTTTTTCTCGCCGGTGTGGGTGCGCTTGTGCCGCGAGAGTTCGTCCGATCGCGAAAATCGCCGGTCGCAATTCTCCCATTTGCATACGAACGGTCGCTCCCCCGTGTGGACCCGCTGATGTGCCTTCAGGTGACTCGACTTGAAGTAGTTCTTCCCACAATTTGGGTGTTGGCACTCGTAAACTCTTCGTCGCTCCGGAATGTTTTTTGGTACCCCCGCCGCTGCAACTGGTATTCGAGGCAGGGAGCTGTTGGATGAATTAATCACGAGCAGCTGGGCGGGGATCAGCTTCGCCTGGGCAGAAGCTATGCAATAAATGTCCTTTGGTGCGATCACCTGAAAATGCTTCTTTGGCTGCACTTGCGCGGCTGGCTTCTTTCGGTCCATGAATTTCTCGTTCAGCTTGTTTTCTTCAGTGGTCCTAGCTAGGTGCGCCTCCTTTTCGACTGGATCAGTCGCTGAACTGCAGGTAGCTTCTTGATGGTTTGGATCCAAGGAACAGCTAGTAGTTTTTTCAATGGGGTCGGCGCCGTCGACACGTCGCCCAATTT
Source organism: Machimus atricapillus (assembly GCA_933228815.1). Classification (NCBI taxonomy): domain Eukaryota; kingdom Metazoa; phylum Arthropoda; class Insecta; order Diptera; family Asilidae; genus Machimus; species Machimus atricapillus. Next base: position 82,805,296 of record OW121784.1, on the reverse strand, counting down.
TGAATTTCACTCGTCGAAATATATTCTCCGTCTCGAACTCGAAGCGGCTTCCTTCGTTTTTCTCCGCAACTGTGTCCTTTGGGGTCGTGCAGACGCCGTTCCTACCCACATGCATTATGACACTGGCGCGCTCCTGGGACACATCCAGCTGATGGGCGGCAGGCGACTCGACCATAAGCCGAAGACGCTTGTTGGGCAAGAAGTCGCTATCATCTTCAGTGTCCGAGGGGTTGGGGGTGATTATTCCTTTTAGGACTGCCTCCTTAACAGCTGCGTAAGATAGCTCAATTGCTTTCTTGTCCTGGAAAAAAGAATAATAATTCTCTATGAGTACGCTGCTTTTTTCAATTGTACAAATACTGGAAAAATTCCTAACTGCTGGCCCTCAAAAGCTCAAATGTTTTATTAGTTAAGTATTTCAGTGCCTAGTCTTTATTCAAAAAAAGGCTTCGGCTTTTTTTGAGGAATTCAGAATTTACAACGAATTGCGCAATTCAGCAATTTTCCCTGAAGCTAAATTATTGAAAAGAGGTGTTTTTCATAATTTTCTTATCTTTATTTTTCTATTAGTTGTTATCCTTAGTTTTGGCCAAAGTAGCCCGCTTTTGTTTTATTTAAAGATTTCACGCATCTCGCTGCTTAGAGTTGATCATTCAGACACCAATAAATGGAATAATAACCCCCTTCAGTTCATTTCGTAGCTGGCGTAAGGTGGTCTCGCCGAAGGAAAATTAATTCCGAAGCCCCTCGGAACCGCATTTGCATTTGTAACAGCTCGCCAGCCAGAGCAGCACCACCTCGGAGGCGCTGCGCATTTTTCGTGCCCGTTTCCTATCAGGCCCCTTTACGTCATAACCATAAACGACCGACTCGCCCACTTTCCCCCCCTCGCAAAGAGGCGGCAGCTTGTGAAGAGCTCAGGCCGGGGCAGCGCCAGGGGCGCGCACTGTTCACGTGAACGCCAGCTGATACCTGAGTGTACGGTGCGTGATCGCTGCATGGTTGTGCGCGAGAGCGAGACGGGGTGGTTTGTTTTCACAAATCGCCCGAGCGCGAGAGGGACCGAGCACCGATGCATTTGGCTTTTCACCCAAACGGATTTAATTTTTCGGGACGATTAATCGCGGGGGCTGCTTGATATCGGGGTCGACTTTCACACCTTCAGAAAGCGCTTTAAAATACGACTAAAATTCTAGCTCTGGTGGATGTCAGCTACTTACATTTTCGGTATATTCCAGGGGCGGGGTGGCTGGGGGTGAGGGCAGCATTCCAACATCCATTTCACAAAACTTTCTTGCAACCCGGGGGTAAATACTAAATAAGATAACTTTTCACTGGCACCGCACTATTTTCAAAAAACCTCATGTAAATGTCTCTCCACGAATTGCACTTTCCTCCTGTCCTGCTGACTGCAGAATGAATTGTCGCTAGCTCGCCAGGCCAGACAAAGCCTCGCAACTTGTGCGAACTGAACACTGAGCGGAGTGCGGAGCACGTCTTCGGCGGGCGGCGGCGGCAGGAATCATTCAATGGGTGTGTGAACGATGATGCCATCGCGTCACACACAGGGTGTCCCCGAGAAATTACACTCCACGGGTCATTTCCGCAAAAATAACGACTTTCGGGGGTGCTACAAAGCAATCACTTTATACAAATTTTAGTCGCGGTATATTCGAAAATTTACGCCATCTCTAGCGTGCTCATAACATCCGAAAATGTTCCCGGAAAATCTTTTCGGGGAAAACTTCCGTCGAAACTTGCGAGACGCCCGGTGCCTGCCCAGGCCTTCTCCGGTGACGAAAGAGGCTCGGCGGCCCGCGGAATCAAAACCGAGTCATGCGCCGACGGTGTGGCCGCTTGCTAGTGTGAGTCGTCGAATTTTGTAAACAGAAAATGTGGAGGCCAGCGCCAGCGAACGAGGGGCTCGTTTCTGCGGCCCAATCAGAGCCGCGGAAGCGTCTGTTCACGTGCTGACCTCATGACAGCGGCGAGGTGTTCACGTGAACACCGCGCCAGAGATCAAGGGTCCGTTTGCCGGGCCGCGCGCGAGTCATCGCAATGGGGGGGTATGCGGCGGGGCGGCAGCTGGCCCCCGCGAAACCGCCTCGCTTTGTTGTCGTCGCAGCGCGCAGGGAACAGGTGCTCCCCTGGGCGCCGCGGCTGGGGCTTGGAGCGGAGCCTGCAATCGCCCGCCGCCGGGGGCTTTTCGCGGAATGAAATCACGCCGATCGGCGGCTGGTGTGACGTAGTTTCGAGGGCCCGCTTAGCCCCGACGCGACGCCTCGTTTCGCAGTCGCCCGCCACTGACGGCAATCATCGCGGCACGTCAGCAATCGGCGAAGGACCCAGCGGGGCTTGTGCAGCGAGCGCCGGACTTGAGGAGCTGTGGGTGGAGCTGATGTGGCGGCGAATTCGGGTTCAAAGTTTAGTTAGGGACTTATTTTTAGAACGAGTGTAGGCAAACAGAAAATTATCTACTCCGAAGAGCGGCGTGTGCTGGATGGGAAAATGCGGGGTGCTTTTCGAGCTTAAGTGGGGCCCTGGGCGTAGCACGCCCGTGCCGCATGCAGGCCTTATCTTTTGAGCGGCGCGGCGTCGTTCAATTCTCCGAACGCTGGAGAACTAGGTGCACTTGAGCGCGCAAACAGGTTTACAACGTTTATAGACTGTAATATTTAAAATTCTTTTCAATTCTAAGCTCTCAGTTAAACCACAGATAAATACCTAATTATATTTATTTATCTGTGGTTAGACTAACTGCGAACATCAGAAGAGTTAAAGTAAAACCAGCCTTGATTATGGTTGAATTGCTTCATTGATTTTTAGAAGAATATTTCTTCGTTATCCTTTTCAACCCCTAGGCCAGTAGTGCCCATACATCTAAGAAAAACTTAAAATCGAGATTCCAAAATCTCTATTAAATCGTCAATCAGTATCCTGGTTTCTATAGTACATTCAAAGTCAAAAGAAATACGTGAATTTTTTGCGCGGGAAAGGCCCCCAAAATCTTAGTCACACTATGCCTTTGGCGCAGCTTCTTGACCCTCCCAACCCAAGCGGAAATCAGAGCTGGTGGTCAGTCTTCTTTCAGCAAACTCAAAACTGGTAGGCCCCATTGCATCATCATCGTCGCCGTCGCCGAAAAAATGACTGGCAAACTACCGACCGAGGTGAGGCTACGCAGTCCCGCTGGGCCCCCTTTACATTTTTACATGCTCCACATCTCGGGCATGCAGCTTAAAAGACGGCCTCTGCGACGTTAAAGAAAGTGTGGCAGCTTTTCCAAATGTTAATAAACATTTTCAAGGCAAAATCACATATGTATATTAAAAAATTTCCGGACGTTAAAAATAGGCTACAAAATTGTTTGCACATTTTTTAATTTGCCTTCAATTGCATAATTTCTTAAGTTTCATAACAAACGAAACCTGTGAAATTATATTTAAAAATAGAAAAAGTAAAGAAATAATTATCAAAATTGTAGGAAAAACTTAAAAACGACCCCCTTAATTATAAATTAAATTAATATTTCCTAAAAACTAATAACCTTGATATTTTGCCGTTAAGCTGTGCGTTGTTTTCTAATTGGCTACACGCCCAGATTTATTCTTTGATGCATTTCCTTCCAGTAGTAAAAAAATTGCGAAAACATGTTAATTACATTTACAGTTAATAATACTGGCCGCGTCTGATGGTCATCTACCTCTTCGTAATTAAGAAATCATTAGCACGACCCTAACTACAAACCGCCCTTTTTATTTTTCCCATGTACCAGTAAAACAGTGGTCTGATTAAAAAAGAAATATCGGCGAGGGACGTTCTAATTGCGGAATATTGTTAATTGCAATTTGAATTCAAGTAGTGCACCCGGGGGGCTGTGTTGCGCCGTGTGAACTCACAGAGGACGAAATTAGAATATCTTCGACGCCTGGCGTTTCCCCATTTTACTGAATGGCTTCAACTGCTCCTAAATCTGCAGGATTAATGAAACTATAAAGAACTTTTTGATAGCGCTTTAACAGCCCCCCGTTACAAATTTGTATTCATTTAGATTGGTTTCGTTTGTAATTTATTGATATCTCCCACGGAGCGACAATTTAGTTAAGTAAGCGCTTTATGCGACTGCCTTGCCTTTGCCTTTTCAGGACCATAACTCAGAGGATTCCAGTAGCCAAGATATTGCCCGCAGATAGAGAAAACTAATTTGGAATATTCCGGGCACACATTTGCATTTAGTGCGGCACGAAAGTGTTTATAAGTGGCTCTTTCGGGTATCGATGGCAATATTTCAAGATGGTTGGTTTTGCTCGTCCGCATGGCAATTTATGGACTACTGATGGCGCAAATTTAAAAAATCGCATCCTTTACCACCACCAACAGCGGTTAACTCGCCCCCCGCGCCCACTCTGCAGCTGGTCATTTGACCCGACCTACGACGCAGTCCAGGGTCTCCTGAAAGGGGAGCATTTGACCATATTCAGATTAGTTTCGGCCCATCCAACCGGAGACTTTATTTCCTGTTCTGTCATCATTTTAAAATGAACGACTGTAAAAGTTTAATTTTCTCTCTCCCGGCGGCACTGTAATATTTTCTTCTTCAAGGTGCCGGAGGTTTTCATAATGGAACCTGCTGAGTTATTTGTGAGCAATTCATTGTCCAAAGTTACCTCAAAAACCAAAGATACATATGTAGGTGTTTAATTCCAAAATCAAGCAGAATTAGAGATATAATTTAAAGAAATTTAGGTTCCAGCGCTCAAGACACATTTTGAAATTTTATCGTTCTTTTTGGCGATTCAAATATGAAAAGGAGTAGATTCTGAGAAAGCAGAAAACTTATGTTGGGCATAGAAAAGTTAAATTGTTGATATATAAGAAATTTACTCTTCGAGTACTATTTAAAGTGGTTGATTAAAGTTCTAAGAAAATAATCGAGCACAATATTTAAAACAAAGCGAAAAACGAAATTCCACAGTAACTTGTCGTCTTACAACAGGACTGTACATGCCAAGTCTTTTCTGTCTGAAGGTACAGAAATTGGAGCGAAACGAGCTGAACTCACCTTTTGTAGGGTGGTGAGTACTGAGTACAGTCCAGTCGGTGGTAAACTGGAACTCTCTTCAAACCCCCTTTAAAGCGGGATTCGCTCTTAAGCGGCACGCGTGGAATCGAATGCAGTGGGGCGTAGGAACGGCCTGAAGCCGGGCCGCGCTGCGGAGGTTCGCTCTCTTAAGCAAGCCAAGTGCTTTCTCCCGGAATTCTTGAGATTTAGTAGCGGAAAAATCGTCGTAGCGAGGTGGTGTTTGAGGTCGTGCGGTCGAAGTGACAGATGTGTTTAGTTGTCAAAATTAAAATGGTAAACAACTCAGAGGGTGCTCGAGGAATCCTAGCGCGAGGAAAGGAAAAGTGATGTGAACAAGAATATTCTGTTTTTGTGCCGCCCACGCCGTGGACCACCATTCTACTGTTTAATGTAGCGAAGACTGACAATAATGTCCAGAAGGAAGCAGTCCAATCCGAAGCCTCTACTCAAAAGTACGTACGAAGCACCCTCTTACTTGCCGTTTTTTTCTACTATTAGCCGCCGGGCCCGGGCCGAACGACGGCCCAGCGGTCGGCGGCTGCCGTTGGCGCGACATTTGAATGGATAGCACATTTGACTGTGACATCATACGGAGCCGTAAAACAAAAAGGCGACAAAGTGCGATAGCGATCACCACTCAGTATGCTAATAGCGATTGCTTTTGTTTGGCTTCGTAGAAGAAAAAGGCCGAGATGTTGGCCGTTGGGTCGCGGTGGAGGTAGGTGTCGGAGCGCCCCGGCCCCCGGACCGACCGCCCAGCGCCTCGCGCGGTGCGAGGCGAACTTCCGCGGCCGGGCCGCCGAGAACCCTCTGCTCCTCGATTTGAATTTGATAATCTGTAGTCAGTGCGAGAATGGGCATTTGCATTTCTCCACGCCGTTACTAACTAATATTCTTCGGAGAAAGTTCCTCCACACGTGAGCCCGCGAGCGAGCACCCGCCACGGCCCGGACGTGTCACCAGCTATCCATGTCGTTGCAGGCGGGCATGAGACAGCAACATAAATTTACCTACCAGCATGGTTCCGTATGTAAGTGAAGACCAATGTAACTCCGAAGTCTTATCTGTTGCCATTTCCTGGATTTTGGCGATAAGCGACTGGTTTTGCTGGCGTATTTTAAATAGGCCCCGTGTGTATGGACTCGGAGATACTTTGTTTGGCTCGAACAATAAATTTTTATCAGCATCGGCGGGCTCGGTCTTGTGTGCTCGCTGATGATATCATTTTTACTTAATACCGGTGCTGAGTTCGGGCGATTATTTGTCAGCGATTGCGCAGGGCAAGGCTGCTCGCAGGTCGCATTAATTCCTCGCCGTTGAGGCCTCGGTTTTTGCTGCTTACCGTCCTCCTTACGGCCCCCAGTTGCCTCCTCTTGGGGATCATAGCTGACTCATCAGTCACCTCTCTGGTTGCTTTAAGTGTTTCTCAATGAACGACCTCTTTGGAAACTTCGAATCCGGGTCGTATCGTAATCCAAAACCACGAAAATCCATCTCTCTCCAGAATACATATTTTAACTCGAGCCCATACAAAATTTGCTCATTGATCAGCAAAGGCAAAATATTCACAAAGTCAACAAATTCAGAAATTAAACAAAGGTTATTGCTCTGTCGAATTAGATCCGCCTTTAAAGTCACTTATCTCAGTTCAAAAGAATAAAGTATAAAAAAAATTATACTTATAATAGTACTATGTAGTTTGAGGTTCTCTCATAAAAAACATATTGTCATAAATTTCTTATCAACAATCAATTTTTATATGGGTTTTTTCAATGAGATCAGGTTTTGATGGGATGTATTAAATTTCAAAACCACAAGCTTGATTTTACATGAAACTAAACCACTGTGAGTTTGAATTCCCCCCCCCCCCCCCCCCCCATTTAAAAATATTTGCTACAGATTTATTAGAAGGCCTGAAATATTACGTGTATACAAAATATATACTACAACAACTTTCTTATTCATTTTAGAGCAAACCAGCAATTTTATGGGAAATTTTCATCTAGAACAAGTTAGGAGTTCTCTTACTAAAAATATTTGCTACTATTGCATCCGTTTTTATTTATCATAGTTACTTTAGCATTTCATATGTGTTTTAATAAAAAGATTGCTTGGATACCCTGAGAATATTTCGAAAACACGCTTTCATAATTTTTAAAATAAATACATGTCCTGAATAAATTAACCTTTTGCGGTATCGGTCCAAAGTGTAAAATGTTTAACATTTTCCTAAAGACAAGTCGTTGAGATTTTACTAGCAAACATTTTCTACCTTATCTTATTTCTCTTTTTTGGAGATTTTAGGATGCCAGCAAGGTCACCTGATTAGAGACCACCACTTCTATTTTTGAATGATAATTTTAAAGGAAAGAGGTACGTCTACAATCTTTAGACATTATAGATGTTTAAGCAGAAACTTATAAAAATAATATAAAATCAAAATGCAATGTCATCTAGCGAAATCGGGCTTGAACTTGTTTTTTTATACGTACATAATAAAATATGTTTTTGAAGTTATGAAAATTGTTGCATTGTTAAAATATAAAAATCCTTATTTTTATTTTTAAAGTTAAATTAATTATTTTGCAATAAACTAGACATTATATGTATTATGGTCCACTTATAAAGATCTTGGATTTTTTGAAAATAGAAATGCAGCTGCGTAGGTAAAACGAACAGAAATTTAAATGACTAATTATTTTTATTAAAAATTAGAACTTTGCTCAGAATCAGAATTTCATTTCGTACGAAAAAACTAAAGATCCCTTTTAGAACTTTAGTCAAACCGTCAAAATTCAATTTCCTTCCGGGGAAAGAAATTAATATTTCCAGTAAAATGTTATTTTAAATAAAGAAATTTCGTAAGAAATTTTCAATGGTATGACCTGTCTTTTAGGGAACAAATTTAAACGACAGCTTCGTGTTACTAAGTTTTTTTGATTTAAATTAAATTTAGTTATTTTCGTTAACTAACGGACATTCCGCGGACGTATCCGCATCTTGATAATTGTTGAGGCGCTTGAAAGTCAATCACTTTGGGTCCAGAAACGCCTACTCCTCTGCGGAGCGACAAAATCCGCCACCATGTTTAAATTTAGCGTAATCGCTCCAAGTCGAAACGATAAGTGGAGTCCACTGTATGCGAGCAATTAAAGAAAAGTGAATCTTTGTATGCTTATTTGCGATAAGGAGTTATCTGGGGATTATCGTTGGAAATAAAGTCCATATCTGGGGGCGCAGACTTTCAGTTTCAAATTCACTGAGTCCGGCGTACACTCGTACTATTGTGCCTTCTTGTAGGATGGTGTTTTCATATGTTTGGATTTTCGGTTATCAGCAGAAGCGCTTAATTGCGGGCGATAGCGTTCTTGGGTGGAAGCCATGGCTCCGATAAGCAACTCATCTAGAAATTATAATTTGCAAAAAGATAAAAATCTCTTCCGAGAAATGCACTCGGGACGAAAATCAGAAATGGGGCCGTCTCCAATGTTTGTTCAATTTGTCGAGCGGGCACTTACTCGACGACGACTGGGGTACGTCTCGGTCAAGCAAAGGTAATAAACTTAAACTCGGAGGAGTCTCAGCTCTGGTGCGAGCTCCTCTGGCCGGCTAAGGAGCCGGCGCGCAATGAGCCATTAAGTCATTTCCCAGTCCCATTGGGGCCCAACACACGTGCACCCGGGTATCTCGCGAGGATATTTTGTGGTGTGTTGATATCTTTTTCAAGTTCCGTATCTTTGCATCATAATGGAAATAGAGACTGAAAGACTGGCATTTAGATAGCGTGCTCATGGAACCAGGACGTTATATGTCTCCAGGGTTGCCCAAAATCAGTTGCCTTTTATCGCGTCCGCCGAGAGCCCCGGAGCCCCGGAGCCGCATACTGTTCCCTGCGCTGACGGGAATTAATTCGTGGTCGCCGCGCGCTGCACACTCGCCTGAAGAGGAGCGTTCTCAACCCTGACGATCTCTGGTCCAGCAAACAGCACTTGCCAGACACGAGATAAGTTTCGAAGATTAGCTGAGTGCAGTTGCGGAGATAAGACGCATTCCGCCTATCATAACGAAAGCCAAATATCTTTACTTGTTTTCCTTGTAACAGAGCGCTGCAACAAATTTTTATAAATGTCTTTTTGATTTTAGTTATCTCGGGAATTCTTGTTTGGTCGCTGGAAGACAAAAGAATGAGAAAAACCGCGTCGCCTCACCACCGCCGCACTCAACAAAGCTCCACTTCGACAATGTCCGAGGCAAATTGAAATTCTTTTATTGCCCGGACTTGCTTTATTTGCACCTGAGAGACCTGTGAGGTGTTTGTTCGTCACCGGGTTCAGCGTATCATTTAAAGGCGAAGCGGGCCGCTTTCCCAGCCAAGTCGCAAGACAAGACCCGTGCAGCGCGGCGCGGCTCGACGCGACCTCGGGCCGGGCCGCGCCGGTCGACCGCGGCCGCGCTCGCGAAAAGGAGCTCATGATACTCTTAAAGGTGTTAATTTCCTTGTTTTAGATATTGTTGTTATTATTGCCACAAGCGTGTCAGATTAAAGGTCAATATAAAATTTCTCGAACTTAACAATTTGTTGAAGCAACACCATCGCGAGTTGATTTTGCCTCAATTGGGTTTTTGTTTCCCTCCGATACTCCGGCCACGGCGCAATCGCTACATCTCAATGTGCACTACGTATTCCTCCTGAACACGGATTCTGAAGAGTGGAGATTTGTTGGAATGATTTAGTTTCTGAGGCATACTGGCAGACTCATTAAAGTTAAACAGAGGAGTGCAACTGTGAACCATTTGATGTCGATCTAGAGATTTCAGGGCCTCGCTCCGGCTCGAAAATCGCGTGCACAATGGAATATCTATATTTGATCTAGTCCCTATGTTAGCGAGCCCTGCTCGGGACTTATACGGTCCAACGATCCGTGAAAGTGTTATAATGCAAGAACCGAAATCGGCCAATCTACATCGTGATTTAGTGAGATGTTTTTCCTCCTTCCAATTTTTATTTATTGTTGGTTTGCTCTTGCTGTATAATTTTGTGCGTTATCGTCGTATTGCAGGAATTTTTCAGATATTCTCACAATAATGACAATTAATGGTTTGCTCTGCACAAACGTATATCAACTCGCTAAATTTGCTCCTTCGAATTTGAATTTACTTAGAAAAACAATTTCCAACAGGATGAAAAAACTGATATTTTAAAAGGCAATTGAAATGATAATTTCTATTTAAATGTATGTATATTATAAACAAATCTAAAGCCACACATCGCACTAGTTCGATTCGCCAACTGCCGTTTTGAATTCAAATCGTATTTTGTTACCCTGCATTTGCATAGATGGCTTGACAAAAGTTCCGGAAAATATATTCCAAAATATTAAAAATCTTTGGTTACAATTTTACATTAGAGTCTGCAATGAATTAAATTACCCTAAATCTAAGTTTTAACACTTCGAATTCGAAGCTAAGAAACTGGATTAAAACGGATCAAATTAGATACAATAAGTTTATAAATATTACTATAGTCTATTCATCATCATTCTAATCATTGAATTCACTATTTAAATACATTTTTACCTTAACATTAATTTTGGATGGACAAAATAAACAACCAGAGAGAAAATGACCCTTCTCGAAAGGGTTTACCGAATATTCGTCATTTATCGCGTCAGCAACAAAGACAGATGTGGGAGTTTATCTGTCTGAACAGAAAAGTCCTTGCAGAATTTGATAACGGTCGAGTGAAAAGTGCGAAAATGAGTTATTCTAAACATACATAATCATAATCAGTCACCGTCAGTCCTTTCCGCTGTTTGAAAATTAAAAACGAACTCGGAATACTTGATGAACTTGGCTCTCGCATAGAAAACCCTTGATATTTCAGACAAGTACGTGGTTCTCCTTTCATATGGGCACTTAAACAAAACGCTCTTTAGGACCCCTGTCGCTGAATCCAGTCTTGTATCTCTCTCGTGCGTTTATGTTTGCATCTTGCAACTGAAGAAATTAGTACAGGTATTTCTGCATATGCTTGGGTGAAGAGCCCAGGTTTCGAGGTAGCTCTATCTTTCAAAGACATCGCGCGCGATTTGAATTCGTCCTTCCGCGAAATCAAGTGCATAAATCAGGGAATGTCCGACGTAAGTGAATGAAAACAAACCGAAGTTGAAAAAAGAGTTATCTTTATTAATTCATTCCGGAATTCAAACTGCTTCATTTACCTATACTTAATATATGTATGTATGTAAACTGTCTGGCGTTTTCATTTGGAACTTTAGTTTTTTATAAATTGCAAATTATCAATCCAAAAAAGTGTCGCGATAACGCTGCGATTATCTCTTTGAATTAAGAAATTTTTAAGAAAAATTATTTCCCCGACACAAAAATTATGCGGATTATTGAGAATGTGGGTTTAAAAAAAATTCGACGAGAAGATTTCCGAATTTTATTTGTTAATTATATTAATCATAAAAGTTTATGCTATTAATATCCTGATTTTAATAACATCTTCTGTAGAAGCACCAATGTTTTGCACGCCAAGGCCGAGTTTATCTGTATTTTATTTATTGAAAACCAGAGAAAGAAACCGTATTTATTGAAAACCAAAAAAGAGAAATATAAAACCTATTGAAGAGGTGAAATCAAAAGTCATGATTATTTCAAGTTATCGCAATCGAAAAAAATCATTTCTCACTAACAAGGTTTAAAAACATGTTTTTCAATGAAGTAACAACACATAGAGTATCATTTGTAATTTAAAAACAGTTCAGTTTTATTAACTTTGCATTAAGTTTAAGTGTAACAACTTAAGCCTTCTACTGAGATATGTACATATGTATATACAATGGACCACATGGTCTAAGTGCTGGGCTACAATGCCCACCTCCTGAAATCTGCATCTACTACAACAACTTAAGCACCCATATAGTACTATAATCATACACACATACGTACTATTAACTGCAAAAATAGATGATTATTATTATTATGATTGATGGAAAATTTGTGTTTCCGAATTTTACAAAGATCTACCTCTTTCCAAAAAGTGGAAGAAAGAATCAATTGAAAAAAATTCCAGTGCATAGTAAAAGTTATGCAAAAATCGAGTCGTTAAAACTCGAAATTGTTTAAATAAGTTAAAATCTTCGTAGAATGTTGTAAGTGTTTACTTTTGGAATTATGGGAATTCCGATTTTGCTCAAGTTTGCATATTCTCATAGTTCAATATTAGTATCATTTGAATCGCGCTCAAATTAACTTGATTATTATTAATATCACACCAAGCTGCAAAAAACTTTCCAGTGTTAAGTAAACGCATTTCATTTATATCCACTTTCACCAATTATGCATACACATAAGTACCTATATTTTATTTCTTTTTGGTAAAATACGTACATATAAATACTAAATATAACGTGAATATGTTACTCTCATCTAGTTAATTTATTAGACTCATTCCATTTTTTTTAGTGCATACAAATCACTCAATTTTATTCGTAATTGGATGTATTTTTGATTAACATAAATTTAAAGTGTGTGTTTAGTTTTGCTTATTCGATTCTTTTATTTCCGAAGTTTTGCGATTTGAGAAGGGTTTCGGAAGCATTTTGCAGTATGGAAAAGGGGAAAACTAATGAAAAATCTACCTGCCATTGTTTTCGAGATATTCATAAACATGCAACTTTTTCGTCCTATTTATAATTACAACAACAATAAAGTTCCTTATACAAAATGCAGCAAATAAAATACCTATACTTAGTATATGTACATATATGTAATAATAACAAACTTATTTCCATATTTTTTAAAAACTGACCATTTTCAAATCGAGAAACCTCGGATATAATAGACGTGCCTTATTTATCGTATACTAACATTTACATACAGAACTAACCAAAATGTATAGAAGCTTTTGTACGAAAATATAAAATATTAAATTCGGGTTAATATTTTAAACATAGTTGATTCCTAATAATACAAAAAAATTTTATATACATATTGTAATAAATTAAAATTGACAAGTGAGATCCGCAATAATTATAAAATGAAATGTTTTCAGGAGATTATAAGTACTTATTAGTTATTGGATGTAGAAGTTCTGATCTATACAGATTGCTTTTTTCTTGCTTGAGCAGAAACTTTTGAATGTTTTAGAAAGCGTTTTTGCAATAGTACTGCCTTTGCTGTTACTGAATAAGAATTGTTAGATATTTCCAAAATATATGTTGAAGTATGTAATTAACTATGAATCCATTGGTTTATTTAAATCCAATCGAAAATTCTATTACTTCTAATTGTTACTAAGTGAAATCGAGGAACGACTGGTCCTAGCACAAAGCGTCCTGGATTAACGAGGAAGTCCTTTAAATAGCACCTAATCGGGGCGGTCGGCATTCAATCAAAAGAGCACAGGACATTTCGCCCGGTTGCGTGGCCACACTGGCGCACAAACATCCACCGCCGGACATTTAGGCAAAATGAATCCGTTCTGTCTGAGGCAGGCCATTAAAACTTTACAATACTATCGCAATTTTAAGTTTACACATCAATGAATTTGTTCAAGAGGGTGTTTTTAACTGCCATTGAATTATATAATGACCATCATATCAGAAGTAGCCATAAATGTCAGTTGTTTCGCGAAATCGCATTTTTCATTTCTGCAAAATAAACAACATCTGACCAAGTTCGACTGGAGCCATGTATTACATCTGCAGAACACACTGCAAGCGCGGGACGGCTGCATACATGCAAGCGGGTCGGTGCAGCCGGGCGCAGCATAGCGCAGAGTGCATACGATCCACATCACTCATGATTCGCGCTAGGACACACCGCCACAGCTCCACACACGTCTCCCGTGAAGTGCACGTCTGCATCCAGCTCCCAGCACACAGCATCCAGCATCCAGCTCCAGCTCCTAATCTCTGCTCGGCGCTGATGCCAACGTACCTCTGTGGCTGTGCCACCGCGGTCCAGGTGAATGTGAGCACACAGAGCGCGGCTACTTCAGCCTCAGCCCGACTGTCTCTGTACATTTATGCATCGTCTTACCCGTTCGGCATTAAGATATACGTTTGGTTTAAAAACACATTAGTATCGCGAGGTGAAGTATAATCGTGAAATAAAACCAGAAGAATAAGTCTCTGATTGGCCTGCATATTGGAATGGCGCCGCCCCTATCTGGTTTTTAGCAAGTTATCGTATTATCTCCCTTTATCCCATGTGACATGTAGCATGCTTTTAAGCCAGCACCTTAGAACGCTCCACTAATAAGAAAAGTGACATACCGATTCGTTTGTCCTCCACTTTTTTCATATCTGGCTCAATTGAACATGCAAAGTGGGCTGCGATATGATAACAGCCGAATGAACTCAATCGAACTCCCAAACGATTTCTAATACACGTCCATGCTGCGTTGGGCCGCATAAAAACTTTTGTAATTAAAATTTGGTCTTACCGCGCTCCCGCATGCCGAGTATCTCTATGGTCAATGAGTTTGCTGTGGTCTGTTGTCCTCGGCGAATTCGTTAGAAGGAAGTTAGATAACATTGCATTTTCCTAGTCTATGGAATTTTTGCAACTTCCTCTGCAGAAGTGCATTTCTTGCCCGGAGCACCTCCACTCAATATTAAAGTTACTGGTTTTCTAGACGATCAAGGGAACTTTATTTGACGTTTTCTCAGGCACGAGTTTACGGTGATTGCAATATTAAATTGAAACTGGTTCTAAGATTTTTTATGAGCGATCTCCTCCAATAATATCTACATATGAAAAATTATTTTTATTCTTCATCACACAGTAATTTGTCAAAACAGAATTTGTTTAAATGAAACCAATCTCTTTAGAATGAAAGTGACTCATCTCTAATGCAAATGAACTTGCTGAAAATATTATAATTTTTTAAAGTGCGGCTTTTTGACTGATCAGCTAACAAAGCCACTTAATTTTAATACCAATTAAGAAAACTAACCTCTTTCATATTAAGATCATTCTTATCTATCTGGCAGTTGTATAACCTTAAGGTTATCAAGTTTTGAGCTGGAATAAGATAGGCAATTTATTCTTAATTAAATGTACACTTTGGGTAACACTTTACAAGAGGTTCTCGGCAAAAAAACAATAAATTCTGCTTTTTCTGCCTTCAACAAAAAAACAAAGGATACATAGGCTAAAACAGTGGGTTATTGTTTTCAAAAAGATTTGCATTTGTTTCAATGTTATCTCTGTTTTAAAACAATAAAAATATTATAGAAATCAGGATATTAACTTTATACTGCAAAGTATGCACGAGTACAACTAACATTACCTAAACTTGTTAAAAATTCAGTTTATGAATCTTCTAGATATACCTATTGTATATTTTATTATTCTTGCAATTTTATTATAAACTATTGCGAATTCGGCAACATTCATTAAAAATATTTACTGTTTCATATAACTTACCTAAGATTTTAAGGTGTATTAAAAATTATGATCGGTGATTCTTACGCGTTCACGATTTTTCAGAATTTTTAAAATCAGTGCAGTTGTTTTTGTAGCATATACCTATAGATTTATTAGAAGAAGACATTTTACTAAACAGTTTATATTTAATTATCTAAAGTCGCTGAGAAATTCAGTTTTAAATATGATATTCTTCAAATGTTGCTTTTGAAATTGGCAAGTATATTGATGAACCTACTTACCAACCAGTTTCTTTCTTAGTTCAATTTTAATATTATAAATTTAATTCTACGCTTACAAGTGAAAGTTCCGAGGTGTTTCATTGATTTTGATTTGGAACCGATTCAGAAATTTTGTGGATATTTTTATTTATGTACCAAACTCGACGAAACACCGGGAGACCTTTCTTGTTAGTAATAAATAGTATATAAAAACTGTTTCGTACCTTTTTAGGGTTCCATACTAAAATATGGTAAAAAAGGAACCCTTATGATGCACCTTCGTCCATTTGTCTGTCTATCACAGCTGCTATCCACTTGAAATTTAGCACAGTTATAGAACCTGCTTACCCACATCCATCACAGTTCAAAGAATTATAAAAATATTTTTATTTTTAATGAAAATGGAGTCTGAAATGGTAATTTTTTATTTATGATCAAAAATGTGGGTAAAAATGACTGGTCTCTCCCCCTTATCTACGAAGTTTACAAAATGAAAAATATAAAATAATTTGTGCTAATAGAGAGTAGTGCATTACAAGAAAAATAAAACGAATCTCCCATTAACACAGTTACCTATAGAAAAATCCGCAATAAACTTTTGTAACAAGCTTAGTTTTGCGTTCGAGAAATGAACTTTATGAAAAATTCAGGACACACATGAAATTGATAGAGTCCAGTTTTTTTATATATGCGTTTAAAAGTCTATAAAATCAAATTTTTATGCCATACTTGTAAATTTTAGAACGAATTCATAATATTTTTCATATTAAAATTTTTCAAGAATTAAAACCTTTCGGTTATTTAATATGTAGCTAACTTATTTAAACCAAATAAGTTTATATTTATTAAATTTGTACTTACAGTAACTAATCAAATATTTTCTCGCGTTCATTTTTAGAAAGAGAAAAGTTGTTGATTTAAATAACGGAGATTGGTTTAAAAAAAATAATAGCAAGCAAGCATTTTAGGTATACATATGTACATATGCATGTAGTTTCTTGATCCTATTTAGGCTGTTATATAAGTCGAATTTAAGTTGACTCGATAACCAAGGCACATTTTGAAATCTGAAATGTAATATACATTTTAGGGATAAAGTATACATATTTTCAGTTAACTAGACAGCCAGTACCTATCTGAAAATATACTTTTTGAATAGGTCTCTTATAAATGTAATAATATATTGTATTATGTGTTGTGTATATTCGTAGTGAATGTGCAAAAAATATGTTTTTCTTTTTAAATTATGAATATAAGTATATCTAGTTTGGTGTATATAAGCGACTGTTTTTTGGAAAAATGTGAGGCACTTCGACCCTAGTAGGGTTTAATTTCGGCAAGGAAAAATTAGTGGAATGAAGCTATTGTGATTATGATTATTATGGGTTATAGTGTATCTAGAAGTATTAATTTGCTTGTTTTAGAATGAAGAGAATATGGTTTCTGATTTAACGAATTCGCCGTTCATTGGGTTAGAAGTAAAATAAGTTGCTATAGATAAACAAATTGCGACACCTATGCCCGCAACCGCCCTCCCGCCTTAGCATAAATTGAAATTAGCCGACAGAGGGAAGTCTCAAAACAAGTGCGATAAGCAGAAAGCGCCAGAATCGCAAATGTAGTGTGGGAAAAAAGCGCTATGTTAATTATTTGGATGAGATTCTTCATAATATAAATATAAAAGATATTGCAAGAGTCCTTATCAGTCTTCCGCACGATCGCTGTTACACCATCACCACCCACTTTATCCCTCGTTACAAATTTCAGCCTTTGCTGCCACGTCCCCGTCTTCGGTCTATCTGCTCGGAGGAGCTACGCAAATACAACCAGAGCCGGAGCAGAGCACCCAGATATAAATGTAAGAGTTTTCAGTATCAGTTGGAGCACGTTGCATGTGCTCCTTACACCCGTTTATATAGAAAGTTATACCTACGAGGACGAGCGCTTGGCTCATATCTATTTATGTGCCCCAGTGTCTTCCCGTCTCATCGGACGTGCAAGTGTATACCTATATTTGGCTGGCTCGCCGCCCCCGTGCCGGCGGGCGCTCCGGGGGTACACCCGGGTGGGCCCCATCATGTTGTCCGCCCCCCGCCCCATTGCCGCGCGCTGCAGTTGTGTGTGCTTATTTTTATCTAATTTCGTACAATGCAATTTTGAGTAGCTAAACCTGCGGTGAATTGCGCTACTTTTACACCTCTCGAACGGGACGAGTGGAATGCTTGAAAAATTGCTAAATGTCCTTCCATTGTGTCATTTCGCCATCTGACTCCTCGTCGCCGTGAAGTTACTTAACTAAACAGGCGCGGTATCGCGGATTTGATCTCATGCAGGCTTAAAGAAGCAGTTTCCTTTTCAAGCTCCAACCCCCCGAGTCGAGTTTTATACTTGACGTAACGTGGCCGTGCTGCATGCAGTTGGGCCGGGGCTCCGCTGAACACGGGAGTATCTGGCATCTGGCTGATATAGGATACGAGTCTCGTTTAGGGCGCGGGGGTGGGCTGGGGGTGGGGGAGGATATAGTGCTGGCGCTGATGCTCCTCAAGGCTTATCGGGCCGGGGCATATCGGGCTCAAGTGCGGAGAGGAGCAAAGCGCCTTGTTGTCGATGCGCCGATGCTCAGTTCTCGTCATTTCACGTGTATAAATTATTATATTGAAATAAGTAGTAAAAGGGGGCTGGGGCGCGCCGATAACCGCTTCCGTTTTATTCAAATGTCAGATGCTTTCTCTCCCCCCGGGTCTTCAGACCTGCAGCAGTAGCAGCAGCAGCACTGCAAAGAGGCCAGGGCCAACTAAATTCTCCTTTGGGTGGGTGGAGTGGGTGCAGCGCACGGGTTCGCACCCGACCCGTACCACCTCCACCCCCCAGCCCACCCCCGTCGACCACCATCGACGTATACTTCTGCATAATATCTGTAAAAGTGGCTTCGAAGAGTCAGCAAATTGTGTTTGGCGCACAATGATATCGCCCAGAGCCCGCCTTTGTGAGTGGGTGCGGAGCAGGTCGTCGTGTGCCCGCCCGTTCATTGAGTGATAGTATCCTGGCAACCATCTGGTCTTGCTGATAACGAAAACTACATCATACAACACATCCGCATAGAAAATTTTCAAAGTACGGACGGGTCGGGCGACGACCACAGCCACCACCAGCCAGGCATAAATTTTTATCATATTTATGCATTTCTATGATAAATGAGAAAGGAAAAAAGACACTCTCGCTATATTTTATTCCCTTATCGTTTTGCACCAAATGAATTCTGGCTCACTAATGTCGGCCTCTTATCTGCTCACATCAATCAGTCGAGGATGATAAGATTTTAAACGAAGGGTGCACTGAAAGACTTTTGTTGATAGCGCTCCTGCGGGCGGGGAGGCGCGACGCGCCGGGGGTGGCTGAAAATATATTTTTCTTCTTGTTAACGCGGAATCTGAATAGCCGTTCGATCCGGTCTGTATAGTTATGTATGTACGAGGAGAGTGAATTCGCCAGTCATTCGAGGCTCCGTCGATGGTGGGCCGCGGTGGGAAGGAAGGGGTTTGTTTATGTTTGCTCTCGCCGTAATTCAGCATTCTTTTGTGGAATTTTCGTCTATTTTGTATTTAGGGCTGAATAGTCACACGCCCACATTACGAATCCATGTAATGAGGAGGAACCAGGTGCTTTACGCGCCAAAACATTATCAAATTTTACCATGCTTTTCATCTTATACCTATACATATGAAATTATATTTCTAAACCTTCAATTTTATCCAAGTTAGCTCTTATTTCGTCAGCGTAAAGCTCGATTCTCTGAATTTGAGCGAATGGTATTCTTTTTTGAAATCTCCTTTGCTCAAATTGAGCATATTTTTCACCCGTTAGATCAAATTTAACTAAAATTTCTTTCATAATAGCAAAATGCAATCAAAGGATGGATGTATTTCTTAAGTATACTAGATAAAGCAATATCGCCTGAGAGAAATTTCTTCTTTTGCAACCAAATTGAATTTCTGGCAAGTTTTAGAAACTGTTTTAATCAAGAAAATATTTCTTTTGCTGTCATTTGTTGTGAAATTTACAAGCTTGTTAATTTCCAACATTAGGATATTCTCTTTTTGACATTTCTAAATTTCAAAATAATTTAGTTAAATTATCAACATAACAAACTATGTACTTGTAGAATAATGGAATAATAAAATCCTCACTTCTGTTCTTCTAGCCTCATTCTCTCTTCTTTAATGATAAGTTCAAATTCTTAAATTAATTCTTCTTTTCAAGTGATTGATCCCGCAATCAGTTGCAAGTGAAAACACTTGTGAAACTTGCGGAAATTGATGAAATAATCATAGATAAAAAGCATCGGCCCACCCCTGAGACACCATTTAGAGTAAAGAGCAATATTTAGCTTAAAACGGAATCCGATAACTTCCAAATTCCTGTTCAAAGTGCGGTTACCCGATTCAGTAAAGTACTGAAGATGCATTTGCTAATTTCGCCGAGTCAGCGTAGTCTGGCGGGCGGAAAGGTGCATTATTTCGCCTTAACGCTTTAGAAAAATACGAGAAATTGCATAAAGTGCAGCCGGTGTACATATACGAGTTTTTCGCCGAATCAAAAATACGAAAATTCCCAGATACTCTTGTGCACACAAAGCGAAGAGGTCGACGCAAGCAGATAGCAGATATAAATATTTTCGACGTTGCCCCGCAGTATGTGATAATATTTCCTATAGCTGTTCGTTCGTTCTTTAAGGCATAAAACCTTATCAAAATAAGAATCTTATCAATACAAACAATCTCGGTGCTTTGTTAGTACGCTGCCAGCTAGCACGGGCTTATCTACAAATCATTAAGGCTGCTCGGTACCCGACAAACCATTCCCCGTTGCCTTTTTGAGTCGGACTCGTATACATTTTTCCTGTATTTCGGTGCTATACTTTTCAAATTTATGTTTTAGAATTTGACTTTAGTCGAGCCTGGCCATTTTCGGGCAGATGACGAGCTTTTGTTCTTGCAATTACAATCGCAGTCCCGCGGCCGCACTCAGACGCCCCTTAATATTTTCTTTAGTGAGGAAATTTGATACATATCTATAACTCTGCGTAGCAGTTGTACGAGCGCTTGTGTTGGTAGCCTCGTATGATGAATAATAACAGTGATAAAATCTTTTCTTCAACTGGCAAAGTTGGGTCTGTGTAAAGCATTTTGCTGGCGTTTAATGTCTCGAGTGCGCATATGTGCGCCGGTTGAGATTCGAGGTTGTATCAAAATCGCATCGGCGAGCCACATATAACTATATTTGTTTACGTTTAACGCTCCTTATCTTTACCCATCTCCAGCCTTACTAATTCGAATACTCTTTGAATGCCTCAAATCTGTATAGAGCGCGTGATTTGAAGAGCTGATTATTAATTTTTGTTTTTGTTATTTTCACTAAATTAACGCAACATTTAACTCAACGTTTTTACTTTCAGGTGATTGTCAAGAAACAACCGAAGAAATGACGGTCGAAAGAGGTGAGAAGATGTCTTAATTAAGCTATTTCTTCCTTTTGGTATGATCCTTCCTTATGACATACTCCCTTCCTTCTAAGAAAATATCAATTTATTTATTTTCATGATATTGGTTAGTTACTTCGTAAATTCCGACTCATTGTATGTAGAATTTCTATTAGAAAAGCACTATCAACACAGTACAGGATATTGCGGTATACTGATTAAAAGTCGATAAGCCAAACCATAAACATTTGACTGAATGATAAATATAGACATTAAAAAATATCTTACCCATAGTGATAAAAAAATACTATGAAATCATTTACATTCCAATAAGGTTTATTGTCACTGTTAAAATACGTTACATTCAGCAACATTCGAACAATAATTATAATTTGATTATAATAGATTAACGTTATAGAAGCGGCTAAGCTGTTTCTAAAAGTTGATTATTGTAGGTAATTTTGTCATAATAAAGGATCATTGAAACTCAGCTATTAAACACGCACCGATGTGCTTGAATCGAATTTCACGATATCTTAAATAAGCGATTTGCTTATACAAAATTGTCAATAAGATTTAAATAGTATTTTTAAAATTTATCGGTAAAACTATATGTAATTGAAAAACTATTAAATTAGTAAGCATCCAAACGCCGAGAGGAGGTATTCAATAGTAACGGAGAGATTGCATTCCGCGAGATTTAAAAGCAATTCGTCTCGTCACCCGCCCTATGGACACGAAATGGTCAATATTAGAAGTGTTTGCTCTCTAAACCCATTCCTTTCTTATCGGAGCCCGCCTGCTCTTTTAACGTCCTTCTCTTTCATCCCCTTATCAAATTTTCAGCTTATTCATATATTTTCTACGAGGCATTAAGTGTCTATAAGATGACAGAGGGGACGACAAGTAAAATTTAGATACGGTTCTACATAAAAGCGTCTGGTCGACGGAGATAAGGAGTATTGGCCACAAGTCTTAGAGGTAGATATTCGATTTAAAAAATATGAAAATAAAAATTTATGTGTGCGAAATAACACGATTATAAATGGTGTGTTAGAACGTTTACAGAATAATATTTCCATTACACTTGAGTTGGTGTATCTGAGGCCGCCATCCGAGCCAAGCCGCGCAAGGAAGTTTTTAATCGCCTGTTGACAACTGACGCTACATCATTAATTCAATCAACCCAAGAAAGGGCCTGGCGTTCAGAGATTTGCGAAAAATTCTAAATTCTTTAGCGGTCGGCGAAAGAGGCATTATACCATAGTTTATATACTTGACAAAAACAATGATAAAAATCTGTTTTATGGGCGAAGGCTCATTTAACGCATTTCGATTGCAATAAGCGAAATTAAAGCAGTTTTCCGCCTTCACAGCTTTTTTAGGGGAATTTATGTAAAGAGTTTTATACACAAATCTCAAACTTAAGCTTTTTGTGTATATACATATGCATAGGTGGGCACAGTTAACCAAAAAGTTAATTTCGTTAATCGTTAATCCGTTAATTAAAAAGTTAGCTTCGTTAATCGTTAAAGCGCTCAATTTTCTAAAACTTAACGCAAGTTAAAGTTAATCGTTAAAAGTTAACCGTACAAAACTTTTGGGCTGGGATATATAGGTAAATAAGATAAAAATAAGTAGGTAGAATAAAAGGCTACTTACTTTTCATCGTAATTTTGCATTAGGTGCATGTTCCCTTTCATAAAAATTAGCATATTAAAATTGCCATGCGATAACAATGATCGTTTAGCCCTTAAAATACCTTTGCCTGCAGAAAAAAGACGTTCTACTGCAGCCCTAGGCGGGATAGCAGTTCTTTTCATATCGAATGCAGTTCTAGATTTGGCAGGAAATTTTGCTCTGAATTGAAATTAATGAGTAGGTAGTTATACATATCAAAAAATGTTTACTTATACCATGTTTTCATATCCCCAAAATCTCGGGATTTTGTGAAATTTCGCGAAATCCATATGACAATCTATTGGATTTCCCATTCAAGTAGTCGATTTTGAGGTCTTGAGATTTCGAGAGAATCTTCAATCAGAATTGATTAAATTCATTGTGACATACCCTAAAAGTTTATTTAGCACTATTCAGCAGGCGTTAAAATTGACAAAATGACTGTCATTTCAAATAGTGATTCAAAATGGAAAAAGTAGTGGCAAAATAATATATATATATACCACCACCACATATATGTATGTATATGTCCAACTTTTGGATAATAAGAATTTGTTGATATTCACTCATTTTAAAACTGACTTTTTATGCACAAAACTTTTTGAAAATAATTAAAATATGACAGTTGAAATATCAAATTAAATAGCGCTATCAGATGGAAACACTTTTTAAATCGCTTATTTTAAATATCGAGATTTTCGGGAGATGGAAACATGGCATTAGTGAAAATAAAATCAAGTTGCCTGGATTTTATACCCATTTCACGTCAAATACTTAATCCAAAAACTTATCTGTTTAAGCTTAGGTACGGGATTGAAGTTTGGATGCATAAATATAATGGCAATTTGATACGCTTTCGCAAATTTTAAAATCTTTATATACGTGACAATCTTTAAAATTTCAATTCAATGCAAAATTTCTTGCCAAATCTAGAACTTGATACGATGTGAAAATAACGCAGCTATTAAGTCTTAACAAATCTTTTCGAGTCAGGACGGGCTTAACGGACTAAATTAACGGAAGTGCAATTTAACGGAAGTTAACAAGAGCGTTAATACTTTTTGAAGTTAACTTAAAAGTTAATCCGTTAATCAGAATGTTAACTTCGTTAATTAACGATTAACGGATTAACGAGTTAATGCCCACCTATGTACATATGTAACTATACATTTTAAGCGTATAGCCTTTCGTCTTTTATAAAAAGTAATTGCGTATTTCTTTATGTGTCAGGGTTTGAAAACTATTGTTTGAGCCCTTGTGTGGGGCAAGCATTTACTTAAAATTGAGGTAAATAACGACGATCTGGAGACTGCAAACTAAATTTAAATTTTTTCTCAACCAGCATGCCGTAA
This sequence comes from Machimus atricapillus, assembly GCA_933228815.1. Classification (NCBI taxonomy): domain Eukaryota; kingdom Metazoa; phylum Arthropoda; class Insecta; order Diptera; family Asilidae; genus Machimus; species Machimus atricapillus. The sequence goes on along the minus strand of OW121784.1, from coordinate 82,781,041 downwards.
CGAATATAGTTATATAACTGAATTAAATAACTATTGTATAAAAACGATAATGTGTTAAAAATTTATTGGCGAATTTGCAACAAAAGTTAGTAAATAATATAAGACTTTTACTATTGTATCGACTTAAATCTAATCTGATTAAAGTAGGTTTTGAAAAAACATGTCTGCATATAAAACGCTCCGAAGCACAGCAAGCAGCACTCTGTAATGTGCCTTATGATCAAGCCGATCGCGATTCGACGTCTGCTGCTGGTCGCTTCAAAGAAAAAATAAATTGCTCGGGTAGTGCAGAGATTTATTTTCATAAACATTAAGCATCCGCGAGACGCATCTTCCTTTCGCATTTCGTGCTAAACATGTTCAACGTGACACTTCAATAGTGCTCGGATGACAGCCCGAAGTACGTTATCTTGTCCTTTGAGCGCCTAAAACGAGCATCTTCCAAAGCTTGTTAATTCGAAATGCGTGCAGTAGGAGATCCGAAACCCTTTCTTCCGTTGCATCATTAAATTCCATTTGAATTACGGCTGATGGTCGAGTGTCGCCCTAATTACTCAGTAATAGCTTAATACCGGAAGCACGGCCCACCCCCACCCCACGTCCGCGAAAGGAGACTCGCCGCTAGGATGATTATGCTGAACAAGAATGTAAACATCCAGCGGCAATCGAGGCCACATCGCCGCCCGCCGCTCGCTCACGCCATGAATAATGCAGCCGAAATGTGAAAAACGAGAAAAATGCGATAATATGCACAATATATTTGAAATTACAACGATAAATTTAAAAATTTTTAAATGGGCTATCGGTGCTTTATCAGGTCGATAAAAATGCGAGGCAAAAAGCCCGGGGAGGAGCAAAAAAAGTCGAAGTGATGCTTTGATGGCGATGGGGCACACTACCAACTAGGGGCTGCTGTGCCGGGCCAGGGGCCGTGCGCGACGCGACCGTCGCCGCGCCACGCTGGACAGACGCGGTATACGCAAACCGCGGTCTGGTCAGCGTATTGACAGCACAGTCAACTAACGTTTTGTTTTAACAAATTTTATACAATTCGCCGTCCCGCTTGCTGGAATGTGTTTTACAACAAAGGTAAAATGCGAGGCGACCGCGAACGCGAACGCAATTGCCAGCGAGGCACCGCAGCATGCTGTGTGGCGGCTACGGAGAACTCCTTTTTCTGATTGTTTTTACCTGTGAAATTTTTTTGTATACCTGGCGTAAGTTTGGTTCTTCTTTATATATCGATTGCCTTCCCTTTGGCCATTTTTTAGCTTATTTGCGAGATATTTATTGCCACAGATCGTAAATCGATATACACACACACACATACACAAACACACGCGCGCGAGAATGTTTAAGCGATTGTTGCAATCGTTCTCTGAATGCGCTTATCGGCTACGAGCATCTCGTTACTTCTATTTGTTCGCCTTGTTTTATCAAAACAATTACAATTCCTCGAGAAATACTCCTGCCGTTTCCTTCGGCTGCGGGATTATGAATATTTCCGCAAAGGAGGTCAGCGTTTGAGCAGACACCAGACTTTCTGGCACCCAACCCAAGTCCAGGTGAATTCGGCAATTAGTCCCCGGCGGCTGAGGAAGGCTGCGGAATGATTGCCGTGTCACCTTTAAATTACGGGTAAAAAGCAAGCCTTAGAATCGCAGGCGTTACTTCAAACACTTCTTTTTATGGGATCTTACAACTTTTGATTAATTAAGTTTTTCCGGTAAGATGGGAACTCTTCAACAAATAGGGTTCGGAAATCTTATATACATATTATCATATTATGTTATTGTTATGCAAATAATAATTTCGGTATTATAAAATTTAGCTTTGTGCTTTTAGCGAAAATTATAATAAAACTTCTACCCGTAAACCATTTTTATTACTATTATTTTCCATTGATGGTTGCTAAATAAGTGTCTTAAGGAAATGTTGCAATCACTGTGCTATAACCATTATTCTTAAAACTCACTTTTAAGATCTATAACATGAAGGAAGACCTATGTATATGCAATTTCACTCTAAAGTTCTAATCCTAATGTGCTCCAACAAATCGCTGTCGATATTTTGGTTTGATCGCAGTGAAACGAGTGCATTTTTCCTGATACAAAATTATCGTCCGTAGATCGGAGTTCTTTCATTTGCATTCCCTGCCTGAGACAGGGGACGGGGGTGTAGACAAGTTACATGAGGAATCACCTTCGTGAATCAACAGTAACTTGTAAAATTCGAGGCACTCGCAGTATTTGGAACAGTTGTGTCTGTCGAGCTCGTCAACTACCCTTACATCACGAATTCCTTGTATAACAATGTGCAACGAAAAATCTGTCATGTAGGTAGTTAGGGACAAACAAGTAAATAACTCATCCGCCTTGATCCGCGCAGGCTTCTACTTGTGCATGAATTTCGATAAACCCGAATGCATTCAAAATTGCCGCGACGACCGCTTGATGTCTTAATTAAAAGACTGTTGGGGAGCTGGAACAATTGGTAGCACGAGTTTTGAGATTGCTCCGAGTCCCCTTTTCGATATTTGAGTTTCCTGGAGTGGAGTTCTAAACGTGGCAAAAATCAGCTCATACCCAAGATTCGAGGAAGCGAGATTGCGGCGTCGAGCAGCGTTCGGGGCTCTGCTCCGCGGTCTATTCTCGTTTTGATAAATATATGGTGTTCGGAATTTTCGCCAATTTCGTTGTTGCACAATTATCTCGTGAGGATCTCCTTCGGTTTCCAGACTATGTATAATTAATTTCGTTATCGAGATGCAATACATGGGAGTTGTGTATCTTTTAACGAACATATTTAATCTACAAAACGTGAGTTTATTTACTTTGCAGTCCTATCAATGGTTATTAATCAAAACAATTCTTATTGCGAGCCTATCAAATATTCTTAATCAAATTTGAGATTTCCTGCTAAGTGCACCAGAGCCCATGATATGCGTCCACTCATCCAGCCTTCGCACTCTGGTGCATAATTCTGAAAAGTTTTCGCAATCGCATTATCTCGTGGTTTGGCCGGTGTCGTGCTCCTTTGGGTACAGAACTTAGTAAAATCGAATTCCCTTATTAAAATTATCTTTTTTAATCGAAAGGGTATCGCTTCTCGAAAACACCCACGATCTTGCCCTCTTTTATTCGCGGAATGGAGCAGCGCAGTGTGAAGGAGCAGTGGACGGAAAAGTAAGCCAGAAACGAACTTCTTCCCTAATCAATGATCAACTGCGCAATTTGCATTGGGTAAATTCTTGAAGCCATCTATGCGCGCTCGCTGCCTTCCTTGAGACTTTGGAATGACAGTTGTGTTTCTTAATTTATGAAACACACGGCCAAAGTGTGAAGCTACCAATTGCGCTCGTCGCCGCTCGGTTTGGGAAATGCTCATTTTATAGATTGGCTTGTTTGCATAGCTTTTTGCTCGATATAGGATCACTGATTGCATATATATTTACATATATATTATGCTATTATTCTGCATTACGTTTCAGAAGCGAACTTGTTCAAATTTATATCTAAATTATTACTATTATCTATATCTACTTTCGGCCTCTTTTTGCATTTTCATTATGCTATATTCTATAAGGGATAAAAGAAACAAACATAGTTAATCTTGGAAATAGTGGAGTTCTATTAAAAGCTCTCTGAAAATTCCTTAGCATTTAATAATTTAACGAAAACTGGTAGTGTTTGACAAATGCTTATAAAAATTGAAAAAGTTATATATTAGATGTTACCGCAAAGTTTAAAACATGTAATGTCGTTTTCACAATAAAATTGTTTTTATTATTTCTGAAGATAACAAGGATTTGTGCAACAATGATCTCGTCGAGGAAGCGGCTTCAACTGAAATAGATCTTTCAGAGCCATTTTCATCGGAATCTCTTCATGAAAACTCATCAAGTCCGCGTTCATCCTCGGATTTGGATTCGTCAACAAAACAATCTCCGAAGAAATGCAACATAGAGAATGAAAGTGCGACGATACCGAAATTGAGACTAAACGTATCGCTTGCGTCCGATCCTGCGCTAAAGCCAGATGCCAAGGATATAAAAATTTTATCAGAAGATGTTCAAGACGAGAGTGGTAAAAAGAGCAGTGGCGAAGAAAGCCAATTATTTGGGCAGGGACAAATTCGAAGTCCAAGCGCAGATCTTTCTCATAGACTTAAAGTTTTCATGTGTCATCCGTGTGGAATTGGCTTTTCTTCTCTTTCTACTTTAGAAGCTCATCAAACGTATTATTGCTCACACAGGTAAATTTTTAAGGAAGTGTTCCAATACAAATTTTTATATAAATTATAATTTACTTTCAGGAAAGAAGCCGAAGAGGAAGTCACACCAAGTAACGAGACATCCTGTGAGAGGAGTTCCTCAGAACCATCCGCGAAATCTATAAAAACTGGTAAACAGTACGCCTGCCCGCAATGTTCGTACAGTGCTGATAAGAAGGTCTCGCTTAACCGACACATGAGAATGCACCAGTCATCTCCCGCTCCCAGCTCGAATGCATCGAACGGCGAAGAGTCTTCTAGTCAAGTAGGATTCCTTTGCCGCACATTCTTCAATCATTACAATAAAATTTTTCCAGCAAATTGATCGTTACTGTTCAGAGTGTGATATTCGTTTTTCAAATATTAAAACTTATCGAGCCCACAAGCAACATTACTGTAGTTCTAGAAGAACTGAGGGGTACGTAGCTCTTTCAAAGGAAAACGTTTTGAGTCGGAATTTTCTTACAGGCCAGTAACACCTAAATCTGAATTAAGAAAGAGCGGATCTGTGAGCCCACAAGAGAGGCCGAAGACTCCCACACTAGTGGCACCCCCTCAGCCTTTTTTAGCATTGCCTACAAATCCTATTTTAATAATACCATATTCGTTGATAAGAGCTGCAAGCTTGCTTCCTGGACCATTGTAAGTACAATTCAAGTTGTGGATTAGATTAAGCATGGAAATAAGATAATTCCATAGCAGGTTGCACTTGTGCTTAAACTCGATATGCGTTTAAATGCATAGTGCTGTTAAATATATTCCAGTTATTAGAGAGTGCAATAAAGATATCACGATATAAATCAATTTATTTTTCTAGGACATCCATCACGACTGGTATCTCGAATCCAGACACAACTTGTTTTGCATTTGAAAATGGCTCTTTACAACCATTGGCAACAGCTATAACGTCTCAGGGACTGCTAGAGTCTTCGTCTCGTGTCCAGCCTCAATGCAACCCTACAGTTCACTTACTCACTGAGAAAAATTCTAGAGTATCCAATCACGGCCAGCCGGCCAAAACTAGCAAAAAGGATGGTTCTAGTCGGTAATTTCCTTCGAAATGAATTTAATGTATTAACCACTAAAAATATGAATTATTCCAGTGAAACAGCTCCACTGGATCTTTCAGTACGCAAGTCGCCGATTCCCAGGAGCCGTTTTGAGGTGTGCGCCTCATCGAGTGACGAAAATAAACTTGATATAGAGGCAATGATGGAGGGAAAGGAGAACCTTTCAATTGAGAGCGGGAAAATAACTCCAGAACAAATAGTATGTGCCCCATCGTTGCCGAACAGTCCGTCTATGAGTCCGTCTCCCAAACGGCGTACGATGAGTCCTAGAGGAAACGTTGTGTCGATCTCGCCTGGCCCAGTTGCTCTGGACCATATGTCGTCACTAAGATCTATTTTGCCAACGGACGTGGCATTAAAGTTGTCCGAGTCGAATATAATTCCGCCTTTGATATCAAAACAAAACATAGAGCTCGCTCTCAAGTTGTCTTCGCCCTCCGGCAAAAAGCCGGCGGATAGTTCGAATGCCTTGCCCTCCCCGCTGCTTGCTTTGCCGTCTAACCCTATAAACGTTGTTCCTCCTATTGCTAACGTTCAGCCGCAAATGTACGTCAAGCAAGGAGTGTCGAAGTGCAAGGAGTGCAATATTGTTTTCTGCAAGTTCGAGAATTACTTAGCGCATAAGCAGCACTACTGCTCGGCGAGAAACCAGGAGGGCTCCGACACCAAAACAAGTACGCCACCAGCAACTGGAAATTCTTCGGACACGACTTCGCCCCCAATTGCTTATCACCAATTGATATGTGCTGCATGCGGCATTAAGTATACGTCCCTCGACAATTTGCGGGCGCATCAGACGTTCTATTGTCCCAAGGGCGGGGACTTGACACCGAAGGTAATTACAGATATTATTTATCGAGAGATTAAGCTAAATATCTACCTCCATTGCAGATTCCACTGGGCAAAGAGAGGTGTTCTAAATGTAAAATTGTCCATGACATAACGCATCCTTGCCCGGTAACGCAGGGATCCTACAAGTGTCCAGTTTGTGATGTTATAAGCCTAACCGCTGCAGACAGTCGGAAGCACTTAGAGACTCATGGGAGTGTCAAAGCGTTCCGCTGCTCCATATGTAGATATAAGGGCAATACCCTAAGGTAAGATGGGCCCCTAAAATTGTGCATATGCTATAAACAGAATTTTTGTAGAGGAATGAGGACACACATTAGGATGCACTTTGATAAGAAAACCTCCGACTTTAATGAGGAGAACTACATGTCTTGCATTTTAGAGGAAGACGGCGTAGAAATCGTTAGCTCGACTCCACTTAGTCAGGAGCAACATAGTCAGCAACAGCTGTTTAATTGTGAGATTTGCAACTACTCGTCGTCTTACAAGGGGAATGTGGTAAGTAGATTTTTTCTTCTTAAAAATTCTGTCGCTCACGCATTCCATTTTCCAGATGAGGCATATGAAACTTGTTCATCCCCAGGCTTCATCTTCACCTCCTTCCACGTCGCCCGATATTGGAGAAGCCAATTACATTTTAAGTGAGAATGGCGATGCCAAGCCAAGCAGAACAACCGAAAAGTAAGCATTTTGTCCATTTGAGATTCTGGGCATTGAGTTTTTTGAAGCAGATGAACAAAAAAATTTAAAAGCTCAAAGCTTCTGCTTTGCTTTTCCGGCAAGTTTATTGTTCTGCTTTTAATATCTTAAAGCCTTGCTGATTTCTGATGTGGTAGTAGGATATATGTGTCTGATATATGTATATAAATTATATACTCCTTGCAGTGCTGCCATAAAATCCGAACCCAGTGAGCTCAAGAGCAGCGATAAGGAGCTTCTTGGGGACGGCGTCGCAACCATCAAAATAGAGCCGGAGGAAAAGCGAGATAGTGACCCCAACGTTTCAGCAGCTCTTTCCCGATCTTCGCCGCTTTCTGCAGAGGAAAATTCGCTCAAGACAACAAATCAAAAATATTGCCAAGTGTGCGACATAAAGTTCAATTACATGAACACGTTCATCGCCCACAAGCAGTTCTACTGCAAGAGCAAGCGAAGCGAGGCGGAGGCTGCGAGCTCGGCCCCGGTCCAGTCGCCCGTGCTGGGCAACAAAAACAAGGAGAACATGGAGACCGTTCTCTAAAACGGCGGCAACATTGATCACAAGATTTTCTGCTTAAAAAGTGCGTGCTCGGGACACGAACGGTTCATATCAGGGTAGGTGCTTCTTCAAGTAATTTCCAAGGACACAGTTGGCTTTGGCCCCGGGACTCCGGAGTTATTGTTCGCGGCAGTGCAGACTTTAAAGTTTCGAATGCGTGTTAATTTCTGTGATAATATGCGCGTGGATTTGGCGTCTTTCGCCGGCTGCAGTATATTGTTCGAGCTCTCTATATTATCATACGACTTATTTAGACAGAAGCCAATTTATTTAAAAGAAATTGTTTATTTGTTGGTCTCACTCCCTTACATTGTGAAAATAATGATGCCAAAGTTTAAGTACGACCGCTTCGTCGTAAAATAGTTCTGTACATAACTCGATGTAAGAAAACTCGTCACGATTTCGACTAGAGGATTGATCGAACACTAGATCCCACACAGACGCGAATATTTTATATAATTGTTAGGTCATAGTTATATGAATGTGAATGCATTTACGCCCATATACTTTCTCATACCATTTAATTACAATATTACTAAAGTGACAATAAACTATTTATTCCAAGCACTATTTTGTTTGTTTGTTTTTTATTCTTCTATCCCTTAAGAGTAGTTGACGTTGCTTTAAGATCCCTTTTCCTTCCTCCTTTTGAGTAAAACAACATCAACATAAAATTAATTTAACAAAGAAATACCCCTTTTCGATTTAATTGTCTGTAAGACATTTTAGCATGAATATTTTAGAGTAGTAGAAAGTAGCTCTAAAAAGAAAGTCAGTAAATTAAATTTGTATTACAAAGCAAGAAATGGTAAATTAACAATTTATTATGGCATAAAGGACTAATTATAAAACAGTTTTTCGTTCTCAGTTCCTTTGCACCATCTATATATACAATGTTAAAATTCGTTCAAATTCTAAGCTCCGTCTCAACAATTTTTCTCTCTCTTCAACCACAATGCTTGATTGAGCATTCTATCGGCTTCTAGTTAATTTGTGGGGTTGGGAGAAATAACGGTACCAAGGTCAAAAAAGATAAGGAGATAATTGCCGGAGTGAGCGATCCTTGTAACGTAGGTCGTAGATTCCCTAGTCTTTGCTTTATAGTAAGAAACCAAAGTTTTATACTAATTTTCTTGTTGATGGGAGAAAGCAAAAATTTGTTGATATTACTTTTGCATAAAATTTCGAGTCATTTTCTTCAAACAAGCGAAATTCGTTGTTTCTTGTGTTAAGTCATGTCGAATATGTTTGGCCCTTACGTTTTTCGCATATAACGTTCAAATAATTCAAATTATTTGATTTTTGTTTCGTATTAATTAAACCATTTTGAATGAAAATTTTAACTGAAATCAAAAGTAACTTAAAATAAGTTTGTAAGAATTTAAGCAACTTTGTTAAGGAATTTTTGTCCAAAAAGTGTTTTGTAGCTCTTTTCGATCCGATTCGAACTGATTTAAGAATAGGGCCTCGAGTGCAACCCTGCTGTATAAAAGTCCGAGCTTTTCCAGGATCAGCTGTTTTTTGTCAGCAAGCCGGCTCATAGCAACGTGCGCCCAGTGTTCGAATCAGCTGTTGTTTACTAGCAACAAGTTGCGAATTGACCTACATTCCGGTCAGCTGATTTCGAAAAACGAATTGCCAGTGCCACTCCAAATGCGAACTTATCTGTCAAAAGTGTGATGCATCCCAAAGCTGTCAAAACAATTTAGTAGGGCGAAGTACTTCCTGTGTTTTATCGGAAAATACCTTCTTTGTGTGCCCGGGGGGTTATATAACAAGTGCGCTGGTGATGCACTTAAAAAACAATAGTGAAAAAATATAAAACAGTGAGGAAAAGCGGTGAGAAACGAGGAAAAAGGACAAAAAGATGCTTATCAGCTTTTCCGGAAAATTGGAGTAACTGGAAAGCCTCAGAATGGACAAGGGCGAGCTGGGGGACTTCGGGCTGGGGTTCCCCCAGACTGGGCAATGGAATCACACGAAGCTGATCCCCTTGGAGAATATGAAAATTGACTCCTACATGGTAAATATTTTCAGACATCCGTGACGGGCTCAAATTCCTTTTCCAGTTGTGCACTTCGCCCGGCCATTGAGAAGCGGCTTGGCCACTTTTTTGCCCTATTTGTTTTCACTAGAATCTCGATTAGAACGCAATTGGCAGCGTTTTGGGATTCTTTATCTTATGCAGGCAAATTAGGTAGACCCTTTGCTAATTGCATAGTCAGGAGTTCCCCCCGCGCATGCCTTATCATCAGTCCTAGGAAAATCGATGCAGTTGAGTTGCAGTGGTTCTGCGGGCAAATGCCTTCGCAAGTTGGGGCGCTTTGTTTACAGTGAAACTCCCAAATTTCTGCTTTAAGCATGCATTTTTCCGAGACTGAAGATTTTAGTGACTTCGGGTTTCTCGAGACGAGGCAATGGAACTACACACAACATGTGTCCCTGGAGGACCTGAAAATGGACTCCTACATGGTCGGTGCCATTACCTCCCTGATTTAAACTTTTCAAAAGAGTCGCGAGTTTCCTCGTCTAAAAAATTGTTGAATTCCAATTTAACCAATTTAATTTAATAAACAACGTGTTCTAGATATGGCTCCTTTGTTCGTTGATTTCGTGCATATGTTGGGTCGTCTACATCACGTTTTACAACTCGCGGATTGTGGGATTTTTCCTGACGAAGGTGATTAACAAATGGTTTATAAAGGGAGCTTATTTCAAACTAGGTAAAGTAACAGCTGCATTTTAATTTCGTTAGTCCTTAAAAGTGGCGTTTTAGGATCCCTGAGTCTAAATCCATTGGCAGGAAAAATCATGTTCCGTGACTTTGTCTATGTGTGCTTCGACTACTCTATTCGAATTCAGGACGGGTACTTAATCTTTCGATGGTGGAGGTCATACGTCCCCAAGGACGTGTCTGAAGGTACTCAACGCAACTTAATACTTCCTTTAATTAGCTTCAGCTTCATTACAAATTTTCAGATTTATCCCACTCCGACACGAGGCTGTCCATCACGTTGAATGGGTTTGAGATGCACATCTACAACCGCTCGGAGCTCTATAACATGCTGGAGAAAACTTTTGGTCTGAAACCTTCAATCCTGGTCCCGGTAGGAGATCTACCTATATTTAATAATGTAACGGAAGCTTTATTTTATTTGCGTTAGACGGAGAACCTCTCAACGGATGAAATAAACAAAATGAAGGAAGAGGCTATGAACTTTGAAAATTGTCGTCAAAACACATCAATGGAAAAGAAGAAAAAAGAGCGTCCCGAAGCCATGGCAGCAACCACTTGGAGGGACCTAATCCCTGTGATTAAAATCGATATTTGTTCAGTAAGATTGTTTAGAGCAATTACATACATCAGATATTAAAGCTATAATTTCGATGTTCGCAGGGCCGCTTCGTATTTGGAAACAGGCTTACGCCGACAACTCTTTCAATTTCGGTGGAGGAAGCCCACTGCGTCTACAGCACCAAGCCCGCCGTGTGTCGTTTGGACCACTTCATGCACTTTGTCAAGGCCAAGGTGGAAAACGCGAAGGTCATGTTCGCACCCAGTCCCAAATACACGGGATTGGTCGACGAGCCTCCACGGTACGACCAGTTAGGCTCGTTTATAAGATACTCACTTAATTTCGTTATATATACAGGTACATGGGAGAAGGATTCGTTGTCATGATGTCCAACTTCATGGAAATATACTTCTACATGGATGAACCGGGTGAGTCAATTATTTATCTATAATCTAGGGCACAATTAAAACAATGAATTTTTAAAATCGCAGGCATTGTTCCTGAGGAGCCAGTTCATTTAACTCTCGCCAACGGCGATGTTGTGGAACCCGCTCCTCCAGTTTGGGGCGTTGACATTAAGTGTGGGAAGGGGACAGACTTTAGTTATGGGCCCTGGGCAGATAGACAGCGAGATCATCTTTTCAAATTCTTCTACCCGTCCGATTGGCAGGAAATGTCTGTGACGAAGCCCCCAAGGGCAGGCGAGTTTCGACAGTATCAATCGTTTGATGTGAGTCTTTGCACTTTGAATGAGGCCACCATTGACATTCTGTTTTCCAAAGAGAAGGTATTCTTTTTTCACTCTGTTAGTTTTTATCATAACTGATGCCTTCACACGAAGGAAACGAATGCTATGCATATAACAATTGGCCCAGGGTCATACTTCGAAATGACTGTGCCGTGGGTGACTCAAGAAGATGGTTTCACTACAAAAGTTTCTGGGCAACTGCTACATGTAGAGGCAACAACTAGTCTTCAATACAGGAGCTTGGCTGAATTTGAGTCGCTTGAATATAAAATAAGGTAAAAAGCCCCAGTTATTTACTGTACGTACAGATAACAAAATAAATAGCATTGCAAAAGGACAAGATACAGCAAAATCAAAATTGCCATTTTTCAGAATACACTATCCAAGGAAGTGGAATGATGTACAAGAGTGGACTATTAATTTGACCGGTTGTAAAGCTACAGCATTTATCGTTTATAAACACAAATCCTTCTTTCAGGTAAAGAAAATTCCATTGAAAGCTTTGAATGCTTAGTACTTATATTCATTTGTAGGATTTATTTGAGGATTGGGCATCAAAATCCAGGCCCGACATTTTAACCTTCATTCCATATACCTGCAAATTTAGTATTCTTATGAAAGAGTTTGAGATACTCACGCTTAGCAATGAATACAATTGGATTGACTGTTCTAGCACGAATCAAGAAAACAATCACTTGGCGTTTTGCGGAGATCTCTTTGACCTCAGCTTTTGCATTCCATTTGACGATTTCCTTCCTCCCACTGTAACACTTAAATTTTGGATTCATGGGGAGGGGTTGGATTTGAGTATGTTTACCCCGGAAGTTTCCACAACCCGACCAATTATCCTTGCCATTGATGAAAATGCAAAAATATTAACAAGGTCTGGTAAAATTAAGACCCGACCTGAACTTTATACGAAAAAGTGGAGGCGAATTTGTCAGAGGAGGTAAAGTTTGATTTTAGAACTGCTTATATTTAAATAAATTTAGAACTAAATTTTTAAACAAGATTAATAATAAGAATCGGTATAAAATAAAATAAAACAAATTCCAATGTAGCGCTGGTTGGGTCGATTGCTGGACGGTTCCAATTGTCGCTCTCTCTATTCAGTACATTTATCATCCCATACCGCCGATGGGGCCGAGTCCTCAGGCCGACATAACAACGCCTGAGAAGGAAGAAATACTCCTTAGTCCTATGAGAATCCCAAAAATGAGAAAATCTCCGGCAGTTAACTGGGGAAAAGTAATTTTATTTAGATAGTCGTTTATTACTAATTCACAAAACAATTTTTTAATAGAGCGACATACAAAAGTTTGATCCAGCAGTGTTGCCACCAGACCAAGTCACTGTTGAACTCGAAATAGGATCGTCAGTCCTTATGGCGTATGGAAGTGTTTTACGCAATTTTATACATTTAAAAGTGAATTCTTTGTTTGATTATTGAAAATTCCGAAGTAAAAATGTGTTGTTTCAGGAAAATATTTTCGGCGAGGATCAAATTTTTACCGACATGGAGCAGTCTAATGCAAAAATGAAATCTTCTGCCTCTAATATTATAACGACTCAAAAGGAGCAAAGTGTCCAAAAAGAAATAGTCACAAAATCACTATCCGAAGTAAGTTCAAATGACGAGAAACAGAAGGCATTTGACCCCAGGGCTTACAGGCCGCTAGAAGTGATAGTGTCGGTGACGATCCATGACATACAGGCGCATCTAATGAAGGTAATTTCATCTGCATACCGCAAAAAAGTAAAGACAATAATTATCTTACTTCTCAGAACTGCAATGATAGCGATGCACCGTGCCCTATAGTTTTAATAGAGCGTTTGGGGTTCGAAATGAAGAAGCGTTTTACGGAGACTGAACTCCAGGTTCTAGTCAGTCCTTCTTACTTGGTTACATCCGACAATTTCATTCGACCGAGTAAGGAAAAGCATCTCAAACAGGGCCACATTTTACTTTCGGCTTTACAGGTATGTTAATGTTAGCTATCCACTCCATTTTTAAACTAAATTTGCTTTATTGGTAAAATGAAGGTAAGAGGCCATGCAATGTTCAGTAATGAAGGGTGTGCTCTTGAGGAAGATACCTTGGAATATGCATGGCTGTTGGAAATTCAAATTGGTAAAATATCTGGCAAACTTACTATGCCTCAGGTAGTTTTCTGCATAGCCTTTCCTTGATTTTATATTGCAATATTTCAAAATTTAGCTGAGTAACGTTATTATCGGGTTGGAAACTCTTGCTTTTCTAACAGTGGACCCCGAAAATTGTTTAAAATCACCAAAAACTGTAAGAAATTGTCACCACGGCGTACCTACTAATCAATGCCCGCAAACCAAAGAAGAGAATAAATATAAATGTCCCTCTGCGGAAGATATTAAATATAAAATGACGAGGCTCTCTATAGATGCCATAGACTTGTATCTTTTGGAAATTGGAACTGCAATGCATACCTGGGTATTTTCTGCTTGATTGGTTTGCTTTTTCTCCTCAGTAAATTTTTTCTTTCGAAAGATTTCACCTATAAGATTAGCTACGTGTAATCTGCATGGACAACGAGTTAAATCGGGGGTTTCCGGACTATTACCATCTGTTTTAATCAGACTGTTTATGATGAACAATGGAGGCAATATTAACAGTAATATAGGAAATTCTCTTAGCAATACCAATACCACAGGTAAAGTATGGTCCCAGTAAAAATCAGGCCCTTATTCAAAATTGTGGCAGTTCACAAGCTGCTTTGAGTTCATCATAACGCATTCAAATTTGTAACGGACTAAAAGCTTGCAGAGTTCGATTTTTGAATAGGTCCTATTTATCTTTTCAACGAGATACTAATAACTATTTTCTTAGGAAGTAGCCGTTCGTACAAATATCCAACAAAACATGATAGAAAAGATGAAAGCAATGTTAAAGTTAGCGATCACAGCAACAGATCTAAGAAAAATTCCAGCTCATTTTCTCAAAGACGCGACTCCAAAGAAAAGGATGAAAATTGTCAGCAGCGCCGTATGAGAAATAGCTTTTCTGAAATAAAAAGGGACTCAGAGGAAATTCATAGCTTATATAAAGATAAATTGAGGGACGGGGAAATGATGGAGAGTTGGCTGGAAGTTGGATGTGTATCACTTGGACCCATTTTAATAGAAGGTGCCTCTGCTCTTCCAATGCCCGATCACAAGTTGCACATCGTTCAGAACAAGTATAACTAAAATTGTGTTAACTTAATTTAACAATTTTTAAATCTATTAATTATTTAAGCTTCTTGCGAGAGCACGATCAAAAAACGAAACGCCTTTGGTTTTTGTGGTCATCCGGAACAAATACTAATAACGAAGTCTCCCGTTGTGGCTGTATTGGAGGCTGTGCATTTTTTGGTGGAAACAGAAATGGTTTGAAATTTTTCAAACCTAGCTCTCAAGACGTGCAAGATAATTTCAACATTGCTCGATTTCAGTAAGACCCTCGCCAGCCTAGTCATTGAACCCGAAAAAGCTTAATTCTATTTAAATGTTCACTTCGCTTTTAAATATCCTATGAACGGGATTAAGACCCATCGGGTTCAAATGTACGACTAATTAAATTTTAATAAAAACAATTTATTTTCAGAATTTTGAATAACCCTAAGGAATATGGGTTCGGTGAAAGTATTCTCCATGAAGGTCAGTTAGTATTTCATACCCCGCCTTACAGCTTACAGCCTGTGACACTGCAGGATACTTCAGAGTTCCTCACAAAAGTTAGTCATATTTTTAAGGACTACGCAGATCAATAAAAGAAAATTATGCAATTTTAGGGAAAACACCACAGGCAGCCTTTAGATTTGAGAGGCGCAGGGGTTCCAAAATGTGATTTAAGCAAAGAGCGTAGTGATCTCAACAGCAAATTCAAATTAAATGAAAAAACGGAAGTTAACATAAGGAAAAGTAAAGAAAATATCGGTTCGCCCTCAACTCTTGAACGACGCAATAAAAGATATTCATACGCAGCTGCTAGGTGAATGAAAATATATCTTGACTTGAGCGAAGACTTCATTAATTTTTCAACCGATTTATTTTGCTTCAGGCAAACTTCAATTGAAGTTCCCTATGCTAGGCTTTTGGACAGTCCTTCGAGAAAAGTTTTGAGACAAGATTCAGACGTTGCAAGTTCTAACAGTCCGTCCGGCCGAAGAGGTTCTGATTCTAAAGCCGCACAAGGATTGAAAATCTCTTCTCCAAAAACTAGTATTTCTGATTCCAGGTTGACTGGTGAAGGAGACGTGGAAGATGACATTGATGTAAAGATTATATTTTCTTCTAATAAGTTTTATAAATTTTTAAATCTTTGTAAAGGTCCCAGACGAAATGTCTCACTCAGCACCACATAGCCATCCCCTAGACTTCGAAGCAGATGGGCTAGTTGAGGAATCCGGAGAAACTATATCACGGGAAGTGCAAAGAACAATTTCTCTCACTTCGGAAAACCCATCTGAAATGTTCTTCTCTGCTGAAGAAGACATGTCGAATGTTATTTCGCATGGTTCTAGCATTAAAAATAAAACAGGCTCAACGAATTTTGTTCAGAAGAAAAGATTTTCGTCCGATTTGAGGTAAGTAAAATTAACGCCTGTTCTTAGTGAATAAAATAATGTGTAATTAACAGCATTGGTACTCAAAACGAAATCGGCTTGACGTTATCGACGCATCGTAGTGATCTTGAAATTCACGTTCCAGAAAACAGCAAGAGTCTTTCCAAACGGCCACAAAGCACGATGGAATTGGTATGTATTCACCTCCCTCAGTTGGGTTGTTTTAACCTCTTAGTCGAATAACGCATGCTTAACATATAGTACATTACAAGTTATCTACATTATCAACTTTTAAAACCATTTCATAGAACGAAGACGTGCGGAGAATTCATGGTCTTGCTACTCCACTTAGAAAAATAAATATACCTTCAAGACCAGAGTTCCGTCAATATAGATCTGTACATGATGTGAGTAGTTTAGATTTTTTAAATATTAGCGTAGCATTTGTGTTCGTGCGTAACTTGTGTATGAATTTAGCTAAATTCTAGAACAGATCTGCAATTTTAGAACAGAAAGAACAAGGCTCCTTTTTCGCATTGTTAATAAATGTGCTCACCTCATCTGCATAACTATCTTTAGAATTAAAACAAGTAATTCTCTCTTCGTTCTACTTTAAAAGGCTGACTCTCGGTGCTCGTCTTCGGAAACTCCATCACTATCCTCTACGTCTTTTATCTCGGCAATGTCCTCTCAGGAGGACATGACCCTCATCAATCTCCACATGCAAGTCAACCGCCCAATAATCGATTCCCCTCTTCTAATGGCGAGTTATTTAAATCACTTGGCGCAGGTAAATGAATAGTTCATGGGCCTATTTAAATCACATGTTGTTAAACGATTTGAAAAGGTCCTTAGATTAAGTTGTCTTTGCACGAAAAAGTACTAAAGATCGCAATGTTCAGGTAAAGTGCTACAACTGGAATTCATGTTCGTTCCCATTTGGCGCCGACGTATTTTCAACGCCGCTATTTCAAGAAAATGAGGACGGTGGACTGACTTACATAGGAAACAAAATGGTCCCACATTTCGACACTTACTCAAATTGGCGAGAAATAAAAATACTGCCGCGCTACGAAAACAACACAGCAAGTACCTCTGCGGGCTTTGGGGGAGCTCCGAAGTCTCATCCCTGGGACCCCAGCGTGCTGCTCAAAGAAGAGGACATCGAGAAAACAGCGAACGGCTTCGACGAGGGTGAATTTATGAGCCTACAGACAGAATCTGCGTCTTGTACGTCGGTTGTGGCTAGGCTTAAGGGCCAAGTCAACATATTTTTGACCCCATTGATGCTGGAAGGATTGCAACGGTAAGTCTATTTGAAAAAAATTATATACTTTTTCAACACAACTATTTATTTCAAAAGTAATACACCATCTTATTTTTTACTGTCTTTTTACTCTCACGTGAGAACCTTCATCAGCCGTAGCGGCACTGTTTGGGAATGAACCTTCTAACATTTTGATATATTCCTCAATGTCTGGCAATTTTTTGTAATATTTCTGAAAGATAAAATTTTAGAATTAATAAGCGTATTCAGATGAACTTTATTTAGTTCGATTGGATTTAATCTTACAGAATCTTTAAATTTATAGTATTTCCCAATATCCTCACGTTTTGTTCGCACAAGTTTTGATTTAACTAATAAAACGTTGTTAATTTGATTTTTTGGTTTAAAAAAATTTTATAAATTACTCTGCTTTTCTACGTTCTCTCGCAACTGCTCTATCTCATCGCGTATTTTTTGCTCAGGAGATTTCTTCATTTTCGCAGTTTCAACCAAATTGACTGCGGAAACATTTAGTATTAATTTGAAAACATTTTGTTATTAGAATTTGGATTTATCGTTTACCATTCGAATTTTCTGATTCGCGTACTAATCTTTTCAAATCACCATCCCTATCTTTCTGGCGTTCGCTGCAATTAAAAATTGGTTTTTGAAGGAAAAGGTTTTATTATATTTTTAAAAAGCGTTATGTGTGGTTATCATGTGCCTATGAAATTTTTCGAATTAATATTATATTTACTAATATCCATACCTTGGATATGAACAATCAGTAGGGAATTTTTTTGTTAATAGGTTATTTAAAGCACGCAAGTCGTTCACGGAAAGATCACTCAGAGCCAGTGAAATCTCATCGTCGCTAAGTTTTTTGAGATCATCACTTTTAGTTTTATAAGATGCTGAGGAGAAAAGATCTATATGTATTTCTGGTCATTACAGAAACAAAAAAAGATTTTACCTGATTTTCTCATTGGGAATTTAAAATTGCTGCCCTGAAAAGAAATCTGATTGCTGAATTATTTGAACTACCTGTTTTTATTTTATATACCATTGCCATCCTACCCGCGTGAACGGATGGCGCAATAAATAAGAACAACAAAAGAAATTTTTGAAAAATATAACGCTGTCGTGACATTTTATAAAGTTTGACGTAGAGTTACTAAGATTTACGTTTCTTTCTTCTAATTATAAAACGAATAAATTTTTCAGAATGGTTGAAGCAATGACACCCACAGTGTCGTCTATGCACATTCTCACCATGGTAAATTTCATGCATTCTTACTGCATAGGTAAAGTGAAGAACGACAACATCCTAAAGCGAGACCAGGACTTAAGCTACTGGTCCCAAGTAGTATTTATATTGTGTAAAAAGGAAATATTTTTCTAAACTGCGAAAATTTTAGGTACATTCTAATTCGAAGCGTTCAACAACAGAGCGAAATCTACAAGGCCCCGGCGACTCCGTGCTGAGTGATGTCTATGAGGAGAGCATTTCTACAAAGACACAGGGCCTAGTGATCCTACCCAAGGTCAGCATTGCGTTGTTGCAGTCGTCTATTGTTGAGGAGGTCATATCCATTGCTGCCTTGGACAATGTGCAAGTAATTTATAAGCGGCTTTAGACTTTGAAATAGCGTAAATACATTTCAAAACTTACTTAGGACCTTAGCTGCGTGTCCCTTCTCGCTTTGTACATTGAAGGCATATCGACAAAGTTCCACCTCGGGAAGACGACGAAGGCGTCTATGCACAACGTCTACATCCAGCAAACAGTCAGGTCCGGGAGCAACAGTAAGAAGGGCGGCATCATGAGGGGAACCAGGGCGTTGCTAGGTAAAGTGGCAAGTTAATGCTCGTGAAAACGTTTATAAAGTTTAATTTAATTTGTAGCGCATTTGTCATCTCAAACACGGCCAGACAATATCCAAGGAGAGCCGGTTCTGATTGAGACCTCAGAGAAGCAACTCGAGGAGCTTGTCATCACACTCGATGTGGGAAAGGCTCATGCCCAGCTGCGGAGGTTACGAAATGAGAACTGCGGTTTACAGGTAAGTTTAAAGAAGCCCTGTAACGTTAATCGTGTTTTTATTGAGCGCTGCGAAGTCGCAATTGCTCGCGATAGCGCAGTTTTTGACGTGCTTTGGCGAGCAATTCTTTCGCAGTGAGTGGTTTATGTGGGTTTCGATTTCGAACATGAGCTACAGTCTTTTTTGTATTAGGACTCCCAAATAATTGTAACGGCTATTCCTGAACATAAAAGCCAAGCAATGTTCGAATGCGCTAAAGTTCCCGAAACAACAGCCGTAGAAGGAATCGGATTTATTATGTTCGAATGTGGGCTAGAAGGCGTAGGCGTGAAAATAGTGAAGAGGTTTACTAGAGACCATTGGGGTTTTCGGCCTTTAATAACTTTGAGTAATTCATAGATCGCACTTTGAGAAATCTGAAAACACCAAAGATGACATGGACATCAGAAGTGAATCGAACGTGGCAAACATCAACATAAACGACTTATGCTCTCAACACACCACAATGACTGATAATACGACGGTTAAGAATGAATCCGCTTGGCGACTGATTAGTCGGAAACCTCCCACACCAAAAACACCAAAAGAGAAATTCGCAAATGCTTTAGATCATGGAACGGTTCCTGAAAAAGAACCTCCGAGTAAAGGTTAGATTTTGCCCACATCAGGCTGTATAGGTGAAATGACCGATTTTCTATTTTCCAGAATCTAAAGGCAAGTTTACTAATAAACCATCCACTGAAAATGAAGATTTCGACAAGTCCAAATTTAAGAGGAACGATAAATTCGACAAGCAAATTCCAAAGGTTAAAGAAACAGACAAGGCCTCTTCGTGCGTTATTGAATTAAAATCGATGTGGTTCAATTTCGCGGCTCCGCCATGTGTACCAATTACCAGAAAAATTGATTTCACAAGGTATTCATCGTTAGGTTTCGAATTTCATTTGTCTAATCCATTCTTAAATTAAAAGGCTTGATTGGAACCTTCTGAGCACGGCATCTCCTGCAATTACGGCTTGGATGAACCCAAGCAATAGATTAGCGATTAAAGTTGTGGCTATGATGAGAGCATTTCATTTAAGACAAACTGCCATAGCAGCTTGTTTAATGGCGGACGCTCTGGAAAACGAGAAAATTCAACGCAACCCCAAATCGAAGAAGGTAAAATGCAACTTTTCTAAATTTTACCACTGCTTTTTATAATTTTCATATCTACAGAGCCGATACTCTGGGAACTCCACGTTGCTTTCGAAAACATTACAAGAGGACCCCAGTTGTCAGTTGTGCACAATTATGCAGAAACTTGTGCTGGAGGAAGGTGTTACTAAGATTGAAACCATATTTAAGCAAGCCGATATTCCTCATCTTAACATTTTGAGACAGGTACTGGTTTAAAAACATAAAAATTTAGCCGAGACTTATGTGAGCGCGGATTCATTTATTTACAGGGTGTAATTGTGCTTAGTCGACAGTGGAAAAACACTTTATACAATCCCATTTTGTTTGAACATCAATACAAAAATAAACTTACCCGGCCAATCAACGTAACCTTTTCATTTCCTCAAGCTGAAGAGGTAAGAGATTTAGATATTTTGTTTGGGTCTTCGTCTGAAAAAAATTTTAATGAAATACACTTACTCAACTTTTTTACCCTCTTAAAAGGACTGTGAAGAAGGTGACTGTGATCTAGAGCAAGATCTCAACTATATCATACCAGGGGAAATGACTGAAGAAAGTGAGAATGCTCTTTTATTGGGCCAAAAGCAGGAAAATACAAGTGGTAAGTGTTTTCAGTTTGCATTTAATTGGTCAGCAAATTAAAACATTTAGTCCACTACGCCCTGCCTGCCTTACGGGGGTTATGCCTAATTGTAGATTTTGATGAGATTGACTTAGATTTTTTATATCAAACTTCTAAACTGTTACATTGATTCAAAGTAACAAATTTCCAGTTTACGAAAAATCAATTTCCAAAAATGCACAATTTTTGTGGCATAATCTCTTGATTAAATTTTATTATGATAAGACAAATAAAAACCAAGTATCCTTCAATATTTAGGGACTTTCCCAAATGATGAAAATAACACTCAGTACTACTCAAGTTCGCCGTATTTAAATTCTTCTCGAAGATGGTAAGCGTTTTAAATTTTTTTTTAATGTTATCTGACTATTCAATTGTACACCAGCAAAAACAAGGGTAATATTGGCCCACTTGCTACCTCTTCCCGCTCTAGTATACAAATGCTGCCGATAATTTCAGGACTTGTCGATAAACAGAACCCAGAAATAGGTAGGAGTTTCTAGAAAAGATTTACAGCTTTTTGCGTTAAAATTAGTATCCTCAGAGTATGGCACTCTCCAGGAAGGCTCCCTCAGCTCCACGAACTCCATAGATAAATGTTGGACTGGAGAAAATCAGAAAGAAGATCTCTACTTTTGGATGGCAAAGCAGCAGCAGGAAACAAAGCAAACGAAAGATAGCAGTGCAGAGAAGGTAGTTAAACTTAAAAACCGCTGAGAAGGTAGTTAAACTAAAAAATAAAATTTTATTAGGAAACACTTCGCCCAACTCTTCCCAAACAACAAGGAAACTTTTCCAGCAAAGGAATTTTACAAGATTCTATAAAATTACTGGATGCTCACTTAATTTTTGAGCCGCTTCTAACTTGTCTGGGCGTTATGCCACAGCAAATGGTAAATAAAATATCAAACACTGCAGGTAAGTACTTTCTGGTTGCAAAACAGGGTCTCGAAAGTCTTAATTAGCAGTTTCAGACATATCATCTTTGGAGAATTTTGGTACCAACTTATCCTTGGTTGGTACCTTTGACTCTATTCGCGTTGACATTGTAGTAAGCGAGGCTGGCGATAAAAAGAACAAGGCGAAAGTAAATAAAAAAAGCAATGGCAAACCAGGCGTTTTGATCGACACCCCGTCGTTCCTCTGCGAACGCGTGGGTATCGAATTGGAGGTTCTGAAGATGTCCGATGGAATGGTGGACCAAGCCAGGCAAAATGTTATTTACATGTCAAGGAGGCAGTTGAAGAAGCACACGAGCACAGTGATAAATTTCAGCTTGAACATTCGATTCATTTCTCAGCAGGTCATTGTTTCATATATTGCGAAAAATTAAAAATATATAAAATAAACTTTTTGATAAAATAGGTGAACATGCCTTTGTTGAGGCTTCTACATCAAATAACGAATATGTACCAAAACGTTAAAGAAGCCCAGAACGAATTCCAAGAACAACCGGACGTTAATAAGAAGTCCAATGCAAAGGACGAGTGCAGTTTAGGTATAATTTAGTAATTGGTGTCGTATCTTTAATTCATTTTTGTTTCTCAAAGCGTCGGAGCCGCACGATGTAATTCCTTTTGGTTCGCTGAGTGATCGAATTCTGCATAATGAAAACTCGGCTGACGAAAGATACGACAAATTCAATGAAATGATTCCTCTGGGGCATTCAGTTAGCAAGTACGTTTTAAAGAAGAGGTTAGTGAAAAATCTCGTTTCTAAAATTAGGACATTTTCAGATCTCGCGTGTCTGGTATTGGGCCGTTTATTCAACTTACTCCTTCCCCAAATGCAAAAAATAGACCTCAAAGCTTTGCACAAAAGTTACGATCTACAGGGAAAACAGTAAAAGGGAAATTAGGTATTTTTGAAATGATAAACATTAAAAACGGTTTTAAAACTGTTTAAATAGGGTACACAAACCTGACTGAATCAAATTCCTCACCGTTGCGGGACAGTCCAACTACTTCCACTTATGAGCAAAATATACTCAAGTTGTCCCTGGAATCAAAGAGCTCATTTAATGGCTGCGGGCTCAGTTTGTACGGAGGTACGTTTAAATTCTTTGCTATGGATTTACTGTTTTACCTTGTTTCGTATGTGGTTTCTTCATGGTAGATTATAGCCACCAGCAAAAGAAAAATTCGTATTCTCTGACAGCGCCCACTATACCCGTGGTAGAAACCCCACATTGCTGGAAAACTATCTTCCATCTTCTAGAACTGTATGGAACAATGCCCGAAACGAAAACTATACACAGGTAAACAGATCTTAAATGCTCTAAATTAAGTTTTACACTAATTGCTTAAATGTTAAGGATATCATTTTCTACGGACACAAATGAAGTTGGGAAGCAGTTCAAAAAGCACAGTGTATTTTCAAACGTAAAAACTTCGACTAAGGAAGACGAGGAGGCTCCTACAAATACAATTCCTATTCCTTTAAGCCACGGTATTGGTAAGTTCTAAAATCTTTAAATGTTTTATTATATTTATACACATGTTATGTCGTAATATGAATCTTTAGAGGCAATAAACCAAGAAGGAACCCGACTAATTGTGTTTGGGGTTGCAAAAATACATAAAACAAGGCTATTAGCTACTCTTAGTGGACTTAAGGTATTTGGTGGAATATAGACAGACGTAAGGTAGGGCGAATTTTGGTTTGTTTTAGCTTGAGGCAGAGATCACGACTTTAAATAGCAGTGCTACGTGGCGAAAGAAAGCGCGGCCAATTTGCTTAGAGTGTTCTCTGACTGGACAAGTGGGACGAGCCATGATTGTGCTTTTGGAGGGTGTAGCCCCAAATCAACAGTAAGATAGTTAGAAATAATCGTTCTTATTTATAAATATACACTTTTTCAATTATTAGAACTGTCGTAAAAGTTACAGTTGGAAAAAGTCAGACTTTGTACTCGAGTGTGACTAAAAGAGGGAAAGACAAAAACAGTGGATTGTTGTCCATTGGCCCTGTTAACATTGACATTCCACAGCATCCAGTGGCCTTGCACGGTATGATGACAAGAAGTTCCAAACAACTCTCATCCACACTTCAAGTAAGGTTTATTTTGAAAGATTTTACTAGCCTTTGTGAAACTTTTCCTGATAGGAATTAAGGGTAGGTCGAAGCTCGGCTCGTATAACTCGGCACACAGACGAGCCAGACTCTCCTTTTCATACCAAAGACACTAAAGAAAAACGACACCAACAGAAACGTTTTTCCAGTAATGTAAAACAAGCTTCTTGCCAAAACGGACTATTGCAGCCGTTGGTGATGCAATTCAATATATTGCTCCAGGTAAGGCAACTCGGTTCTCTTCTGGCAGAGATTCGAAATAAAATATTTGAAAAATTTAGAGTTTGTCTATTAATGCGGCCCTTCTACCGTCGCTGCGGGCCCAATACAAAATGACCCACGTCAGCTCAACAGGAGTAACTGGGAGCAAAGCGAAATTTGTAATCGACTTACCAACCCACACCTTAAGTTTTACTACGAAAATTCAGGTTTGCAGAATTCGCTATTTTTCACTATTTTTCGCTTTTTAAAATTATCGATAACAAAATAATTTTGATGATTTTATAGAGTGCAGAAGCAAATTTGCCGTCTGAGGCCTGCATCGCCCTGCCATTCGTTCATGTTAGTGCGGAATATATTCCTGAGAATGGCAAGGAGGTAAAATATTAATCATTAAATAAAAAAGTAATGTAAGGTTATCCAATTATTCACTTTTCTTTTCAAGGATACTGAACTTGATGGAATCGTTCTTCGTCAAGGAGGCTACGTGAGTGCCTCTGCTGAAATTGGGGAGTTCGAAAGATGCCTAACTACTGATCTGCTTAATCATTTGGTTTTCGTACAAAAGGTCTTCATGAAAGAAGTTAACGAAGTGGTCCAGAAAGTTTATGGTGGTGAGAAACCAGTCCCTCTTTGGTTGGAAGAAAATGAGAATGTTCAAGAGTCCTCTTTGAAAAGGATCCTCTTTTCACTTAACATCTGCATGAAAGTACGGATGCAATTATAATGTTTTATTTTAAGACTATACGTTTAATTTTTTTTTGGAATTGATCAGCGCATTCAACTAACTGCGACAACTCCGTGTTCCTCCGCTGTGCGCTTTGAAACTGGTACTTTGGAATTGCACTTATCAAATCGAGTGCAAAATGTTGGCGAGGGGAATGATCGGAAATTGTTTGGAAAGGCCCAAATAGACTTCAACCTATCTTTAGGCCAAATAATCAAAAACGTGATATTTGATGAAGCGGAGCCAGAGTTTCAGCAGTATGCCTTTTTCCACACCACAATTGGTTTAAGGAATGCCTTCCAAGATGAGTTGCTGAATGAGGATAAGGAGCTAATTTTACTCACTTTGAAGCGTCCTCTGATTTATATCCAACCT
Organism: Machimus atricapillus; assembly: GCA_933228815.1. Classification (NCBI taxonomy): domain Eukaryota; kingdom Metazoa; phylum Arthropoda; class Insecta; order Diptera; family Asilidae; genus Machimus; species Machimus atricapillus. The sequence goes on along the minus strand of OW121784.1, from coordinate 82,755,465 downwards.
GTGGCGGTCGACAAGGCGATTCTTGTTTGGCTTAACTACAAAAACGCCTACGAGTACTGGGCAGAAAAGCGTGCTAATTTAAATTACGAGTTGCCTTCATCGACTCACCAGGTACTTTCTGGGAAATAGTTGAAAAATCTTATTACTAACTGGCAGAATTTTTCAGGTGTTTGGACAGTTTGGCAACATAGCCGCGTCCAACTTGTCTACGCTGTTCCTGCAGCTCACAGTCGAGGACATGGGCATCTGCTTGCCGCTCAATCCGATAACCACAGTTGTATACCAACCGCTTTTTACAAAAAAACATTTTATATATTTTAAATTTTTTCCAGTCCTGGGCATCCCGTTCTTATCAAGATTTCGAACCAAAAGGAGCAGTGGTTATCACTTTGGAAAATACCATAATTTCAGGTAAATTTGCACCCTTAATTCTTATTTGTTGTATTGTTACCATTGTCAACTATTTTCATCTTAGCGTGCAACTCCGGATCATTGGTGTCGAAGGGTAGATTCTCTGGGTTATGCCTGAGGTTTGCCGATGACTTCGAAACAACTTTGGACGACTGGAAGCCGAACATGAGCGACGCGAATATCATGAACCTATGCGTTGTATCTGAGGGCACCTACGAGGTTTGCTCTAGGACAATTGCTGCTAAAAAAATGGGTAACACACATAAACTGAAGACCTACTTTGAAAAAATAATTAATTTTTTGATTTTAGAAAATGCTAAGTGGTTTTTGAACGTAAAGTGGCAAATGGAAGGTGTTGACATCCATTTGGATGTAAATATTGGAAAACAACTCTCGTCCTTAGGGCACACTCTTACAATGCTTACAGGTATTTTAAAAAAAGTATTAGTTTTGCTGCTATTTTAAAATTAAATGCAGGTTTTGAGGAAGAAGAGCCCAATACTATGGAGAGCCCGGACAGTGATGAAGGTGACCAGAGCTTAAAAGAAACAAAAGTAATTTTATAAGATTTTATAAGCCTCACATAAATAATTATATGCATTCTGTGCAATAGCTTCGGAGACGAGACTTGGAAAACCTACCTCCATTTGTTTTTGATTCAACTATTGAACCGAAAAAACGTTCGGCTATGATGGAGAAGGAGATGAGTGAGCAACTTAAAATTATAAACGACTTAAGGACCTTGGGAGCATCTCACAATACAATCGCGCACGAGGAGCGACGACTGCAGGAATTGCAAGCACTTTGCTATAAATACTTTAGAAGGGATATGATTCAGGTTTGAATTTCCTTTTTTATTCGGGGTTGATATTTTTTTAAATCTATTATATTAAGGACAGTTTTACATTTTATACGACTCAAAGTCGCCAGATAAAGAATTAGGTTTAAAGTTTCCCTGTAACTTTTAGAAATGGAAAAGGCCATCTATACGCCGGTCAATGTTAAAATCGGCAAATAGATCGCAATCATTCGTAGCCTCTTCTGTTAGTAAGGAGCCATCAGAGGACTTCTCAAGGAAGCTGGATACAATTGCTTCAAATGATGAGAACTCCAGCCTTCAAAGTACACCTGCATCAGGACCATCCAGAAGTGCATCTTTGAAGGTGTGCATCCCGAATGCAAATCGGGTCACATTTTCAGAAGCAATGAGGTAACCTGCGTTGAAGTAAAACCTGACGCGATGGTTAAAGATTTTTTTTAATTTCGCAGGCAAACCTCACTCCCTAGCACCGATCTAGATGTGGGCATGAATGAGAATGAAATGGAGTGGATGTCGTACGATGAGTCCTTGACCTCGGAGGTTGAGATTGAGGAAAGCCAAGTTGAGCTCCGCAAGAAAACGAATTATAACATACAGAAGCAACAAGTAGGACAACACTTAAAATTATTTAAAGTTTAACATAAAACTTCTGTTGCAGGAACCTAACATTGATTTTGAACTAGATATTAAGGTCCTTGTGAATTCAGGAAAATGTGTTTTACATACTAAGGAAATGGGAGATGAAAAGTTCTTGCTGGGGCCCACAGTAAAAATACACAAACGAGAACGCAGCTTTGGAAATGAATGGGGAAGTCCCACACCGTCTAGGCGCCATCGGGACAAGAGCAAGCTGCGCTACAACGCAAGCCACGCAGTTCTAGTTGACCTGACCATTTTCCGCATTCCCGGCCTCGACGTTAAACTCCACTACCAATCAAAAACTGTAGTCGAGGAGGTTTCCCCGAGGCTGAGTGTGAGTGATGCACCCATGCTGAGCAGTAAGCGCCTTGGTAGCAAACGAGCCTCCTTGTTTGCTTGGATGACTTTGCAAAGCATTCCGGAGGAGACCATTATCTCTCCTCATATACTAGAGTTTCTAGAGCAGACTCTGGAGCCCATTCCCGCTAAAACTGAGGCAAACACGCCCTCGGCCGCTGCTGTGAACATTGATCTTCTCCCGAGCACCTACGTCACCTATGCTTCGTTCCCAGTAGACGTGATTGTCTACTTCCACATGCAACCATCTACCTTCAGATTTTCTTGCTTGCCCGTCTCGCGGGTTGAATGCATGCTGCAACTCCCAAGTTTGGACATCGTTTTTAGTTCCAAGCGAACGGATGATGATGACCAGAGCGACTTCGACAAATCGCCATCTGGAGGTCTAAGGTAGGTTATTCCAACAACTTCAATAGCAGAAAACTGATCATAAATTCGCAGTGTAACTGGCTGTTTAGCCGACTTCAACGTGTACATCTTCCACCCGTACGGCGGAAAGAAAAGTGGAATTAAAGAGGCTCAATTTTCGCCTTTGACCGATAGCGAAAGAAAGGACTCTCTCAGCATAAACGTTGAGTTTGTGAAATTTCACCTAACACGCTGCAGGAAGGTCCACATCGAGCCTTCTATTTCGAAGCGGTTAGGAGACCAATCCCGAGCGGTGATTCGGTTCTCTACAATAATAGACATCGGCAGCGCATCTTTCAAGTATGATATGCGTCGGTTAACCGAGATCCTGGCCTTCCCTAAAGCGTGGTACCGCAGAAGAATTGTCCGAAGACTATTCCTAGGGGACCTTAGTGTGCAGCAACAGAACATGCAAACCGAGACCGATTGCCAGAATGTAGCTTCGAAGGAGGTTCCAAACATGAAAATCCCTATTGGCAAATCGCTTACTAAGGAAAATTTGAAAATCGATTTCGAGAACGAATCGATGAAGTTTGATAAATTAAATGATTTCGGGAAGTCATCCAGTTTGGATTCGAGTACCTCTCCATCGGAGCAAAATCATATAAGCGCCTGGGAGACGTTGGTCTTGTTTGCTTTCAATTTCACAAAACTCAACGTGCAAATGAATATGGGTAATGTGATGGGGAACGTGGTAAGTAGTCCAACTTTTTTATTAGAGTAAGATTTTGAATTTTAATCCACGGATTTTATGAAAGGTATGGTTGACCAAAGACTTCCAAAGCGACGGACGTCTGAGCATTGGAAGTACTGGCTACAAAAACATGTACGTCGGCATACACTTGGGGGGCTCGTCTTTAGATGCCAAAGGGGGAATCGTTGGTGGCAACTTTGAACTGAACAAGGTCGATACACAGTTCCACATTAAAGAGGAATCGGAAGTTGAGCCATATCACACAATGGGTTTAAATTTCGTTGCTCTTGAGCTTCGCTTAGACTACATGGGCACAAGTGTCCTGATGACTCGCATTAGCTCTTTATCAGCTGCAATGAGGGACGAGTGGAAGACGACAAACGAATCCCCTGTTTCAAGTGTGAAGAGAAACGCTATGATTTTTATCCACGGTGATCTGTCTTGGGATCAATTGCAAATAATGATTTCCAAGTCCACGACAGCCGATTTATTAAAAATGTTTTATAAATTGGACGAATTCTTCTCCCAGCAATTCAAATCCTCTAAAAGGGTATTTTCTAGCTTGGAGCCCAGATTCCATGAGAGAAATGCTAGTTTTAAGAGAAAACAGGTTAGATATTTTATATTTTACAGTATAGCCTTAAAGGTGAATTTCGTTATTCAAAAAAGTATTCAATTTAAAAATAAAGGTCCTGCTCATGATTTAAATATTTTATCGTGCTCTATAGCAGAACGCCAAAAAAAGGACTTCTGCAGAAGGATTGGCGAATGGCGAGTGCACTCACGATGCAAGACATCACAGGCATTGGCAGAAACCACTGGAGCAAGTAATGGGCCTCGTTGTCCCCACTTTGGTCACTCGGCTTCCCAGGCATGGAAATATTTTGGGTGGGACTATGGAGTTGCATGGGAACAACATTTCGCTTGCTTGCTTTCACGGCATCAATTTCAAGGTTAGCGGAAATTGAAATGTAATTAATCTCCCCTGATTATTATTGGTAATTTTTTACTCTACAGTCTAAATCTTGGGCCTTGTTCAGTTTGAGAGAGCCCTGCATAAATTTTGCAACAGAAGCTCAGAAAACAAGTGAAGCGAATGAGGTAAGTGTATCGATGGAAATATATATATTTTACTTTTTCATTTAAAATTTATTTCAATAAGGTTCATGTGATCGAAACATTGACCTTTAGTCTTGGTCAATCGTCCCAAACCCCACAGAATCACTCAATGGCTATAGTGAGCAGAATTACTAGAAATATAATTTTCCCGCCTCAATTTAAAAGTCTTAATGAGTGGTTCCACTATGCGTTCGCCAACAGTGAAATTGATGGTAATCTCTGGCCTTATATTTAGGAATAAAAATAAATTATTTTTGAATTGTTAGCTGTCGATCGCTTCCCCGCCCTGGAAAAGGACAAAGACCCGAGTACAACAAATTCCATAGAGCGGACCAGATCTACTTCAGCTTCGAAATCACAAGACCACAACCACAATCGGGAAGTTATTTTCGCTCTTCCGAGCCTCCAATTGCATTTCAAAACCGAGCACAGGCAGGGACCTTCTACCCCAGATTTGACGGGTAAGATTCTATTATATTTTTAACATTTTTTTGCAAATACTGCCTTTTACAGCTGAGAAGCCAGTCGTCGTCTGCAGCTTCATAACTGAATTTGAGGACCATATTTTTGTGACTGTTGATGCCGATGCTTTCTTTTTCCTTCACGACCTGATAACATCTTATGTGAAGGAAAAGGAGAAAGTCGTAAGTTTCAAGAAAAGCAGAAATAACTGAAGAAGCCAAAACTGCCCTAAAAAGAAATATGTGTTTTTGCTTCTGGCACTTTTCTCTGCTTTTGATGTTTACTATTTAATTATATATTTGTATTTCAGTTGGGAGCTCAAACAGCTAGAGCCGCTTCCCCAAACACTTTCCATACTGGCCCCTTCACTTCTTCAAAGGGTCAAAACAAGCATTTGCTGAATAACGACGATGACCGACAAAAATTAAAATCGGAAGGCAAACCTAACGATGTCAAGGATTCTTCTGTGAAATGTAAACCCAGACAAGATTCTAGTTCTGACCTGGAAGGTTTGGTTAGAGATTGGAGGCACTTTGAATGCAAGACTTGGCATCTTGAGCCAACCGTTCGACTACTATCGTGGGCTGGAAAATCAATAGAGCCCTATGGAATAGATTACATATTAAATAAGCTGGGCTTCAGCCACGCCCGGACCACAATCCCGAAGTGGCTGCAACGAGGATTCATGGATCCACTAGATAAGGTGCAAGCGCTGCTCATGATGCAGTTGCTGGCTTTGGCCAGAGAAAGTAAAATAGAAAGCTCTTCTAAACGTTAAATTAATATAATCTTGTAGATCATTCTAACAGTTTCAAAGAATAAAGTGTAATTGTACGACCTTATTTGGTTTGCGTTAGTCTTACGATCTATCGTATGTTGGACAACTGAATAGAAAAAAATAACCATTAAAAACAATCAATTAAAAAGAAAATCTCTATTTCATAAAATGTATAACATCATAGATTTTAGGTTTTTTTCTGCGGGAAATATTCATTTTCACTAATATTAAAATTTCGGAAATTTAACTCGCGATCTTTTCGATTTCTTGCAAGCCCGCCGACGCGACGTTTCAAAAAGATCGCGAAGCAAGTTTCCGAAAATTTAATAATAGTGAAAATATATAACATCATAATGGTGCAGATGGGCGTTTACGCAGACTGCGTTTGAATAACAAAGCAGGCATATGCAATTTTACTCGGTATATATGTATCTAATAAGCTCGATTGTGTGATAGGTTCTATTCCTTGTTTCTCCCTAATTTGTTGCATTTGAATTGACTGAGACGTTAAGCAAGGGTTCCCTAGAGTTACCCGAAGTTCCGGACGGTTCCATGTGGATTTCTTCAGAATATGTGAACTCAGACTGTATTTCGATAGACTCGTGCTGGCTCTGGGTCTGCTCGTGCCTCCGGGGCTTCGACAAATCCCTTTCCTCAGTTGTGGAGCAGGCAGGATAGCTCGAAACTCTTTTTATGGCCTGCATTAACATCAAATCTATTAACAGTTAAATATTTTGCTTGAAAGAAAATTTAATTTACCTTTTCGTTGTGAGACTCAGCGTTCGCTAATATCGATTCCAAAACAGGGCTCGAATTTTTGCTTGAAGAGAATGTCTTCCTTTTTTTCTTAAGGGCAGCCAGCGCGTTTAAGCCTTAAAAAAGAGAAGATATTAAACGATTAATAAAAAAAATGAGGTGCGTTACCTGAACTTGAACCATTATTTGTGTGGCGATTATTTTCCACCTGCGAAAAATGCTCTGTCGACGTCGGAAAATTCTCAGACACAGAGCTAATCGAGTTGCACACTGAATCCTCAGATCGTGAGCGCCCCAAGATACGAGAAACATTGCCAGCTTTGGCTGCCTCAATGAGGGTACCTGTAGAAACAGATTGTCAACTAAAATTAATTAATAACTAATATGATTTAAATGACCCCATCTCTTCTTATGTGTGACGATTCTTTTGTTGTATGATTTTGTAACTGCCTTGTTAAACTTGCTGACATTCTGCAAGTGAATTTGGTCCTTCAATAATCCGCCAAAACTGCAGGGGGGAGTTGTTGAGCAGCACGACATTTGTTTCCGGTGAAGAAAATTGGGGCTAAATATATTGGAGAATGTCGAATTCAGGACTTCGTTTTGACTTTCGAAATGGTCCAAAGATGTTGAGAATTCAGCAACTGGTGCAAGAGATCCTGTGGAGCCAGGGGGTGCTATGTTGAAACCTTTCATCAATCTTCTTTCCTTCTGCCTGTTCTTTTTTCCTCCCGCACCTAAAAGTGCACTTTCTAGATATTTTCGTAGTTAAAATATTATTTTCATTCATTACTAACAATCCTTAACCCTATCGCTAAGCTATTCTATCTATCCTACAGACTTTACAATTGAAAGGAAACAAATACCCTCACGTTTTCCTAAGCTCGATATAAGTTATGTACCTGTACCTTGTGCAGCTGTAACATTCGTATCCATCCCACTGTTTTTGAGAATTTCAACGAGCTCGCACCGGAAAGCTGAGATGTCTTGCTTAATCTCGTTCACGTCATCCTCAGTCACACCTTGGGACTCTGCCTTCCTCTGTTCGACAGTAACGTAACGCCGCACAAGATTCCTCATTATTTGCTGAATTAAATAGAATTTAATAATTGCGATTATGCTCAATTAGTCATGGATTAAGTACTTGATATTTTATGTCACGGTCATTCGCCTGTTGTGCTTTCCTCTGTAAAACGAACTGTTTGCTTATTTATTTATTCTTACAAAAAAAAATTACCCTGATGGTTTTCAAATGCTCCCTCCTTGCTGCAGAAGATCCACTGCAAAATATTCGTCTAGCCCACCTGGCCACGTACCAAATCGACTTGGGCGTTGGAATGATGTTGAATGGCGGGGGACAAGTACCACCTTCCTCGAAGTAACTGATCCAGAGTTTAGACCTAGCGAATTTCCACTCAATGTCCGCCCTTTCCTGTAAATGTTTTCCTTAAGCAGTTGGGCGTGCTGGAAAACATTTTAACTTACCGAAATTAACTGATAAGAGTGGTTCATCATTGCTATGAGGAGGTTCAGAAGCACAACAATATTGATGACTGAATACGTCCCAAACATGAGCATACCCCAAAATCGGGTGAATATTTTAATCCCATCAAGTTCGAAGCTGTCCAGGTCGATCAGACCGAATACCGCCCAAAAGAGCGTTTGTGTTGTTTCGAAAAGACTATAAATCAAAAATTTTTACTATTCCTTATTGAGATAAAAACACGTTTGATACTTAGCGAACCGTCGCCACACGATGCAAGCGTTAGGATCTGCGGTCCCATTCACATAGACACTTGTGTTCATTGAAACCTCAGGACATCTCTTTTTCTCCAAATCGGCGTAGTACCTAAACATGTTTTCTTTTAACCCCCATTAGATGATTATATTTCGAGAAGTAGTTACCAGAGGAGTTGATTAAGGCCGCTGCTAAACGCGAATAGTACGAGGACATAAAGGAAGAAAAACTTCATTATGTCCATGACCATTCTCGATAAGGACACTTGAAGTGGACCAAGATGAGGATTGACCGAAAATATGTAGACCAACTTCAGCGAGCTGAATATGTTTGCGGCGCTAAATAGGCCCTCTGATATGAGCATAGGGTCCCAGGTGTCCCACTTCTCCCGTGGTAAATCGGCTGCGTACTTGTTGAATGACATCTCCTTCCTTACCTGCGATTCGAATTAATTTGATGAGTCCTCTCTATGACTGGCTTTAATATTGCACGACTTACTTGAATAAATGATACAACTCTCAATGCTACCGTAGCCACATAAAGTGAATTTGTTACAAAGTCTATAACATTCCACATATCATTTAAGTATTCCTGAAGCCCAACATCCCAAAGTTGTTTTATTTCACTCCAAATGAGACCTTTGAAACGAATTTAATTATGATTTAATTTTATTGGCCATGCTCGCTGCATTTATTCAAAAAAAAAACGATAAAAAATAAGAATCTAGGACTTACCACTAACCCACGCCAAAATAAGCCACTCTATAAATGTCGGCTTAGCTCCTCTCTTTGTAGGAACTTCTTCATCTTGAACAAATGTAGTTTGTTGCCAAAACCATCCCCCAATAAAAGTTTCTATTCTTTGCGAAGCTAACATAAGAAGAACTAAAAAAATGTACTTTCTTAATAAGCAACAATTCAATTGAAAAACCATAAAAACATTACAAAGGAATGTGAAATATGAAGCACTGTGGCAAATAAATTTAATGAATGGTTTTCGCATGGTCTGTCCAATAGTCGAGTACGGTGCGAGGATGTAAGCTACGGAAAACACAGGGAAGAGCATTCCTAAAAACAGAGAGAAAGTGAAACCTATTCGCATAACTCCTCCTATTTAAAGTACCAATCCTTATTATATCCAGTGCCTGAAGTGCCATATTTTTCCTTCTGAAACCAGGAAGACCTTCGTACCAAATGCTCGCCAACAACTGCTGGACGTTGGGATGTGCTACAAACTGCAAAGTCAAAATAATAAGAACAGGAAAACTCTTCGGTAACTCTTTTAAAACTTTTTTAAACGGTGGTATTTTTTTAAAAATATTTATCCCTAAAATAATCGGGTTAAGTTGACGGTTTTGCAGCCCTCAAAATTGAACCGGAGTCAATTTCTGGTTAATTTTTAGCTGGTTTTAAGCAGATCCCCTACGTTAGGGTACCTACGTATTAAATTTCTGCTCCGATATTTTTCACCAAAGCCCTGAAGAGTTCCCTTTCTATAGTATTAGAATTAAAATTACAAAAAATGGGAAACGGAGCCAATATCTGGTTCATTTTTAGCTGATATTAATTTCGGGTATAGGAAAATAACGTACTTTTTTCTGTCGAAGTTTAATAGCTAGCTTCAGTCTATTAAGATGCATCCTCTCGCCGTGTTCGTATACTGGTCCAGTTGGATCATGGTTCAGCAAGATTTCCAGTTCGTTAGATGACCGAGTGTGATCAAGAAGGGCCGTGGCGAAATCCTGGCACTGTTTCCGTAACTCCAAGTACTCAATCTGAAACGCATGTACGCGAAATTAAAAGCAATTTAACTAAAAATAAGTAAGATGCCTTAAATTCGTGCTCGAGAAAGCTCAGCCTCCGAAGTTCCCACGATAATTCAAAGGCAGTTAAAATGGGGTCCTTCGATGAAAGGGCGATTAGACTTGGACTGGCCAAAGCACGATACGCATTAATGCGAGACCGGGAGTGCCGCAGGGAATCTTCCTGCCTGGACAGAACACACTCGTCGCAACCGCATCTATTCCAAAATATTTTTGTTTATAATAGAAGAAAAGGAGAAGTGGTAACGAATTACCTGACGTCATGAGGCATTGGCAAAATTGATCCTCGATCCAGCAAAATTTTTATAATCTCGTAGTTGTCTCTATGCGCAGCCAAGATCAACGGAGTTATGTCCGGGGTGAATGTCGATGTATCTTCCCGAACGACTTCCCAGTTCTTTAAAAAGATTTAAGGCATACAATTGTTGGACCTTTTCGCAAAACATTTGAATCCTACATGAATGCCTTCGTTTTGCAGATTAAGCTCTTCATGGTCGAGGAGGACTTCCACCGCCTCAACAAACTCCTCGGAAATGGCGTGGAGAAGAGCATCCTTGGTGTCGACGTTGTAGTTAATGAGCAACTCGACCATTTCCAAGTTCTCGTTGTCGATGGCCATCAGGAGGGCTGTTCGGCCCAGGGGGTCGACGCAATTTATGTTTATGTAATCCGTGTCTTGGGCCTTCTGCAGCATTCTGTTTAATTTAACAAATTGCCGATTTATTGTTGCATGACCTACAGAACGCCTACCTTCGGGTGCCCGCCATGTCCCCGCGCTCCACGGCGAGTAAAAATTTCTTCTCCTCGAGTGTAAGCTGCTGAATTTCCTGGTGGGGCCGGATTATGTTCTCCTCCTCCATCATTCCGTGGATGCTGTGCCTCTAGTTTGCATAAGTACAATTAGTCCGAATGCATTTCAAAGTGGACTGTTTATTTTTCATACCTTGACCTTTTTCGCGGGCAGCTTCTCGACGGGCACACTTATGTGGCCGTCGCCTTTTCTATCATTGTCATATCCGTCGGAAACATTTCGTATTTTGGACAATATCGGCGCAAGCATCGACTTCCGCCTGCCCGAATGGGCAAAGTGGAAATTTTTTCTTTCTGGAAAGTTAGAAGCACAAAAGATCTTTCGGTTAAAGGACAGACCCAATTACTGTCTAAATAAAAAGGACAATTTATTCTGCAATTTGCCTCAAGCAGAACTAAAAGAATACATGATGAACTTTAAGAAGGATAATTTAGGATAATTCAGCATTTCGGAAACAAGGGACATATAAAATTTAAAAGAACATAAGTATAAAATTAATTTAACTAAAGTACCCTCTCTTATTTTTGCTAAGGTAGTCTGCCGTTGTACATAAATAAAAAGAGCACGTGTCGCACTGAGAATGTCCCCTTCTTTAAAAGTCTGTTAAAAAATTGCTTGAACATGTGCGCGGCATAAGCAAGTGGGGTCCCACAAATCAAGATAAACTCGAGTCTCCGATTTCTCATTAGATAAATTTATTAGCTACTTAACTAACTAAGCAATAAAAATGATCCTTTAATTTAAGCAAATTGCGTCCATGAATCATGGCGAGTCCCCAGAGGCGCACAGATATAAAGTACGACAGATATAAAGTAGACAGGCTATTTGACTACATTTGACCGGAGCTGTGGAACTCAAAGAATGCTCGCGTCTTCGCCTAATTTTGTGGGTTTACGATTTAATTAGTAGCGCGGTTGCATAATCTGTACCTCGCGGTGCTTATTGCCGCGCTAATTACCGATAGTGGGGAATTTCTGGAGCAGGATAAAGAAACAAATCCCTGTAGACTACTTATAACATTCGAAGGTTAAGAACGACTTACAAAGAGATTATAATTTATTTTTTTATCTATTTTATCTTCTACGGCTTTTTGGTTAACAATGTCAAATTATGACGAATTTATCTGTTTTGATGACGAATTAAGTATTTCTTTCTCAAAACGTTGGCCGACATGACGATGGGATAAATCAGATTATTTTTTTAGAAACTGGTGGCATTTCTCAAAGATGATCCTTCGGGTCCAAAGTAAATTGTGAACAGTTGAAATTTTACCCTCTACCTCTAAAAACAAAATAAAGTCGGGACACATCCTGATGGAATATTTGGGTAACAAATCTAAAACGTTAACATATAAGACATAGATAATTTGTTTACACTGTCAAATTCTAAAGCCCTAGATTTTTCTGACCTAAAATAGCTTTGGTATCTGAATTATATGCAGTCATTTTTTTTCCAAAGCTTCAACAAAATAGGGAATTTAAGAGTCAAATTTTCTTTTTTCTATAAGCAGGTAATTATAGAAATATAAAATTGAGCAAGGTAACGCAAGCAATAAAATTCTCCTTGATTTGCATAACAGTCGTTACCCTATGGCCTATTACAAAAGAGTTCAAAGCCTTTAGCCCCAATTAAGTAGACAATTCTCCATTTGAAATTCGTGGCGGATATTTGCACGGGCTGAAATATTTTATGAAGGAACCTTTCTATTTTTACCCAATCGGCTACCTCCCAGTCCGAAGGAAAGGCGGTCACCGACATTCTCAAAAAATCTGAAAACTGTGTCAAAATCAGTGAAGGGGGTGTTCGAATCTGTTCTTAGCATGTTTCCAGGTCAATCGATACATCCGTGACTCAAGAGCCATTATTTCTGCAAGAGTTCAACGTACCCCAGGCATACACACGAAGCAGCGCGCTGCACATCCTTGCCACAAGGAGTGCATTTTCGGGAGGGTTTAAGTTACAAGTTACAATCAAACAAAGTGCTTTTGCAGAAAATCAAAAGGTAGCACAACGAAGGGTCGACCCGCATTAGAAAATTGAGAGGACACTTACCGCCGTCGTCCAAAGCCTTTTCTTCGCTCCATTTGTTCAACTGCAAAAGAAAAACAAGTGTACATATGTGTCAGGAGTAAGTCGGTTTCGTTATTAATTATTGGATAACAGATAATTTAAGCTTAAGTATTTCTGCCTCGATGGATTCGATCTGTACTTGCTCTTCTCTGCTCGATTTCTTTTAGGAATGTCAATTTCATTTCATCTGCAAACAGTATCAATTTCAACTTGAACCAGGCGATTGTCCGCTGGCGAAAATTGGCACATTTTTACAAATTATCTACACTATACCTTGAAAATTAATTTTTAGCGTTAAACGAATTCGCACTATCGCCGCGCACTTCCTTATAAATTCAAATGAGTAAAATTAGCGTAAAAAGCGTAAAAGCGGCCGGAATCACGCAACAACTGCAGGAGCCTCGAGAACGGCCTTTACCGAAGTAACCCAGAGACTGGACTGCCTTAAAGGTACGTACTTCGATCAGCCCCCTGGCACCTACTGCTGAACTTGAATGAAAAATTTCCGCCTTTCGAGCGTCGGTCTCATGCGCAAGTTTGCGATACGTTACTAAGGCACTCCACTAGAAGGACTTCGGAAGCTTTTATGAAATTATTTTACCCTAATGACTATTGGAAACGGACGATAGTAACAATATTTTAAATTTTGCTCTTCCCATCCCAAGCAAAACGGATAATGTAGTAATATCAAATTACTCATAAGGTCGTCCTTTGTTCGTGGACAATTCTCCTGCTTCAAGTATTTTCTTGCCCATACTTTGAAATTTTCTGATGAATAGCGTATAAATTTAAAACATTATTGATCATAGCGCTCTAATTTTTCAATTCTTCCTTTACGTTGTTGTTGCATGTGTAGAGTAAGTTGATTCTTCGGATTCGGGGTTGGGAAGCAAAATAAAATAGGATACTTTGTCAAACAAATATAAAATTTATTGACATAAAAGATGAAATTACAAAATGTTTCAGTATCCTATTCTTGACCTAGTTGATTTTGTAAAATTATATTGTTTATCTCTATCAAATTTATCGTGCGAACGCTCCCGTGTCTCCCGTGAATGAGGTGATTTCTCCTATTATCAAAATAGATGTTAGTAAACTCAATTTTTACTACAAAAATTGTTTTGTTCTTTTACCCTTAGGTGATACTTTTCCCGTGGAACAGTTTCCTCTTCCCCGTTTTGGTTGGCTTCTCTTCTTCTTTTATGTTCGGTCTGAAGAGCCTCCTCTATGCGTTCCTAAAGATGAAGTTGTGTTGTGCAAAATGAATTTAAATATTTCAAAAGTTTATTACCCTTTTTCGGCCCAACTTTCTCTCTTTACGAGCATCTTTTTCTTCCTCCGATAGTTTCTCTTTTCTCTCCTTGTTTTTCGAAGTTCTTTCCTTACGCACTTCACCATTGTCATCTTGTTTCTGAAAAAAATAAATTAGCTCCGTACATAGAAAACTACTTATCATTCTTGCAGTGTGGGGAACGTTTTGTTTTAATGAAACATGGTTTCAAATTTCAATTTTTAATAATATTCACACAGCACTGAAGAAATTCCGACATTAAAAAATTGCCTAATAAAATGCTGGTTTTGAGATTTGTTTCTGACTTTAAAATTACTTAAAGCTCCTTTTCTCAATTAAAAACATTATTACACGTATCGAGCCTAAAATATTTTAGTTTTACTAATGCTTTTTGAATTTTAAACACGTGCCCAATGAAATAAAATTTTTACTTAGCCCGCCTTATTTGATTGGCTATAGATCCAGCGATTTTTCCACTTTTAAACATTACATCTTTCGGTTTAAAAAAAAAAAATTAATTACCTTACCTCGCACATATCCTTTTTTATGTACATCAAATCTTTTAAATGAATTACTTACCTTTTCAGAGTATTGGGCTGCACTTTATTTCCATGTTACTCTGAACGTAATCGGAGTTCTTCCTGTAGTTTTGAGGATAGGCAAACATTTCCAAGACAGAATTCTTTCAAGGCATTCCTTGCTACTATGAAAGCCACCTTTGCTGACATCATTTTCACTTTTTACACTAAAATCTTGTTTGCAGACTCAACGGACAAACTTTCTCTATACGAACACACATTTGAAGTCCCTTTTCGATTCGAAGTTTGGAAAGAACTTCGTGCAGCCCAATGCT
Organism: Machimus atricapillus; assembly: GCA_933228815.1. Classification (NCBI taxonomy): domain Eukaryota; kingdom Metazoa; phylum Arthropoda; class Insecta; order Diptera; family Asilidae; genus Machimus; species Machimus atricapillus. The sequence goes on along the minus strand of OW121784.1, from coordinate 82,740,436 downwards.
CCTCACTTTAGGTCTTTTCATTTTATTTATTGCAAACTACCAGGTCGACTTTACACCAAAATACTAACCTTTGAACTACTAGACTCCAACTTTCGCCTTTTGACTTCAACTAAAATAAAAAATTATATTATTTTTGGTGCTAAATTCAGAATATCTTTAAAATGCCTTTTTCATAATCGATCACTTCTTGACTACGCCGGTGTAAGGATCCATTGCTGGAATTTGAAACCGAGCTGAGGTCCCTGTCTCTGTCATGGTCTTTCTCGTACTCGTAGTATTCCCCGATAAAGTGTTTGTCGATTTGTTGAGGTATTTCAGTTGCGGTTGGCGATTCAAGTCGGTGCTCTTTCTTCTTCTCCTTTTTACGTTCTTCATCCCGTTCTCGTTTCCGGTCTTCACTACGCTCTTCCTTCTTAGCTTCCTTCAATTTATCCTTTTCATGCGTGTCATCTTTTATTTCAATTTTCATCTCCTTATCAACGTTTACAATAACTTTCGCGGTCTTTCTTTCCAATTTTTCTTTTTCTCTTTTTTCTAAAACGCGAAAACAATGCAAAAAATTATATATTACTAAAATTAAACTACCTTTCAAATCTCCATTAGAAACAGATTTGAGGTCAGCTGCATCACGTGTTGGCTTCTCAGACACTTGGTGGAAGTCGCTTTCTTTTATCATTTGCGCTGATTTTGTCTTCAGTTGCCCGATGTAGCTCGATGCCAGAACAAACAAATCGGGACGATTGTTCTTCTCCTCTTCCCTAACCTACAGCATAAAAATATATATATAAGCGCAACTTACAAAGGTGTATCAATCATTCACAAGTACCTTTTCCACTTTCCTTTCAATAATTTGGGACAGCTTCGTTAATACAGGAAAGTGGGGCAGTATGCGCATTAAAATAATCAAAGCATTGCGTATTTGCATGTAGTCCTTGGAATCTAGGCAAAATACAATCGCTTTTGTGATTTTATAGTGCCACTTATGACACACATGACGATAATTCTCATATCCAACGTGATCATTTGCTTCTGAAAACTATTAACGATGGTCAGAACGAAAAGTTGTCAAGAATTGATTTGCTCACTTGATTGCTAACGCGAAACTTGGTGACGAATCCGGGATAATTGGCGCACTCACGATTAAAAGTAGCTTGATCAGCATGCCATCGCATTACTGTTTCTAACATTGCACACAGGAACCTCCCGTAACGTGTAGCCTCATTCTCAGTGCAAGAAGTCACTGAATAAGTGATATCACAAAATATCTAAAGAAATTCATTAAAACTAGGTAGGGCGATTTCACGACATTATACTAACCCTGTCGTAGCATAGTAAAGTTGAGAAGTTTGCAGCTTTTAGATTGTGTATGGTATGAACAAATTTCGCACAGTAAATAGCATCGAGTGCCGTAAAAGTACATCTAGAAAAATGGAGAATGAAGCACCCCTTTTACAAAATTAAAAGCTTACCTTGGAAATAGGCACAGTTGAAGAAACTGCGTAATTGTCTCATTTTTAGCAGACTTCGCCGATCTAGAAAGGAACCATGTATCCTTTTCCTGGCTAAGCCTCTGGAAAATTTTGTCGACGTGCTCTTGCTGTTTCTTCTTTTCGTCCTGAAGCTTATCCATCAAGGCTATATACCTCTCTTGCTCTTTTTTGCCCTTTGAGACGTTCTAGGCAAAATAATTATTTATTAGTTCTTCCCTAATTTCAAATTTATAAGCAAATTTACCATTTCTTTATTGTCCAAAACGGATAGAGAAAGTTGTTTTATTTTAGTAATTTCCTTTTGGTAGCTCTCCGCAGGCACTTGCAAATCGTACATGCTCAAGGACCAAAAGGTTACTAAAAATTGCGGACTGATGTCCTCCCAGACTTTTGCCCCGTGCAAAGGACGAACGGACTCTACAATGGGATCCATTATAGATGCCGTAGCCTCCAGATACTTCTGCATTTTTTGGCTAGTGGTTAACTTCTTAGAATTTGGATCTGATTTCCTCAGCTGGTCATATTTTTGCTGAAATATTTTTTTAATTGGCTACGACCGGCGTTTTAAAAGGCAATGAGTGCTTACATTAATCTGATGAATGAACATTGGTCGAGCCAGAAAGAAAGCGACATCTGAATGAATGTGGTACTCCTGCAGCATGGAATGAATAGAAGGTAACCTTTCCACGTATTCGTCAACGGAGTAGGTGGAACCGAGGAAAGTCCCAAATTGTACTAAAGTGTCCTGGCATTGGTCATACAATTTCCCTACAAGCTTCAAGTGATTATGTGCGGTCTCCTTATATATAACAGAATGCTTTTGTTGGGCCATCAAAAGGCAAAGTGTTACAGCTAAATCATTACTAGCTAACGCGTCCTTCAGTCTTTGAGAAGATTTCTTCGTGTTTCGAACTTGGCTAAAGTAGCCCGCCTGTAAATACCCTTGTTGCAACTTCTTATTTTTGGTTACTTCAGCCCAAATACTTCTCCCCGTAGCAGCTCTCCTCCCGACATAGCGCTTAGTTGCTCGTTTGTCATTTCCTCCGCAGCTTCTATTCCAGTCATTTTTTGAACAACTTCTTTCAGTATTAATAAGTCCAGGCTGAAAAAATTATTGTACATGAAGAAAAAGCAAAGGCTGGGTACTTTACTTTCTTACCTTCTCTGGGATTTTAGTTGGTTAGCTACATATTGCAGTAAGCCGCTTAATTCAATATTGTACTTCTTATATATGGCACCACAAAAACTCGCAAGGCTCTGTAGCCACATGGACAGGGAGGTGCCATCGTGTTTAAACCGGTCCCTGTCTGCTGAGGCCAAAGATTCAATTAGGCAATATCCCAAGACATCATACGAGAGTGAAGTTAGGAATTTCAAAGAGTCTACTACAGGCCCTATCAGGTTGTCATAAATCTGTATTTGGAGAAGAATCTAAAACAAAGCATACATTACAGTTTGCCCCGAATCACCATTATATCATGCAATTACATAATCGAACAGAAATCCAGGAGAACAATGACTAAGTTTCCCTATCAATCTTCCTACAGGTTTTACATTCTCCTTGCTGACCCGTTTCATTAGTGATTTAATGTTTTTCTGAACATTGCCCCGACGTCTGATTAACATAGGTTGCATTAAGTACGTTTCATTCTTCCATCTTGCGTATAAGCTGTATCTGTTTGAGGAATTAATATCTAATAAGCTTTTGTTGATAAAAGTTTTACCTTAGATGGTATGGATAAAATTTAACAACTGTCCAAATCTCCTCCGCAATGCTGCAGTTACAGTCCAAATAAGAAAGTGCTGGTAAAATTGCGGCATCAAGAAGGGTCAATATTTCAAAGTATGTCGCTTCGTCTTCACAACCCCTCGGAGGAGCGCAGTAGTTATCCAAAGCCATTTCAGACAAAATCGTTCTCATGATTCTTATCAATTTGTGAATTAAGACGGGATCATAATGTAATGAGGGTCCTAAAGTTATTACCATTGGAAATGCATAAGTGCTTAGCTCAGAAAAATCATTCGCCTAGGAATCCAGAAAATGTTACTTATATAGTGTTTTGAGGTATTTTCCACATGTATTACTTGAAGCTCCTGTGCAATCTTTAGGTTCTCATTTATCTTGCTATTTCTCGGGGATGGAAAAATGAAACATTTTTTTCTGTACACGTATTCGATAGCGAGATGGATTAGATTTGCCAAAGCCTTGGCAATGGGCTCGTGGACAATAACGCTCTGGTCAGGAAGTTTCTTCATCAATCTTTGAGCATTGGTCCAATCACCCACCTTGAGTAAGGCTTCACAAAGACCGAACTTTTGGTTCATGCTGAACTTATCCTTCGATAAAGTTTAATTTAGCATAAAAGCCGCATGCTTTGCTTAAAACTTGGTCAACTTACCTCAATTTCATCTTTCTCTGACTCTGGTTCAGGATCCTTATCCTTGTTAGTTAAAATTATATTTAGCTTACGAACGAATTCCTTTGCCTCACCAATGTCCTTTTCCCACTGAGTGTTTATTATCTTGTCCGAGGGACTCAACTATTGAGAAATTAAATAATTTGCGAAAGCAGAAAACGTGACATACAAACCCATGCAAATATTTCATTCAGGCCAATTACTGAAAATTTTAAAAGCAATGCGGTGACCTGGAACAAGGACTCCGGCGTGACACTGTCACTGAAGTAGCGAAACTTGTAACCTAGCACCTCGCAGATTATATTTCCACTCGGCATATAAGATCGAAGTAGCGGAATGAAAACGGGGTGACGTTCAGGTCTCGTTTCAAATGATTCCAGAATAATATCTAGAACGCGGTTTGGGTCTAAATTGAAACAACCTAAGGGAAGAAAAATTTTAGAGTTTTGATAAATTTTCTTTGCAGCAAACTGGACTAATTTAGTAATAGAGAATAGAAGGATTTGCTTAACTCAGTCGCATGGAAATTATAGCCATTCAAAAATAGCAAATCTGTTTCAGTTCTTTCTTCTATAGTTAAAAGTATAGCTCGATGATTCATTTCAAGTTTAAATCATAACTTACCTAATATTGCTCACAGTAAAAGTATATTATAATAATTTAATAGCCTTTTGTTTTTGTTGCGTATACGAGTAATCACGTAGAGTTACTTACCTATTAAAGACTTTATTATATCCATGATTTTGACGGCGTTTGGCTGTTGACTAAATTCCTGGTTCAATTCCGTAATTAATTTCGCATAGCCCTCGCTCTCCTCTCGAAATAAATTAAATCGGCGCTGTTTGTAACTGGGGAAAAAAAGTTAGAACTTAAAATCTCCATTAAATATAGATGAACACCTACTATAACTTGGTCTTGACCTTAATAAACTTGGTGTAGAAGATTTTATTTTTGACTGTCCCAACATCCTGCAGGGTATCTATCTCTAGTCTTTCCTTAAGTAGCTTATCGGGAATAAACTTATCCATGTCTTTGACCGTCTGGCAAAAAACAATTCTTTCATCCTGCGACCCGTCATTTAGGAGGGAGGTTTCAGCGTCAATTATGTTTACGACGTCCAAAATAATTGACGAAAGATCCCAGTGCAAATTCTGAAAAAGTGAATCGATGGATAATTCGATTATTTTCATGGTAAAACCACAACTTTGTAAAATATTAAGCTTAAAACTATGAAACTGGGAAGATGCTCACCACAAGTTCGCTTAATGTCGCTAGCACAGACTCTTTCCTCAGCCGACTTCGAATGCCCTGCCAAAGCAATTCGTAAATTGCTCTTGTTGCGGTCGATATGAATTGCCCCGTTTTGGAAAGGATCGAATTATCCTGATCCTTGAATGCATGTTTAAACTGTTTGACGCTGCAATAGACAACGAAAGTGTAAACACTGAAATATCGCCTCCCCGAGGAGAAAACTCAGCGCCCAACTTACAATTCAGTTCTTCCTTGCTTCTCCCAATGTTTCCACATATCCGTACTAAAATTTAGAGCCATTTCAGCTTTAATATTTGGCGAATTAATACTTTCATCAAACGCACTTTCAATACCAAACACCAATGGCTGCCATGCCACTTTATTTGATAGATAAATTAAACGAGCCGAGCCGAGCCGAGTCAGTCGGGCGCCCAGCTGAAGGCTTAGAACACTTTACTAAAAGCAAAACCGGAGACACAAACCACTTCATATAAACGTAGCTAAGAGCGCATGTTTTAGGTTAAAAGATGTTAGTGGCTTCCGTTTTTTCCTTAATTTCAGACTCTGATCCCTTTTCCAAAAAGTGCTTAATGAAGATTTCAAAATGCTGAAAAAGGCAAGCAACAACTTTTATTTTTTTAGGGTTCTCAAATTATTCAATTTGAACAGTTTTAATAAAGCATATCGTGGTTTTAAATGGTAAAGTCAAATAAAATGCTTCTACGCAATTCTTAATCTATTTTTTAAAATATGTATGTATTCCTAAACTTGGCCAACACTGTTTAAAATCATGTCAATAATTAAATGTGCTTAAGTATTGCAATTTTCTTTTGAATGAAATTTCCGAAACACAAAAACGGGAAAATGTTTCAGTTATATCTTAAACGGGATGGATAAAATCCTACATACTATCTTTTAAGCTCTGAAGCGAGTGAAGAATTGTCTTTGTAATGAACTTGCAGTACTTTGCTTTTATTTATAAGGTGTAATGAAAGTTCAGCAAAAAAATTATTAACACTTCCAGCACCAAATCGATTCTACTGTTTTAAGTTAGAAATTACTTCGTTCTGCTGTGTATGTACATATTTATTATATGAGAATGTGGCTGTCCTAACAGCAGCGTACGTATTTTAAAACCAATGTTTATTTCAGAGGAAACAAGCAATTTCATTTAAGCTATTAATTTTTCCCTTACATGTACTTGCTTATCTTGTTTGAATTTTATCTTTTAGTTCATCGGATATCTGTGTCTTTCTTCTTTTTATCTACCTGCACATTTGTAGAAAAATTTCAAAAGGGTAAGATATCTTGCTAATGAATTTGCAACGTCAATTTTATTGGCATCTACTTAAATCAACTCAATTAATAGCTTCCCATTAGCAATTTTTAAATATTTGTACCCCAAGGACTATATAAGGTAAATCCTAACTCACTGGATTGATATAGGTATAGTTCTAGTTTATAAAAGCGGTCGTCGCTATTTACGTAAAGTAATTATAACTATTGCCCCGAAATGCAAAATATATTTTTGCTAGTTTAACCTTGATTAAGACCATAAATTAAAGTCGGACAATTGCAATAAATACCGCAGCCACACACTTCACCTGGAAACAATGTCAAGTGAAGGATGCTCTATAATCAATCTAGAACACAGCAGCGAATCTGTCCAAGTAAAGTCGAACAGAATGATCGCAATTGGGATAAGACACCTCCACTTAGCAATTGCATTATTTACGTAACACTTGCAGTGCGAAAATGAAAATACTTTGAATTTTCGCCAAAATCAGATTATATACAGAATACGGAATTCAGTTTCCCAGGGCTGATGCGCTGAATTTAGTTATTTCGCTTGCTCAAAGCAAGGGGCAAAGGATTTTCTAGTTATCTCAATCGCTATAAAATTTCAGATTTGAGTACAGATAGGTCTTAAAATGAAATTAGCCTATCACAATTTTTTGAAGAAGACGTGTAGCAACATGATTGAAATTTTATGAGCGAGTACTAAGCCGGTCTTAAAAAGTTATTTTTTATAAATCCACATTATTTTGCGCTAATTCTGAATTTCTTCGTTGAAGCTAAACTAAAGACAGTTAATAAGTAGCTTTGAGTCTTGCTTTAAATACATATACTTTTTACCCACTACACCCATTAAATTTAAAAATTTTAGTACTATAGCTACTTTTGATTTGCCCGGCAATATCGTTTTAAATTGTATCATGACTGCAATCATTAATAATCCCAATCTGTATTGTAGAAAAAAAAGACAAAAGAAATTATGACAATGAGAAGTTCAACGTTTTACTATACATATCAGTTATTATTCATTAAGCTCAATTATTACAAGGTAAAACATTTTTTTTCTTCTCTTGAGAACTATTCTTAGAAATATGTTTGTAATTACAATATAATAAAAATCTATTTTTCAACCTTTTGTTTCGTATTTTTTGTTAAGTGACAAGAAAGTAGAGAAATTATTTAATGCAAGCCTCTAAGGCTAAGCCAATGAAGGTATTGCTCTACCAAGTACTTGAGGCGAGTAAATTCTTATTGGTATCTATAAAGAAAATCATTAATCTCCTCTCTGCATATCTTTGCGTTGCTTTCATCGAATGTCAACGGGCTGTGTAAGAATCACTAAGAGGAGTCTCTTTATTAAACCACTTAATTGATAATTTGCAACTGCGGCTGCATCGTAATTTAATTATGCTAGCGCAAAATGGAAGAAAAGAACTTGAGACACCTCTTGTAAAAAAGCATAGGTTGCGTGAACTGCAAAATCGCTTACACTGCTCCCTATGCTGCGAGTTAATATTGGCTGAATATCAACGTTTATTTCGCATTTCGTCACCAAATGTGCCAACTGGCCCACCTCATTGCGACGACATCAAGAATCGAAGGAAAATTGAGGCTTTTATTTCCTAGGTTGATGAAAAGCGGAACTTAAACAAGAGTAATTCAACCAAAGCAACCACTTGGCATGATGTGCTCAGCTAATCAAAGAGGCTTATACTAAAAATATCATCAACGAGTCGGCACAAACGGTGGAAATTTAATTTTCGGTATTTAGTACGTACTAAAGGAAATGTGCGAGTGCGCATAGTGTCCCACCTCTCGCCGTTCCGAAAATCCGGGGGCTTTTTCAATCTAACTAAACTTGTGCCTTAACTCTAAAGCGGTCGTCCGGAGGTAGAGCTCATTTTCATTTGGACGGCGTTAGACGTAATCCGTGCAAGACTCTCTGGTTAAAAAGATCGAATAAAGTGAAATGTGAAAATAGTTTTGTGGATAAGAAATTACAGCTGAGGTTTAATCGGTTCTCGAATAAATAAGCAAACCTTCCTACTACTCCACCTCTCCAGAAATGGCCTACTCCTGGGAAAACCGCGTCGAGTTCGTCATACGACACATGTATGGTACGTTGGACATATTCTAATAACTTATTTAATTTTAATGGACTTTAATAAGCGACGTATCGACGGCAATTGCTGTGAATATCATTTATTTATTTCCAAAAAGTGCCTTCACAACGTGCGGTAACGCAAACATTAAAACCGAAACGAGGCGTTTTTAAATGTAGGAAGCAACAAGTGTTTTCGAATTCCATGGGTTATCGTGAGGCGGATTTAAATCTGATTATATTTAAAGTTTCTGTTCCACAACCAATTCATAATTTGCTTTGTTTTCTAAAAATAAATCGAAGCCGCGAGCAAGTAATGGATTTTATTTGAGATCTATTCCTTGGGGTGCATCATTCTTAGGGCAATTTATTATTTGTTTTCTCAAATATTTCCTCTATTTAACTCAGGACTTGGCTCTTGTAGAGAAAGTTTTATGCCACGAGCACAGAAACTAAATAATTTTCATAGGAATTTAATTTTACGTCCGCCGTCGCTCGTTACCTTTTGTAAACCATCTACCATCCCTCATGCAGCCAGCACGACGGGTACTGATATGCCCTGCAAGAAAAAATGTAAATCCCAATTTATGTATTGTATGCAAATCTTCAAAGAAGCATACTTTTCAGAGCTACCTTTTGTAGCGTTAAACGTTACTGGGGCACTGTGGGAATATTTATTTTTACGCTACCTTTACACAGTTACAGCAAAAGAAACAGAAGATCCTTTGTTAAGTTTACAAAGGATATTTATGCAGTAATAACAATGGAATTTTTAACATTTTAAAGGCAAATGGACCGAAATCATGAAGCGTATCCAGCGGGTTTATTTTATACATACATATATCTCCTCAAATTATTTGTTCACATTGTATATCCAACTAAAGATGTTGGCTTATTCTAATTTTAGAAATAATTATCAATACATGGATAAATTCAATATGTTTCGATGGTATTGTTATTATTGTCATTGCAAGTATTTAAGTATCAAGGAAATTTTGCTAAAACCTCTTTCGATGCCTTTGTGCCATTTAGGTTTATTATTATATTGCTTTGGGTAAACCTATAGTTTCATTTAACAATTTTTGTTTTCTTTTCAAAAAACAAACTTATCTTTACTTTGAAGAACTAAAAAACCAGTCTTTTGGTATATATGATTCCATTCTCATTGGATTTATTTACATACATATGTATACATGTATGTAGGTATGCAAAATTTCAGCTCAAGCAAATATCGCGAAGTGGTCCAAAATTACCTTATAATACCTAATTTACGACAAACGAACAGATGAAATTGAATAAAAGCTTATAATTATTGCAAAATTCCCCTTCATTCTTAAAATTGCAAGGAGAAGCTTAAAACAAAACATATTCTTCATTGAAATAAACTTTCGATATAAAGAAAGAAGAAAACAGAAATCAATGACGTTTTTTACCCTGAAAAATCAAACAATACTTTGGTAAATTTTTAAGAAATAATTAGGTCCAAAAATAAAGTGAAACCGCCGAAAGTTAATGGAAATCGCTCGTATTAAGAATTTTATGACTTATTGAAAAAGCGTCATAATTCGATTGGCTGGCATCCAGAGGCAATCCGGTTTACAACTTTTATTCAATATTAGTTGCTATGTGATGCAAAAATAACACCCTGTTGCATTGTTCAATTTGTAGTTGCGCATTTGGAGGAAATGCAACTTCGAATTTTCTTTTCTTTGCGTAGAAATTCGTATAATATGTTGCAACTGCCTACATATCTTTTCTATTAAAACAAAAATGCTTTATTCGCATCACTGAAATGGCAGTTTTCCAACAATTTTCGCAAATCTTTGTCAGTTTATTTCCTTAATGTTATATGATATCTTTAGTGCGTAGTGCCTCTCGTCGTTTCATTTGTTACACTTAATATGTTCTTACAACTTACAAAACGGATATAATCTGAATTATTCTTCATACCAAGGCCAGTTAATGCACACTCTCATTTTGTAAATGTTGTGTTATTATTGTTATTTCTGCAAAGGATTTTCAACTTATTTAATCTACAAAATAAAGATCGCATAAATTCCCTTAGCGGATCAGAGCATTAAATCGGATCAGAGCATTAAATCTCTTAATTTAAAACTTATTTTGTGTATGAAGCCGATGTTCGTTGGAAACTTATTACCCACAAAACAATTCATAAGAATATGTGCATCAAAATAAGGAAGACCACCATGACGAAAGCGGATATTACAAATTGAAATAGCTGCTAATTAACGTAAATATTAATATTAAAATAGTTTGGCGCAATTAATACTTCTCACTTTGAGTTTCACGCAGACAATTCGCTCCAATTAATTTCGCATAATGGGCATTTTCTCAACTACAACAATGCATTCCACCAACTCATTTCAAACTGGGGCAGAACGAGCGGCACAAATATCCGTCATCGGTTTATTCTTAACTATGTAGCAAACAATGTGTTCACGCGGCCACAGAAGCGGACCTGAGACCGCGAAGAAATGCGCGGAGGACGGACCGAAGCATCCAATTCATTAAAATGCCATAAAAACATTCATTTGCGTCGTACACAAAAAGGGCACGCTTGTAAGAATTCATTTGTTATTTATTAGACATTTAATTTTAAATTAACTTGCTGGTAATGATGTTTGAATTATTTTGAATTGAGCGCTGTACCAATTTTCCCCTTTTTCTACGACATCTCACCGTCGTCTATTGCCCTTCGTCATCACACCCAAGGTGAAATATATTTCTGTTTGAAAGATCATTTTTTTACCTCAAACGTGTTAAAAATAAATCCTCTTTTTATCCTGAACGTCGATGACATTCCCAATTTCCAAAAACACGGCCCGATAAAATATTTTTAAATTTTATTGCCGAGGAAATATATAATTCAAACATATGAGCAACTTCCGCACTAATTTTTAAGTTTTACGTATTCTTGTCGTTGAAAGGTTTCTGTAGAACTTCGGATATTAATCAGAATACGTTTTTATTCATTAATTAATTATGTGGGCATGATATCACAAGAATTATGCATAATTCAGTGCTTAGCTCTTGCTCGATTCATGATTTATGCACTCGAAAACCCAGCATTCCGAAATTTTATGTTCAAGGAACATGAAAATGAAACGATGCTTATTTAAGGTTGAATTATTTTAAAAAGAAGAATAAATTATCTTAGGCTATACTAATTGCCTGGAAGAACTACACAACTCTTACAAGATATCAGGAATTATGTTCTGTTATTTGATGATTCGTGTTATTTAGACCTACATACATTACGTACCTATTTACATACATAAAAGATAAGTTTGACGGGTCAAGACAAGAATAACCTTGGATGTCGCAAGATTTCTTTAATTTGGTGTGGCTGTTAACAAAACCCAAAACAGACTTCAGGAGCCTAATGTAATAAAAATCAAATTCTCTGGAGATTTTTAATGAAGGCCAAGGAGGATTTAGGCCGGCCTGCTAATGAATGTATTCAAGCGGTTCTCGAGGATTATGTCTAGGTCTCTAGTTATGTTAAGCCTAGTTAATTAGCTTTCATCGAGTGGGTAATTAAAATATGTATATTGAACAATTTTACGTTTTCGGCGTCGCCCTTGACGGCTATCCTTGTACGTTGAGACTCATAAACAGGTTGATTTCCGGATCACAAATTATAAATGAAGAGAAAAGTCACGAAGGCATTTTATCGCTTTGTAAATTAATAATTAATGTGATGTGTATAATAAAAAATTAATATTAATCAGGTTATACATATTTATTTTATAAATGAATATCTTCCAGACATTGATAACAATGGCTTCTTAGACCAAAAGGACTTTGACTGCATGGCTGTTCGGGCTTGTGTCGTCGAAGGGAAAGGCGACTGCAACCCGTCGAGGTTGGCTCAATATCAGCATATCATGAGGAGCCTGTGGGAGGAGATCTCCGAGCTGGCGGACTTCGATAAGGTCTTCATTTGACTTAACTGTGTGTGTGTTATTCTCCCCGGTTGAAAATTAATACACGAACGTGTTTTTCTTATCAAGGCATGAAGTTGTTCACCTGTGTGTACCATTATTTACCTACTTTTATGTGTATGTATTTTCATTTCCACCTTAGTGTTCGAAACAAACCTATTCTTCAGAAGTTTTCATCTGATATCCGAGCATTTGTGTCTTTATCTTTCAGGATGGCAGGATAACAACCCAAGAATTTAAGGAGGCTGTCCAACGCACCTGCATGGGCAAAAAATATGAAGAATTTCCGCAGGTACATTAATTAACAAATATGTATACCAATATTACATAAGTCTGTTAAATGCTTGTGACCTATGTTTTCGCTATAAAGTATATGTAATTTTCACATTAATACATCATACTCTTTAATACTTCATTTTATTAAGGCTATGAAAGCCTTCATAGAGGCCAACTTCAAGATGATGGACCTAAATGGTGATGGCGTGATCAGCAGCGACGAATTTCGTTACAACTGCATCAGTCGTATTGCAACAGATGACATCAGTATTGTTGATACGGCGTTTAATAATCTACTAAGCGTATGTTCAAGTTGCTAAATTAATGCAGAACAAAAACTCAATTCTTAATTTAATAGGATGATGATCGGAAACGAGGTGGAATCACTCTTTCACGGTACCAGGAGCTTTACAGCCACTATTTGGGTAATCCTGAAGTAAATCAACCAGGAGTTTATCTGTTTGGACCTCTTACTGCATAATAAAATTTAAGGAGACGAATAACGATTTTCATAACGAATTTTTGTCGCACTTTTTAAGATATCGCAGATATTTATTTAATAATTATAAACATTTAAACATGTGTGAACATGAAAACAAGTATTTACGAATGAATGTACACAAAATATAAATTTCCACTTTCCAATGGAAAATACTACAAAATTAAATGTTCCTTAATATTATATAATAAAGAATAAAATATGCAATTAAATTGCTCATGAATTTTAAATGTTTGCTTTTACTCCTACTTAATGATTTTTGGCGTTTTAAAGCGGTCTCCCAACATCGCTGAATTTAGATACCTCAAACTGCACCACTTAAGAACTTAGAAATGTTAAAAGTTCATCTTTCACATTTGGAAAAAGCAAGAGTTTAATTAATTTAAGAGGATATTCACTGTGATGTATCCGTACATATATTTACTAGCTGAGTAACCCGGTTTCACCCGTTGTATCAAAAATACTACGTTAAATACTTGTAAAATGTTGGTACTTTAGCCAGATTAGAAGTATTACGAAAATCTGAGGATGTGGTATAAAACCGTCCAAAACTCATATTGCTACCACCGTCTACATATTATATCAGAATTGCTCATAATCTGTTCTGTATTTATACTTTTCCATTGTTAAGTGCTAAATAAATAAATAAGCGTATATACATAATATATACATACATATGTATATATATTTTTGCTGCAAACCTTATGTTGATTGCTTAATCGTTATAGAAATTATCTCTGCCCCATTTCGTTACACATGTAAATATTCATTATTAAATTATTGGATATTAAATAAACCATTCTAATTTATTTTTTCATGATACTACTTTGACAATTTTAGTAGCCATATTGAGTTTAGATACTATCTTGATTTCTAAATTTCGCAATCAGCATCTTCGAAAGCTTGAAATACCAATAATTTAATTTTATGTCCATAAAAATAGTCTATATGTTTGGACAAAAAGTGAAAATATCAAGCCCCAACCATTTAGGCAATACGATAAAAATAGACATCGCTATAAAAAATTTTATACATCTTACCTCGTCCCTTCGAAGCAGTAGTCGTCAAATTGGCCAACGCTTGAGACAGGAAATTGAGTGGGTCTACGCCCCGCGGTATCAGACTCAGACAACACGGAATAGTAAAGATTAGATAGGGTCCACGGTTTTGCGCACCATAATGCACCATATCCAAACAATGCCTGATGACATATAAAATCACCCACGATTGCAAAAAATGCCTATTGGAATCTCATGCAAAGTTCGTGCGGCATGACGTCACAAGCTGTCATATCAATTCTCTACTATACCGTGTTGTGCCGCGGAGTGGGTCCATCTTTATATACATCAGTGGTTCATCGAAATAAAAGATTTTGGGAAAACATTAAAAGAAAACTACTCTTTGCACCGAAAAAAAGTTGTATGGGGTAAGATTTGTTTTGAATTCTTACTGCAGAATCCTTGCGCTCACCATTTTGTTTGTTCCGATTCCATTTCAGTCCCCCGTTCAGTCCAGTTCGATTTGTGCAGTTTACGCAAGGGGGGCGAGACGGACGGTTCAGCGAGAAGGTCTTTCTTCAATCTGGTGGAATCGCGTTTTCTTTTCTGTGCAAATGGTGGAGTGGTAGTTTTATAAAATTGAAGAGAATCGCAGTTCCAACAATGTTAACAGAATAAACGCAAATTACTTATGTGCATGAAGTAAATTCGAAAGGAATTTCCATTTTTGCTGGACTAGTGTCAAGATGTCGATACGTTCAAGGTTACGCCTGGCAGTTTTCCTGAATTTTGCTGTGATATGGTCTTTAATTGGATATAGTTATCAGGTAAATTCAGAATTATTTATACAGTCGAGAGATACACGAGACGTCCAGTGGCCGAAATCGCGGCGGAAAACCACACCTAGCACATTCCCAAGTGCGGGCTCAGATATCTCGACTTGAGTTTGGGCTCTTTTTTATCGCGTGATTCATTTGAAATAGTGGTGACTGCGCAGAGTGACGTATTGTTTATACATTTCTAATATGCAACAACATAGAGAAACAATCTCGGGTTTCGGTTTCTGTGCTTTGGATTCCAAAACGGATGTGCTTATGTTAATGCGAAAAAGAATGAAGATTGTAAATCGCCGCAATTGAGACGGACCTCTTATAAAAAATTCATTGTTCGTGTGAGCCACTGATCCAGTTAATAATCAATTGAAGTAAATTTACTCAATTTACATAAGAGGGTCGTTGGTCAAACCAATCTTGAGAAAGTCGAGCTGCTGTGCATATTGTGCCCAGTGATAAAGGCAACCTTTTGTGAACGCCGCGCCGCAGAGTTGCTTCCAAAAGATATTGCATTTTCTCACCCTGCATCTGTTGTTGAGCTGCTAATTGACGAGAATACTAAAAGCAGGCTTTCGTTTTCAAATGCGCACTTTTGGGCGACGATTAAGTCGAGCTTCGCACAGCGACACCTTGTTTGCATGTAGGCTTCTACCTTCGAAATGGGCTAATTACTCGTCCCAAGACTGCTCAATAATTGAAATCATAAATTTCAACGACATCGCACTAATTGTGTATTGCTTTGTTTATCTTACTCGATTAACTTTGTCCTCAGTAGTACTACATTACTTTTTAATAAGCAGCCAGCTAGAAAGCAGATTATAATCACTTGACGCATATTAAGATAGTGTTGCAGAATATATGATGAATATTTAATTGACTTGAGCAGACTAAAGGTCACTGTTGAATTTATAAAATTAAATGGCTGTACGTTTTTGTTTTTTTCCTTTTTTTTCTATTTTTGTTTATACTTTGCATTGATTGGTAATTTGTTAACCTTGACAAAGTTTGTCGATGTTGTATTTTTATATACATAAATATATGTATACATATGTACATATATAATTATTTTATAAGGGTCCCCCAAAACTCAGCAGTGGAACCCCACCTTATGTCAGCATTAATTTTAAATAATATACTTTTTACGATAGTCTTGTATTATTATTAGTTTTAGTTATTTTGAATGCACCTTTAAGATTCAGGCATACTTGAAATTATGTTTATACATATATTTTTTCCTTTCAAGGATGATAATCAATGTGTTTGGTATGGTGTATGTCACACTGGGCCTACGGGAGGAAAACAATATTGTTCGTACACAGGCCTTCCGAAAGCCCTGTCCCCAAAAGGTGTGGAACTACTGAAAGTGCGTTGCTCCCACTTATTAGATGGATCAACCAATTTTTGCTGCGACGAAGAACAGGTAATTATTAAAGTTAAACAAAATCTTAGTATGAATTGTAACGCCCCTATTTTTTTATCACTTGTGATTCCAGATCTCTACCTTGAATAATAACATAAAATTAGCATCAAATTTCTTAGAACGATGTCCGTCCTGTATGGCGAACTTAGTTCGCCACATGTGCGACTTTACGTGCGCTAGGAACCAATCTTCTTTTATCCATGTTTTAAAGAAAGAAGTTGACAAAGGTAAACTGAATTATTTTAACTGTCCGCTAAATGTAGCTCTATCTGAAATTCAAATTTTAGAGAAGGAATATATTACTGCTATCGATCTCCATATAACTGAACAATATCTGAATAATACATTTAAATCGTGCTCTCAGGTAGGGATTTTTCTTTTGCGATATTTAACGGAAATTCTAATCACGATCTGTAGGTTTCAGTACCTTCAACAGGGCAGCTAGCTCTTGATTTAATGTGTGGTGATTATGGGGCATCTAGGTGCAGCCCTACGAAATGGTTCCATTATATGGGTGATGCAGATGGAAATCCATATGTACCGTTTCAAATAAATTACAGAGCTCATCCAGATAACAACTCTATTGACGGCTATTTCCCTCATGATCCAAAAACAGTTCCTTGCAACCAGGCAATAAATGTAAGTATTTGGTGTGACTTAAAACGTTTTAAATAATAATTGTTTATTTTATATGAAGGCAAAAACACCCGCTTGTTCTTGCGTCGACTGTGAAGAATCGTGTCCGAAACCACCACCTGAACCCCCAAGACCAGAGCCTTTTAACTTTGGAGGTTTCGATGCATACTCTGTAATTATGTTTGTCGTGTTTCTCGTAGGAGCACTGCTATTCCTAATGGGAGTGTGTCTCTTCCCATCTAAAAAAGTCGAAGGTATTTGAAGTATAAATTTAAGTTTGTAACCTCCCAAAATTTCTGATTGGATTCATATGGCACTCTTAAGAAATTCTTTGGTGTGTAGATATATGGTTCTGAATTAACATAGTGGGACTATTCAATGAGCCTCTAAGCGTTAAAAAAGCTGTGTTGCACTTGCGTGGGTATTGATATTTATCTGATTCGTTTGAAACACTTTGCAGCACTTTGCCAGAAAATAAACAAATGATAATAATTTGTATTGAATTACTGCCAAGTTTTTTTGCACAAATGTGAAAATTTTATTAATATAACGTTTCAACGAAACAATTTTATTTACAATCGAGCTTTCTTCAGATTATTAAACATACATAACATGTTGGTTTTTGCGAAAATCGTGTAAAACTTGCTTATTATTTGGTTTCCTTATTAAATTGCACAGTGTGTGTGTAACATGGCATAGCAACTGAGAAGTAAAGGAGAGTATATATATATAATAAGTTTTTTTTTTTTAATGAAAGCGGGGAAATGCACTTATGCACCATATGGCCAGCCAAACCACCGCTTCCAAGAGTTCCGTTTCGAAGGTAAGGGTGCCTTCGGGTAGTCCCTCATCATCTGTAAGAGATATTGAGAGACCCTGAAGTCACGCTCTAGTGCATTAAGCGCATCCCCCTACCTCATCAAGTTGGAGGCAATGCGCGCATCCAGAATGACCAGTAGATATACCGGGCGAGAATAACGATTCCCGCATTCCGTGGCCCGGGCCGCATCGATTACCTCCTAGATAGCATAAACCGCCAACCTCCCTTTCCGAAAGCTATACTGCCTCTCGGAAAGGTTTCCAGCAGCCTTAACGGCCTCTTGGAGGCGGGGTTTCAGGAGTTTGCTGTCTGTGTCGAACATCCACACGACGAATACGATCCTATACCCTAATCCCCAAGGATAAAAATAAAATTAACAAATATGAGACTTAAACCTTTTTAAGATTGTACAATAAAATTTAACAGTTAAGGATTTAATATTTTTCGTTTGTGCCTTAATCTTATTAAGCAAATGTGGGAAGCAATCATGTTTGTTGAATGAACCTTGCAATCTTGCATATCATTATATTAAAAAAGATATTAAAATCAAATACTCCAAGTGTGTTGGCAATTATAAGAAAATGCCGTATTTTTAATATTAAAAGGTATTATTTAAAGTAAATAACTATGTAAGGAAATATAGTTTATTTCAGAGGCTCAGAATAGCGCCAACTGTGTTACATTTTGCCTTGACCTCTTTTGAACTACAAGAGGGGAACATGGTTTTAAAGGGATATACTTTATTATTGGTATGGCAAACCTTGCTTTTTTTCTAGCAAGTATTTAACAAATGCATACTTTGGACTAATTCATCAACCTTATGTTTTAACTTTTCGCTACTTTTATATTTACTCTCTTACAAAGACTAGGTAAAATTAATAGTAATGAAACTGATTTTGAGGATATTTTATATGATATTTCAACATACGAATAAGAAAGCATAAATGTTTATAGTATTATTCATTTGTGAAAAAATGAATGGTCCTCGGTACCCTATATTTTATGTGTTAATTAAGCATGAATAAGATTCGTGGTGTAAAAAATGCCCAATCATAGTGAATTCTTTTCTAAATTAACATCTAATCAATAAGAGTAATAATGTATTTAAGGTTTTGGAACATGACATATCTTTTATTTTTACCAAATATCTAGTAGGTTTGATGGGCGATATGGATGGTAGCAGACGTTTGAATCCTAACGTTGGAAGGAGGTTAGCGGTTGGACACAAAAATAACGACGATCGTGAAGATTCGCCTCTGCAATCGAAAAGATCTAGTATGTTGAAAGAATTTAGTTGATTCTTTTATTACGTATCATATAAACTGTATATGCCTACATTGTTTTGTACAGTCTTTGCTCATTTTTAACTAACATGAAAGTTTGCTGTAGCTTTGGTTAAGTTAATGTCCTGATTGCATGCATTGTTGACCCTTTCAGAATTGCTTTAATATAATGAATATACTCAGCTTTAATAATATTTTTATCAGGTGTTTCATGGGATGGTGACCAAGAACTGAATACTGTCCAGTCAGAAGTTATTAGTTCTGACGAAACGGACTCTGGCTACTTTGAAAAGCTTGGAGCAAAAACGGAAAAATATCTTGAACGGTTTTTTACAGCTTGGGGGAAATTTTTTGCAACATATCCCTGGACAACGCTGGCCATAGGTTTGCTTAAAAATAATGTCCACAACATATCTATAAAACATATATTTTAGGCTTAATATTTGTGATCGTACTTGGTATTGGTATTAAATTCCTCTACGTTACAACTGATCCTGTCGAACTGTGGGCCTCACCATTATCTAGGTCCCGTGTAGAACGAGAATATTTTGATTCACACTTTGAACCATTTTATAGAATTGAACAGGTACAAAATCTAAAAGTCAAAAAATATATTAAAACCAACCAAATAAACCCTTCTTACAAAATGCAGATTATAATAAAAGCTGTAGATTTGCCAAATATCGTACACAATACTTCAAATGGACCAATTACATTCGGCCCAGTATTCCATCAGGAGTTTTTGTTGAAGATTTTTGATCTGCAGGAAAAAATAAAAGGTACCTAGGTTAATTAAATTATAAAATCTAACCGATTTGCATTTATATATCTACTATTCTATTAGCTATTGGAGGAGAAGATAACAAAACTATCGCTAAAATTTGTTATGCACCGCTAAGCTCTGAATTCACAGGAGAAACGAAGACTTCAGATTGCGTTGTTCAATCCATTTGGGGATATTTCCAGGATAGTGTGGAAAAGTTTAATGAAACTGATGAAGATAATGAATACGAGCTAAACTACTTAGATAAATTGGTGCAATGTTTTGGAAATCCTTACAATCCAGAATGTTTAGCTCCTTATGGTGGACCAATAGATCCAGCAATCGCTTTAGGTGGTTTTCTGAAACCGGGAGAGCAATTATCAGGAACCACAAGTTATGAGAAAGCCACCGCAGTTATTTTAACTTTCCTAGTAAATAATTATCACAACAAAACTGAGTTACTGCCTGCACTTGAATGGGAAAAGAAATACGTTGAATTTATGTTGAACTACACAAAAGAGCTTAAAGGATCTCACATTGAAATCGCATTTACGTCAGAACGTTCGATAGAAGACGAACTAAACAGAGAATCACAATCGGACGTGTCGACAATTTTAGTGTCATACTTAATTATGTTCGCCTATATTGCGATTTCATTAGGGCACGTGGAGGAATTCAGTCGCGTTTTGATTGACAGTAAAATTACTCTAGGTGTAGGAGGAGTGGTGATAGTTTTAGCATCAGTTGTGTCTTCTGTTGGCCTTTTTGGATTTATTGGAGTTCCAGCTACACTTATTATCGTAGAAGTGATACCGTTCCTCGTGTTGGCAGTAGGTGTAGATAATATATTCATTCTAGTACAAACCTTGCAAAGGGATGGGCGAAAGCCAAATGAAACTCATGAGGAGCATATTGGACGCATACTCGGAAGAGTCGGACCTTCAATGTTGTTGACATCGGTCAGCGAAAGCTGTTGCTTCTTCTTAGGAGGCTTATCAGATATGCCTGCAGTTAAGGCCTTTGCTTTATATGCAGGAATGGCTCTCCTTATTGATTTTCTACTACAAATTACTTGCTTTGTAAGCCTTCTAACACTTGACACGAAAAGACAAGCAGAGAACAGATTTGATATTATCTGCTGCTTCCGAGGAAAGAAACGTGATCATGCTCCCCAACAAGAGGGTTTATTATACAAGTTCTTCAAATACATGTACGTGCCTTTCCTGATGAAAAAGACTGTTCGTGTCACAGTTATGATTCTCTTCTATGGCTGGCTCTGTTCCAGCATAGCGATTGCTCCCAGGATTGATATTGGACTGGATCAGGAACTGTCCATGCCTGAAGACAGTTTTGTATTAAACTACTTCAAATCCCTGCAGAAATACTTGAGCATTGGCCCTCCGATGTATTTTGTATTGAAGCCCGGCTTAAATTTCTCACGCACCGAACATCAGAATTTGATCTGTTCTGGTCAGTTTTGTAATGACGACAGTTTACTTACTCAAATCTATGTTGCAAGCAAACGTCCTAATTCCACCTACATTGCCCGGCCAGCATCGAGTTGGATAGATGATTACTTTGACTGGAGTATCGCGTCCGACTGCTGTAAATATTTCCCGACAAATGATAGTTTTTGCCCTCATCAAAGTAAGATTGTTCTGAATATAATTAAGAAGAAAGAAATTAATTTATTTAATTTACAGACTACAATTGTGAACGATGCGAAATAACTAAGAACTCTCTTCAGAGGCCAGAAGATGCCTCCTTCAGGCATTACTTGCCATTTTTCTTGCAAGACAATCCGGACGATACCTGCGCCAAGGCTGGACATGCTGCTTACGGGCATGCCGTGAACTACCAACTGGATAAGGAGCTAGATGCCGAAGTTGGGGCTTCATACTTCATGGCTTATCATACGATTTTGAAAACTTCATCCGATTATTACACAGCCTTAAGATCGGCAAGAAAAATAGCAGCTAATATAACGCATATGATCCAAGGAAACTTGATTATGAAAGGATGGAGCCCGACTGTTGCAACCCAAATCGAAGTATTTCCTTACTCTGTGTTTTACGTCTTTTACGAGCAGTACTTGACGATGTGGCCTGATACTCTGCAAAGCATGGGAATATCTGTTTTAGCAATCTTTATAGTCACATTTCTATTAATGGGCTTTGACATTCATTCATCCTTAGTGGTTGTAATTACAATTACCATGATAGTTATAAATATTGGCGGACTTATGTACTACTGGAATATATCGTTGAATGCGGTCTCTCTGGTGAATCTGGTGATGGCTGTGGGAATTTCAGTTGAATTCTGCTCCCATTTGGTTCATAGTTTTTCTGTATCAGTGCAAGACACCAGAGAAAAAAGGGCAGCAGATGCCTTAACGAAAATGGGTAGTTCAATATTTTCTGGAATAACTCTTACGAAATTTGGAGGGATATTGGTGCTGGCCTTCGCAAAAAGTCAAATATTTCAAGTGTTTTACTTCAGGATGTATCTCGGGATAGTGCTGTTTGGTGCTGCTCATGGACTTATTTTCCTTCCAGTGCTGTTGAGTTATATTGGTAAGTAACTTCATTTTAATAAATATGTCCAAACCAATTCGAGCAAAACGATTTTCGTTTGTTGTTTTTCATATTTTTACTGAGTTCTAATTGATTGGTCTTGGATTATTATTAAGATTAAGTCATCGAAATACCCTAATCAACTTGAATAATTGGTGTTAAATTTATTTATTTGAAACGTCCTTATGATTTCCTCTTTATTAAATGTTGAATTACATAGGAAAAACAAATCAACGGGTATGCTAAAATATCTGGCATATATTGTCGTTGTATGATTTTTAGGCCAAACGTTATACAAATATTTTTAAAAAATGCTCTTGGTGCGATGGGTGTATATGTTTAGAATTTTGCGCTTCCTAAATTCCTTATAACATTTAATTTTTAATCCCTCTTAACATTTTTTGTTTCCCTAGGTGCGCCCATTAACAAGGTGAAATTGGAAAATTTTAGACGGCAAGCCTTACAAGTTCAAGAAACATCACTTTCGGCTGTAAGATTTTATTAACTGAAGTACTTAACCAGAACCTTAGCCTGTTCTTGTGGTTCTTTTCATTTTGATTTATTTTCTACGCACGTACACGCATTAGCCAGCCTAGCCACTGGTTGCTAAAGTCAGCATGGCAAACACTGTTATCGATGGATGTATGTTTTTTTGTTGAATGTTTGTGAAGCTTATTAGTTTTATGTATTTAGTATTTCCAACTTGCGTGTCCGTTTATAAATCGTTCTGTTAGATATATATACATATATTTATTATATTTATTATTATAAATATATATGTATATATATTTGATCATCGGTGTTTATTTGTATGTTTACTAAATGTTGACTAAAGCATACTTCTGCTGCAACTAATCGTAAACTTTTGTTTCATATTCTCCCGTTTCCTATACACAACTAAAAATTTCAGGTTATAATTTATAATGCAAAAACATAATGTTCATGTGAATATTAAACAAAGGACTATTTCAAATAAATAAATCGCAACAAATCCCTTCAGCGCACAATTGGCACATGCACATATATTTCCTTTGTAATTATAGATCTTCAATATTTGCACAATGAAATTTGCCTGTGGTTTAGAAATAAACTTAAAAATAATTGAGTTTACTAACAAGAATAATTTATTTTGTACATAAAATCTGAACTCGGAAGGCGGATCCCAGAAAAACGTTCAAAGCTAAAAACTCCGCAATAAATAAGAGCTAAAAGTATTGTACCAAATAATTCAAATATGTTTTAGTATTATATCTAAGATTTTTGAGCTGTTTTCTTCTGATAAAGTTGTTATCCCTTAAACAAAAATTGTGTATTCCAAATATTTGTTTTGCAAGAAAATCCTATCCCAATTTCCGCAGTTAATACAGTTAGGCATTAGGAATTAGTCTTAAGTTAGGTACAGACGTACGTGGTACGAATACGAAGTTTGTGGTACGAGCGTACGATGAACGGGGAAAACTCAAATTGCAGTTGATTTCGGTCTAGGTTGTCATACACACTGTCAATGTTCGTGGTAGAGTCAACATCGAATATCGTGAAAAATACACGAACGTCTGAACCCAGCTTTAAGATATATTTCTATATATAACCATTCCCTGAACATCTGTTTTTAAGGTTGATCTCAAAAGTACAGAGTTTAGAGAATCGTAGTTAAAAAAAACGTGAATATGTTAAATGGCATACCGCAGCTTTCTTATTATTGCACCTTGTAGATAGAAGGGCTATTTCTGTATATTATATGAATGAAATCGATGTAATTTCGATTTGTTAATACTGCGTTTTTATTCCTGTAGGCGTGATGCATGGCAAGCGAAATAAACGAGTCCCCACCGGAACGACCAGCAATCACCCCGACAGTAATATTAGATCAACTCCAACGCAGTATTCTCCAGGTAATTCATCGTCACCGACATCCTACGGAAGTTTAGACCCTCCTCGGTACACGATTGTTGAGAACTATACTCCGCCCAATTCGTACGGCAACAGTTCTCCACCGTCTACGTCCGCTTCGAATTCCGAACTTTGTACATGAAATCACGCGGTTTTAATAGGGAATTCCGGACACAGTTGAGTGTAGAGTAGTTTGTATACAATTGTTTAATAAAAAAAATATACAAAGTTGAAATCCACAAACATGAAAGTTGATAATAGTCGGGGCCTTTCAAGAGTATGTGTATAGATGCAGGTGCGTTTCCAAGGAAGAACTTCTAAAGGCTTATTTCGTGTGTTAAACAGTTTATAAACTTTATCAGTGTTTGTACATAAAGCTGAGCTGGAGCGCATTTCCACATGTAATTTCCTAAAACCCATTCCTGAAGGACAATTATTACTAAAAAGTTGATTTCGTTTGTTAGTATTTTTTGCAAGGGATTCTACTTTTTTATTTATTAAATGTTATAAAGTGTGATACAGGTCTAATATCGAATATGGAGTATATAATGTTTGAGCATTTAATGTTTGTATCCTTGTGATTGCTTACTGCAATTTGAACGGAGAAAATTTGAAAAAAAGTATAATAAAAAAAATTCTCGTGTGCGCGAACATATTTCGAGATCATACGAAAATGTCTACTTTATAGTTAGTTAATTCTCACCTCCAATATTTTTTGCTACAGCATCTTTTTACTTTCATAAAAGATATGGGGCAAAATTTGTAAATAAATGGATGTTTGAACAACACTTTAAGAGGAATATTTTTATGCTGCTTTTAGTTGTAAATATGAATATTATGAGTATTATTTGGTTACACTGTTCTTGGACCTATTTCTTATATAAGTGGGAGGTATAATAAATTATTTTTATTCTTCACGCTATTTTTACTCAGAAACCTTAATATATCCCTAAGGCAACCCCACCAACAAAATTTTAGTTTTAAACCAACTACTCTTCTGATCCCTTTGAAATGAAAGACATGGAAATGTGTAATTCTGTAAATATTTATTGTCTGACAAGTGTAAATATATTGTCGCTTTAACAAGTCGAGGGTTGAACTTGAGATTGCAGAAATTACGATAATTAGTAAAGAGATATATTTTCGTCACAATTTATCGCCTTTCAGTTTGCTTGAAGGAATCTCATTTTCTGTATGTGGGGCTGAAGTGCACGGAGCTTTTGAATAAATAGTTGTTTCCGTTATTCTGTATGTCTTAGGGGGTTCGGCGGTCTGACTTGATTCTACAAGAATATGGTACCAGTCCAAGGGGTTAAGGCTTGGTCCCTCGCCTCCAAGTTCGGTGGGCAAAATGTCTTTTGGTAAATATTCGTGCAGGGTGGACAGATTCCCTCCGTGCAATTTCAGCCTTTTGCGTGTTTTCTCATTTAGAAAGGGTTTTATTACAGCCAGCGCCATTTCCACGTACCACGGCTGTGCGATAAAGTGTATTGCCTTAAATTTTGCAGGAAAGCAGTCCTAAAGTAAAGTTCAAATTAGTACGCAAACAAGTTTGGGAAATAACAACAAAAATACACACCTGGAGTCCTTCGATCATTAATCTAAGTATTCTGGGATTCAGATGGGACGATTGGCGTAGAGAAAAATTTGTCCAGTCTACAATGACAACAAATCCTTGAGCTTGGTTTTGCTTATCTTCTAAGAGCTTTTCCAGCGATAATAAAAAACATCTATATATCACATCTAGAGAGTAAAGTTCTGGGTCCCAATTGGAGGTAAAAAATGCCACAACTTTTCTGCCTCTTCGGTCACGGTCCGCAAGGATACTTGGAAATCCATCCCTTAGTGCTAGTTGGATGGTTTCATCGAATACAGTCAGCCGTTGTAGAAGTATCTTGTTTCTTTGCTTATACGAATGATAGTTGATAATGAGCTCGAACGCCTCCTGGCATCTTAATTTTCGAGCATAAAGGAAGCGCGTAAGAAAATTGTCATCGCTGCAGCAGGATTTATCCTTAAGGGCTAAATCCATGCTCGCTCCTATCATGTCCTTTAGCGTTGTTAGAGCGCGTCGCTCATCAAGCGATTCGTTTCGAGGAGGGATTTTATCTAAATACGAAAGCTGACCGCCATAATATCTGGACGAAAGTTGAAACTCAAAATATTCAGACATATTTGCTTAATATTTTTAATCTGAAATTATAAGAAAAATAATTAACTTCTGTGGTTTTGTAAGTGTTAAGAAGACAAAAATTAAAAATTAAACATCGATTCTTAACACGCTTAAAATGTGTGTCCGTCCTATTAACACCTCGTCGCACATGGGACAAGATTTATACAAGACAATTTCTAACTCAATAGTTCATATTTCGATAACATGTTTTTCGGAGCACTGCAGGGCCAACATTGAATGTTGAGTTTATTATATTATTATTATAGCAAAAGTAATATTCAAAATCTTGCATCGAAGTCATCATCGTTAACTATAATATTAATAAAAAAGTGGAGTAAAATGCAGCAAATGAATGTCGAATGAGAATCGGTTAGTTGTTTTGAACTCACGAAATTGAATTAAAAACTAAACTGCTTGAACTGGGGTCAATATTAATTAATTTCCAATAAAACGGTTGCAAGTACATATTCGCTTATAAGGCGAGGCCAAATTATATTTGAAACTGGAGTAACTTCTTTCACTGAAATCGGCGGTGAGCTCTTACATCATGGCATCAATGTGACTTTGGATCTCTAATTAACTGTCTTTTACTAAAAGTTATGCTATGATCGACTAATCTGATCAGGTTACAGGGCTTACCATGATTGAATTGGTAAATCAATCTGAGCCACTTTAGTATGAGGCAGAAACCTCGACAATGACTAATTGACGAGAATAATAGGTATTTTCTTTGCCGCCAGAGTCAAGGCATAATTCACCTTTAAGCAAAAAAGTTGCCTCAGAAGGTAAGCAAGAACCCGATACCTAAATGAGTCACTTATGATGTAACCATATTTCACCGCGAAATTTGCGCAATTGGCACCTTTTTACCATATTTATTAGAGTGATCAGCAAGAGCTTCATATTGGGTATAATTAGCTTTACGATGAATAAGCACAACAATTCCGAATGTTGTAGCTTACACAGAAGTTAGCGAAACAGTGTATGCCACGCACACCATAAACTTCTTAAACTATTCTTTGTTTTACTCAGGTAACAAAACAGGTAATTTATTTTGCAAGTTCGGCATGTGTTACGCTACTCACACAATCGTCAAGGTCTAGCATACGCGAACGCAATCGATATCCGAAAAAGGTATAAACAAAACACAACCAGTTCCATCCACGGGATCTAAGTACCTAGTAGAAAATTATTGAAAACTGCAAAAGCAATTGGACGGGTAGAATTGAAGCCGGAAGGTGACTTGGTTCGATGCCCAGCAAATAAGCAGAAACTAAAGAGTCGACATGCTGAGGCTATTTCCCGACGGACTGCACCACTCCGCGCTCGGCACCTTCGATTAGAGCGGAAATATGACTAATCCGGGTAGCTGCAAGCCGTCCTGAGTTTTCTCAGCATGAATAACGTGCACACTCGTAACCGCCGGAGCCAATCCCCAGCGTGAAAGACGGGTACGCGTATACCTGCGAATTTACCTTTAAGGTGAAAAAGACGCCGTATCGCTTCAAGTGTGAATCGAATGGTGTTCGAAACGTATGACTTTGGACCCAATCGCTCGATTTAGTAGTTAAATGCTGGCGGCACAAGAACTGGACTGAAGCTCTGCTTGTGCCCAGCGCTATTTCAGATATTAAAAAAACGGCTACGTTACAGCGGAGGTCTCTCTAAGATACTTTTCCGTTATAACGCTCGTAAAGAACACGTTCTTTTCAATAAGTTAGATTTTTTCACCTAATACATAACTTTTATCAAAAGCGATAAGATAGTCGAATCGAATTTGCAACAATCTAAATGCGATTGCGAGTTTTTCTAATAGATGCTTGCTGAACACCTGAAGTAAAATTTGTTCTTTGGTAAAGAGCGATGTGCATTTTTATTTTTTTAGTGGTTGGCCTGCCCAATATGCTTCCGATACTGTCCAGAAATTATAGCATTGTTTGCTTAATTGGTAAGCCAAGAACGAAAATTGCAGCCACCACGTTTAATTCGAAATCGTGGAAAAATGGAAATATGTAATTTTGTTTTGTTTTTCAGTAAACCATATCCTCTCTACCAAAACATGAAGCACATATCTATATTTTATTTTATATTGTATTTTCAGTATAGCCATTCGGATTCCAAAATATACTTAAACGGAATCCAACCAGCAAGTACAAGAGTTCTACTATTATGTTACCATTATATTTACCAAAAATTCTAATTTCAAGCTGGAAAACGATTAAAAAAAAGTACCACCCGCAAATTGACCGCATAAGCCTTGCATTGAACAAATGGTGCGCAATTTTCTTTTATCTCCAAGATCACAACTAAACGTGTGAGATTGGAAATATCAATAATACGGCTTATAACTAGATCGATCAAAAGTGATCAGTGTTGATAAGCGACATCGCGAGTGTAAATGAGCTCTTACAAATAGAAAATAGGTCAGCGCAGCCCCGCACTACTATCTTAGCAACGATCACAAAAATAATATAAAAACTGCTTGAACCATATGTACTTTTTATTAAAATTCTTTAATGTACTCACTACATACATTCTTACAAACAAAGGTAGAGGATTTGAAAAATTGTCAGACTTAATGAGGAATAATCGTGATCTAAATTTTAACAAAAATACTTATCGTCCTGTAGATGGTGTGATCAAAATTTCAACGTAAAACTCAAAAAGTCGTTTATTTCCGCGTGGTATTTAATAAACTAACAGCCGTAAGGGCATCAGGAAAGAGTGAATGATAATTAATAAGGGGAACATAAGCCGCTGTTATTACTCGGCCTGCAAACCATCGTCCATGTAAAGAATTTACTGCCAGAACAGCAGTGGTTATGCTCGGGCATTTCACGTATACATTTCCTTGCGGAGACTCCTTATCAACGAATACGTGAAGAACGCCCCCATGTTTTTTACATTCATCGATAACATCATCACGAATTTCAACGTCCCAGTTGGAGTTATTTTCTGAGACAGGATCGAACATGTTCGACAACATGAAACATTGCGTCGCAATAGCTGGGGTGGCTTGAGGTTGTTGAACTGGTGCGGGTTGGGGGGCAGTTGCTAGCAAAGCGTTTGCTGCAGCTTGCGGAACAGCCAAACCAGCCCCCTCAGCCAATTTAAACATAAGTTGCAGTCGACCTGTGGCTCCCAGATCTATTCCACTGCGATCCATCTCATCTGTATCTAAAGAAGTCGTGTTCATATCCAGCCTTTCTGTTACGTTGCCCACTTTCATAGGCCGTCCCGCCAATTCAAATCCGTTCAATTGCTCTAGTGCTTTCTTAGCGTCGTCAGCATTATGAAACTATAAAAACAATAAAGAACGTATTCAGAAAATCAGAACAAAACTTTTATTAGTAGAAAAAATTTCCGAGCAGAGGTAAAGTGTTAATTACTAAATACTACACTCACCGTAATGAATCCATACCCCTTAGAACGCCCAGTTTCTTGATCCATTATAAGCTGGATGCTGTCAATTTTTCCGAAAGGTTCGAATATGCCCCGTAACATTTCTTCAGTTATATTAAAATGCAAGGACCCTACGTATAGCCTCATTGGTCCTGTATGATTTTTTGGTGTAAATGTTGGGACCGCATTAGCCATTCTATTTTTTTCAGCTTGAGTATGCTGAACACATATCGGAATACCAAGCAACTTCTGGCCCGACAATCCAAGTGCCTAAAATAAATTGATTAAAAATAAATAGTTATGTAACGAAGCCTATTCTTACCAGTGCCACCGACTCCGGATCTTTAAATTCAATATAAGCAATTCCCTTAAACCGCTTGGTCTTGTTGCATGTAATAAGTCGAACATCGCGAACTTTCCCCACACTTGAGAAAAATTCTTCTAAGTCCCTTGCTCTAATTCTTTGTGAAAGCTGCATACAAAACACCGTTCTCGCATCCCTCTCTTCTGGGCTTAAGTCTTCGGGAGGAGATCTGTCTCCTAAACCATTAGGTGGTGTACGCCCTCTTCTAAATGGCCTGGGTGACGGGGTACGACGTCTTAAAAGAAATTAAAAGTATTAAAACAATTGTGAGAGATATTTTCTCTGCGTATACCTTCTATCACGTGATCGGCTTCTTCGCTTTGATCTACTCCTATGCCTCTTCTCAACCGACTTGCTCCTCTTCCTTTCCTTCGACTTACTTCTTTTGCGCTGGTCGCCGCGCGATTTGCTTCGCCTTTTTCTCTCCTTTGATCGGCTTTTTCTACGATCTCGTGAGCGACTCTTTCTGTCCCTTGATCTGCTTCCCTTGCGATCACGGTCCTTATCGCGTGATCGTCGTCTTTCTTTATCCTTCGATTTTTCTCTTGAACGCCGTTTGTCGCGATCCTTATCTTTGGATATGTCACGGTCTCTGATTTTCTCCAAGTCCTTATTTCGATCTAGCGCCTTTGATTCACGCTCACGAGATCTACTTCTGAAAATTATGATTTACTATTGCAAAGAAAAAAATACGACGACGAGGTTGTACTTACTTCGATCGATGCCTTTTGCCGTTTTCCCTCCTTTTGCCGTTGTGGAACTCGTGTGGCGAAGATCTATCTCCGTCATTCTGCTAAGTCACAAACGTGCAATGAAATATGTGACGAGGGGAAGAACCCAACGAGCAGGAATAAAGCAAATCGAAAATATTAGTATGAAATATATGGTTCTAGCTTAATAGTAGTAAGGCAGAATCAACTTCGTTCCATTTTTAGAACGTATTTTGTATTCAAACGACAAACAAGGCGTAAAAATAATTCGACTGAGTTTGCTCGCATTTCCTTTTTGATGCCACACATTTTTACGATCTGAAAATTAGGTTCAGTTTGAGAAAATGGGTATAAGGAGATTTTTGTATTTTGGAAGAGATGTAAAGAAATCAACAATATAATTCCGAATATTGTCATTTTCTTAAGATGTTATAGTTTCGCTTCGAGCATTATTGGGTGCTTCCAAACTTACCGAAGTGATCCAGCCAAATAAACGACCATTAGGATCAGTAGCAATGCAAAATGACTTTTAAGGAATTTCTGCAAAAAATATTTTACCCTTGAGAAAATTGACCATTAAACATATTAGTACGAAATCAAAACGACTTTATCCGGTAATGACCACAATCCTTTTATTATTACAAAAATATACTATTTTTCACCCTATGTAAAAGATGACTATACGGAAAATAAAAACAAATAATTGAGAGCTATTGCTTACAAAATAATAATGAAAACTACTCATTCCCCTCTACTTCCTACTTAGTCAATTTCCAACTTTCTTCTATAGTTATTTCCCTTGACTAGCAAACTTTAGTGCTTACTATTTTTCTTAGCCTTTTGTCCAAAGAGCAACAAATATTCTTGCTCTAATTATTATTCTTTTTGTTTCCTACCCTATACTATTTGTTCCAAAAAAAGTTTCGCATCAAATATATTAATCGCTTTTATGAGGATTTCCGACAATTGTTTAAAAATAAATTCCCTTACCTCATTTAACGTTTTATATTCCTTTTTTTACTATAGGTATAAAAAATTGCCTTCCTTGCTTGAATTGCGTAAAATTGAATTTAAGACCTAAAAACCTCCAAAATATTTAAATTAAATATATAACACGAATATAGTTTTACAAATAATACTTATCCCATCTGAAGCAGAGATCATAGTAACAAAAATCACGGTCCTAAAGAATATTTGTACAATACTAAGGCTTTATCGTTATTCCACCTTACATGGCTAGTATACATATTTCTGGCTTAAAAGTAACTAGCACAAGGGACAATTGTTCCAAAAAGCAAATAGCGATTTGAGTTGGAATGTCAGTTTTCATTAATACTCCATATATAGCTCTTTTACAACAGGTTTAGAATTTGTGGAAAGCGGTCATTATACCAAATCGAAATTTTGGCTAATCCAATCACTTTTATTTCCTAAGCATTAATTGTGCAGCCATATCATCGTTACTCGACATTGTCGGCCTTTTCTCAAGTACCGGCAAATTTTTACAAGCTATCTAGGTTGGTCCAGCCTTTCAGTCTAATCTTCGAGGATGTAATTCCTGAGTAGAGCAAGATTTAGCGAAAATTAATACTCAAATAATGAATTACAATTACAGGTGAAATAAAAAGGACATCTTATTACACTCTTTATACTCTTCGTCCCTATTGATACGTTCTGAGTACCTTAAGATTTAATTTACACGCAATTTCTTTTCTGATTAAAGTACCTTTGGCGATCAGTCGTCGTTGTGGCTCGTTAATCATTAGTCTATAAAATGTAAAACGGGATATGTGAGTACCGTCTGACAATTAGCAAACTGTCTTCCACATTTTAAATAAATATTAAAAGTAGAAGAACTTAAAGATACTTGAAAGTCCTTCCACCTTTTAATTTTCAATAACATTTACGTCACTTACATCTTTCCTGTAGGGTGCCTCCAACATGGCTTCCACATCAAAATCCTCAGCCATCGTTCTCAGCTTTGCCTTGCCTTCCGAAATTTAAGTTATATATTGTTAAAAGTACTTTTAGTGAACAGCACAATGATTAAATACGCACGGCCTGCTCAATTAGTGATTAAATCATTAAACCAAGCCGCTCTTTCTTTACCCAAACCACAAGCCGAAAAAAACTTCACTTAAACGAAGTACTTTCCAGATATGCGCAGCCAACATGAGAACACGAATCAGTACTGCCAACTCATATGAAATATGGCGACTGCGTTCAGATATTCATCTCAAACGATCTAAACAAAATAATTGTAGTGAAAAGAAGGAATCCTAGAGTTTGAAATTTATGCGAAAATTTAATATTATTTTTAAGAACAATTTTGTATGTTCACATTTCTTATTTTGCATTCTAAGATAACAAGAAGAAGATTTAATGAATAACTGTCAAATTCATCAGCTGTGAACGAAGAAAGTTGCAGCGTCGCAATTTCACTTGCAGTTTTGTGTTTGGTTTTTCGTGGTCTAGCAAATATTTCTTTACGCACTCAAAAATAATTATATCGCAGTAATGAGGAGCTTAAACGAGTTCAAACGAACGTTGAATTGTTTTCAACGACAGAAAAGGTTTGCTCTGTACGAACTGTGCGGAAATGGTAAGCAATTTTCATTTCTCTCAATTGGAATTACGACAGGAAAACAAAGCTATTTATAGAAAACTTCTCTGCGAACAAAGTTCAATTTAGCGACATTATTAAACGCACGCGGGCAAATTGAGAACTCAAATTTTCAAGGCATTATTTGCAATTGTTACAATTTTCAGAATCTAACATTTAAATGTTTCGAAATGTTTATTCTCAGCTTGCAGGGAAAGCAGAGACGTGCACATCAGTTCTGTAAGGAAATATCCACTAGCGGCGGCTCTACCTCTGCCTCCGAACGTCGATGCAGCCATAAGCAACCGCTTCTCCCAAGCGCGTAACCGCGATATCACAGCCACTGCAATTGTGTCCCACCAGTCCGCAGTGCCAGCTTTAAAAATAGACGTTACACTGGACACGTCTGCCCAGGACCCTCACGTGGCGTCATACGATTGCTTCGGGGCAGTGAGCCTGAATTCGGTAATGCAAAGCAATGTGCCGACCCCCTTTGGAGGACAGCACAAATTCACCCACCTAAATATGCCCGGGGGACAATGGAGCCAGGAGAACAAATTCATGTCGCACGATTTGCAGTCTTCCCACTACATGAACCTACGTCGAGAAGCCCGAGCCGGCTGGTCAAGCTACGATCAGGACGCCACCGCAAACTCTAAAGGTATAGCACCACAGCCAATTTTTGCAAAGCTTCGCAGTCAATCTGCTAGTAAATTCCACAAACAGATTAGACATGTATCCACTGATAGCGATACGAAAAGAGGCATAGATCCCAAAAACTTTTCCGATGCGAACGAAACTAAGGGAATTTCGAGAAGAGAACAACTGAAGCGGGCTGTTAAAGAATATGGATCGACTGTGATTATTTTTCATGTAGGGATCTCGCTAGTATCACTCGAATGTTTTTACCTCCTTGTGTCTAGGTACGTCTTCTCCTATTATTTGCTTATATTCGGTATCCGGTGAACAGTCTCCCTTTTATGTCTATTGGAAATCACATTGGCGAAAAGAAAAGGTGGAAGGTGAACCGAAATGGGTGATAGCAGGTCTACAGTGTACGAAACATATTCTTTTAGGGATCGCATTTGGTTTTCCCTCTTCCGTAATTGTTAACTAATTTTATGTCCATGTTCGGTCTCATCTTCCGGGTTTTCTGATTTTCCCAATTATTTTTAAAGCACGCTCTTTCTCGATTAGCTTGATATATTCCCGTTACTATTATATGGATGTAGTCTTACCCTAGGTTGACATTTTTCGTTATATTATACTTTTTGTTAAAACAATTCTTTCTTTCCAGTGGAATCGACTTGATGCCTATAGTTGAGTCGCTTGGCCTCGGGTCTACAGGCGTATCGAGCAAAATAGCGAGTGGAGCGAGTACTTTTGTGATAGCCTACGCTATCCACAAGGTTTTTGCTCCTGTTAGAATAAGTATTACTCTCGCCTCAACACCGCTGATAGTGCGATACTTGAGGAAAAAAGGTTTTTTAAAAACAAAGTAAATAATATCTTATGCATGTTTAAAGCATTTATTTTTTTCTCTATTTAATGTTTTACATAAGCCTGTGAATGCCTTTTAAAATAAATAATTTACGATATTAGTCACTATTTGAATTATCCTGAAAATAAAAATCATTTGTCTAGTTCGCCAGCTCCAGGTTATATTTTATGAAAATGAAAGTTGGCTAAATTTACCGGCGTTTCATATTGTTTTTTTTTTTTTTCTAACTGCCTTGTTTACACGGCAACTGCTTAGTGGAGACTTTTAAATGTGGCACTCCAGATGACAACAAAAATTTGACAACTGTCAGTTTCTGGCCAATCCGCTATAACCACGCACGGCTTTTCCACACTAAATAGTTATGTCAATTTGGCCACAATTGTTCACTTAAAAATTATCTGTATGGAACGTAGTTAATTATTATCTGAGAAGTAAACATGAAGACTGCCCTGATATATGGAGCAATACAAATATTGTTCTTCGCAATTTCCTGCCTGGCCGCCAGGGATTTCTACAAAATCTTAGGATTGTCGAAATCTGCAGGGAAAAATGATATAAAAAAGGCTTATCGAAGGCTGGCAAAAGAGCTGCATCCAGACAAAAATCGGGACGATCCGGAGGCGGCTAAGAAATTCCAGGACCTGGGGGCTGCTTATGAAGTACTATCGGACGATGACAAGAGGAAAGCATACGACCGATGTGGCGAGGACTGCTTAAAGAAAGATATGATGGATAACATGATGCACTCAGAAACATTCGCCAGCTTTTTCGGTGATTTCGGATTCCAATTTGGAGGCGGAGACAATGGTCACCACGAGACCCCGAGGGGCGCAAATATTGCTATGGACTTGTATGTGACATTGGAGGAGCTCTACACGGGTAATTTCGTGGAGATTGTAAGAAATAAGCCTGTCTTAAAGCCGGCGTCGGGAACGAGGAAATGTAACTGTCGGCAGGAAATGGTAACCAGGAATCTTGGTCCAGGGCGATTCCAAATGATGCAGCAAACTGTTTGCGATGAGTGTCCAAATGTTAAACTTGTTAACGAGGAGCGCCTTCTGGAAGTTGAGGTGGAGCCTGGAATGGAGGACGGGCAGGAAACCAGGTTCATAGCGGAAGGAGAGCCACATTTAGACGGCGAGCCTGGAGATCTCATACTCGTCATTAAGACACTTCCTCATGCACGATTCCAAAGAAAAGGCGATGACTTATACACAAATGTAACAATAAGTTTACAGGTGAGCAAATTTTTGTAATTAATTAATTCCGTACTTCATGCTTTTCACTTTCCTTACAGGACGCCTTAATTGGTTTTACGTTAGATATAAGTCATTTGGATGGACACCGTGTAACAGTAACAAGGGAAAAAATAACCTGGCCTGGAGCACGTATCCGCAAAAAGGGCGAAGGTATGCCAAACTATGAGAATAATAATCTTCAGGGCAATTTGTATATAACTTTTGACGTGGAGTTCCCCAAGAAAGATTTAGACGAGGAACAAAAAGAAGGTAGGGACAAGTTTTATTCCTTATTTTAATTATTCAACGATATAAATTCTTATTTTTTTCAGAAATAAAAAGAATCCTCGCTCAGCCTTCGATAAACAAAGTTTACAATGGACTGTAGTTGTAGCTATAGATAACGTTAATTTAAAATAAATTATTACGTGTACATGCTCCTCATATATTTTTATTCTGAAATCATCTTTAAATCCTCCTTAAGTGGAAATAAGAAAAATATACTTCAATTCAGTGTCTGGTTTTTGAAGCACCTACAGATGTTTATATTTAAATACACCTTTAAAAATCAATTTAGAAAATTTATTTTCAAGTAATCTGCTACAACTATATATTATGCGTCATATTCCATATGTATCGAGTCGGAAACTTAAAAATTCTTCGAAGATAACGTTAGAACTTAAAATATTTTATAACCCATGCCTTGTACAGCCATCATAATCATCCGAACGTTACTACACAACGGGCTCTTGGGATTAGTCGTCAGGTAGCTCTGACAATTTCGATAAAGCTCACTCATCACTTTCGGAGCATGCTCCTTGGTTATGGGATCGTTTTGATTCAAGTTCAGTATCGCGTCCGAGAGATATCTGAAATAAAAAAGTTAGTGTTATTTTAATAATTTTTACGACCATTGCTTACCGCTGCTTAATATCACTGTGATTATTCATATCTGCTGATATTTGTTGGATCAGCGACAAAAGAACAGTTTGTTCAAGAAGGCAGGGGTTAAAGACGGTTTTATAGTCAGCCTTTTCTAGAGTGTATTCTACGAGCGATAAATCATTAGCAAGGAGGGCTTGGTGAAATGCTTTATTAGTTTGTCCTTGGCTGAGAAGATGTTTAATTTGATCTTGAACATCATAGAGCGATGGAGCCGGCGTCTGAGCTTGGGACCGCACCACCGATAAAACAGAATCTTCTAACGAAGCCGCTTGAGATTCGAACCCTTTTTTTATCTGATGGAAAAATGAATTATTTTTATGTGCTTTCATTTACATAACAATTACCTCTCTCTGAATTAAATCAATCAAACCCCTTGATAAGTTAGCCTCCAAGGCTCTAAATTCTTTCCGCGTGTCCACCGAATAATCCTTCTGCTTTGGAGAGGATGCTTCTACAATTTTCCGCAAATCGGCGATCTTTTCTAAGATGTCGTCGGTGTTGTCTTGCATTGGTTGGAGTTGTGATAAATAACTATCAAATTGTTCCATCACTAATAAATAAATTGGCAATTAAAACGATTACTTATTCAAATAATAGCCCTACCTTCTTTTATTCCTAACGAGAATGTGTCGTGTAACTGCTTAAACATTTCCTGAGATGATTTTTCGTAAGCTGGTATCAAAGTATTAGCCATGGAATCAATATATGTCGTTTTAAGCCCACTTTGAACACCAAGTAATACTGAATTTCCAAAAGCATCGATTATATTCTAAAATTAGCAGCTAATAAGCCTTTCTGCCTTTGGTGAACTAAACATAAAAAAATACTTACTTTGCTCTTACATACTTGTGCTATATTTTCTTTAAGAATTTTGTCAGTTGCAGTAAGCTTTTGCGCGACGTCCGATTGAATTTGTTGCTTGATTGCGTCCAGTTTAGCTACTAGAACTGGAACGACGCTCCTTTGCACTTCTATTATTAAAATATTAGTCAATTTTTCTGCGAACTTATCGAAGAGGAATTGGTTCAGCATATGAAGTAAACTTTCTCGGAGTTCTCTGTTTTGTGAATCCCTAAAAAAAGCCACATAGATTAACCACAATTGCATTTATTATTTGATAAAATACCTTGCTGCAATAAAAGCTTCCAATTTTTGATTGTGTTCTTTTTCGTAGCGCATAAGGTAATCTTCGACAAGTTTTGAGATCTGCTTTTCTGTTTTGAAAGAGAAGTCTCTAATACTATTGATAGGCTCCATTTTGGTTTTTTTAATTTCAACGAGCTCCTCTTTGAGTTTGCTTATTTGCACAGTTTGTGACTGAACCATATCTGAAAAAAGAAAACATTATAATGTCCTCACGTTATATTTTATAATAAACGCACTTATGAGCTGTCCCATTTTTGAGTTTAATTCATTTATATCCGTCTGGGACACTGGCACTAAGTTTGAAGTGGTCTGATTTTCTTTCGGGAGGATTGTTACATTCCGAACATCTGGGACTTTTGGCCAAGCAGTTACTGTATTGACAGGATTTTGACTCTGATTGTCTGCAAATAGTTTAAATTGAATCCATAAGAAAAAAAGCAACTTTGAAGAAGACAGTTACCTTCATTGGGTTTTTCTTGTTCATGAGAGATTAACATTTGAGGATTTGTGACGTCGCTGCTGGATAGGGAAAATATGTTCAACTTTTCTTCCGCTGCGTCCTCGGAGAAGTAGTTCTTGCATTTGTAATCTTGAAGCGACATAATCTCCTGAACTTCTCGACTAGGACTGGAGCCACCGCTGGTCATAATTTCCGTTGCTATTCTAGCATCAGTGTTTTCATGCACAATGAAACTCTTCTGCTTAGACATAGCATCTTTAATTTTTTGATGTTCTTGGTCTTCGATCATTTTACTGTTAACCAAATTTAGCAAATTAACATTTTCTGCTTTATTTGCAGATGCTGATCCTGTTACGCTAGCTAACATTAAAATAGTCGAAAGAACTTCCGAACTGACGCATTCGGGGGACTTTTTACCTAAAACGTTATTAAATATTCATCAAAACCGCTTTTATTTTTCTAACTACAAAAAACCTACCTGAAGAGGAGGAAAATGCTTCGGGGGTCATCAGGTTTACTTGTGGGAAGCTTTTGTTGGAAGAAATTTCGGACGTATCGAGAGGCGAAGGTAATCTTACCGGAGAAACTGACGGTTTAGTTTCTATAGATTGAACACCGTTCTGCTCAATTCCGGCCTTCTCCCGAGATGCGTTCGATGAATTTGAAATATCTGTGAGTCCGTCTTTAAAACTTTCTGAACTGCCATTAGATATTGAGCTCTTTACTTCGCAAGATTCGTCAATAGTGGGCTGGTATAGAATGTGGCACTCCTGAACGCTTTTTGGGTGAACTATGAACATTCGAACGACCACACAGTACAGCGTACTGTTCTCCTCATCGTAATCGTCCATTTCATCAATTAGATAGTTGTCGCTCAGTTCACACTTATATTTCCTAACTGCCGCGTCCACTATGGAGAAGCTCAGAATAGGTGATGAAAGGGGAAACTCAGACACACTTTTGATGAATACTGAATTTGATTTCTTTTCTTTCTTTGCAATGACCTCGAGACTACATTTTACATCCGGTGGAGATGCTTCTTCTCGAATAACTTCTTCGTTCACTATTTGAAAAACATACATCGCTCGCGTGTCAACATTAGTTACAACTAAATAAGACGAAGTTCTATCCACTTCCGCAATGAACCGGCTTTTTTGTCCTTCCAACGTGCAAATTGTTACGGTTTGGAGGCACTCCCAGGTACCGCAGTCCCAAACTTTAAATTCTGTGTTATGTTCAGCACTAGTAAGAGCAAATTTCCAATATGAACTAGAATATAAAAATTGACACT
The DNA here is from genome assembly GCA_933228815.1 of Machimus atricapillus. Classification (NCBI taxonomy): domain Eukaryota; kingdom Metazoa; phylum Arthropoda; class Insecta; order Diptera; family Asilidae; genus Machimus; species Machimus atricapillus. The sequence continues at coordinate 82,700,093 of OW121784.1, read as the reverse complement.
CTTACATAACAAATTTAAATGTAGTTTAATATTCAGAGAATGTAATATAATCAGCTCGCGAAATTTTGTATTTCTACCCGTACTGAAATAAATCCGATGTGTCGCAAAACAATCATATTATGTTAATTTCGGAATACTTCGTCATAAATAAGAACCATATATCAACTTACTCAGCTGCTTTTGTCAAATTATCGAGGAAGAAAAACGACGACACAGATTTTCCATTATGAGGATTCCATTCGTGGAGACATCTAGGCTCTTTCTCATAGAAGTATACCTGAAATTATATGGCCGTGGTTTTCATTATTAAAATATTTTTCCCAATTACATTCAACGCTGTATGAGTATTTACCTGATAAAAACGTATGTAGCCATCTTCACTACCAACTCCAAGAGTAGTACCGTCCGGAGATAAAGTGATCCAGGTTATTACTAAATTCGGGTCGGAATATGTTAAATAACCCTCAGATAAATCAGCGACTTTGTGTTTACCTATCTATAAGAATTTTATTAATGAAAAATTCTGGATCATGTTGATTATTTGTACTTACATTATTTGCGTTTATTATTGCGTTGAGATTGAAACATTGAACGGTGCCTTGTCTTGACCATACTAACAACTGTCCTATGTCTTCCTCATCGTCACTGCCCTCATCTGGGACGTATGGACACCAACAAACCTTGTCATATTTCGGCACGTGATCTTGAATAGGATCCTCGATTTTGAGTAGCAGATTACATATGAGGCTATCCGAAAGCATGTCTATTTTATGAATATGAAGAGAACATTCATCGATACAGGCCAGTATGTGGTCTTTTTCAATATGGGCGAACTGTAAGTCCAGCACTTCCCCGTTCATTCCTTTAATTAGAGCCCTTTGTCCTGTATAAGCATTGGCAACTCGTACCATGCCTTCTGCACCAGACACTTTGTTGCTGACTAGAACATTTTCAATTTATTCGATGATGAAAATACATGTTCGTCACATATTACCTTTTATTACATATGCTATATGTTTTCCATCTATGTGCACTGCAACCAAGTGGCCCGGATAGTTTTTTGTTTCCCATTTGTAGTCAACAATATTTTTAAGTTTAACTTTTGAGCTACCGTGATCATGTTTACCGGCGCTTCCTATTATTTTTACGTTTCTGTCTGATATCTCATAGTATTGTTTCTTGTCTTCACTTTTAAAAGTTCTAGAAGTGAATATACAAAATTACACCAATAGCAATTTGTTAGGACTTTTTAGGATCTTATGGAAACTTTTTTAATTAAAATTAATTTCGGAGAAAGAAAACCAAAGCATAGTATAATTTCTGCATTTCGGTTGGCTATTTTTGCATAATACGACAAAGGACGCTTCTTTTCAAACAGTGGGAACCTATGGGACCAACGCATTCCAAACCATGGAACCTCGAAAGGGGCGTTTCTCGACCTTTCATTTTTATTTATCTTGGAAAAACAAAGTTACTGAAATGTACAGAAAGCCAACGCGCTAAATTCCTAGAAGCGCTTGGGTGTGGATAGGTTAAGGTAATAAATATTAGCTGCCAAAACCTGAAGCATAATCGCGTCTTCTCAGGAAGTAAATTATGGGCACGCCAGAATATTTTTCAGAAATAATTCCCTGCTTTTTCCCAAATTAAACTTCAGGGAGATGTAATTAAACTTCCAATATATATAATAAAAACTTACATGACATTTGAGGTTATGCTAGTTGATTGTGTTAAAAATTTACTCATGATAAGCTGTATATTAAAAAACAAAGTTCTTATCCAAGCGAATTTGTAGAGCCTTGAGAAACTTATAGCATCATTCACTACGTAGAGTATACTTAAAATCATTACATAAAAGACATTTTCTGCAATTTATCGTTTGCTCGAAAATCTCAACTGTAAGTTGAGTACAATTCTACTATATATGTAAAATTTCGATGTCTTTTTATAACTTTTTTACCCAAACTAAAAACTCCACACACTTTTGACAGTGGTATGACACTTGTAATCTGAAAAGCAAGTGCGGTATACAAAACGGGAGTTTGGCGAAATGGCGCAGATCAGCGAAACGATTCGAAAAGTCTCCAGCGTTTTGATCTCACAACAATTTGATTGAACACCGAACATGCAGTGTGCGCTACTATCGAGTCGACTTCCTTTGTAGGAAGAGGAAGAGAAATGACGTACAGCATGTTTTTAATTTGAAATTATTATAGAATTGGTGTTAAAATAGTGCAATCATGAAGGTTCTAAGGTTGAAAAAAGCGAATAAAATTTTGGCATTCTATTCTGCCAATTTTGGGTATAGAGAACCTTTCCAAATTTTGGTAGATGGAACGTTTTGCCAAGCTGCTCTTCAGGTAAGGAATATTCGGGGCACATGCTTTTATTTATTTATTTTTGTTTTGTTTTTTAGAACAGAGTGGCAATAGAGGAGCAATTGCAGAAATATTTGCAGCATGGCATTAAACTTGTTACAACACAGTGCATTATTTTAGAAGCTGAAAGTTTAGGACCGGTGCTCACAGGAGCCACGAAGATAGTCAAAAAGTTCATGGTGCATAAATGCGGTCATGAGGGGGAGCCTGTTGCAGCTCTTAATTGTGTTAAATCAATGGTATGAAATGTCTACTAGTATTAAGTTTCTTTAAAACGTATTTATAAAATTTGGGAAAAGTTCCCGAAAACACTACATCGAAAAATTATAACTAGTCAGTTATTATTTACAGGTAAAGGAGAGTAGATATATAGTAGCAACTCAAGACAGACATCTGCAGGATTTCCTGAGAAAACGCCCTGGTCAAGCTATTCTTTATCTTCATAGGCTTACGCCTATTCTAGAGCAGCCTTCAGAATCATCGAAGTGCGAAATAAAGAAAAGATCTACGATCAAACTCAGTGAAGTTGAAGGAGTGAAAGTTGAGAAATTAAAAATGGAGGAAGGTATGGTTTTGAACAAAACTGCAAATAAGTCCATCGGGAAGAGAAAACACAAAAACCCGAACCCATTGTCTTGTAAGAAAAGGAAAAAAGAAGGGAGAGTTGATAACAATAAAAAGGATTCATCAGCCCAAAAAGCCAGGAGAAAAAAGTTGAAAATGTTAAAAAGCTCTAAAAGGTACTTAGATCAGCATGAATTTGTAGATAAATTATAATAAATTTAGGATATATGTGTGTACATGTTTTACACTTTTTGTTTTGTTCTGGATAAGCCATGCGCAAGGTGGGGCTGTTTACTTTGAGATTTCTGAACATCTTTAAATTTAAACAGCCTCATTCGCAAATTCTTAAAAGGTGAAGAAAAAGGAAACACGTTGTCAATCTAGTTTGAGAATTGTATTTTGGCGGAGTACATAACAATAGTCGATTGGTAACGAGAGATGGAATAAAAAGAAATTAAGGATGGAAAGGTTTCCTAGGCATTAGGGAAAACAGTAACGTACAGAAAGGAACATTTATTTATAAAATCGTTATAATATATCTTCTAAATACTTTTTATTTTAAGGTAATTACATTAGTTTGAATGTCTTGGAAAAGTTGCTCTGTAAAAACCTCATGTATAAATATTTTCTAACTAGATACTTTCCATAACGAGGTAAATAAGGACGCTTAAAATTTAACTAAAAAAAAGGATTTTATCTGTCGCAAAAGCAGTACATTTTCAACACGTAATTGTCTATGCAGTAGCTTTGCCGGCCGTACAAGTTAGTTCGGCTTATTGTGCCTGTTAAAATGATTGATTCAATAGATATTCGGACGGTGGCTTCGAACTCTCCCAGCCCTGGCTTCGTTTGTAGCCGAACGGTAATGTCTGTTAGAAAATCATTTTTCACTTCTTTTGTTATGTTTTTATTTGATGAAGCCACAATTGCTTCATTTATTGAGTTTAAAAATAGACTGCGGCACTGTGGATAGGGCTGAAGTTTGTCGTTTATACTTTTAACAATAAATCTAGCTGCTCGCTGCACATGAGGCTCGTTCGTTGGAATGTCCCGCTTTTCGTGGCAGGTGCACCAGTGCGAGGCAATAGAAGCACTTTCGCAAGTCCTTGTCCCTGCAATAGGTAAAAATAAACTTATTCCACGAGGAAGAGTTTCTGATTCGAGGAGCTCTGCAGATCTCTTTTGTATCTCCGATGTGGCTATGGAGCTCAAATTAATTAAGTCGTTTAGAGTAGCGTGTAAATCAAAGTGCGTCGTGAGTTTATTTGCATTTTGTTTTAAATTTGATGCTGCTTCTGGATACAGAGCAGAAAACCAATTAGGCAGCACTACGTATAAAAACGGCTGCCGTTCCTCCATCATTCCTTGATATGTTTTTCGGAAAGATCCCCATCTCATGCCATGATCACTCATTATAAATAAGATGGTACGATTGAGAACATTTGTTTCGTGCAAAGAAGTAAATAGCTCGAAGAAGTCTTTATCTATAGCTTGGGGCATATTAAGGAAGTCGTGTGTCATCGACGCTGTCCAAAAGAATGAGAAAAATTTCGATTTCTGCATATTCGGTATGAATTTTCGTATATAATCAAACAAAACGTCTATGGGTCGGCGGCCTCCCAAGCACAAGTGTACGTTTCCATGTTTTTTATATGCTATGTGTTTTTCCATTTCTAGAAGCAAAGGTCTTAGGTAATAGTCCGTTGGCTGATTACTGAAACCTTTTTTGAAATAATTAAATAGCGACAAACTGGCCACGTCCTCAGCGAAAACAGTTTTGAAATATGCCTCTTTAAATCGCTTCCAGATCAACGGACAGTTGCTGTATGTTGCGTTTGGCTTTTGCTGCAAACATGCAACATTAAGCTCATTTTCATCTAATCCGCTTAAAACGGGAACTAAATTAGGATAAGTGTTGTCGCCTACTTTATTGTAGCCGATAAATTCCACTGCGTGCAAATCATTCCGAAGCATCGTGGCCGTCGCATTCATTTGCCTTAGAAAATTCAAGCGTGAGACACTGTCGATGCCCATTATCATAACCGAAGGTTTCTCAGTTTTGCTCTTTTGCATGTCGCTTTTCGCACTGCGGGGCTCGGCGAAGTGATAATCCTTGTAGAAAGTGGTGTTGTCGTAAACGCATGCTATTTTAACGAATTCGGCGTGTAACTCTAAGCCCTCCAACAAATTGAAGGGAATTTTCAAACGAACAAATTTATTTTTCGAGTCGGTTTTTCGTTTGAATACTTGGCAAAAGCACGAAATCTTGTCCAACGCCGTAATGTTGTATAGGTCGTGTATTTCAGTTTTACTCATATTTATAACGATTTTGTTACCTTTAGTGGCAGTAAGTGCTCTCCCACAATTAATTGGGGAAGAAGGGCCCATGAACTGGAGAATTTTATCGTCGATAACATTAAAACTAGGCATCTTACAACCTTCGGTGTCCACGAAGTATGCCTTGTTAGTGTTGTTCACAACCAACGGCTTCGATATAAAATAGAAACGTTGTCGAAGTTCGGTGAGTTTTGTTTTTATATTAAGATCTATGACGAGGTAGGAACCAACACTAATACAGATGAAAATGGCAAGAAATCGTTTGCACTGATGACGTCTACTTAGATGTCGTTTTGTAGAAACAGGCGCTGGTACATGCTTCTTCCTGAAAATATTTTAAATATTTTTGATTATTTTGAAATAGCTACAACTTTTGTTCATATTCTTACATGTCTCAGTCTTCCTCTACCTTGATATAAACTGCAAAAAAAAGATAAGGTGCGGATTTATTTGTACACATAGCTCAAAAAGAACATATAAATTAGGTAAGTTGGGAATAGTGTTGAGCCTTAAAGCGACACTATTTTAAGTAAATTTCTTATTTTCAATGTTAAATCATAAAAAAGAGATGTTAAAGAGAAAGGTTGATAGGCGAGGAGCCACCAATCCTGAAAGCTCTGTGATCGAGGCTTTGAAAATTTTTATTGAAAATGAAAAGTTTACACTTAGACGAATAAGAAGAGCTTGGTCGATAATATGTTTAAATAAATTATGTATTATGAAATGGCCATAATGTTTTACCGTCATCGCGGATTTTGATCAATTTTAGCTAATTTGATGCGAAATTTCATACATGTGGGTTACCGAAAAGTTTATTTAGAGATAAGGCACCGGTTTTGTTCGTTTGTGGAAATTTATTTAACACAAGTTCGATTAAGAAGGTAAGTTCAATGAAGTTCATTGTTTTGATATTTAAATAAAATGGATTTTCCTTGCAGGTAGGACTAAATGCGGAAGTCAACACTTAGGGTAGGGGAATACAAAAATTCTATTTTACTTAGCTTAACTAAAACTATTCAACTTTGCGGTCTCAGCTTAGCCCCGATTTTTAACTTTCTACTGAATTAGCTTTTGGCGCGACTGAACTATTGGACTGCTTGCAACGAATTAACTCGAGGTAACTGCAGAAAGGATAGCGAAATTATTTCGTCTCTTTGCAGGGCTTTAACTACTCAGCTACCGCAGTACAAAAATAATAGATGCTGATAACGGAATTCCTGTCAACTGGGTGAGACCGTAAAGTCGGTTGAATTTTCCCACATATGTACATATTCAGAAAAAAATCCAGCCGACCAATTTGTTTTAGCCGGAAAAGTCTGGCATACCTATTTGAAAGGTGTGATAAGGGGTAAAATTTTTCTGTTATCATGGAAACTTTTAATTATTTTTTCATTTTACGCATTTTAATGCCGCATTCAAAAATATCTTGGTATGCGGTCTGCGAAACTGCCGGAAGTGCCGCGCGCATACCAGTTTTTATTCCATGGCCGAGATTTCTACTATAATTCATTGCACTTCGTTAATAATCACCCAAATCATTATCAACAAAATTATAGTTTATTCTTCTTCTGATTGTAATCATTCTTCTAACGGTTTCTATATTCCCTCAAAGAGTGTGTGAGAGAAGTGTCGAGAGAAGCTGTCGAAATTGTTTAAAACACGACTTTTCATAAGAGACTGCAATTGTTCAATAGTCTACTAAATGGCATTAAAAATGATATGTTGTGATATTTAAAAAGAAATGTATTAAGTTGTTTGAAGGAAAAAAAAACGGCAATGAAAATAACTCTGCTATAATTTTATATATTTTCTTGATATAGAGCACTGTAATACTAACAAATAAAGTCATTTATTCATTCAAATTGAACCAATTATTTTAGCAATAGTTTCATTAAATATGTAGCCTTTTTAAATGCTGGTGTTTGCAACAATTTAATTCTTATTTACTAACCGAATAAACAAACACGAGAATTGTATTGGAAGCGTTATTAATTTAAAAGTAAATAACCATACTCAGTAACTTAAAGCAGAACTTTTGCCTACGTCTGTGAAAAACGAGAAATACAACAATAGCCTTCGTTGTGAAAAACACTTGAAAACACTGCTACGAAGCTAATAATAAATAACAAATTTTACCAAGCATATCCGCCACCGCCACGCCACACATTTTGTCAATTATCAGACTTTTGCGATAAGGGGAAGTACAAAGAGGAAGTGCAAACTGAATGGTTTTTTTCCAATGCACTTGTCGAACAACTAATGTTGGTTTCTTATTGGCTTTGCTTTCTTGGTGAAATATTTTCACCCCCAAACAACATGTTTAACAATTGAAAAATATTTATTTATTTAGATAGAGGCTGAGTGTGTATCACTGATTCTCTGATCCTGGCAAAATACACATATGACTTAAAAATCACAAAACGCAGTTTGTTTAAGATATAAAACAATTTTTCGTAGTTCAGACTTAACGAAATATGCGATACATCGAGAAGTCACCAAAGCGTAATGTGTCTTTGCACATAATTAAATTCGTATTTATTATTTCACTGCACCATTGATATTTGTTAATTAATTTAAGACTTCTTTTAATTAAACCCTAGCTAGCACACCTCCGCAGAATGGCAAGACTGTCACTGTGGGGTCTGGATGCGATGACCCCAATCACGAAAAGGTTTGCTGTAAATTAGCTAATGATTTTTTTATTTGAAAAAAATTTACGATGCTTTTATAATTCTCTACTGATGTAGATAAAAAAGGAAATTTAGGAAATATCCAATATTGAGATATGAAAAAGAAATGGTAAACAACTTAAGGTACTCAAGTGGGAATAACTAGGCTGGGGTCAATCTGAACCCTATGTAGGTGTTAAGGGTTAAAATTAAATTAAGACAAGGAAGCTTATTTATTCATAACACTCGGATAGTAAATTAGCAAACAGATACGTATGTGATGGAAAGGGGGAAATAAAAGCATATTTACTTATGATAAGTTGAATGTTCTTAAAAAGTTGACGAACCTAGATGGCAGCGCGAAGCCAATTTTTACGTTAACGTTTCCCAAGAACTTCGCCACAGACCACAAAAACTACGCTATCTTACTTTCATTTTCTGCACTCGTTTGCATATTTTCTTGCAACAATATTTGTCACAATTTGGGAAAACATTTTGCTTATGTAGGACATCCACTCCTTAAGAAAAACACCATTAGTGACAGATGCGGAGATTGCGTACCGGTTGCATAGTAACCGAGCTTTAAGGATGCTGTGAATCGAGCTCTCTGTAGCTTTTCTTTACGAGCTTCAAAGTTTAATACTTATATGTAGTTTCATTGCGCGGGAAAAAAATACATATATGTATGTACATTATACTACAATACAATACAATGTTCTCATAGTTTTTTACAGAAAAAATTATTATTTAATGAATTGAAGGTATATATCATTTACGAAGATTTGTTTCATTGAATGTTCATTGTGCATATTGCAGTGCTATTTCAAAGATTTAGTTTGCGGTTTTCTTTGAAGCGATAATTGGGCGGACTGGAATGTTGGTGTGTACGCCATCATACACCTTGCTATTCAGTGACGCGTATGACGCGAATATGGCGCTAGTGAAGAAGTAGGAGCATATCTTTGAGGGAATGCGGCTTGCGCAGTCTGGATGCTGCTGTATCTTTTGATTAAAGTCAGCTGTTTTGCGGGAAGCCAGCTGCTCATCAATTATATTTATTTCGATTCCCGTGTGGTGTTGTAGTTTCTATTTTGCGTCCAAATCCTGAGCGCCTGAAAAGCGTGGAGTGGTCAAGTATGTCGTTTTCTGAAACTAACCGAGAGCCATGCTGCACTTTTCGGCAGAATGTTGCATTTTTTGAACACAGAGATTTGCACGCCACTGCGATGTCGGTGGATTGGACTGGCCAGTGGGTGCTTCTAGCCGGAAGGTATGTTGAAATATTCTGGGAAAAAACGCCCTACAACTGAACCAATTGTATCTGATTTTAGGAAGCATTTAGCTTTGCAACGTCTTGACCATAGTGAGGATCATAGCTTAAGAAAATATCATAGAAATTCCAAGTATGACGTCTCTGCAGCCGAATGGGCAATATGTGAAAACAGCCAAGAATATTGTGCAATCGCCGTAAGACACCATATATTTATTAGTAAAACCAGAATATAACAGTAGAAAAGAACACAGTGTTTAAAGTAGCCAAGATTATAATCAAGCGCTACTATTACTTATTTAGACGAGCCAGTTAATTGAAGTGGTCACATGGAGTTCTGGAGATCCTACATTGATTCACTCCTTAAGGGCCCACACTCGAATGGTAACTGATATCGATTGGCATTCAAAGGAGCCCCATTTGCTAGCAAGCTGTTCTATAGACACTTTTACGCATCTCTGGGATTTAAGGGATCCACGTAAACCTATCCTATCCCTTAGTGCGGTTTGCATGTGTAAGTAGATTTAATGTCCTTATCTTTCTTTTAATACTGAATTCTTCCCAAATTTAGCTGGAGCTACTCAAGTTGGTTTTAACCGTGTTTCCGGCGACTTGTTGGCAACTGCCCACGACGGCGATTTACGCATTTGGGACATCAGAAAAGGATCGTGCCCAATTCAGTACATCACAGCACATCTAGCAAGGTAATATTCTTTGCTTTACTTAGAATTAATTTTGATAAGCTAACTATATTTGAAAAGAATACATGGCATAAATTGGAGCCATACACGGGAAACATTTCTGGCTACTGCTAGCCAAGACGGTTCTGTAAAATATTTCGATGTGAACAATCCGAGAAGGGCTCAAAAGATAATAACAACTTCATCACCTGTCTGGCGTGCCCGATATACAGTAAATATTTCAGCTAGAATTTATAGTATTTGTGATTAATTCAAATGCGATTAGCCAATCGGTAATGGCCTAGTAAGTATTGTAGTGCCACATCTAGGACGAGGTGAAAATAGCCTGCTATTATGGAGCAATAATAAACAGACAGATCCAGTCTGTTCCTTTACAGGTCATACGGACGTTATTTTAGATTTCGCATGGCGACCTAATCGAGATAGGTCTGCAGAAATTGTAAGTAAAAAATAAATACAGAAATTGCCTATACAAATTTATACCCCAAATTGAAGGATTTTATCACTTGGTCTCGGGATCATACTTTACGTTTATGGAAAATTGACGAAGCTTTACTAAAAATGTGTGAACCTCCATACACTGAGCCGGAAGATGAAGGTACTTAGTTCAGAATTTCCTTAGATATAATTAGTTTTCAAAATAGAATAATTTTACAATTTAAAGAGCCATGGAATATTGGAAAGATCTGCAGCAATAGTGAATTGAAAACTTTAACAGATCAAACGTCTTGTTCATTACAACATGAGTTTTCACTGTTAAACACAAACATCCCGCACATTGACATAAATATTCTAGATCCTATAAAACGGTTTGCGACAGTAAAAATATCTGCAAATGGCTATACAATTATTCTCCAAGTACTGCAGATATTTCTACTATCCGTGGCCCTTATTATAAAACAGTATATTTTAGGTTAATTTTCCAATGGAATACCCAAATTCTAATGTTTACCCAGAGTTTGAATATTGCCAAGGTACATCTATTGATGAAAGCTTGTCAATGTCTTTAATGAAAGTTCTGAAAAATTGCGCCTCGCAGAGAGTGAAGAAAGGAAGAACCTGCCTGGAACAATGCCTTCGCGCATTAGTAACTGCGTTAAAAAGAGTAATTCAGGCCTAAGCCAAAAAAGTACTACTTATTTATTTTATATATACATATATTATTTATAATAGTCTACAACTGGAAGTGATAAAACCCAATTGCGTTTGCAATCACCGCGATTAGAAGGTGCCTTAAGTGGAGCTTTACATGATGCATGTATCCCGTTTCCAAGAACATCTGGGGCTAGATTCAGTACCGTCGGATTACTAATTACATTTTCACAGCCCGTCCACGCAAAAAGAATAAGTTTACGTCATCAGAGTACAACGCCCAGGTTTAAAAAAATTAAGGTAGCATTTATGCAAGTCTAATTGATATTTTCTTTCTTCTAGAGCACTATCAGCAATAAGTGGTGGTTATTTGGGAAATGTTATGGGATCTCAGCCAGTTTTATACGCGCACAGGGACAGTAGTACATCCACTTTTTATTTGCAAGATAGAATAAGAGTAAGTGAAGCGATTTTAAAGGTGTATAAGATGCATAATTTTTTTAATTTAAATGTAACTAGAAAACATCAAGAAATCGTTCTTCTCAAAAAACACCTTTCTGCGCAATTATTCACATTTATGATGCATCACGCATTTTAAATATAAGCAAAGAGCTTGGTCAGCGATATGTTCTAAATAAAATAGATATGCTAGGTGAGTTAAAATACATAGTTTAATGAAGATGGCATATTTAAATTATAAATATTTTTATAGAAACTTGCAAAAATAACCGACAAGTTGCTGAGTCCATGGGAAGAAATGAATTAGTGCAAGTGTGGTTGCTGGCTGAGACAATAGCTTCGTCCTACGCTTCAAAAGACTCGGACTGCGAAATTGCTAATCAAAATCCTTTCAAGAGATTCCTCCTAGAATCATTGTGAGCAATTCTAATTTTTTTTTCGATTAAAAGTAACAAGATAACATTTACAGAATAATGCATTTCGCTTTACACGGCGATGTTCAGACAGCTGTTATGCTGATATGCACTTTTGATAAGTGCTCCCCAGAGTTTGATTTTACGTCAGTATGCGGCAAAAATTCGAATAGAAGCGTACGATAGACATCCTTCCTTGGTTTACTTAGAACGTTTAATTTTGCGCTTTAAACATTTCAGCCTCCGTCGTCTCCCTACCACACTATCCTCCCCATAGACTCATCAATGAATCTATCGTGGAGTTCTGGAGGCCATTTGAAGCAACTGAGAAGTAATTCATGGTCTGATTCTCTCAATTGGTTGGAATGGAAAAGTAGTCCAAACTATGATATATCGTATGTTAAGAGTAGTCTTATGTGAAAAAATTGGTTTATAATTTACCTTTCAGGCCGCTTTTAAGCAAATCCAAGAAGTGCTTATACGACAATTTGAAGAAAACGTACGCAGAAGTTTTATACGGTTGGGGATTTTTAACCGCTCGGGCGATGGTGAGTTTCAATGTACTTGTTACGTAGCTTCCTAAGTTGGTTATTTTGTAGATTCTTAAACATTTGGCCTATCCAGCAGAGGTTCCGCAGTGCGTTGAATTCGTCACTGAATGTCTCGTCTGCAACCGCGTCAGCAGGACCCCATCGTGTAGTTATTGCCGAAAGGCTCTTTTATACTGTGCGCTGTGCAGGTTACCTGTTAAAGGCGTTGCGAATGCATGTCTTTTATGTGGTCACGGGGGCCACACTGAGCATTTGAAGCAATGGTTTGAGGTGACCGATCGAAATTTGTAGTTGAATTATTATTTAATCAATTTTTCTTTTAGAAACATGATGTATGTGCAATGGGATGTGGTTGTTCTTGTTTGAGGGAGACATCAAATTTATTAAAGGAAATATACTGACTCAAAAATTGCCTCTTTTTTCTGGTTACGTTTATTAAATAAAGGATTTTGATATTGAAAGGTGCAAATATTTTAATTTCTTACCATAATTGAATTTCTCGCTTACATTCCAATTTATTTGATTGAAATTTGAATTAAAATTTCTGAATTTATGTTGTTTGCAAAAATTTTCCAAGGTTCCAAGTTTTTTTAAAAATTTAAATCAAGCGCCCATAGTACTATGCCAAACGGTTCGTAGTGTCCTAAAATTTCGGAAAAATTCCGAATGGTTTTTTCTGGCTTTGTACTTGTCAAAAGTTGAAGTATTCGTCCATCAGCAACTCGGACGATTGTTCAGCTGAGTCGGGCAAATTTCCACGTGAAAGTAGATTTTCAAGCCAAGAGAAGATGCCACAGGGCAGAAGAAAAGCGCCCTTTAGTGGGAAGAAAAAGAAAGAACAAATTATTGCAAAGCGACAAGTGAAAGGTAATTTAGAATGTCGAGAACCAGATTTCGACTTAAATCAGTCAAATATACTAACCGCAGGGAAGTTTCCTGCATTATCGCGAAAGGAGTTCTTTTAATTTCCGTAATCTCTTTTCAGCACCGAACACTCTTAAATCTCAAGGCGATTCAGACGGAAGTGAAGAAGTATCGGCAAGCGATAATGTTCAAAAGATAAATGCGCTCCCCTACGACAAAAGCCGACCAGATGTAAACAGGTTCACGCTGCAGTTCCACAAGGAATCCAAAAAGGAGCTAGCCCTGATGAGGGAAGAGGCAGCCGCCAAATTCGAATTGAAGCCCAAAGAAGACAGGGAAATCGATGATAAGTATTTCGAAGGTTACGATTTCCCGAAGCGCCCAAAGTGGAGGCACGATATGTCCAAGGAGGAGCTTAACCGGAACGAAATGCACTACTTCACGGTAAGAAGGGATAATGTGGAACTCATTTAAATATTGCCTTAAATTTTATTTTAATCTTAAGGAGTATGTTAAAGCGATAGAGGAGCGACACTATAAAGATAACAAACCATTGAGCGTGTTCGAGTTAAATCTAGAAACATGGAGGCAGTTGTGGCGGGTTGTCGAATTGTCTGACATTTTGCTAGTCATCGTCGATGTTCGATTTGCTGTAAGGATTTTCTTTAGCATTGGATTTATAAATTAATCTGAACTATTTACAGTCTATGCTGTTTCCTCCAGCCTTTTACAATTTTGTGACTAAGGAAATAAACAAAAAAATAATTTTAGTGCTTAATAAAATCGACTTGGTTTCAGCAGAGATAGTCGCAGCATGGAAAGAGTATTTTTTAAACAAATACGAAGGAATGGCAGTCGTTTGCTTTGCATCTTATCCAATTTACAAAATGAAAGGTTTCTTCCCTAATTAATTATAATTCTGATCTAAACGTGGCAGTTTTTAGGAACTCATAAAGGGAAAACATTAGCCAGCGTCAAATTTACAAGTGAAGGTGCTCACAACATTTACAAGGAAATTCAGAAGTTAGTTGGAAACGAAATAAATATCACGCAGTGGGAGCAAAAAATCTTGGAGGACATGGAAACCATGGAAGAGGTCCAAGAGCATGATAATCCAGAAAAATGTTCTGTGGTGAATTCTTATACAGAAACATTTGAATTCAATTTTGAGAAGCGAGAAAGGTATAAGGACGGTATCCTGTCCATTGGCTGTGTTGGTTTTCCAAACGTTGGCAAATCCTCTATTATAAATGCACTAAAGGGACGAAAGGTTGTTAGTGTCAGCCGTACACCAGGCCACACAAAACACTTCCAGACCATCCATTTAACAGAAAATGTTCGACTTTGTGATTGCCCCGGATTGGTATTTCCGTCATCAGTCCCCAAGCACGCTCAAGTTATTTTAGGAAGCTATCCCATTGCACAATTGCGGGAACCTTACACTTCGATCAAATATATCGGAGAGAGGATCAACCTGACAGAGGAACTGGGAATTAGTCTTCCAGAAGGCTTTGAAGAGTGGTCAGCAAATGCAGTTTGCGAAGCTTGGGCGTTTAAGAAAGGATTTTTCACCGCAAAAGCATCTCGCCCAGATCTATATAGAGCAGCGAACAATATTTTGCGATTGACCTTGGGCGGAAAAATAAAAATAGAATTTTATCCGGTTCAATATTTCCTGAATGAAGGTACGCATTCTCTCAGGCTGTGGTAGGCAGCTGAGCTGACGTCCAGGACAAATTTCTTACTCTTGATTTTAATATTTTATGTATTTCAGACAAATGGAAAACCCATAGTGACTTAGAAACGATTAAAACCATTCAGTTCGGCAAAGGAAAAACCCGTCCTCTTGATGAAGCAACAAACATCTCTGGCTATGAGACCGAAAGCGAAGATAAATATTCAAACGAAGAAAACTACCGTGTTTGCGAACTTGATGAATTACAGAATAATCAGCATAGTAGCGAATTCGAACCTTGGGAAGAAGAATAACCATCAAACTTAAATTAACTGCGATTTATTCTTTTTATTACTTCAAATAGAAAACTATTCACAACATGTATACCTTTTTGTTTTTGGTATTTAAGACTAAGGTATCGTCAGTTTTTGTGTGTGTTCCTTTGCATGGGATGTGGTTGTTTCTGTTTGAGGGGGATTCAAATTTATGAAGGGAAATATACTAATATAGAAATTGCCTATTTTTCTGGTTACGATTTATTAAATAAAGAATTTTGATATTTAAAAAGTGCTAATATATTAAGTTCTTATAATTCGATTTCACGCTCAAATTCCAATTTATTTGAATTGACATTCTGTAATTTATTTTGCTATCAAATCTTTTCCAAGGTTCCAAGTTTTTTAAAAATTTAAATCAACCGCCCATAGTACTAAGCCAAACGGTTCGCTGTTTCCTAAAATTTCGGAATGATTCCGAATGGTTTTTTCTGGCTTTGTATTTGTCAAAAGTTGAAGTAGTTCGTTCGATCGAATCCATTGGCGATTTGGGAGGTCGTTTAGCAGAACCGAGCGTTTCCACGTGAAAGCAGATTTTCAAGCCAAGAGAAGATGCCACAGGGCAGAAGAAAAACGCCCTTTAGTGGGAAGAAAAAGAAAGAACAGATTACTGCAAAGCGGCAAGTGAAAGGTAATTTAAAATGTCGAGAACCAGATTTCGACTTAAATCAGTCAAATATACTAACCGCAGGGAAGCTTCCTGCATTATCGCGAAAGAAGTTCTTTTAATTTCCGAAATCTCTTTTCAGCACGGAACACTCTTAAATCTCAAGGCGATTCAGACGGAAGTGAAGAAGTATCGGCAAGCGATAATGTTCAAAAGATAAATGCGCTTCCCTACGACAAAAGACGTCCAGATGTAAACAGGTTCACGCTGCAGTTCCACAAGGAATCCAAGAAGGAGCTCGCCCTGATGAAGGAAGAGGCAGACGCCAAATTTGAATTGAAGCCCAAAGAGGACAGGGAAATCGACGATAGGTATTTTGAAGGTTACGATTTCCCGAAGCGCCCAAAGTGGAGGCAGGGTATGTCCAAGGAGGAGCTTAACCGGAACGAAATGCGCTACTTCACGGTAAGAAGGGATAATGTGGAACTCATTTAAATGCTGTCTTCAATTTTATTTTAATCTTAAGGAGTATGTTAAAGCGATAGAGGAGCGACACTATAAAGATAACAAACCATTGAGCGTGTTCGAGTTAAATCTAGAAACATGGAGGCAGTTGTGGCGGGTAGTCGAATTGTCTGACATTTTGCTAGTCATCGTCGATGTTCGATTTGCTGTAAGGATTTTCTTTAGCATTGGATTTATAAATTAATCTGAACTATTTACAGTCTATGCTGTTTCCTCCAGCCTTTTACAATTTTGTGACTAAGGAAATAAACAAGAAAATGATATTAGTGCTTAATAAAATCGACTTGGTTTCAGCAGAGATAGTCGCAGCATGGAAAGAGTATTTTTCAAGCAAATACAATGGAATGCCAATCGTTTGCTTTGCATCTTTCCCAGTTTACAAAATGAAAAAGAAAGGGAAAGCATCAGCCAGCGTCAAGTTTACAAGTGAAGGTGCTTACAACATTTACAAGGAAGTTCAGAAGTTAGTTGGAAACGAAATAAATATCACGCAGTGGGAGCAAAAAATCTTGGAGGACATGGAAACCATGGAAGAGGTTCAAGAGCATGATAATCCAGAAAAATGTTCTGTGATGAATTCTTATACACAAACACTTGAATTCAATTTTGAGAATCGAGAAAGGTATAAGGACGGTATCCTGTCCATTGGCTGTGTTGGTTTTCCAAACGTTGGCAAATCCTCCATTATAAATGCACTAAAGGGACGAAAGGTTGTTAGTGTCAGCCGTACACCAGGCCACACAAAACACTTCCAGACCATCCATTTAACAGAAAATGTTCGACTTTGTGATTGCCCCGGATTGGTATTTCCGTCATCAGTCCCCAAGCACGCTCAAGTTATTTTAGGAAGCTATCCCATTGCACAATTGCGGGAACCTTACACCTCGATCAAATATATCGGGGAGAGGATCAACCTGACAGAGCAGCTGAAAATTGGTCTTCCAGAAGGCTTTGAAGAGTGGTCAGCAAATGCAGTTTGCGAAGCTTGGGCGTTTAAGAAAGGATTTTTCACCGCAAAAGCATCTCGCCCAGATCTATATAGAGCAGCGAACAATATTTTGCGATTGACCTTGGGCGGACAAATAAAAATAGAATTTTATCCGGTTCAATATTTCCTGAATGAAGGTACGCATTCTCTCAGGCTGTGGTAGGCAGCTGAGCTGACGTCCAGGACAAATTTCTTACTCTTGATTTTAATATTTTATGTATTTCAGACAAGTGGAAAACCCATAGTGACTTAGAAACGATTAAAATCATGCAGTTCGGCAAAGGAAAAACCCGTCCTGATGAAACAACAAACTCAGGCTCTGAGACCGAAAGCGAAGATTCAAACGAAGAAAACTACCATGCTGACGAACTTGATTTACATAATAATCCGCATAGTAGCAACGTATTCGAACTTTTGGAAGAAGAATAGCCATACAACTTAAATTAATTGCGATTTATTCGTTATTGCTTCTAGTAAAAAACTTCACAAAAATACATACATATTTGTTTTTGTTACTAGCGGTTTAGGCCAAAGGATCGCCAATTTTTGCTGTGTTTTTGGTTTGATTTGATATTTTTGAATTTTTTTGACAGAATTCCAGATGTACGGATTACCCAAAATATACGAAGCGATACTGAACCATACCTATACGATGATTTACATTAATCCAATTGACAAATAGAAATGCACCACTCAATTTTTTGTCTCAAATGTTTTATGGAGGAAACTTCGTTCTCCCTTCGAAACTCAAATGGTGCACTCTTCTGTTCGACAGCGTATCTCTGTTTATTTTTTTCGCATTAGGCGAGATAGCCCACCACTTTGATTATACAGTTCTGTATAATCAAAGCCCACCGTCAAATGACGTAAGTTTAAAAATTGTTTTTGCCCTAATGGTATCATGCACGCTTAAAGCTAATTTTTCCAAAGGTAACATGGAATATCAAATAATTTCGCGCTGATAATTTTCTGGAATTACACATTTTTCATTGATAAATTCCCAGAAAAACGTTTAAAATGCTCACTTTTGAAAACGCGTTTTAACATCGTTAAACAACTGTTTTAAGAGCTCATAAGTCATAATTGGAGTACTTTGTTGCTTTTATTATAATACCCAGTTAATTTTAATTAATTTGCCACGTAGGATTTTTTGTGGTTCTTGTGCTACTTTCAACGGTAAATTAGGCTTCAAATAAGAACAATTTGCAATATGGGATACGCAATTAATTAGCATAATCTAATAACACAATTTCTGCCGAAAACTTGAAAATTATATGAAGTTCTAAGATAATTTCATGTTCCAAAAATGCATTTGACAATAATTCAAACACACAGCTGACTGCTCAAAATCCGTTAGAGGTGTGAGCAAGAGGGAACGAAACCATTTTGTATGGGAATGGGACGAGTGGCCCATTTCTGTATGTCAGCGATTTCTATGTCAGTGATTCCGCCAGATTTCGTCGGAGAAGGCATTAATTTAAAAAATGAGACAGATTTACGGCAAAATTGAAATTCAAACATAAAACATTATAAGCAGAAAAGTTTTATATTTTACAATTTTAACTAAAAGTTTCCCTAGTTTTCCCCATCGCGATTTAACAAATGGTGCAGGTTTTTATTTTGAAACCGGAGGGTAGTTTGCTCAACGGAAATGATCGAATATGTTATAATAATTTTTCAATCTATCTGGACATTATTTTACTTAATATCGTCTTTCCTAAAAGCAATCTTAGTGACAGTGAGCGCCGTAGTTAGCTGTTTGAACGCCTTCTACAAGGAAGTTGCACTATTTTTTACTGATCTTAACAATAGGACAACGGCTGTGCTAGATTGCATTGCTGAGGAGACAACAAATAATATTAATAATATCACGAAACTTGCAACCGAGTTTCTCACTGAACTTAGCGACTTAACAATTTTCGGGAAGCAGCAATTGCAAAATATTTCAGATGCTATTGCTTTTGCAACTGGATGGAGTGGAAGGACTTTGAATGGAGCGCTATTTTTCATCGGGGACACAGTATGGAACACAGTGACATTTATACCTCACCTCCTCCTAATGGCTGTAGTTTTCGTCTACAATGTTATCGCCAACGTGTTCAACCTGTTACTACTGCTCCTTGCAAGGACAGTCTATGGCCTCCTGCGGATGCCTTTGCAGTCGCTTTTCGCATTAGTCCTAATTGTAACAATATATCAGTTCAGACGCCCCATCCATTTACTCTTCCGGGTAGTTGCGATACAACTCTGCAATAATATTTACCAGGTTTGGACAGAGAAGCTAATATTTGACCTCACACAATAATTCTTTGTCTTGTAGATTTTCCGCAACAGGAGAATCTTCAGGTTACATGCACATGCGACCGCTCCAGTGCTGGAAGGTCGCAGGAATATTTTGAGAATTCGAAGGAGCTTCTCGTACCGCATTTATGCATCTACAAGGGAAGTTTTTATACAAATTTACCAGGTAAAGACAAAAATCTAGAAGTTTGCACTTTATGCACATTATTTTTCCATTTAGGTTTTTGTTAACAGGAGAAATTCCCCGATGGAAGTAATTTATACCGAAAGGAGTCAATCTGAAACTGGGCGTCGCGGTCATTCGGGACCAAAAACTCCGCTAAATACAAACTCATTCGATAATTTTTGCGTGATTTGCCAGGAGAGTCTGAAATGTGTGGTCCTCTTGCCATGCAAGCACCTCTGCCTATGCGAGCAGTGCGCGCAGAGAATTGCACTTTACCAAGATACCTGTCCACTGTGCAGGATTTGTGTGAGAACTAAAATGACTGTTTATATATGACAAAAGTTAATAAATATCTGAATTTTTAATAGTTGTACAATTTCCGCCTGCCAAGTTTCACATTGGTTTCTGCTCTTGTCGCAAAAATCTAATCATTTTCGCCCTGTAGATGCACAGCTTAAGTTAAATTTTTAAAGAAATTAAAAGCCAAACACTCAAGAAAAAAATGCAACAACTTAAAATAACACCTAATAGTTGCTAGTTTGACACAACTACATTTTCAATTAAATTAGTTTTTAATTGGAATTCCAAATAAATTTTCCTAAAGTAGCTGTAGTTACAAAAACCAACTAACAACCTTAGTTGAAAAGCAGTTGGCCAAAAATCAATTGCAACTAAAAATACAACCAAATTCGTTCATGAATTTATGAAATTGACCTCAGAGATTCAGAGTCGGAAAATTCAGTTGGTGATTCAAATAAAACAAGATGATATGGTGGAAAATTTGCAAATGAATTAAAATGTATTAAACTCTCAGTTTTTTATAAACATATTTGATTTTAAGTTAACTAACAAAATGATTTCTTTGGATGATTACGATCGTATAATACAAGTTTTCAAAAATAAAATTTAAAAAAGACTATTAGACTACTGAAAATTACGTTTTGTCAACTTTATGACTTAAAAAAATTTGTAACGTAGATTTTCGCTTGACACTTCATCGAATTCAGGAGCGAACGGGTTATTCACTGTCTTCTTGGCCATTTCCTAAATTCTCTTCCGTTAACAATAAGGTAATAGCACTAGAATTTACATGTAAATTAAAAACCGATAATTATGGATGAAAATAAATAAACTAACTGAAGTAAATTCGCATCCGATGAATTATCCTCAATTGGTCCAGGATATAAAGCTTTTTTTTGAAGGAGTCGATCAATTTGGTTTCGTAACTGAATTAAAAGGTCTGCAGTATTCTCGTCACAGGCGAACCTTAAAAGAGTTTATACAAGAATTTAAATTTTTTAAAGGATGTAAAGTTCTAAAGTACTTACGCAAATTGATTAGCGACAGATATATAATGCTTGCCGTAGTCGTTCGTCCCGGTCTGCACGTTGTCTCCGAAAAGAACCAGAGGCAGAGGTGTTATCATTGAGCTGTCGTACAGAAACAAGTTGCTCGATTTCTGTTTAATATAATACACGAAATACCTAAAAGTGAGTACGTGAATGAATGGGCTTTTAGGATGTTATTTTTACAAACTTTGATTCAAAAGAAAATTCGTTAGCGTTGACAGAGGATGGGTGGAATTGTACCTTACCATCCTCCGGTGTAGAAATATTATGAATAGCTCGTACTTTATTTTTAATACGGCGTGATTTTCTGTAAGCAAAGATTTCCGTTGATCGTATAGAAAGAAATATTGTAAATAAAAAATATATATACTTCAGAAATGCTACATTGGGATAAAGTCCAGCACATATAACCGCTCTTAAAACTTTGTCATTTCCAGAGTGCTCATTGTTCTTTGGATCTTTTCGATTAGAACTTTTCAGAAATCTACAAGAAAAAAAATGTGTTATCAAACCTAAAATATATAAGTTCTTGCCTGGAAGACTGCAGAATTTCACAGAATTGGCCAGCCATCTTTTCTAATTGGTTTAGAATTTTTAAACTTAAAAAGTTATCGTAACAAAATTCCTTCTCTGCATTCATTTGTTTAACTTCCCTGAATTTGTCCAAAATTCTTACAAGCATTAAATGGTCGCTCTTCATTCCATTTGATATTCTATGTTTAATTCGATCGACCTCCTGTTCCTTGCCTAGATAATTTACGCAAAATTCCGCCATTGAATTCAGGAGTGAAAGGATTAGGTAAGACCTATTTGAATTCCGAACTTACCTATAGGTATGTAAAAAGCATCTTTAAAAGACAAACTTGCTGCTACAGATGAGATAGGGTCAATGCATTTGAAAAGCGCTGCCATTAAAATCATTTTGCCCAACTGAGGCTCTACGGGTAATCTCGCTAAATGGAGCCCCAATGGTGTTATTCGGTCGTTTTTGTCTACTGCATTGATTCTATTGTAGTATAATGATAAGGAAAATAAAATTTTTATTTGATACAAATTGTAATGCTTAATACCTTCTTAGTAACTTCATACTGTTTTCGATCATACTAAAAGGTGGAACATCCACCAGACTACCCAGAAACTCTTCAACATCATGTATGTGCAGTAGCTTCAGACTCAGAATTACGCTCTCAAGTTTAGTTTTTAATATTTCCGGTGTAGGAAACTCATCCAGAAAACGTTCGCGAGGTCTATAGCAATAGAAATTAAGGACACAACTTTAAAATATAAAGCCTAAAATTACCTCGTAAACAAGTGATAGCAAACCCCAGGTTGAACCCGACCAGCTCTGCCTCTGCGCTGTTTGGAATTGGCTAGCGAAACCCACTCTTCGTCTAAAGTCTGCAAATTGCGCTCGATATTATAGTTCTGCATATTTGTTTTACCTGTAAGGAAATAAGCAGTAATATCTTGAGTGATTTATAATTCTTATTATATTCCTCTTAGTTACCTGTGTTTATCACATATACGACATCATCGATAGTAATTGATGTCTCCGCGATGTTTGTTGCTAGAATTATTTTGCGAGTTTGTGGCGGAGGTCGATTAAAAATTGCCTTTTGATCAGAAGTGGGCAACATTGAGTGAAGTGGGTATACCAAATACTTCCTTAATGTGTATAATTTTGATTGCGTTATTTCCTTATACAACGCTGAGATTTGGCTATAGCCAGGAAGAAAAACAAGGATAGCTCCATCCGGCTTACTTGAGGCAATATGGAAAATCAATTGCTTAAGTAAACCTATGTTGATTTCTTCTGAGGAGGGATTCATAATACTTTTGATGACATGCTGAGAGTATTTATTTTTAACAGCTCGGGCATAGGGACCTATCATGTCCAAAAATTCTTTTTCATTTTCCCGAGATAATCTACCTCTCTTCGAATTGAGTGGAAAATCTTTAAATTGAAGTTCTTCTAAAACATCCTCTAAATATATTTCTTCAACTGGAAATAGTGTCCCTTGAATTGTGATAATTGGGCAATTTCCAAAATAATTCGCGAATTTTTCTGCACAGAATGTCGCACTCATTAGAATTACCTTTAAATCTTTGCGATACAAACAGATCTGCAAGGAAATAACCAACGGAAAATGTTCGACAAACTGCAATTTTCTTATAAGCAGATCGTATTACCTGTTTCAGGAGGCCCATTAAAATATCTGTCTCTACAGTTCTCTCGTGAATTTCGTCCAAAATAATATAAGTAATATTTACAAGCATAGGATCAGACTCCATCTGCCTCAGTAATGTGCCAGTTGTGCAGAAAAGAATAGATCCACGTGATCGTGGAAGAACACTGTAATAAAATAGTATAAATATAGCGCGTCAATCGCCGCCGCCCAATTTTAAGATTTAAATTACTTTTCGAGCCGTATTTTGTAACCAGAAGATTTCCCCAGTGGCTCGACTCTTTCCCAAGCCACTCGTTCAGACACTGAAATTGCAGATATTCGGCGCGGCTGCGTGCAGACTATGTTGCAAGTCGACCCAGTGTTATTGTTTATGTGGAAATCTAAAATAAACTGGGGAACCTTAAAAGGAACAAATATTACAATATATGAAGTCGCCGCTATAATTCAAGAAGATGGTTTTGTACCTGAGTTGTTTTGCCGCAGCCAGTTTCGCCGCTGATGAGAACAATTTGGTTTTCATCTAATACGCGTAAAATTTCGTGTTCGGTTGAATAAATAGGCAGCTGCTTTCGAACAGAAAGTATTTCTTGATACTTAGCGCTATTTTTATTGGCTTCCAGTTCTTTAAGCAAAACTTGGTTCAAATCCTCATCCGGAACGGGGAAGTAGTCCTGTTCCAGGGACTTTTTTATATGTTCGATAAATGGTATTTCAAGAGTTTCTTCAAAGTGCTTCTTAAATTCGGTGGAGTATCTTTCAGAATTGTCTAATTTGAAAGCTTCAAGTCCGCGATGAATGCCAGTTATCGTAGCAGTAGATAGAGTCAACGAAAAATCCTTTAAAAGCAATATATATTGAGTTCATAAATCTAAAAATTCAACAGAACTTACGAGCCTATTCTCCACTTTATTTTTAATATAATCCCACCTGGTTTCCTCGTTATGCTTTTTATCTCTTTGACGATCTCTGTACCATAGCCCAATTTCTTTTCCTTTTAACCCTTTTGGTGGCCGAACACTGCGTGTTTTGAAATCTCTGTACTGTTGGCTCGTCGACGGATGATCATTATCCATTTTTTTGCACTTCAGATTAATAGACACCAAGAAAATTGGCTGGATAAATCGGTGCAATCGCGCCTCGAGCAACAAGATACTTTTATTCATAAAGTTGCAACCGAGATAATTTTTGCTTTGTTTTTTATTTTAATTTAGTTAAATAAATGAAACTTTTTTGAGGTTTTTGTTCATGCCTGAAGGAAGCCTGAAACTCGAGTAATATTTTTAAAAATTCACTTCCGACCTGCCAATTCTGCTTCTTTTGACATTTCGAAACGCCAACTGTTATTTTTTTTCACAATTGGTAGTTTATGGGCCCGTTCGCAGAAAGTCATTTTTGAGATAGGAGACTTCAAAAGGGCGGCAAATTTAAAAATTGTATTTTTTTTTAATAGTATTCTGCATTCGTGACTAAAGAAACGCACCCAAATTGAATTCTGCCAATTATTAAATTTATGTGACAAGAATTCAAACTCATAACTGACTTCCGTTAGAGGTATGAGTAAGAGGGAACGAAAAGTGCACAATTTCTATAAGTCAGTGGTCCTAACGAACAAAAAATATTGATGTACACACTTAATTAATTTCCCAGCATTTTCTCGCTGTGGACTACTCCTTAGATTGTTTTATGAAGGAACCGAACCGAATCATTCCGGAATGGTTTTTCGAACAGAGCATAAGTAAAGTGTCAGTGAGTGCTGTCATCATAAGCTAATAACTCTGCTTAATTTGCACAATTCGCTTTAAAAACGAATAAGCCCTGCGAGAAGCATGTAAAATCAAACAATTGTCTGCATAATACAAAATTTACCGCACAAATATTAAGTATCTGAGAGCACTGAAGCACAAACGCATTTCTGAGAGCAACAAGTGTTTGGAACCCAGTCATTGTTTTCATTCATGACGTAAGATCTATAGAAGGTAAAATCTATTTTTGCATTATAAATTGAGTCAATACTAGTGGCGTAATGCATCAGGTGGTATCAGCATGTCTAAGCACGACAGGACCAAATCGGGAGGGCTGCTCGAAAGTTGGTTTGGTCGCCCCAAGCCGAAGGGGCGTTATGGGACGAACTCGGGAAGGCCGGTTTCAACGGACGGTGATATCGTCGATCTGCAGGAGCTGGAAAATGAAATCAAACGGCTGCCGGATGACGAGGTTGATAAAAAATTCATGGATATCTTCGACGACATGAACATCCCAAAAGATAAACGAAAGCCGCTATTGCTAAAACCAATGTCGGAGAAGCGGGACATGCTCCTGATGCACTTGAAAGGTAACAGAATTTTTCCGTACGTAGAAAAAGAGATTATAATATCAGTGCTTAGAGTACTGCATTGCTTTTGTAATCATAACTCATTTCGAAAGATCAAACAAAAATCGAAATATTGCAAAATGAACTTTGGTCGTATGCACAAGTTCAATTTTTCTTATTATTAATTAATTAATTAATGTGTCGTAAAGAACTGACGCTAAGAAGAGGGTTATGATTTAAAATGTTGAACTTGGATAAGATAAATTAACTAAATTTAATTCTTTTGATCTCAGGAAAGAACTCTCTCGAGCATCGATCGAATTCACGATTCGAAAAACCATATGATTACATAGAGTATCTGAAAGCTGGTGATCACAGTGAAATAAAAATTTACCAATGTGTAAAAAGCCTTCGAGTGGCTTTAACGAGTAATCCGATAAGTTGGATCAAAGAATTCGGGGAGGAAGGAATCAATGAGATCGTTAACTTGTTACGACGATGCAAAAAGGAGAGAACCTCCGAAAACGAACTGGAACTGGAATGTATTCGTTGCTTAAAGGCTTTCATGAATAATACCTGGGGGTTGAATTTGATCCTACAGCCAGATCAGCACGCAGTGGTGCTGCTGTTGGCCCAAACCTTGGATCCCCGCAAGCCATTAGTAATGTGTGAGGCGTTGAAGTTACTGGCAAGTTTTTGTCTCGTACCGGAGCGAAATGGTTATGAAAAGGTGCTGCGAGCTATTACGACAGCAGCCTCTTCGAAATATAAAAGCGGAGAACGTTTTAAATCAATTGTGGACGGCTTGTTTGTTGAGGAAAGCAACGACTCCAAGAGGGATCTGTGTTGTCACACTTTGATATTCATAAATACGATCACGAATACGCCCAGCGATCTCAACTTCCGGTTACATCTGCGGTGCGAAATAATGCGAATGGGACTCTACGAAAAGCTGGATATTTTAACTGATATTGTTGAAAAAAGTAACAATGAGGATTTGAAGAAGCATTTTAAAATCTTTAATGAAATTCGTGAGGACGATTTTGAAGAGTTTTCCCAGCGATTTGATAGTGTTCGATTTGAGTTGGATGATATTAATGATTGCTTTGAAGTACTTAAAAATTTAGTCTTAGATTCAGCAGCTGAGCCGTTCTTCCTCTCCATTTTGCAGCATTTGCTGTATGTCCGAGACGATCACCTCTACCGTCCTGCGTACTACCAACTCATTGAGGAATGTATTGCCCAAATAGTATTCAATAAAGGCTTTTGTGATCCCATTTTTGAGAGCAGAACGTTCAACATAGACACTTCCTTGATACTGGATGGTATTGTGGAAAAATCTAAAGTTAATGAAGAAAAACGAATAGAAAAATACGATAAGAAGATAGAGGAGCTTGAAATAGCGAAGCAAGAAGCGGAGGCGCGAGCATCACATCTAGAAGAAAAATTAAAGCAAATTGAGGAGACTGGTATTTGCACAAATGTTTCTAAACTTCCAAAAATTAATATTCCTCCGCCGCCGCCAATACCAGGAATGGGAAACATTCCAGCGCCTCCCCCGCCACCACCATTTCCTGGATCAACTGGAGTGCCCCCACCACCGCCTCCACCAAATTTTCCTGGAGCTGGTCCACCGATACCACCACCAATGCCAGGTTGCGGTCCACCACCTCCGCCTCCTCCGCCGGGTTCGAGGGGTCCTCCACCTCCTATGCTCCCTGGAATGATGCCGCCCCCAGGAGGTATGTTGAACAGTTTGCCACATGGGCTTAAGCCGAAAAAGAAGTTAGAGGTGAAGAACCCAATGAAGCGAGTGAATTGGAAAGTTATACCTCCGCAAAAAATGTCGGAAAAGGCGTTTTGGATAAAATGCGAAGAAGACAAATTGGCGTCGAATGATTTCCTCGAGGAACTCTCCACACTGTTTTCGTCTAAGGTCGTCAAGAAGGACAATAAAGACGCTGTTGATAAGCCAACCACACTCAAGAAAAATGTTATTGATTTGCGAGTTCTAGACGGTAAGGCTGCACAAAATCTTTCTATATTACTAGGAGGATCGCTGAAGCATCTGTCGTATGACCAAATTAAAATATCGCTTCTGCGATGCGATACAGACATGCTCTCAGCCAATGTCCTGCAGCAATTGATTCACTACCTGCCTCCGCCCGAGCAGCTTAAACGTCTGCAAGAAATTAAGGCCAGAGGGGAGGATCTTTCTGGCGTGGAACAATTTGCCGCAACGATTGGCGAGATTAAAAGACTACTGCCCAGACTGCACAGCTTGCACTTCAAGCTGACCCTGCCAGACATGGTGCAGGATATTAAACCCGACATAGTCGCAGGCACGGCTGCTTGTGAGGAGATTATTAAAAGCGATAAGTTTTCTAAAATCCTGGAATTGGTCTTGTTGATAGGCAGGTACATGAACTCTTATAACAAAAACGAACAGGCCTACGGCTTCGAGATGAGTTTTCTAACCAAGCTTAAAGATATGAAGGACCATGAAAATAAGCAGACTTTGCTGCATTTTCTCGTAGATGTCGTTGAGAAAAAGTTCCCAGACGCCCTCACATTTTACGATGACCTGTCTCATGTGGATAAAGCCTCGCGTGTGAGCATGGAGACGATTCAGAAGACTATGCAGCAGATGAAAAACTCTGTGAAGAATTTAGAGTCCGATTTAAACAATAACAAAGTTCCTCAGTCAGAAGACGACAAATTCCCAGAGATAATGGGCAAGTTTGCCTTGGAGTGTCGCCAGCAGGTGGATGTGTTAGGCAAAATGCAAGTACAAATGGAGAAACTCTACAAGGAATTGGCCGAGTTCTTGGCCTTCGATCCGCGGAAGTACACCATGGAGGAATTCTTTTCAGACGTTAAGGTCTTTAAAGATGCGTTTATGCATGCGTATCGGGAAAACGTGCGGAAGCGCGAGGAAGAGGAGAAAGCAATCAGATTGCGTGAAGCTAGGGAGCAATCTCAGCGCGATTTAATCGAGAGACAACAAAGGAAATTGGCGTTAGTTGATATCGATGCGGCACAGGCTCAAAACGACGTCATGGACAGCCTCCTGGAGGCACTGCAAACGGGCTCTGCTTTCGGGAGCAGGGAACAGAGACAACGACGACGGCCGCGGCCTGCAGGGGCGGAGAGAAGGGCTCAACTCAGTCGCAGCCGTTCTAGGACTAGAGTCAACTCTGGGTCTCTAGCGGCTAGAGAAATGCTACCCGAAGCAATGTTGATAAGTCCAACGTAAAGGCAGCGCAAGTCTCCTTTGTAAATAATATCGAATTAATGGAAATCGTATAAGAGAAATATTTATGCATTTACAACACCAGTTGTGTTATTATTTGAAATTTAATTAAATTTCTTTGTGCCAACATAAAAACGTGCCTTATATACATATTTTTAGGGAAGCATTTTAATAAAAACTAACGCATGATGAATGCCTTTGCTTCTATCGACTTTGCATTAATAGTCTCATGGAGGTTTGGTTTGGTTACGATGTACTTTAGGAACCCCTTTTGAAGCCACTACGAAAATATCCCCTGCGGAATGAATAGTTTTGAACCATAAAACTGAAATTGTTTTCAGCTTCTGCACTATCTAAACTCCACATCGCAACTCCACATTGCATCGGGGCCTGCATTTTCATATTCAAATTTAATCGTATCGTACAATGTTTTGCTTTTATTTTATTACTAAATTGCTATTCAAACACTTAGCGTATTTAATTTTAAAATCGTATTCCTGAACAAGTTCGCAGTTTATTGATTTTGTGATAAGCATCTAAAATTAAGTTCTTATAGAAAACTCCATGTCGTGTCGGGTGCTAATACTGGATTTTCAGAGACTTAAAATCTTAACAAAACAAGAAAACAAGTAGGTAAGAAACGAGTCTAAGACTTTCAATTAATACACGAAGAAGAAAACTCACCATTCAGAATTAAGTTTCAATATATGTATGTACTATACAAAGATTTTATTTATTTAATTGGCGGAAAATTTTGGAAGGCTATAAGCCCATTAATAGGTAATTTCGAACCTTTGATTATAAGCTGTATTCGATGCAAAACAGGTAGATGGTTTCACACAAATATGTTAAAATATTTAATTCAAATTAACTGCGTAAAACCTTTAAATGAAAAAATGGCGATTGACGCAGGAACCTATTCACCTCCTATTGGAGTCCGAACAACATTTTAAAAAAAGTTAAAAAAGTGAACAGAGAGTCAATTAATCATGTTCCCTTCTCCGGTCGGCAACGTACAAAATCGACCAATTAAAATCAAGCCCCCAAGAAAATAAGCGTGATCTTCTCATTGGATCAGACTGAAAACCAGCTCGTTTGGGCGTTTCACACACGTCTTTCCTCAGAAATGAATAAAACTACGGAGCAAATGCATTTTAAAAATTTTATGGTGCTATAAATGATTTCCCTCTGGAATTTCTATCCCTTCACTTTCAGGAGTACCTTTGCAAGAGTCTTTTGAGTTCCTTTGACCGCGCTGTTCTACCGACAACGAAGTAATAAAGCCATAAATTACGGAAAGAACCACTCCGTATATGAAACTAATGAGGAATAAAACTCAGCCACTCGCCCGCCGGTTCATTTAAAGTTTTTCCCTTGTTATTCAAAATGCTGCTCTACCGCCTCAACCAGTGCACCGAGTTTTCCCTAATAAAGACATAAATTGTTACATCGCTAAACACAAAACAGACACGATTGGGAATGCACATCGGGTCTTAGGCTCAATCGCGCGGCACCTTTGCATTTGCTGCAATTCGCAGCGATGGCGTGCTACGAGTTAATGGCTGCTATAATTGCTTTTTCTAATTATTAGAACCGTCATTCCAATTTAACTTACAATTTCGAATCCTCAGGTTTGTCCTCAAAAGTTGCACTCGTAGTAACTTTGTAAAGTGAGACTTGTTCTCTTTAAGTTTAGTCCAAGTCGTTCCTCGAGAAAAACAACCACTTACTACTTTTTAATAGATAAATTGAAAATAGTAATGATGGGCATTTTATTTGAAAATGCAGGTCTGTAAGACCTAAAGGAAATAAATAATTACAGAATTTATTAGGTCTTATTATAGCAATTTAGAGAAAAGAGAATAAAAGGCATTCAAGTTTGCTAATCATTGCTATTTTCAAAAATTACTCGTTCAAAAAGTCTGTTTTCAATACCATCGCTTTTCATCGTTTGACCACTAATACGAATTTTCTTGTAACACTCAACCTTCCGGCTGTTTCTAGAGCAAAATTTGTTTGCAGCTGGCAAAATTATATGTTTTTTAGAAGCTGTACTTTTTCTAAAAGTCGTAAACGGATTATTTGTTAACAACATATTCAGCAAATGAAACCAAAATTAGAAAATATATTAAATGCGTTGCTGGCCAGTTACCGATATGTAGTAAAGAATGGACACATTAATCATTAATGTTCTAGTGGACGGTTACCTAAGTGTTAAAGTAAGGTCAGTTTCTGTTGTAAAATTAAAATGGGACTTATTTGAAAATATGACATTGAAATAAAGTAGGTAAAGTTTCATATTTTCTCCACGCAACTATATAATGAATACGAAAGTGAGTTTGTTTATTTATTTGTTCCATCTTCACGCCTTACTTCAATGCTGATCGGCATGAAATTTGCCATTCCCAAGGACATAGCATATTTTTTATCCCGATAGGTTCATACAACACATCGCATTTATGTATACATACATATATTAACTATTCTTAGGTGACTATGAAAATAATTTATATTCAGTGAAAATAAAAAGCGGCGAACCTTCCCCGCTTGCGGGCGCTGTCCGGGCTATTTATTTTATTTTGAGTATTTTACTTAAATATAAATATGATAGTGCTTTCCATCGCATAATATGTTTTGCAGATTACGTAACTATCAAGCGGTATGAAAATGACCAAAAGCGTAAGACAGAAACGTAATAACGTTTGTGCTATCCGAGATGGTTTGCAGAATTCAACCTCAGTGAAAAACTAACTAGCGAGTTGGCTTGGGGCTTTACTGACGCGAATCACGAGAAGGTGAGTGGGTCGGTTTAAACTCTAAAGTTTCAAGAATCAAACTGAATTTTTAAATAATTTCGTAGTTTATAGCACAATTCAATTCAATTCCTTTATTTAGCAGAAAATGTCTTATTTTTTGGAGTCGCTAATACTAAATTCATATGTTAAGAGAAACGAAATATGATGACATTTCCTATTTTATGTTCTAAATTACTATAAGAGAATATTATCTATTTATTTAAAGGAATTCATTTGAAGACAAGTTTAAAAACCTCGTAACAGGTTAGAAGTTTACTATATATCTACTTCATAAAATATATTTAGTCTGACAAGTGGAGCACCGAGAAAAATAAATTTTAATTTATTTGCAAGTAACTTTTTTATTTGGGCTTCTATATCATATCCACTTAATTCGTTTTTTATTCAGTACTGAAAGTTTTTGCATTCTTTTTGAACTTACCTTACTCAAGGTCCAAATTGCAACAATCTTTGTATAACGTCCCTAATTACTGTTGCCTAGATTAAATCGCCATAAATGTTAAGTGGTGACTAAAGGTTGATGCATTTTGCGAAATTGTTTATATTCGAATAAGGACTGCAATTGAAAAAAGTTATATATTATATTATTGGAGTTCCAAGCGAGAGCCGAATTGAAAAAATGTTTACACAAAATACTTAGTTATCATGAAAAATTGCTGGATCCGATTTAAACGAGAAATGTTCGAGAGAAGATGATTAAAATGAAAAGCAGTTTTAGCTGAATAATAATATTTATTAGCCTAAGACACACGGAATCAGAGCTGTTACAAGTGTGTTGTGGCGGCGTTAACATCTAACGTGGAAATAAAGTTAAGGCTCTTTTATTACAATGTAAAACTAACGAAACTTGGAAAGTTCAATGCTTACAACTAATAAACAAATCTTAAGCGTTTAAAACCAACACTTCGGGATTGCACGAAATAATAGAACTGTAATCGGTGTGTGGGACGGTTATAGTTGAAATATTACATATAGTAATTGAATGCGCGATCTAGTCAGGTTCGGTCCTGCTCCATGAGCGCGGTCAAATTCGGTCTGATGAAGTCGGTCGTTCTGTCGGCTGAAACCCCGTCGGAAGTGAGCGCCCAGTTCACGGAACCCGAATAAATCACCCATTACACTACACTAATCTTATAAGGCTTAGTCGCCAGGCCAGAATCTTCGCATCCTTTTGACCGGCAAGTCGTCACATTTCTTCAACGAGGGAAAGGTTATCACATTGACAGAGCCGCCACCGCTCCGGACATTTGGGGGTGAGTTTGGTGGAGTTGTGGGGGTGGTGGTGGAGGTACCGTCAAGTGTCCGTGGTGGAGCACCGGGTGGTGAAGACTCATCGGCGACATCCCCATGGCCATGGAACTCATCTGGTGCAGGGAATGCTGGAGATGCAGGCCTGGTTCCAGTTTCGGCTTAGTATCCATGAGGTTCACAAGGTCGCCGGCATGACCTCCGGACAGTGGATCCTCCCGCTTCTTATTTTGCTTCCTCTCCTTAGCCCTTCTGTTTTGAAACCAAATTTTCACTTGTCGCTCTGATAGCTGCAGCGCTTGGGCTAGTTCTGTTTTTCGACGGATCGTGATGTATCTAGACGTGTGGTACTCCTTCTCCAGCTCTAATCTCTGAAAATCTGTATAGACCACCCTGTATTTGTCCTTTGTTCTCGTCTTCCCTGCAAGCAGACAAAATCACCGATGTTAGGAAACGGTTAAACAATTCAAAATGAGTACAGCAAAATTAAGCCAAGGATTCTAGAATCTAGAGGATGCGAACGAAAACCACTGCGCCACGACTCATGAATGACTCTGACGCGGTGGTGGTAGCTTAGATTTAGAAAACCCAGCCGCAAGGGTCGGTGCCGCTGTGCAGCTTAAGACGCAACTGCCCTTGTAGTCTCGCCGTCAAGGCAGCTCAAATACCGACGAGAACATTATTTGCTGTAAATCCCCCAAAAAAAGTTTAAACATGATTAAATATGTTTTACAGCATTTTTAACACTAAGCAAACAGTTTGCAGTGTACACATGCTTTTAAGCGCGCTTGATAAGGCTGATAACTCCGTTTCGTGATATATTTCGTGTCATTTGACAAATAGAATTAAGCAATTAAACTTATCTATTGTTCGAAAGCGGGTTATTATTGTGATTCCAAAAGCAAATGAGCCCAAGACCGTGCTCGCGACTTTCCAGAGCCGGCAGATTTCCGACGCTCATTGGGCACCAATTGCTCGGTACGAGTCCGCGGAGGTGTCACCAGCATATCACAGAGTGCGACATCAAAGCACCGCGGATAATTGCTAATCCCTTTTGATAAATAAACCAATATAGTGCGGGATCGCGATAAGGGCATTATTGCCGCGCTCAGAGACCTCAGAGTGATGACCGTGCGCCGCCGCCCTGCCCGCGGCGTTTGCGCCCCGGTTCCATGTGTTTGCTGAGTCGTTCTCGGATCAGAAAAAGTCTATCAGCAAATCGATTCACGAATTGGAGGGCACTTGATAGGCGGATATCGATAACAGAATTATTCGTCCCACCGATCGGCCGATCAATAATATTTCAATAAACCACCTTATCTCGAGCGTTCGAGCCCAAATTTTGTTTAACTTTACTTATATTCACAAAAATAGGCACTCCGCGAGCACGTTGCTTAGCAAAACCACTTTAGTGGCAATCGCCATAAATAAAGTTGGCTAGTCTATGTACAACTAATCGTTGCAATTGGCTGCGAGTCCATTTGCCGTGAACTGATTAGATGACGCTGCAGATTCAAGTTTTGAAAGCACTTACTTTTTAAGTAATATGTTTCGAACAGGCTCTTACTCGAAAGTGGCCTGTTTTAAAAATAACGACCTGATATATTGAAAATGCTCTGTGTTACATTCATAGAAGGTGTAACATTTAGTAGGTACAATTAATTTTCAAATCTTTATGTTTAATTTTGATTGAAGTTTTTATAATCCCATATATTTACATACATAGAAATTTAAACATTATTGTATTTATTGGTTTGAAAAATATGGAAGGAATTGATAAATGTACATACGTATACTGTCGTTTTTTTACAAAAGATCCCATAATCAAGGAAAACGTTTTATAGAGGGCGTCTCACACAATGTAAAATGGATCAATAAAAATATTTCCTAGTTATATATATATAGCTCGGTATAAAATTGCTGATTTCAATTCATAATTTTCAAAGGGTGCTTACGTCCATAAAGTTTATTTATTAATCGCTTAATACAACACCCACTACATCGGATATTATTTAATTATAGGCTTCTAAATTTTTCTATAACTGGTTGCTTTAACTTTTTCTTCTTCCGTTGCATATTGCTTCTTGAATACCTTTAAGAGCACTATTTATTGCCTTTCCGTCGGATACTAAAATATGTAGAGCATTATATAAACTGCTAGGGATATCTACACATTTTCCAAGATTTTGAAAAGGAATTTGCATTAAAAGGTATACATACATAAGTATTAAAATATTCCTAGCCTATGAAAGAAGCGATTATGTCAGATTTACATTATTTGAGTAATGTTGTGTAGGTAAATATATTAAAGTCAAGGCTGCTAGGCTCCAAAAAACTGTGCCATCTTCTGTTGCTGATAAGCCGAGGTACCCCGTCTAGAAGCACTTTCAGCATAATGCCATCAATCAGCCAAAATTTGATTTCGAATTGCGGCAGATGTCAAAATAAATGGACCTATTCTCAGTGTGGTGCTTCTGTAAAAATGTTGAGGGTCTCCAGAGGCGGTTCATTGTCTGATGCCGCAATTATTTGTTTGTCGTCCTTCGCAAACCGCAGGCCGGAAAATCCACTTGCTACTTGCTCGGCTTGCAGACAGAGGCAGCCCTGTCCAACGGGCGTCGTGCGAAGTGCGAAGTGGGGTCTCGACGTGAATCTTTATCTGCTCGTGCTGCAGGATGGCTCAATTAGAATAAGCTAGACGAGGAACCTCGAAAGCGCTCTGGGAGACATTTGTCATGGAACGGCCCTGGATACACTTGCCCTCGCAGACTCCCTTCGGCCATTAGTGCGACGACAATCGTACCGTTTACGATAACCGTGCGCCGTTAAAAAGAACATCGCCAGCCCTAAATCAGCGCTGGTAATTTCGGGAATCACACCCCAAGGACGATTTCATAAGCAATTTGTTGTCGCTTCTTTCCCCCTATGCGAGCCGCGCGTAAACTTGCCTTGCTGAAGTATTTCACACTTCGAGGCATTGAACAACTCCAAAAAATTGTCAGACCAAGCAAGTGTATGTGAAAGTCCTTGAAAAAGGCAAAAAATTGTTATATTTTAGCCTTTGATTAAATACGTTAACGTCTCTTCCTATACGTAAATAACACCTCGCGCTGCGATCTTGAGATAAAAAAATTTAAGGTCGTAAACACTAAGACTTACACTTCTTATAAAAAAAACAATAGCTTGACTGAAGAAAATCTCGTGATAATTAAAAGCAAAATTAAATGTTTTACTAATTCCGTATTTTTTCAATACAAAAAGATCATTGACAAAAACTTATTATCTACATTTTTATAACTTATTTGAAATAAAAGCATTACAACATTTCATTAATCAAACATGTACCTATGTATGCACATACTCACACTTAGCATTGTTTATAGGAGGCGTTTCTGCGAAAGTATCTATTTACCTTTAAAATATTATCTTTATAGTAAGTGGGTTATTTTCTTTCACCAAAAATTTTTTTAAACTTCTAAATATATTTCGTTTTATTTATTTAAATAAATTCTTAGAAAAAGCAGGGAATTGCTAACATCAAATGCATTTGATAAGGTGTTGTTTTTCAATAAACAAATAAAAGGTTAACGAAACGTTGAAGTAATATGCATTTATTACCTGATTTTAATCTGTTTCAAGTCCATTTATAAGTATATAAGACCAGAGAAATAAAATTTTAATCTTGCAAATGCTAGTTAACTTAGGAAAAAATGTTAAATACGAAATAAGGTTTTAACTTCTAACACATAATAAAACTGTAGATATGTATTTTATTATATCATGTCTAAGCAGATAGTGGTTATTAATTATAATTCAGTATGTTTCAGATGCATGATTTAACAATCAGAAAGCGTTGGTCTAAAACAATCCAAACTGTGTCTATTTCTACGGCAGCGGAGGTTACATAACATTATTGATGCTAATTTTAAATATTTAAGTTACAAGACAGGGGAGTTCATAAACGGCACACGTTATTTTGTTCCTCCACGAATATCAACTTTTTATATGGTCTATACAAATATTCCATTATTTAGGTACTATATCGGTTTATTTTCTCCTCGGGCTTTCAGTCATAAAACATTATGGTCTAGTTATTTTGCTATTTATCTCAACAAAGAGGCAAGAATATGTAATGTGAAATAAAATTTTTAATTTCGACTTTGAAAGTGCGTAACTAAATATATGTATGTATATCTATCCTGCAAGATTTGCGCATTGTTGTCAGAAAGAAACGTGGTTATAATTTTTCTTTACGTTCTTATGTACATATTTATAAATATAAACATATTTATTTATGGGCATGTTTTCATTGCAGTTACTGTGGACTAAACATATGTAGATAATAACTAGTGAAATCGTTATTAAACTCACTTTACACTATGGGATATATTTAAGCTTAATTTTTCCTTACAAATTTTATTTACAATGAACTAAATTGTTTTATGTGAAAAACACATTTTCGTGAAAATATTGAAACACATGCAAAAAAAATTACATGCATATTAGGTTATTTACTTACTCTCAAATAAGGAGTCTGCAAAGTAAATAAAGTGTACAATATAATAGTGTTTTTGGTTGGAAAATAGGAAAAATTGTTGGATCAATTGCAGAGCATGTCACGTGCCGATAAGTAAAATTCGTTTTATAAAGTGATATGTATAAGTAACTTTTGCCATCACCTGTTTTATTGTTGAATCGAGCATTCGAATGCACAGTTTTTAAATTTACGAATAAGGATATATTTCTAACAAATGTTGGTACAGGTATATTGGAAAGGATTCAGTTTTAGAGTATAACCCTTATGTTTAGAAAAATTTGTTTTTTGTATTAATTTAAGAGCACTAGCTTATATGGTTTATAGTCCCTGACGTGACAACCTAATTTATTTCTAATATACATATATCAATCAAAAATAAAAATGTCCTTCGTAGCCTAGCATTTATACCCCCGGGCCGTAGGTCGGTATAGAGGCCGCAAAAATAAAAATCAACTTTCAGGAGACGATAGTTAATCAAGTGCCATAAAACGCGGAATCTCCCATTCTCCCCATTCTAAAAGCAGACTATACTAAAACCGAAGCACGCAAAGCCCGCACGAAACGTATCTAAATTCGAAGGGCGTACGATGGTTGTGTTGTGGCTGGAGTCCATTGGTCGCCAGCTCGGTTGCGATTGGTTAACTTGAGGAATAAGAAAATGGCAGTCACTCCACGATTAAGATCTCGTTGCGTGCTAGGAAACTGGCACAACAGGATACGTTCGCCTGATGCTATCTTAAAATAATTTACAATCCAATCAAAAGAGGCAAACCCATAAAATTATTCCTCCCTGCACGAATTTGAAATTAACGTGATGCATTTTCAAGCTGGCTGTAATGAACACAAGGCGAAGCTAGAGCTAGAGCTAGAGCTAAAAACAAGCCAGCAATGGAAGCAACGATCATGCAAAACAGCAAACATCTAGACAAGCACACGCAAGCTCCACAACCTAAAACTATGTAGTAATATTAATTAAGGCACAATGAAGAAGCCTACCACTTAGCTCCGCAGCGGTGAAATCTTGCAGAGACGGAGCTGAGCACAACTCCAGCAGACCTAGATGTAAGGAAACATCGTTTAAGCATATCTCCACAAGTAAACAAAAATTTTATTACATTTAATAGTGACAGTCCGATTGGGCCTTAAATAATACTTTTCGACATGAATAAATACATAAATGCGGGCTCTAAGGGGCTTATCAAGCGAGCCGCGACCGGGCTTCGAGCCGGGGTTCACAACTATTGTGTGTTTAGTGACTGCAAAATTTATTGACTCCTAAATTGCTTTATGGCCGCAGCAGAACAGGTCGGAGCGAGTACATAACTCATCTGAAAGCTAACAAAACATTTGTGCAGTGCTTCAGGCGGTGCTCCGCATAGCCAGGTGGAGGCCTTCTTTCGCAGCGTCCCCAGTGCAGCAGCATGTGCCGAATGGGCGCCAAGTCTTCGTATAATTACTAATCATTACATTTTTAATCAACGTCTACCGGGTGCTCAAGAGTCCAGTTTCCATTTCAGCAATTTCGCCGGCTAAGCTGAATTTGGCTGGCGATTGCGTAAAATTATATTTTTGAAAAAAATAACTCATTTTGAAACCAACGCGCGGCGTGCATTCAAATGAGTGAGGTGCGTAGAACGATTGCGCTAATGCCCCGAATTTACCATATCTACCATTTTTAAATCTTTCGGGCATTAATGGCGCGTTTCGAGCAATACAATGGCAAATTCCTGCGAGACCTGTTAATCAACACCTTTGGTCGCACTTGAGTATCGGAGGAAATATAAAAATGTCAAACAACCACTTGAAGAGTGTTTCAAAAACAGCGATAACTTATCAGATACTTTGCGCTTTTTTTGCATGGAAGGACAATCCTTAATCCCTGACTTTGCGCTGAGCATTACCCAGAGCTTTGCCATTTGCAAAACAAAGACACCCTTGCTGGCCAGAGCCAATGGAAAAAATTTCTCGGGCGAAAGTATCGATTTCAGTTACATGGTAATAAATCTCTTGGTGACTAGAACTTTTTGCGCCAAAGATGCGAGTTTCCCAAATGTACGATTGTTATGCCAAGTCAGAACGAACTCCCTTCTCACGCTGGTGTTCCGGGGACCGTACGCCAACTTTCGTAGTAGAAGTATACGTACATAGAAAAATCCAAATCCCTCCCAAGGGAAGCTCCGTGAGAAGGGAATTGCCCCAATCTTGTCCTTAAAGCTAGATTATTCGCTATTATTCAAGATAAAGTGCCATAATCCCCACAAAACTGAGGTGTAGTCATATTTCACCTTGGCAGAGCTAAAGAAGCTATACAAGAAAATACTTCTGCCTTTCACGCTTTCCAGGCACAATTGCAAAATGTCAAATATGGCAAAATTTATCCTTTTATAGAATTGGAGAACATTGCAAGGGGTAATTTCCTTGTGAGTTGGAACGAGTCAATACGTGCTATTGCTTATGAAACATTCTGGAGACTCAGGGGTTATGTATTTATTACCATAGCATATGGTTACTTTTCTATGGTAATGGTATTACACAAAATAGCAAAAGGATTTTTTGTCAAAATTAAATGAATGCAAAACAGACCAATAGAAAATATTACATAAAATTAAAAAAAACTTTGCGTATTAATACATACATATGTTTGTTTATATTGAAAAATAATTTTATTGGTGGTGTTTCACATTTATTGGCCATTATAACCGTGAATCGAAATTATGCATTGATTGCTATTTTTACAAAGAGTCCCATTAAAGTTTTATGAAGTCATTTACCATATCGGGTGAAATATTTACCACAGTCCGAAATTAATTTAGTCGATTTTGATTTGCAATTATTACATCGTAAATTCTTTATCTATTCATAGATACGTACGTACACCCCATCGCGGACTTACGAGTAGTTGGAAAATTACAAAAATAAACGTTATATATTTATAAGCGTTATATTTGTAGTTGTAACAAATTTTTGGAAGTAATATTTCTTACAATCGTAGATTTTGAAACTATGCATATAGTAAAAAGATTTTTTCATATTTTTAAATGCATTACAACCCCTTTTATATGGGCAATTTTTGCAGCCATTCTTGCTTCTGATTTCATTTTGAATAGGCTTTTAAGTATTTTAAAATTTTAAACAACATCCATAGTAAAAGTATACTATTAAATCTTTTCTACTAACAAGCTCCTTGTGTCCTAAATAAAAACAAACCCAAAGTATCAATTTAAGTTTGGTTTATTGATATACATTAATATTTGCGCTCGCAATGAGCAGTAAAAACTCCTCCCATATGTCGGCCGGAACTAGTTCCACCGCCTTTTTCCTAGGTACTCGAGGTGACCAACCCCGAAAAAGGTCCTGTTGACAAATATTTAGAGATTATCTGGGATTGTTTTATGGCGTGAAGGGCTCACCAGGGCTCCTTACAGAAGGACGCACCCGCATTAATCCCATTACGCGGATGAACTGGTGCACGGCAACCTGGTTCCATCGTGGCATATCCCGTCCCAGGTCTGCGCCCGGATTCAGCTCTTTGGGCGCTTCAGTTACTACCTGAGTGGTTTTAATTTTTATTGCAGCATCTTTTTAAGCAAGTGCAAATGAGGGACTTTCTGGGAAAAAATATGGGTTCGATCGTAAAGAATATTTTCCTGGGAAGGTTTCATTGAGATCTCTACGTCACTGGTTATGCGAAATGTGGAAAATCCTAAGTATTTCGGTTTTATGGCGCATCTGGACAAGGATTTTTCCTGGTCGAGACAGCTTTTATTATCAGTTGGACGCCAGCTTTTTTAGTACCTGCACTCTTATGCCTCTTTATCATAGAGGAAAAGAACTCGGGATTTTTCCTCGTAATACACCTTTTTAATGCCCGAAAATGAAGAATCTCATTTTGTAATTATTTGCCCTTGTTATTTATTATGGTCACCTACGTGAAATTTGAGTAAAACGACTATTAATTTTAGGTGCAGGGTCCCTGAAGTTTATAAGTATAATTTTGAAGGGATATTAGCACATATGTGTAATTTAGAAGACCTTCTATAAGTTTTAAATTCATATACATATGTATAAACGATTTTATAATCAATTTATAACAGACATTTACATAATACTTAAATTAAGACAAATTTTATAATAAATATACCTACTTGCTTTTTGCTTCTTATTTGAAAATGGAGACATTATTTGCTATGTAAAAGATAAGTTATCTATCTTTTGGAACGCATAATTTCGAGTATTATATCTTCCAAAAAATACAATTTTATTTAGTAAACGTTTTTCTCAAATTTCAACAGTAAGTTTGCCCAGCAACTTGAGTGCCAATGGGAGTTTTTGTGGCATACCTATCCCAAAGCGAGCCATAGTCAGCCTGTGTATATTCTAATCATTAGACAACCGCTCTTAGCGTCTAAATTCTAAATCTCAAAAAATTCGAAAGCTATTGCTAATTTAATAATAACTTTTTCTCTTTGAAGGGAGAACTGCGAAGTGGTAATTTTCGAGATGAGCGCAAGGCGCTAATCAGTAATCAGGCAAAACCCATCGCCTGAATGTCTCAATTTGGAGGCTGAATAGGAATGGACCGGTGATTTACGACGCATTGCGGCGCGTTGACGATTTTGATTTACTGCGGCCCGGGGACATCTAAACAAACTCTAAAGCTAGCTAGCGCCTGAGCCTCTGACCGTCGTCCGGCTAATTGAATTTTACTACTTCGAGGAAATAAAATGACAAAATGATTGATTTACCTGGCGTGGGCTGCGAGGGGTACGAGGGCTTCTTCATCCAGTCGTAGTAAGGACTTTTGGCAGGTACTGGGCGATTGTTGTTGTTATTGTTAGCAGCAGCGCTGTTGCTTGCGGCAGTCCCCGTTTGCGGAGAAGAGGAAGCCGTGGGGGCCCCCGGGCTGGAAATCTCACTGCCGGAGACCGTTATAGGGGGCGAGGACGGGAGTCCTTCGGCCAAATTTTCACTGTTTGCGCTCTCGTTGAGGTGGCTGCTGACCGGATTTTGGCCCAGCAACTGCGCCTGCGGACTCTGGAAGGTGTCGTGCGCGTGCCACTCAGCGGCCCCGGCCTGGTGGAACATATGCGCGTTGTAGTACATGTGCTGGTGGTGCGTCGCGTCCACCTCGCTGAGAAACTGGTGATTCGGCGGCGCATGGTAATTAGACGAGAACCAGGCCTGCGTCGGCGGGTAGGACAAATTCGGCGAATGTTTTTGCGAATACGGCAAGGAGTTGTAGTACGAAACCATTTTTATATGCTATCACTAAGTCTCTTAAATTCCCCTAAGCACTAACAGCAAGGATTTCCTTTTCGCTAGAACCCTTATCACACGAGCACTTCACAAACAGAGATTCCATATTCCAGGCAATGCGATCGATAATTTTATTTATCACTGTTTAGCACCACCAGTATACACAAATTATAATAAAATATCAGAATCACTCGCGCCAAACTGAATAAAAATTTACAAGGGACGGTCGCTGCTGACGAGAGCACTTTCGAGCGCCGAAATTCCTCTGCCACGCAAAACGGTAAATGGAACTGAGCCTCATTCAAAAATGGCTCTGCTCGGCGGCTGCCGTTATTTACTCCGGCGATAAGCGGAAGTCAGAGCATCTCCCTCTCCGGCGCGGCTGCGATGCGCGCACATAGCGAGGCCCCGCCCCCCCAGGTACGCAGACCGGCGGCAGGTCGCGCTGAGTGGCTGCCAGCCGGGCCCTACCCCTTCCGCCGCCGGCCGTCGCGGCAACGACGACGAGGGCGCGCCCGCAAATGGGTGCTTCGCTGGGTGTTCTATGGAGCCATCGCCGCGCCGCGAGGTGGAAGTGGGCTTCATCGCGGCGCACTGCAGCAAATGGATTTTAATGGCTCATAAAGTGGACGAGGGGGAGGGCGCGCTGCTGACGTCGCTGGGCGGGGGTTCCTCCGCGACGACATGCGTCTCTCCACACACCTGCGAGCGGAAATAAATCGCTTATTACCGCCAAATTGCCTGGATTTCGCTAAATCACTTATTGCGCGAGATTATTTTCTATTGTTAATAAGATTATCCATTAATTTGAATGCAAAGCCGTAAAAGGTTTAACCGCAAATCCAAAGCAATAGAGGACCTCTCGAATCGCAAAAAGATTCTGGGGTAGAAACAAATTTTAACTACCCACCTGCTTTGGGCAATTGCAAGTCGCTATACGAAAATAAAATAGTCGGAGTCTGATCTCTCTATACGAAAATATTGGAAAGTGTTGACATCATATACCTATAGGTAGAAATCGTAGAAATAAGGACCAACAGAAGAAATAACGAATAATTATATTATTATTTATTATATACATATATATTATTTAGCAATCATTACTCACTTTAAAATTATGCAAAACAACTACACCTCTGAAACTATTTTACGATTACGGTTAGAACTTCTTCTAACAACCTTTCGAATAACAAGGAAGGTAATCTTAAAATTGTAAGAATAATGAACCTCCTCGAACTGGACCCATTAACCGTGTTAGTTATTCTCACAATAAAATTGCCCTTTATACATTCCTCGACTAATTTTGTTAGAATTATAAATAAACATTTACTGATATTTATCAAGTGATAAATAGAGTAAACAAAAATTTGAGTACCTAATGACCATCACTTGAAATAATGTATATTGTAGTTTTTATATAATTTTAGATGTCTCGTTTATTATTAAGACGAATT
Source organism: Machimus atricapillus (assembly GCA_933228815.1). Taxonomy (NCBI): domain Eukaryota; kingdom Metazoa; phylum Arthropoda; class Insecta; order Diptera; family Asilidae; genus Machimus; species Machimus atricapillus. The sequence goes on along the minus strand of OW121784.1, from coordinate 82,655,785 downwards.
ACTTGTAAAATATACTAAGTATTAATGTTTATTTCACAGAAACAGTGAGACAATTTTAATAGTACCTACATATATATGTACATACATGTACTTTTTCCATAGATTTTATGAATCTGCAAATTAAAATTTTTCATCACATCTGTGTTGTTGAGAAAAATAGTGTTGAAACCAAACAAATCGTGTTTTGAGCATTTTAAAGATAAATTCGACTTGGGGAACATCGTTTTTCATAAGGTGTGGTTGTTGTCATTCAGTGAAATGAATATAGAATATGTATTTCTGCAAATATTGAAGCCTTTGGTATTTTAATATAATAGTTAAATTTTCGACTCTTGTTTGAGGCATATTACAATCTCTTATAAGAATCTTTTATTATGTAATGAATTTTTAAATATACCCAAAATACAGGGTAGCCCCCAAAGAAATGCAATTTTGAAAACTCAAGGAAACGAAAAGTGTTATTACATGAGAACTTTTCGTTTGTGAAGACATAATCTAGGCTAGGGGAAAGATCCCATAGAAATTATGTATCAGTCGTTTGTCATAAAAATTAGTCTTGACCAGTGCTATTTTCCAAACAAGACAGGCTCAAATATTTCCAAATTCTTTGAAAATTAGGAAGAATATGTAGACAATTCAGAGATATTGTTACAATTATGCGAATATGCAAACCTCCAGTCCAGATAATAGCTATGTGTTTTTTGGATTGCTATTTGACGTAAAATGGGTGTAAAATCCAGGCAAGATTTTATTTTTGCCAAGTAAACATTTTTTGATATGTATAACTACTCATAAATTACAATTCAGAGCAAAATTTCCTGTTAAACCTAGAACTGGAACAAATGTGGAAAAAACACAAATATTATATGCATGGCAAGCTAAGTCCAGCGTAAAGGGGTAGGACTACTAGACCAGAAGTTACTGCAGATCCCGATTATCTGTAAGTAGTCGCGGAATTCAAATCTAAATATACTGAACAATACCTAATTTTCATTAAACATATTTAAAGGTTTAAAAAACCCCACATTGAGGAGAAAGCGGCTTTCAGTTAAGTTAATTAAAAAAACTTTTCAATTAGAATACGTTAATAAATCCTGTGCGTATCTTTCATAATAATATTAAGTATTATTTCGGCATGGATAGAAAGTCTCTCCATCTTCATATGCAATGCCTGTGCATATTTGTCTGTAATAGTTCTAATTATATACATATGTATCTATACTTTTTAACTAAAATTATAACATTAACAATATAGCAATTAATATTCCTACCTAAAGGATGCGAAAAAAGTAATAAGTAATAAAGTTGTTTGAAATACAATAGCAATAGTTGCTTGTCTATGGATAGCACGATGCCTTAAAATTAATTAGGATGAAGCCAGTGCAGAGGAACTGCAAATTTAAACACTTGGCAGGAAGCAGTTACATTACAATAAATAAATACGGTCATATTTTCAATTAATTCTATATTTACCGGTCTGACGAGACTAAAGTTAAAAGATTTGAGTCCAAAGGAAAAGCTGCTATTTCGTCTAGAAATCTTGAGGAACATTATAAATTATTCGAATAAAATCAAAGAAGAAGGTATGTGAGAGTTATTTTGGAGTGAATTTGGACCGTTTATAAAAATTGAGGGGATACTGAAAAAGGATTGATTATTACTTATTACATAGTGTAGTAAAATAATCTCTCGGATGCTATTCATCAAGCAAAAATTAAAGACAAGAATATAATTTTTCAACAAAATTAAAATCCGAAGCACAGCATCTCTAAACAAAAAAACATAACTTCTACATTAATTTAGAAAGCTCAAAGGCGAGATATATTTAAATCCTTTAAAAAATATGAAGAAATGAAAAAGAATTGGTTCTAGTTAGAATAAGCCATCTGAAGGAAATGAGAAAGGACGAGGGATGTGTGGTACCGTATTACTTCATAAATTGTGAAGAGTTTATATCATAGTATTTCTACAAGATTACCGAAATTAGAAGAAATCAAAGGATATTGGATTGGTCAGTAAATTACTAATCAAAAATTACTGCTCCAAAAGGGTAACAATGCGCTATCTAAAAGAACTATGAATTTTTTTAGATGAAAATGTCGCAAATTCAATTAAGTTTAATTATTTTAGTATGTATCTTGAAATGTAATAAAGAGTAATAAGTAAAAAAAAAATAAAAAAGTTTATTTTTTAAATATGTGGGCATTTTTCAATCATACGATACCTCGAGGCCCAAAGTAAATTTTATGAAAAAAGGAAAATTTTCAGGTACAGAGGCACAGAGCCTAGAACCTAAGATTCTATTTAAATGTCAGCAATTATAAGTAGATAGGTGCTTATTTCAGATGTGTTTCAAGCGTATCTTATTTTCTTGCTTGTAAATAGCCGCTTAATTCAGCTATAACTACATACATATATACATAAATTCATTAACGTTAACAGGTTATTAAAACCCTTAATCATGTTTTTACAAAAGTTATATATGTATATATAGGGGTAAGTGTTCTTAGACAAGTTTTTGTATGCGAATGCAATTGAAGTAGAGCTTAAATAGGTACTAGAGGATACTTTGATTTAATTGCACGATTTTATTACACCACGATTCTTTAATAATATGATATAAATCGAGCATGAAATAACATTTTAGAAGATTTTGTACAACAAAATAAATTTTTTTTTCTATAACTAGCCCATTTTGGTGCAGTGCTGTACAAAGGTCATCTATAATATTACTAAAGAAGAGCAAAATGGGACGAGGGCATTGTGTTGTGCTTAATTAAAATAGGTCGCGATTACATCTTCGATCATATAAATACTAATAGTATCGTCCTCAAGTTCTACAAAATTTGAAAAATTACAGCATTCGTAGTGTAGTAGCAATAAATGACTATTAGTGTATCTGTGAAATGCGTATGCCCTTAACCATAAATTCGAAGAGTTAAAATTCAAATATTTATGAGGTATTGGTGTTAATTGGAACCGCTCTTTATGTGGAATATTATTTGCCACCTCGGATTTCATAAATGGCTATTTAAACTTGATGAGGACGACTATGCACAAAGGCATTTTATTTTCTTCCAAATGAATTCGTCCACCATTTGCTAATAATTTGAAAGCGAGGTAAGGGAAACTGCTGAGCAAATCGCATCCTTCACTAACGCTCCGATAGGCACTAAATTTTCTCATTTGCATTTATGGCACCCATAAATCGGTTCCTCTGATGTTTCAGTTGAAAAATGTTTCTCGATGGCGACCTTGCTGCCTAATGCATGTGGCTAAGGGATAAATAAGTAGATGCCGGCAAGCGGCAAAAAGGACGGTATTTGGGTCCGCATTTAAAGAGCTCTTTGAAGCAGGGGAATGACGTCACCTTGCCTGAGAAGAGGCTTGATTCGGTATTGTTGCTAATTTGCGTGCTGTTTCTAAAAAAACAACCGGGACAGAAGAAGTTTCTACTTAATTCTTTATATCGCTCGTATTAGACAATGTCGGTGTTGTAAATGTTGAGAGCTTCAATTCCTTCGTACAATGCAGAGAAGGAGTTATTAACCTTTAGCTGGTATCGTAAATTTCATTTTATCTCTGTTGCGGTATACGAATTGACAATTTGCCGTTAATAACGAATCTGAACTTGAAACCAATTTTTACTTTGATTAGAATTGATTTGTTATCACAGTTTATGTATGTATGTATAATCTATTAATTATAAGGGTTAATAAAATGAAGCAATTACCTCTTTGTATACCCCCGGCACGGCGGGCGCAGAGCAATTTTAACATTTTTAGTTTCAGATGTGAGAAATGGAAATTATTTGTTACCGTAGCTGTGCTTAAGACATTAAACGAAAAATAGGAGGTATTTGTCAAAGGTGCTAAGACGGGTATTCCTTTAGTAAAACTGGTTACGGAAAGAAAAATGACAAACAATAAATTATGTAGAAAGAAATAAATAAATTTCCTCAATATTCAACGGTAGATAGGTAATTTTATTATATAATTGGTAATAAAAATAGGTTGAAGAAATTTACTTTTGTGGTTTGTTGTCAATCAATTTATTAGATTAATTTTAAACTCTTTTTTAACAAGTCACGTTTGCTTTGTTAAAGAATTTGAGCAAGTTTATTATCAATTTTTTGGGAAGGAATAATGCCTATTTCCTAGCTAAGCAAAATGATACTTTAAATTTTTAATCAATGAAGTGAAATGTTTTTCTTTAGCTGTTTTAAATTTTTAACCTAGTTTCGTGGAACAACGTTTTGTAAAAGGAATAGCGTGCGGGTCTTTTCTGGGTAGCAAAAATTCCACGGTTTACAGGCAAATGCAACATGCTGGCTGGGTGATACTACTTTTTAATTTGATAGCCTTTATTCAGAATAGGAGGATTCTTCGGTATCAGTTGAATATAATGCTTATTGATTACTTTTGCAATTTTCTCCGTTTTTGATTGAATTTTATTGTAAAACTTCGCATTTGTTGATTTTCAAAGTGAATTTGTAATTACAACACACAAAAAAAAAAGTTACAGGATTCCAAGTGACTTTTCTACAACGGCGTGGGGCTGCCTTGAATGTTCACTGAATTCCTCCGTGCCAAGGAAGTCCGCGAATTCCATCATCTCATCCCTCCCAAGAAGACTATCCAACATTGCATTGCTGCAATTTTAAGATTTGGAAAATCACCGCAAAAAAGAATAAACAGAAAATATACCTCGACGGTAGGAATGGAAGGCGTCCTATTTTTTGTGCAGAGCGAAGCTCCATTGCAAGTTTTAGTGGAGCATGTAATCCCTCCCGATTCCTTAACATTGACATGTGAATGTTTTGCTGATTTTTGTGGTAATTCTCCTCAGAATTTTTCAAAGGGTGAACGTGCGACAGTTGCGCAAGGCAATTTGCTTCTCCTGGTCCAGTCCCTTGATATTTCACATCAAGTTCTTGGGGAGTACTTGGTTTTACTTTCAGTGAGTATTCCTGCAAATGAAATTGTTATTTAATCTATTATAAATTATCAATTATACAGACCATTTCCGCAAACTGTTTTCCACAATGTCCTAGGGAATGACAATCAATTTATAAAATGACAGCTAAATAAAAATGTAGTGTGGCCAATGTGAAATTGTGTTGACGTATTTATCCGTTTCCTCTTTAGAAGCTTAATTTAATTTGATTCGAAATTTTTATGTGCCCAAACTAAGCAACACACAAATTAATCTTTCTTATTTTAAACTCCAAATTAGTTTTAAATATTTTTAACATTTAGTATTTATTATAAGTTTTGTTTTATTAAAACCGATTGTGCTGCCAACTATGTGTGAACGGGAATTATACATGTTCATCAAATTGAGAACCATTATTAACAATAGTGGCTCTTTCTCTCTAGTCACTTGCTGTCTCTTCCGGAGAAAGTCTCACGCGAAACGTCAAAAGAATCGCTCGCGGCACGCGAAGCAAAACAGTCGTGGGCCTGCTTGGGAGGAAGTGCTGTGGTTGTTTGTAAATATTGCGGAGCTTTCGGGCGATGCACAGTTGACATAGGCGTGGTTAATGCAGCGCTCTGCGAAGTCCGGAATTTTCCGATCGTGTCGATAAAATTACCATCGAAAAAGGTAAACACTCCCTTCGCTGCCATGGTTCGGCTGACCAAAAAAGAGGCCTCTGACAAAATAGAGCTTCTGTCCAGCATAAACCGAGTAGACCTAGACAATTCCAGACCCTCGACGGACAACGGTTGGTATCCCACCCATTCTTTGGGAGACGTTTCTACATTTTAGCCCATTCGGGCTCGCTTTCCTGCCACCTGAGATTGCGCCAAGTCCAGGCTGTGTTTTTTTGCATGACGCTTTCGAACAGACGACGCCTTGCATCCTCCTTAATCAGATTTTTCCTTCCAGATGGGTTCCACCTCCCGAATGACCTGGGCCTAGACAACTCAGACACCGAGCTCATTTTCCTGCAGGGACTCCTACACACCCCGGCTGTAACCCAGGAAATCAGGGCAAGTACCCCTTTTTGTTGCTATTGATTTCCCATTCTGCACGCGAGCAAATTCGCGGGGGCGTGCTTTAGTCAGCTGTGTGTGTAGCTTGGTTTTTATCGTCAAGGCCTTTAAGTGGCTATCTGCCCAGTTCTGCTTATCTAAACTCTATTGAGGCTAAATAATTGAAACATTATGTAACAAACCGTCGTCAGGCCCTCGCGAATAAAATGGAAACAGATCCTGGCGTTTAGTAACCGTTTACCGAAAACCGAACATTATGCTAAATAATCATAAAACTCCCAAGGAAATTCCAAAATGTACAAATGATATTCCAAAGGTCACTAACTTACGAAGCTTTCATTATGCAAAATTTTGGAAACTTGTTTAAATTGGCGATGGAACTGAAGGCGGAATGAAAGATCAAACGAATTTCCCCAAGGCGTCTGGGCTCTTCTAATGTGATCGCAGCCAACAAAACACTGCCTTATCGAATTAATTTGAAAATATGAATTTCCGAATTGGTCTAGACGGATTCTGCGATAGTTGATTTGTTAAATTCTGATGAGTACCTGCGATTAAAATCAGCTTTTGGTTAAACTGCTTAATTCAGTTTGATTTATAAAACGTATCGCTTCCGGAAAGAATGGGAAGGAGAAGCGCAGTAAAATGTAGTTAAACTGGAAATATAATAAAACAAACTCTTCCCCTAATGCGTTGAACATTCGGGTTGCAATAGTACAAGTATAAAGGGGGTACATACATTATGTATATACGGAAATGTAGTTAGTCGTATTATTTTAATTTCATTTCCAAATTTTAGAGGGATGGAATGGTATAAATTACTGTAATATAATTAAAGAATTATCACCCTTGAACACATTTTGAATATTTATGAAAATTTGTTATAAAAAAAGGATAAGCATTGAAAGTTTGCTAACGACCAACGAAAATCCGATTCACTAAAATGTTAATTCAAATGCAGGTATTTTCGTGTATTTAATTTAACTTTTTACAATTAAAATTTAGCATCTGCGCAATGCTCAACTTTTTTCCATGAATTTAAGGTTTGAATCAAAGTTCCCGAGAATCTGATAAGTAGGTATACATATGTACATACATATATATAGTCCAATTTTTCAAAATAATCTTTTTAAAGTGTGTTTTACTCTCATATCTGCTTGAATTGAATTGAACAATTAAAATTAATTCTAGTTTTTAAATTGCATTTTCTGAATATAAAATTTACTTTTTGATACTTTTAACTCGACAGGTAAAGAGTTTTAACAAATTAATTACCAAAATGTTCTCTTCATATCGATAAATAACCTAAGCCAATCTCTTCTATGATTTTACAACAATCGCTATTATAAATAAAATGAGTCTATTTAGTAACCTGTGTGTTGTTTGGAAGGGTGTGTCTGCAAACATTTCACCATGCCAACGTGCTTTTTCTCTGAGCGATTCACAGACTCTGTCGACAAAGGTCTGAAAGTAGTAAACGCAGCAAAGAAAAGGTGTTAAACCAGAAGAAAAGCAGCTTAAACAAAGCCCATTTTCATGGAAGAAGTACAAAATTCGACATACATCTACCAAAGTGGAATAAATCTAATTAACCCAGTTTATCGGCAAATTTAATTACGGTGCGAACTTTATGACTAATCTGAGCATAATTGAATTCTTCCAATTGTTGGCATTTTTGATCTGAGCCAGGCCAGCGAAGCTCGTGCTAGAGAGCTGCAAGACGAAGCCCAGCTTACAAGATTTATGCTACGTATCTCGAGACCCTGGTCATCGTTCGTTCGTGGTTATTAACTTGAATTCATTTCGCGTAGCATTGTGTAGTCCAAATTCAGTGGGAGAAAACACCACACAAGCAAACTATTCAGCGTTAAAAGAAGTAGCTACATGGCGGAGAAACTCGTTTTCAACTTGCGATTGTGTTTCCAGTTGTTGTGAGCAAGTGTATGACAACGTTTGCACTCTCAGATATTTTTGATTACCTGTGAAACAATTGTTTTGTTTTTTTCCTCGACAAATTTTTCGTTTTAGACGACATTTCGAAAAAGGTTTTTCAAGTCTTCATATCAACAAAGAAAGGTGAGTTGACTCAGTTCATGCTAATAGTCGGTTTTCATACTAGAACTAATTAGAGGGCAGAATCGCGCCCAAAACCTATTTGGAAGAGGGAGTGGTCGGGCTTTTATGAAGTAATAATAAAGTTTTGTGCTTTCCAATCACATAATTGACGAAAGGTGATATTTTGTGAGTTTCACAATAAGATTTTTTAAATAGATAAATATTCAACCCTGGCGGTAGTAAATAAATATCTGGAAATGTTTCTGAGGAATATTTTGATAGTGTGAACCTCGGTATTGATTAGCCTCGAATTCAACGAGATTAAATATCGAACAAATACTTTATAAATATTACGGTGGTGATGCCCCTAGAGTTTTTCGTAATGGGACTCATTTCTTCCATGAAAATAAATGCTGCAAAATTGAACAAAGTGCTTGAATATTTCATGAAGAGTTTGAAAAATATTAAGTAACAAAGTATGCAAAAGGTTGTGCAACACAGAACGTATTCCGCCACCTGTGTTCTTTGTATGCGCAGTCTGTTTCCCTGCGCAAACGCCCATAGTTCTGCGAATTTTCGTCCACAAAGTACGAAAATCGGTGAACCTCTTTTTCAAAAATTTCTCACTCGATTATTTGACCGATTTTGTTTATTTTATCTTTGCTATATTTATCTACTATAGCGTTTATCAATTTGATTTAAATTTCGGCTGTACCAATTTTGTTATATATGTATACTTGCTCAACGCGATTTCAGTAGTTACGATAAGCAAGGCAAACTCTTGTATACTGTGCTTTAATAGGGTGGATCATCATTTCTAATATTAAATTAAACCTTTCAAAACTAAGAAAAAATATTCGAAAAAATAAGAACTAGCATCAAGGGCTGTGGCGGACAGCTAACCTTTCCCAGTGTCCAACACGGAAGTCGCTGTAATTTGCAAGAGAGCCGAATTAGCTTCCTTAAACGTTTTTTCTTTCAGGTAGAGGAACCTGTGCGGATCAAGACACATTCTCCGGTAGACACAAGTTCGACGTTACTACTGAATGAGGTGATTCAAACTTGCACAAACTTTAAGAACAATCACGCGACCGAATTAGTGTCTTTGCTCAAATCGGAGGATTTTAAAGTGAGTATTTTCGAATTCCTTGTCACCAAATTGCTATAATTTTCTAATTCTTAGGCTTTGATAAGCGCGCATGATGAAATAGGGAAAGAATTAGCGAAAGAAAAACAAAAAGGAGGATATTTGTTTCCAGTAGAAATTCTAAACAACGAAATGCCCGCTGAAACCATTAAGATGGTCGGGATTCGGAGGAATCCAAAAGAACCTCTAGGCCTCACCGTTGAAGTAGACGAGCACAATCAGCTTGTGATTGCCAGGATCCTAGCTGGTGGCATGATCGACAAGCAGGGTCTGCTTCATCCAGGTGATGTTATCCTTGAGGTAAACGCGGTTGCAGTTAACACTCCAGAAGAACTACAGGCAGAAATTTCCAAGTCAAAAGATTCGATAACGCTTAAGATTGGTCCCAACATTGATGAAGAAATCAGATCGGCCAGATTAACGATGTCTGGTGGACAGGTAAAAAACGCCAAAAATCTAGAGCCCGGCACAAAGCTCACCGTAAGTATTCTTTTTTGCCTCATTGTATTTTGCAATTCGTTTTCTTTTCACTAACCACTAAAACAACTTATAAGCTTCAAAAATTTGTCCAAGAAATAACCGCCATTATGCAATACGATTCAAGATTTAACCTAATTTTGCAAACTTAATTTTATACAATAATGCTGTTTGAGAAAAGAATAATTTAAGTTCTTAGAATTTCCTAAATAAAGGCAGTTAACGATTGAGCCGTGCTCTCGTTCAGTAATTGGCCACAAGCATTTTGAGTTTTGACCTATAAAACATTTACTAAAGACGCAACATTGCTTACTCCACATTGATGCGACTGTTCTCATGATTTAATTAACACCTTTAAAGCTTACTAAATTTTCACTGTATTATCTAATTAATAACCTTGGAACTTCGGTTTTAGAACAGAATTGGTTCAGTACTTTTGCTTTTTCGAAATATTTGTTGTTGGTACTTGCTCTGTCCGCACTTGGCTATCCTGAAAGTGGCACCGGGTATGTGTAACTATTGTAGAATTAACTTTTGCGCTAGATGGACTCGTTTTAACTTAACTTGAGTCTAATTTTTTATGTATTTCCTTTAGTGCTACATGAGAGCTCTTTACACTTATGATCCGTCCGAAGATTCCCTTCTGCCGTGCAAAGAAATAGGATTGTCCTTCAAGCACGGAGATATATTGCAAGTAAGAATATAAAGTTTCCTCGCTGAGTTTATTGCTATAAAATTTTTGTTGTACCAAAGATTATTAATGTGAAGGACCCAAATTGGTGGCAAGCAAAAAATATCACAGATAATTCCGATAAAATCGGTTTGATTCCGTCCCAAGAATTAGAGGAGCGTAGAAAAGCGTTTGTTCCTCCAGAAGCAGACTATGTGCACAAGATTGGAATATGCGGAACTAAAGTAAGTATCCGAATGAAACAAAATGAAACCGTACGAGAGCTCTGAATTTGTTTGTCCATAGATTTCGAAGAAAAAGCGTAAAACAATGTATAAGTCAGTGGCGAACTGCGAGTTCGACAAAGCTGATTTGATGCTGTATGAAGAAGTAACGCGCATGCCTCCGTTCAAGAGAAAAACCCTGGTGCTTATAGGGGTTAAAGGAGTTGGCCGACGCACCTTAAAGACACGTCTAATACACAGCGACCCCGAGAAGTTCGGGGCAGTTATTCCACGTAATATTTGGTTAAAAAATTGTAAAGGGGACAATAAAAATATGCTTATGTTTAGATACCACACGTCCTCGCAGACCTCTAGAAGAGAACGGGAAAACGTATTGGTTCATTGAAAGGGAGGATTTCGAAAACGAGGTCAAGGAGAATAAGTTCCTTGAGTACGGGGAACTGCATGGAAATTTATACGGCACCCATTTAGACTCCATCCGAGATGTTATTAGAAGTGGTAGGGAGAGCCGCCAATTCTGCATACTGTTCAGCCACTTAGTACTATAATTTCAGGGAAAATGTGCATAATCGACTGCGCACCGAACGCCTTGAAGCTCTTGCACAACAGCACTGAGTTGATGCCATTCGTCATTTACGTCGCTGCACCAGGAATAGAGCAGCTCAAGCAAATTTATGCTGAAAGACGAGCCACGGGCGGTTCGAGCAGGAGTCTTGCGGTGAGTGCAAAGCTTATTTATCTTTTCACATACATACATATAACATCAAAAATGCTTCCTTGCCATTTCAGTTCGATCGTCAAAGTTCAATTAGATACAGCTCTAGAAGAGCTCGCACTCTGGAGTCCCTGGCGTCATTGTATGAGGTAATTATGGTATTTTATATCTAAGTATCAATTAACAGAAGTTTCCGCCAGGACGACGATCTTGTGTCTACCGTAGAGGAAAGTACTTTTGTTCAACGTAAATACGAAAAATATTTCGACATGGTTATAACCAACGAGGATTTTGACGAGACATTCAGGCAAGTTGTGGAGGCGTTGGACATGCTAAGCCACGAGCACCAATGGGTGCCGGTGAATTGGATTTATTAGAAATATTGTCAAATGATAGAAAACTGCATTACGTTATAGCTTCGAAATAAACTGCGTTTAAAAAATGCCCCCACTTATTATAAAAATCCAAACACCTCCTCCCTTTCGCACGGACCCAAAATCAACTACACCACAATTGTTATTAAGAAACATTTTATTTCCATAGATAATCCATTATATTAATTCTAAGTCGCAAGTTTCTATGCTTGCAGATTTACTGCCTTTACACTGTTAAGAGACACATAGCATAGCCTGCAACTACCAACTAATAAGAAACTCAAAAACTTTACGTGGTATATAAACATTTTAAAAGCGAAATATGTTAATGCGAGTAATTGATCATTTGAAAGGTATCTAAAAGTGAAGAAGTATAGAACCCGTTCATGTAAAGTAGTCCACATTATTTTATATCTGCTGATGCTGAAAAGAAATGCAAAATTAGAGTTTTAAAAGAAATATTTATATTTCTTTGCGTTTAGTAAAAACGACTTTTCAAACATTGTAATATGTGTGCAAGTGTATATACAACAGTTTGCAAAACCATGCAAACAAAAATATTTTTTTTTCGCAAAGTCGTTTTCACTAATTAAAACTTCTTAAAGAATCGTCGGTTTATATTTCGAAAATTTTCGTTTTTCGACCGGGATCGACTCCCGGAATAGTTTTGCACTTTTCCTGAGTACTTCCCGGAAGGAGGCTGATAAACTTTCTGTTCTGCGGCGGGTTTTTGTTTTTTTCCTTCATCCTGTTTCCCGTTTTCTGTAAATATGATCGGAACATGGCGTTTTCCCAATTTTGACTGAAATAAAAGTATAACACGTCAATTAAAGTAAAAACCTTTATTTTGGAATACGAGAAACAAAATATTTCTACTTTTAAATTTCACTCTTTTTATTTTATTTCCGTATTCCAAGGGAAAGAATCAAATTAAGGTACTTACACTCTTTCTTATTACCCAAGATAAAATAATTTCAGTCTTGAAACTCGGTGGTGAATGAAATAGGTCTCGGATAAGTGAGCTTATGTTTGATGTTGTTTTTAAAGCGGTCAACTTTAATTGATTTTCTTCAGATTTCAACTCTTCTGCCGCTTTTCCTTTCACCGCTTCTTGAAGTTTCTTGATATATCTGAGAGTATTCAGTTGCAATTAATGCTAAAGTAACTTTCTAGAAACAGTCTTACCCCTGAGTCCCTCTTGCAAGAAATTGTAGGCGGGCTCTGAAGTCTTTCAACTTAGCGGGATCGTTAATGAATGTTAAACTGTCCGGATTCTGTTTGCCAATTGTGTGGAGAGCGTAAAGCAGACATTCCGCATGAGAAAATTGGAACGAAGGAGTGCTGTTAAGCATATCATCATCAAGTTTCGGCAGAGGCATATATTCCTAAGATAGAACAAAGCTATAGATTGTGGTGAATTTTTAAACAGCATTAAATAGATTGCATTACCCTCAGTACAGTGTAAATGGCCTCAACCCTTGTTGCTGCATTTTCCAAAGTCCCACAGAAGCCGCACATCTCCGCAAATACTTTTAACAGGCGCAATTGGACCTGATCTTGATTGTCTGCTGTGGCTATCATGTTCCAGGTATTTATGGGGAGTAGTTTATCACACACGTAAATTATGAATGGTGTTGATTTGATTTGTGACTAAGTAAATTAAACCTTAAGCACGCGGGTATTGGGGAATTATTGTTAAATTACCGAAAAATATGGAAGAGCATGATTTGCACATTGTATGAAACGCTCAACAATTTCATCTTCAATGGTGAGAGGGTCGATGTCAGCTCCTAATTCTGCTTGTTCCATTGCTAAGTTTACAAGTTCAGTATGCCCGAGCGGGGAGCTCCCTAATTTTGTTGCACTGAGTATACCCATGCAATAGTGAAACTCGTCAGCAGTTACATCCTTTGGGTTGTGAAAAAAAGGTTATTACAGACAGCACACATGAAAGTTAAGAATAGCAAGGACTGCATTCATCAGAGCTTTATTCGCATTCTGCTTAGATACTTCATAAAGCTTTTAAAGTTATTTTACCTGCAATATTTTTTTAATTTCGTCAATCATGAAATCCTCAACCTCTTTAGTGATTATATCTGATCCCAATGAAACAACCTTCGAAGCAATGAATTTGAAACACTTTTCGCGAGTTGGTTCATCTCCAGAGCTAATTTGGCTGAATATTCCCGTCAGCGCGCCCTTTGCATCATACTGGAAGTGTGTAAAACATGTTTTTAAATTTAGACTCCTGCAATTGCTGGAATCAGTTTACCTTGAAGATTGTCTGGAGGGACATGTTCACCTGCTGCAGCTCCAGAGGATCTTCTAAAACAAGGAGCTGGGCTAAAGTATCGCCAATTTTTACTGTGTGTTCTTTTGTATCTTTGCATAGCTGTGGAAGGTCTTTGATGGCCTGGCGACGAATCTGAAATTGTTATTGTAAAACTCTCATAAAAAGCAGCAAGAAAGGAGCCCAAAACTCATCTGCAAGAAGAGCAAGCTGAAAGCATTCGACGGACTTAAGAAAAACAAATCAGGGACATTCGGCGTTCTAGAAAACTCTCAATAAAATGTATAATAGTGAAATCAAAGCAGTGCTGGGGCTTTGCAGCAATATCCGAGTTGTAAATTTTGGACAAATGACCTTTTGACTTGCACACAAAAAAAGTTTACCTGCATGTCCTCATCTTCACAGAGGTCCAACTGCGCATCTATTGCAACTTCGGAGAGATTTGGAAAGTATTTGAAGAATTTCCCAATAAATTGTGACGCAAGTCTCTTCTCTTTCGATGTACCTTTTACGGCTTTCAATATTTCATTATACTCAGCCTCATGCTAAAATAAAACATGCAAAATTGAGTCACAAAAACTCACTGCTTAAAGTTCGATCTTACATCCTCTATTTTATCTTTAGCTTCCGAAAGAATTTCGTAGCACTTATACAGTTTCTCTATGCTATCCATTTTATCAGAACTTATTTTCACGGGAGTCAGAATTTTCGCCGCTGCAGAAACAAAACTTTTTGATCGGCTTGGTTGCCAAAGTTAATATCTTCTTCTTCACAGCAAAACATGGCAACTTTTACCTGCTCTAGAGATTGCTGTTGAGCTACGTTCACTGAAATTTGTGTTAATGAAAAATAATTATAATTTTCGTTTAATTCGAAGGAGAAAACATTAATTTAAAATGTAATGCAAAATAAAATCTATAATATGGTTTAAATTACAAATTATAGCTTTAAAAGCAGAAGAAATTGATTGCTATGTTGACTGAAAATTATCCTAGATATTTTACAGAATCTTACTAAGCCGTTCAAACGACTTGACAAATGGCGCAATTTTTTAAACCGGGAAGTAGTTTCCTCAACAGAAATGCTCAAAAGTATATAACTATTTTTCAAACTATTTGAAACTACTTTTAGGCCCAATTTTTCAATCGTCAGGCTCATCAAATAAGTATGGCTCAAAACTCAACTTGGCTATAATTTTAAAAAGCTTTTTATTTTATCTCTTTAATATTTAAATGAAAATGTTTGATAGAGCGGAAGGATTTTGAATGGAGCACTATTTTTCATCGGGGACACAATGGGGAGCATACTGAGATTTATTATTTATACCTACCCTCCTCCTAATGCCTACAAATTCAGTTTCTGTCTATAAATTAGTCGTCAGCCAGCCCGTAGACCCTGATGCTAATGGCCTCTTGCAGATGCCTGTGCAGTTGCTTTTCGCTTAATCTTTATCGTAACAATATTTCAATTCAGGCTTCCCACATTTGAGCTCACACAATACACAATAATGCTTGGTCTCGTAGATTTTTCGAAAAATGAGAAATTTAGAAGCTTACCTAAATATGTGACTGCCCAGGTGCAGAAGGGTCGCAAGAATTCTAGAGCGGCCGTTGAAAACCTATGAAGTTTGTTTTGAGAAATTGAAGGACGTTCTTGTATCGCATTTATGCATCCACAAGGGAAGTTTTTTTTTACAAATTCGCCAGGTAAAGACAAAAAACTAGAAATTTGCACTTTATGCACATAATGTTGCCATTTAGGTTTTTGTGAACTGGGGAAATCGCCTGCTGGGAAGTATGTATGTAATTCATAACGAAAGGAGCCAACCAATTTGAAAGTCGGCAAACACCTCTGCCTATGCGAGCAGTGCGAGCAGAGAATTGCACTTTACCAAGATATTCGTATATATGTACGTGCCCACTGTGCAGGATTTGTGTGAGAACTAAAGTGACTGTTTATTATATGACAAAGTAAATAAATAGGTATGAATCTTCTAGAAACAACTTTAAGTCTCCTACATATGTATATATTCACATTCCTGAATTCTTATAGTTATACAATTTCCGCCTGCCAAGTTTCACATTGGTTTCTTGTTGCAGAAATCAAGTCGTTTTTGCCCTGTAGAACAGCTTAAGTTGACAAATTTGTAACGACATTAAGAACTGAAAACTCAAAAAAATGATTTTTGATCTTATATTTTTTCTACTCATAATAGGAATTATGAATTTCTTAAACCTTTATTTCAACACAAAACAGGTAAAAGAGTTGTTGTAAATATGCATATTACGCAGATTTCGTATGGAATTTTTGGTTCTCATTAGTTTGTCCTTCATGAATTAATAGAAGCAAATTGAACTATGTATGTACGTAAATCATGAAAATCGGTTGGATTTAAGTACATGGGCCTGTGCAGCTAAATGGTGGAAAGAAGCATCGGTGTCGTGCCTTCTTGCCAAGTCGAATAAAATCGGTGTGTACAGAGGTGCAAGGTAACTCAAAGAGAATGACTTGTAGTTATTATCGAATCAGTTGATCTTGTGGGAATTTCATTAGAAGAAATTTTCAGTACTTACGGTAGAGAACACTTACCGAGTGCAGAACATCAATAGTTGTGCGCCGGACTAGTTTGTATGCCGTCTTAAACCGTAGCTTGATTCTTGGATCAAATATCCGAGGTCAAATGCTTTGTGCTCTTTAAGGCAGTTGCAAGGCTACCATCATCGTTCTATTCTTATGCACAATTTGTTTTATATGAATGCCTGAGGCAATGAATTATTTATAGGTAGCATTAGTGTTTAATGTAAACGAAAATGCTTGCCCGGAATTAAATTGTTACGATTTTTCGCGCGTTACAGGGATAATTGTGTACAAAAACTAAATTAATTCGCAATTATACTTACATTACTCTTAAATGAGAGCATTGCTGCATCATGAGTCAAATCAAATAAACCTTGGTAACATCCAGGTAAAGGCATGATAGGATTACATTGGGAGTTCCGCAAGTTAGGTGATTTCACGCCACTTCATCTAAATCTAGCAGAGTAATGTTTAAATTTTCCCGATTTCCTATTTTTATTAGGAATTTTACGTGAATCCTTGAATGCCCCCGTTTCGCTGGAAGGACGGGATGGGATGAGGAGGAGACTACCTGTGCTGCAAGCAAACACCGCACCGAGCTTTATTTTCTAATATCAAAAGACATTAACATTGGGTTAGGCGGACAGGGAAGCTGCTTCTCGTTTATTAAAGCTAAGTGAGGCAAAGAGCAAAAGCTACACGAGCTAAACCTTTCATTCATTCATTGTCTTATCCACCGGGTCCCCGCACGGCGGGGGATGCTGGAGCTCGCCGGCCCAAACGTAGGATGGACGCACGTGTGTCCACGTCCTGCACGGAACCGGACGAACTCGAGTGGGATTCAAAAAAAGATCATTTCCCTTTCCGTGCACATCATTCCAAATGATGCTCCTTTTATTAAATTTACGTTCAGCGTTAGTCCCAAAAGTGTGCCCTACTTTCTTCGAATACCCTTTTAAACCCGAAAAGTGGGTCTTTATTTGTATAGAATCCTTACGAGTATTAGAAACTGAAAATAAATTTTTTCCTGGAAATTTTAGACCAGTTGCATTCTACATAAGTATTACAATTTAGAGTGTATTCTAAGTTAATTCATTCTTTTTTTGAGATTACAAAAAATAAAAGATAATGAATTTAAATGGGGCATTTATGAAAATTAAAGTTTAAACGTTTATTACATGCCTAGAAGGTAAATAATTTAAAAATTTATAATTTACGCCCATCCCCATTTATGTATCATCACCACCAGCGGAGTTACTCCAGGATTGTCTTTAAGACCTTTGAGACTGAACCGAGGCACTGGGACGATCTGAAATCCTCTGTCGAGCACCGACCTAATCGCGGATTCATTGAAAATGGTGTGGAGATCACGAGATCGATCGCGGCTTTCCCATGCAATTTTCTGAATAACTTCAACTATTTGTTCCTAACATAGTGCTAAAATATTTTTAGTTTTTCCTTCAATTTAATTGCACAGATCGTGACAACTTATTTAAAATTATTAAGTATTTGGGATCGGCCGGTGCCGAGCAATAAAGGTTTGGTAAGAGGTAAGTCAACGGCAACCAATTGTACTTTATATAGTTTCTCATATTCTCTGCTACTCTGCCTGGGGACGATCAAACTTTTACTCTTGAAAACAATTCATTGGCTGTTTTGCTGCGCCAAGCACTCGGGATCTGCAGTTGGAGCTGCCCGAAGAAGAATTCGTTTTGTATCTTGTTGGCTTAAGAATTTGCGGGAGGGACACAATGGTTTTGGGTAAGTTACGTAGTTATGGGTGAGATGGTTCCAACTGAATGCAATTTTCTGCTAATTTTCTACTTGATTTGTGTATTACATCTATTTTCTGAAAAATAAACTATACGCCGTTCGACATCAATAGGTGATATGAAAATGAAGGAAAAGGCGCTTGCTTATAAGTATGTATTTAAGAATTTTTCTTCCTTATAAATCCTTTAACACGATAATTATATAAAAATATATTAGAAATACATACATACATCTAAATTAAGTGAGAGCGGTTGCAATTATTTCGATAAATTTTTTTGAATCTAAGTTAAGCCAAATAAAAAACAGCATATGTACAATGAGCGCCGCATGTACGAAAACCACTTAATAATGCATAAGAGGTAATTCGAAATTAATAACGTGCACCGTGAACCAACGAATGAAAGCACGTGCGCGAATTACAGGTAGTGATACATAGGCACCCACACAAAGTGGCTTCAGTTGCATGGGCTCGAGGAAATTACATTCAGAGATGTTAATCAAGGAAACATTTACTTTTTTATTTGCAGAGGTGTTAACCTACCCCAACAGTCTTTAAAACGGTCCCTGGCTTTCAAGGAACTATTTCTATTCGGTTCAATCATACATTTTTTATCGCGTCTCATCTTCTCAGGAATGGAATTAGTTATTGCAAAAAATAAGCACGTCATCGATTGAGCAAACTGCCTGAGACTCACTCAACAGCTCAAACGAATTTTAGGATACTTTGCGTATCCTCAGCGCTGTTTTGCGTAGTAATATTGATTAGCACGGCAGGCTGTTTTTATCCTGATCTGCAGAAATAGCTTTAAGGGCCGCAAGTCTCCGATTAATTTGGCAATTAAAGACAGCTATCTGGGCTTAAAATACCCACCTTCTCCCTTCGGGCGAACAGGTGCTCCGCTCCCGTCGTCATCGCCGCATATTGAGGCACAGAGAGCTCAGGTATCCGTGGGTTTAGGGGTTTGGTGCGGTGGGGTACGCTTGCTGTTGAAGTGGGCGTTATATTTTGGGACACGCGCACTCTAACGCAAGTCCATTTTGGTGAATGAATGAGTACCAGCCAGTTCCTAAAATAGCACGTGCCGCAATGACGTAAAATACTGACACAATATTATGCTCAACGTAAAAATGATGCCTTTGCGTTACGTCACATAGAAAGAATCAGGATTATTAAATTGAAACACGTGCGCGCCAGCGCTTGTTCCATGAAATTTTATAAAAACAAGAAGAGAGATATGTATGTAGGGCATGCACATGCTACAGTTTTATTTTAAAGCTTTTCCAACTGGGATTCTTTTTATAATGCAAATTCTATTTAAAGCAAAATTAAAAAGCATCCCCTTAGGGAAAAACGTGTCATCTGAATTTTCAAACCCCGATTTTTTAGATTTGGTATTCAATTCATTTTATTCGTAGGCATGACCTACACCTTTTATTCATGCGCCAATCATTTAGCTTTATTCTGGAAACACTTATCGTGGTAAAAATTTCGCTAACTATAGAAAAAGACCTATTTAAAAATTAAAAAGTATATGTACTATTTTTAGCCTAAGTGGGTGGGCGTTTGTAAATCTGAAGGCATTAACTTTTGAATAATTATGAGCTAGGCTGTATAGATAATTCGGCAAGATGTTGCCGTAAATGAATGATAGACAAATTTACAAAGTAATATAAAAGCATTGATTACCTAGGTCCTAGATGATACTGTAAACCATAGAGGTCTTCAAAATATGAAACATTACAGAAAAAACACTTGTAAATAAATAAAAAGCTTATCTGATCTTTCTCACATCTTGCACAGGTATGACCTGATCTGGTGCAGGGAATGATTTCAATTCAGACAACAAAAGGACAATGATGTATTAAGATTTATACCAATAATAGCTTGAAATTAAAATTTGCCGAGTTTATACATACATACATACATAGCATATTCTATTTTATAAAAGGCATTTTAAAGCCTACTTAAACACATAGTAGTAGGAGATAAAGATAAAAAAATCAGAGGTCAGATAGTACTTGTTTAAATTTCATTTGATGAATTCTTGCTTATTAGTTTGGTTCTAATATTACTTTAAATGGATTTCAGAAAAGAGGGCTTATTCTCACAGATAAGGTTTTTTTTAAATCTTCCTTTACAAAATAATAATTTTCTAAGCTAAGCAGTTTTCTACAATGTATGAATTTTGAACTAACTTTAAAGTTTTACAAATATTAAAAAATATTAATGCGAGCAATTGTTAGAAAAGGTAACTAAAGAATAAGTTAGAATTATTCATAAGACGCCGAACAGTCCGAAGACCACATGTTAAATAGAGCTTTTACGGCATCTCGAGCCCGTTCATTGAAAGAAACTGAGCTTTTCATTTTGCTAAGCTGAAGCCCACTAATGATTTTAGTACGTAAGGTCAATGACGTAATTGAGAACGACGTCATCGTTTCCCCCGATTGTCTAACGGCAACGTGTGTGAAGTAAACAAACTTTGAGTGGGTATTCTACCGTCATACCACTCTTACTTTTTCTAGCATACTCTCCTCTGACAAAAAGCTTTCAGCGTTGAATCGAAACTGAAACGGAGTTGGTCTCGGTCATCCCCGTAGAAAGCTTAAGTGAAACAGTAAAAACGGTAAATTTGATACTGCTGGTTGAACAACCGTTTCGCCTTCGTCTGTCTTATCCCCAAGAAAGTTTTACTGGCCGTTGGGAGTGGAGCGGCGCGTCGTGCGCTTGATTCCGTTCGATTAGTTCGAATTTGAGTTTACCGCTTGAATGAGCTTAAGCAGTGTAAAAAAAGCTTTTGAGAGGGGGAGGGGTGAGATAACGATGACGTCACATCCAAAGCGTGTGCTATGCTCTGCTATGTAGGTTCACAGCTGGCGAGGCAGCCAAAAAGCGCTAAACCAAGACCACTGCCGGTCCAACCATATAGTCTTGTGCTAGCAAGGAGATAATTTCAGTCGCGTCACGGACGCCGTATTGCTGACAGTTTGCTAAATGTTCTCCAGTTTTATTCTGGCTCGGAAAAACCGGTAAAATTTTAAAAGGGAGAAATTGCAATAATATTATATAGTGTGACCTCTGTGTAGTACTTGTTCTTATACCCAACTAAACACCGTCCTTGCCATAGAGGCCAACTTTTAGTACAGTGAGGACTCCAGTTTCAGTGCGTTAGTTTCACGGATTCACAGAAGATATATTTTTAAATAAATTAAGTGCAAGTTCGTTCCGATGCTACACGGATGAGTTTGGTTGATACACCTTCCGTGGGATTTTTGACTGTTACAAAGCCTTGTAAACGTGCTGGAGGATCAACAAAACTTGCACCCGAAGGTTTCTGAGCCTTCCGCAGGTGTTGTGGTGTTTAGCATTACTAAGTGTGTTGTGCTTTGTTCGTGCTTGTCCCCCTTTTTTGGTTTTTGCCTAAAAAACATACAAAAAGTATTGTTTTCCGTCCTCCTAAAACCTTTGACACGATCACTAAAATGATCAGTAAGTGTGTGGCAATCCTCCTCACCTGCAAGTGGTAAATTGCACTGTCTCCGAACGAACCAAAGGAAAAGGACATGCGAAGTCGCCTTGCATCACTCATCGTCGTAAAACAAGAACCAGAGGGCACCAATGAGTCCTTCTTCATTGGCGATCATGAAGAGAATAATAATGACCTAGAGTTGAGTTCAGTTACCGACTCGAGTAGCCGCCGCACTGACTACAGAATTTACGAGGATTTCAAAGTTAGTAAGGCCGATCAGGGGGAAGTCAAATGTACGTAGACGCAAATCGCTTTTCGGACTAACGCTTATCATTACTAAGTTAACTAACTAATCCCCAGTTTCTAATTTAAGACCCCACAACAGCGACCGAGCACGGTGGCGTCACTCGGGGCGCATGCCAGCACAGTCATATGATTGCTAACGTATAGCGGAGGATCCGCAGTGCATATTTTAGTCGCTTCTTCGAGCGGCGAGCGGTACAGGTGGGCTGGCTGAGCTCGGGTCCAGATCAAAAATCCTCTTAGTCCAAGTGCAGATAGGCAAGTTCCCACTGCAATTTGGCCAGTGATCAACATGAGAGCAAATCAAGTTTTATTATTAAACCCTGTGCATTTACCGGCGACGGGAGTCAGGTCCTTCAACACGTGACGTGCTTCGGGCGGTTATTTTGGGACACACAGAAATGCGGAATCGGCGCATCAGCTCCCTCCCCTCTGCACGGTGGTGCCGTCGTTCCGCTTCATCATCCCACCGCTAAAACTTTCTGACGTCACAATAGAAATACCTCTCAAATTGCGGTGCTAATCACTGACCCTCTTCGAAACGCCGTGAGGTGGACTCCTACCACCTCAAGGGCAATAACGAGCCCCTCATATACACCCCCAAAATTTCCATGCTGGAGCCGAGGCAAATACGAAGTGAGCTCAACCCTCAGCCGCCCGCCACCCATCATATAGATCCGATTTCAATTTTAAGCGCCCACCGCAAAGCCACCCACCCCAGGCCACCCGCCGCAAACGTCACTACTTTACGTGCTAAAAATCGATACTTGTTTCCTATGACGTAAAGTGCTTATGGTCAATAGTTTTTAAAAAAGCTCCGCGTGTAAAAATATCCCACCAGTGCGATGTGACCTTGAGGAGAGTGTTCCTGGCTGTGACGTCACGCTCTTGTGATGTTTATCGATTGCAGAACGCATGACGTTTTCACGGCAATGTGGAGCAGAGCAAAAAGTCGGACTTTAATCGTCAGCTGCACGGCATATGCAGACCGTGGCTAATTACGAGCGCGGCTTTCGTACTTTCTTTGCATTGCAGTTTCCGAGAATTACCTCGGCTGAGGGCGGGTTTCCAGACCTGAAACTTTTCGCACTGAACGGTGCAAATTGGTACATTTGAAGAAGTCATGAGCACCGCGACGGCCCTACGCCTGTAGCGGACAGGTGCGTGCCAGGAATCGGTGGGCACTTGAATAAGCTTTTTTGAAGTTACGCTTTTAACGCAGTTTAATAGGGGTAGAGTTTCTCAGTTTTCTTGAACCTTGATTTTAATAAAAATAACTACATTGGCTTTTTTTTAAAGCGCAATATGAGACAAAAACTTAGTCGATTTTCAAAAATTTGGAACCCAACAGGAAAAAAGCAGTTAGGCTCATTCATGGTTAAAATTGCTTCATATTTATTTTGAGGGCATTTTTAAAAGGTTTCTGTTAGTTCTGTTCTATTAGTATAAATTTAGGTTTTACACATTTTATTGTTATTCCATAATGCTATAAGTCGTTTCGTTGTATTACCGTAAAGAAAAGTCGTTAAAGTACAAACCTTTTGCAGGTAATCCTGCCAGCCGACGAGCCTAGCCAAAAATAGCAGGAGTTCTCACAAATATATAAAAATAGGCAACATTTAAATTTTAAAACGTCGCCGAGCCGGTCTGGTGTTGTCTTGCATTTGCATACCCTAGTGTGAAATTATTTTTGTATGAGAATAATTAAGTAGTAAATAGAAATACTCAAAATAACATTATGAAAACATACATTGCGGAAAGCTAAGAAAGGCTTTCATCAAAGAGAATATGATACATTTATAATTAAAGAAGTATTCAAGGAAAAACTTATTTCATTTATTATTTAAAATCTATAATTAAGCGTGTACCAGTATTTTGTCGAGAAAATAAAATTCCCATTTAAATGTTTTGTAATATTTACTGTGCGTGAAATGTTTGTTGTACATATGTTAAAAAATCCCTCAAGAGCAAGACAGAATTATGCCTCCAGAATTATTCTTTTTTTGAATACTAAAACTTGTTCTCGAGCTACAAAATATCCTTTTAATTACCTTTTCTTTGAAACCCTTCCGTGGGCGATAATACAAATTAATTAAAAGCACGATTTCATATCATTTAAACGACAATAAATTAAAAATTAAAGGCGTAGAAATATAACAAAATTTTTAAATAAATACATATGTATCTACATATTGAAGTCCAATACCCCAAAATTTTACACTATTCCCGCTCTTTTTCCTATCACTTCTATTTAAACACATAAGTATGTAAAATGGGAGTAAAGTGTTTTCACTGATTTTGGTTTATCCCTTCTTGACTGGCGCCCACAACACAGGAAAAGCGTGCCACCCACGCGGTCACGTGGCCCGCAATTGTATCTAATTACTTTCGGCGTGTACAAAGAAGAATCCAAATCCTGACCTTTGATGCGTTCGCCATGAAATATAAGGCAGCAGCTTTTCATTCATCACTGCGAGGTATCTTCCCTGCTTCTCCCCTTCTCATTGTGTTGGAAAGTTCCTTTTTTATTTAAAAATATTTCTTAGATTCCCGAAAAACACAAGAGCGTAGGAGTCCCAAAGCATCAATGGTGTCCCATACTTCTGACTGCATTTATTTATTCCAACGGGCTTAATTTACCTTTAGAGTTTTTATAATTGAGGATTCGTTTAGTTAGAATATTATTTTATCGGATGCCTTACCTAATTAAGATCAATGCGTTTAAGGCATAAATGCGCAATATCATGGAGTATTTTTTTTTTAACAATTTTTTTTTGTAATATTAACCGGCTTTATCAAAGAAAAGCTCCAGTTACCAGAACTTATGTGAGTTCTTTTAGCTAAATGAATTATTTCATGGAGTTTTATGCGAAATGCATGCCATTATGCGAAGACCCCAACAGTGCCGGAAGTAGGAAAAAATATTGCCTCTGCTTAAGAATTGAGTTATTACGTCATATAACTGGCGAATTAACTTTTTTCTTTAGCAAAAGAAACGAGCAAGAAAAGCGTGAAGATATAACATTTCACTCGATGTCTTACATGTGTCCACCAAGCAGCTCACTGGCGCTTCTCACTGGCTGCGGACGCAATAGTTAAGGAAACATTTTTGAGGGATCGCAAGCAACTCGTTTTCGTTCCTTTCTAACACCTTGACTGAGTCGTAAGGAATATGTATTAATTATCCCACCCGTTATGCTGCTTAAGCAGCTTCTTAAAATATCCGCACACAACCGCTGCGGCTGGTACTGGTTTTTTTTTTTCTATTCAAGAATTGACTGGGCTTCTTCATCAAATTTATGGATATGCAAATTAGTTCGATTCCATTTCGTTCAAGAGCTGCTCAGTCCCAAGACTATCTTCTCGGCTAACTTGCGTTATTTATTTTAACTTTTGCTTTTCACTTTTGCTGGAAACCATAAACGTGTATATCTACCGCAACGATAGAATAGGCGTCGAAAAGACAAATGTAATTTTTCTCGTCTGAATAAAAATTTAGCCAAAATCATAAATACACCGTTACTCGGTGACCCTGAGCCCCCCACACCGCGATCGGCGATATTCTGACTTTGCCAAGAAATTGCTAATAGGTTCCGGCATGAGCTTACAGCGCCGTTGCTCTTCTTTGGCCACAGTGAAATTGCTTTGATATTTTCGCACGCGGCCAGTGACGATTTTCGAACGCAAGGAGGGATTGCAGATTGCACCTATCTACTTGTTATTGGCACTGCTCTTATTTGCATCAGCTAATTATTTATTAGGTATTCTTAGCTTATATCGAAGTGCCATTTTTTGTTAGTCTTTTTTGCTCGAAGCGTAGAATTTTATCTTATGGTCAAAAATATTGATCGATCCTTTATAAGGTATTTTACATTATAATGACTCTATTCTAAAGATGGAGAACGAAAGACGTAAAATAAAGTTTTTAAGAATCCGCTGAATATTCATGACGATTTCATTAGCAATTTTTTCTTAGCATTCTCGCTCGTTTTTGTATAACAGATATACATAGATGAACGCATTACAATCAAAGAAATTTGTTAATAGTTGTTGTTCATACCGATGTCTTCCAAAGAAGATAAAATCCTAAAACAAATTTCTAAATATCTTGTTTTGTAAAGTAAATACATAAAATAACGCATATTACAGATCGTTGCTAACATTTGCATTATCGATGCATTTTAAATATGTAAGTATAAAATGAATCAGTTATTTTTAAAAAGGTACAATTTCGAAAATAACTCATTCAATTTGGATACCGAAAATTTTAGTGCATATATCAAAGGTTAACACAGGTTTATAATTGTAAAAAGGTTAGCAAGGGGTTTACCCGAACAATGAGTTAAATATATTTAGTTTATTATAGCATTGTTGTACAAGTACCCTTACATATTTAAATAGGTGAATAAACTAAAGTTAATAAACATCTATCTATACGAAGGGTTTTAATGCCTTTTCTAAACATGGGTTTTTTTGTATTCTATTTTTGAACCTAACATTTAAAATTGTTGGCATAGTTAAAGTCATGAGACGCTATTTGCAAACTAACCCAGTTAAAAATAAACTAAACATCATAAAATTCGCAAAAATACCAGTATTTACCGTTGATCGATAAATAAGCGCAAAAAAACATATTTATAAAAACACTGAGATGGTCAGTAATATCTTTTGCATCAGCGCAAATGTATGCAAGCCCCCGAGATACATCAAATAATAAGTCATAGACGCAGGTGTGGATTTACTTTCACTTTTTACCGGGGAGCGCAATCCCTCGCAGGCAGAACGCCGAGCTTTAGAGAAGATACGCGCGACCGCGGCGTCTCCGAATAAAATTCCGAAGAAGCTAGAGATACGTTCGAACTGAGGCCGGAGGAAGCTGCCGGGGAAGCTTTGCAGAATGTGAGCAAAACTAACAGAACCTGCGCGCGCAAATCAGCAAACCGCTTTTTAAAATTTGCAAAACGCCTCTGATTTGCATTAATTTATGTTAAAATGTCGTAAATTTTTATTTCAAGGCCCAGTCAGCGGCTGACAAAATTTCCTTGCTCTGGTCTGAGAAGCGCGATGGCTTTGAAAGAAATTTTGTTTCCTGCCAGGAGCACCTACATTCCGATCGGATGCTCCCAGGTTATTTATGGGCCACCAGTGTAACAAAAAGAGTCACAATTTTTTAATGTCCGCATGGTTGATTCATTCCCATATCCTTGAGAAAATGCTGCAAAGATTTTTAATCGTTTCTCTATTAGCATTGAAATAACAAGTATCGAAGACGAAGATCCGCAAAGTTGGGCTCCATGTGTCTTACACTGTTCTCTTAATCGGCATCCAGTTTCTGTTTGAAGGTCAACTTGAACAAAACCAGTTAACAAAATGAGATGATGGGTCAGTGGTCATTTTTCTTCTCTGTCAAATGCAGTTAACGGTACTGCTGTGGGAACGCGGGGGGAAAAATTATTTGAATATTTTTCATGAGTTGACCAGAGATGATTTACGTTGCGGAGTGAGATATTTTCTTGCTATACATTTTCCGCGCCGGATTGGGTTATTACGTAAACCCACTGATCACCGATCACAATTTACTGGCCATTGTGTGACGGACTCTACGTCGCGGCACGGATGATCCTCCGGGGGGAGCGCCGTAGTGCGACGCGACGCGGCAGTAAGCCATTTTTATGACTTCGCAAATGGTGCAGGCCTTCGTTTTCCTTCCTGTACTAACGGTTAACGAGAGACACTCTTCTTTCAGGTTTTGCTGATTACCTTCAATTTATGGTAAATAGAAAACTAGCGAGAACTTTCTTAAACGGTCCTTCGGAAGTGCTTTTTCGGACTCGGCGCCTTGCTAGTTCCAAAGTCGTAGGTCTACGAGGGTACTGAGTACTGCTTCAAAAACAAATTTATAACTTAAACTTATGCAGCCGAGAGAACCCATTTGGAAAGTATTCGCGGAAGTCTAATCACTTGGGAGGGACCCTGAATTCAATAAACTTTGGCACTTTTTATAGGAAATAGTTAGCTGAGATATACCTTTAGATACAAATTCGCTTTTCGAACTTTAGCATATTAGTGCGTTTCATTCCAAAACGAATTTAAACACATTTACTCTTTATAATAAGTTGGGTTCATAGGCGTTTAATTTGAAGATGGTTTAGCTACATATCTTTTCGGATTTTGTAAAGATGTTCATAAAAAGCTTTCAAAATGCAATACCGTCCTAAATTCCTTTTACTGTGGCGCCTTTGTTCTACACACGAAATTGTGCAATTGCAGTTAATATGTATACACATATGTATATTTATAATAATTGAAAAAACTAAATTCTTTAATAAAGGAATGGAAAGTTAGGTTCTGGAGGAACAGTTAACTTTGACAAATTATTAATTATATCAAGTAATAGTATATCACAATATAAATTTCCACCCTTCAGAAAATGAAAACTTTTTACTAAGTGATAAATTTTTTGATGTCTTTAGCACATTATAAAAAAGAGCAAGAACGTATTATATGCAATAATATAAAATATACTAAATCAAGAAAAATTTCTTAAGAATTTCGAAGGCGTGTAAAATGCCGCCGCATCTTCTAAAAACCAGCTTTATAGCGTTCGTGTAAAATTTATCAAGCATGAATATCTTATTCTTAAACGAAAAAAAAAATTAGCAACCGTAATTTTGCTAAGCACCTCAGCTTCAATCCAATTTATCCTCTTTGAAACATGCAGGAATGTAAGCACAGGTGACCCTTGTACCGTCGCTCCCAGCAAGTTAAGCCAATGCCCAATTCACAACAGTACCGATTTCACAGAACAAGCGGCTCTTCCTACCTGCAATCATTACTGCTCAACTACAAGAAACAAGACATAACCACAAGACAAAAGTATAGGATAAACATGCTGAACTAATAACAATCGTGGCGTTCACAGAACGCACCCATAAAGTCGATAGGAAAGTCGAACTTTGATGTCCGCGATTTACTGGAGGTGTGAGTGCAAAAACAGTTTCTTCAATGCTCTTTGTACTTATATTCCGCCGCCAATATTTTATTGTTGCTATTTCGTCTATTATAGGTTTTTTTTTCAAAAAGGTAGATTGTACCTAATCGTGGCAGAGAGGTTATGTAAAATGCGATGCTTCACGACCAGATGAAGTGAGGGACTGGAAGAAATGGGCTTGTATTAATATTGATGATAATCGCCTTTGCTGTTTGTCATCAGTACACTTTAAGTATGTACATAATTTGTGCTGAGAACCCGAGCAAGACCCGATGTGAATTATGCTGAATCGCTGAAGCCAGTTAAAAAATTTTAATTGGAAAGAAGCGCCTATACCTTTTATTTTGTTCAACAAAATATTTAACCACTAAAAACGAAAGGAAAATAAACAATTGAAATTTTTATGGATGCAGAAATGCGTGGTAATTCTCCGAAAATCTTTAACTTAAAAATTGTGATTGCAATAAAAATACATATGTTATTGCATACATGTCGTTATCAAGTTTTTTTTAGATATCTTAGCATTAATAAATTATTTATCAAAATAATCAAATTTTGAAAGAAAGAGTCCTTGGCATAAAGCAATAGAACAGATCAACTAAACAGTCGCAAAAGTAGGGTGGGATCTTGTAAGTTTTTAAAATGTTGAAATTATAGGATTTCTGCTAATGTTCGATCTTAATGCATTTAAAATTGTCTGCTTAAAGCTTGGATTAGCAAATATAATAAGAAAATATCCTTACATATAGGTATCTTTAGAATTATCATTTTGTCATAAAATTTACTTGAAATGTTAGGAAATCGCATAGTATTAAAATCAACTTAAACTCCATTAGCAATGTACGGATTTTTACCATTCGAATCGTTTAACCAACTGATCTTTATGCAATAATTGGTTACGATTATTGCGGTATTACGTATAAGCAATTGATACTAAACTGCTCAAGTCCCTCAATTTCGGACAGTCGAATGACTTTTTTTGTTGTAAAAATCCCGCAAGAATCACCTGCTTGCGCAATTCCGAACCGACTTAAGTAAGCTACAAATTTTTCACCAGCGATCCTGATTAGGGTCCCCCCACACAAACACTGACACCGACCACCCTGCTGACCTTTCGATCAATTAAATGTAAAATATAACACGAGCTTCCTTGCGTTCTCATCACGTTGTTAACCCCGTGAAAGTACGAGCATTGGATCCCAGCAAATCGGCGTCGGAGTTCAGCGCAAGAAAAAAACTTTTGCATAAAATATTCCTAGATGTTTTAAATATAGATAAATTACTTTATGACCCCGCGAATGCATACTCCTTTCTTACTCTTACCCGGCCGCAATTTTAAGTTTGCAAAATTCTTCTTTCAGCAAGAGAGCCTTAAAATTTATAAACGCGATGATGTGCAGAAGATATGTGTGTGCGGTAATAAATTATATGAGATGCACTCGGAGTCTGGCTTTGGTTACCTGGGCAGCGCGGGTATCAGTGGGTATGGGTTTCCATTCGGGTTCGCATGAATACAAATGATATCTATGTGTTCGTTGTTTTTGGGTCAATACTTTCACTCAGCGTGAAGACCACGACTGACTAGCTTAATCGACGAAGGCCCACTGCGGAAAAAATTGAGTTAAAAAAATTAAGTTGAATATTCCAAATAAATTGTTCTTGAGGGTATCAATTTGCGAATGCACGGAAAACGCTAATACCTGTATATACGCTTTGAGCCACAGCACCGCGGTAGACTCTGGCGCACCGAGGTATAGTCCAATGGACCTTTGTTGAGTTGGGATCCGCTGAGTTTACATAATTCCATGTAGCACCGCACGCCTTTAGGTTCGGCACCATCTTCGAATACAACCTCTGGCGCTGAGATGAGCGTGTTCGGCTGAGTTTCATCATTTTGGCTGTTTTTTGCACATGCTATCAACAGTACTGCGGTGCATCAACTATTAAACAAGTTACGCAAGGTGTCATAACACACCTTGATAAGTTATTTTGCTTGTAAACCAAAAATAGTTTTAATGCCTTTTCAGAGCCGGAGATGCTCGTTCGGATGCCTTTGATGCAATTGGGTAGAAATTAAGACAAAATTGCCTCAGAATTATTGTTAGCTCAGAAAAATCCTTACTTACGAGTACTTTCTCTATCGCGCTAGGGTTAACTCTTAATTAGTTGACAATAAGAAGCCGCCGTGGTGTTCTACTAACCCTGTCTCCAGATCGACCACTGATTTTCCTTTTGCCTGATCACGTCGATTTACTTTCGTGCACTCTTTATCGGTTGATCAATAGGAGGAAAGCAATGGGAATCTTAAGTTAATTAAATTAAATATTCCCCAGACATCACAAAATCCAGATCGGGACTTTTTCAATCATAAGGTCATAACACCGGTACCTTGATTAACTTGATTCAGAGATCGATTTAACCGTTTGTTCATTTGCGATATTTCAAAAGAAATCTGATAAAACTAACGCTGAGGGGTTTCAGGACTAATTAGAATCCACTGGCACTTTAGTTCGTGCCCTCAACCCAGAAGTACCTTACTATTTTCCATTGTATCTTCAACATTTCAATAGTAGGAGGAAATTATCAGGTTACATAAACTTTATCTTGAATTAGAGTTTTTTAATAAATATATACTTTAAAACGAAAAAAATATTCTAAAACAAATGCACCCAATTGTTTCGCTTTGAGCATATACAACATTTGGAAAAGTATAAAATTTGTGTGAACGATCCAAACGTCTGATAGACATATACATAATGAATGTAGTATATGTAATTTTATTAACTTACATTCTATGCAACAAAAAAGCTAGATATAGTCCAAATAGCAAACAACTAAAAATATGGGAACAAACATGATTTTTGACTATTTCGTAGTTCACGGTTAAGATGTACATACATATTGCTATAAATTATCCGCTTAAATTTATCATAGTTGAAAAATCGCGTATTGATTTAATTTGGAGAAAACTGTTGGCGGCAATAAATATTTTCAAAACCTTTTTCGCTGAAGAAAACAGAAGGGATATTAATTTGCAAACTCATTCGTTACGCGCAGTTAACTTTGCCACGGGGGTTGGCAAATTAAAAATGAAAAGCAAAGTTGAGAAAGCTATTACTATACGACTATCGTAAGGAAATGTCAATGAGTTTATAGCCCTCTAGGGACTGAGACCCCATCCGCTAAATGATATCCTTTTTAGTAATAAAAATCCCCAGATTAACACCTCCCTTGTAGTTTTGTCTTGTCAAATTAGATAATCGAATTTGGTCAGGGAACTTATGCTTATTTTAATTTATTTTTTACAGGTGCTCCATCGTTGCCAAGTCCGACTCGCGCCTCAACCAACAACCAAAGTGAAGGCCGCTTACAAGACCATAAAACCGATATCTCCTTCGTGAGAAACCTTCCAGAAGAACCACCTTCTTCAAGTATGTTACTGTTGCAGCCCAATGTAAGTACGAATTAACAAAGGCGATGTTCCTCTGCGTGGAATTGTTTAAGAGAAGTTGTATAGTTCGCAAGCTCGCTACGTTTTTTCTTATTCTATTCCCCTAATCCTCCGAGATTCAATTAAGCCCATTGTCCTTCAGCCCTTTTAGTTCGCGCTCATCGTCCACGGTAGCTTACCGCTTTTGTGGCGTAGTAGGAATGCAGTAATATAATAAACATTTTATGAGGAAGAACGAGGTATTTTTGATTGGCTGTTTCTTAAACATGCGCGCACTGGACGCTTTCAGCCCCCATTTTAAGGGGTGGGCTGATATACTTATCATTCGAAGCAATGGTGAACACAATTTCTTCTTTTCAGAGCTCCTTCAGTTGTTTTCCTTCTTTCGATACTCTCTCATCACAACAATCGCATCTGCAGTTCAATGAGCAGGAAGGGCAGTTACTTGATCAGAGCTTGCAACAATTTTCGGATTTATTGTTTCCCAGTGGAACTACTGCTGCAGCCGATGAACAACAAAATATTTTAGTTGGTTCTGAAGATTTCAACGTCCACGGCCAACCCTCAAATACTCCAAGTGAAACTTTGCATTCGAGCACCCACAACAGTCCTCGAATTAACAATACTGTCGATTCTATTACTAAGGCAAACCAATCCCAAATTAAGGACAAGCGCTTGAACGCTATCCCAGAGCAGCAAGTGTTTCCGGACGTTGCTGAACAGGAAGGACTTTACTTTGAGCGCACAACCCCCGATGATGTTAGCTTGCTAACCCTACGTTCCAGTAGCGATCCTACAATAGCCTTGCATAGCATTCAAGCCAGTGAGGAACAGACGGGCACCAGAGACGGCTTGAAAAATCTGCCAAGAACCCATGCCAATCCTGGCTTAAGTGCGGGCTCATCTTTGCCAAGTTTCCAAGAAACATATTCCCTTAAATACAGTCAATTACCAAACCTAGGAATGAAAATGGACGAAGAATGTTACAGTCTAACTTCGGCGCACCAACAGGTGGTGTCCCCCTACTACCACGCCCCGGTTCATGGAAATATCCCGAATGCCTACGACTTCCAGCACCACTCATCAGTATATTCGAATTTATCTTCTGCGGACAGTAGTTTCTACCAGTACCAGAACTCGCAACCAGTGGTGAGCGCTATTTTTATTATTGATAGAATCTTCGAAATTAACTTAGTATTTTGAACTATTTTCAGGGATTTGCGGCATCTGGCGAAAGGTATTCGCTCCCAACATTTCCCACAATCTCAGAACTGCACGTGAACACTTCCCAGCGCAGAGCATCCCTTCCACTTCAAAGATCTGAATCCACATCTAGCAATGAGAGCCCGAAGCCATCGAGGATCGGGGCGCTAAAAGGGATTCCCAGCGCATCGAGCTCCACCTCCAGTTCGCCAGGATGTCCGAGTCAGAGCAGCAGCTCGACGCTGACGAATAGCAGCGATCTTTCGGCTTCGCGCAGCGTGCAGCTCAGCCAGAGTCCTTCGCAATTGTGCGCCGTTTGCGGAGACACAGCGGCTTGCCAGCACTACGGAGTGCGAACATGCGAGGGCTGCAAAGGGTTCTTCAAGCGAACTGTTCAAAAGGGCTCAAAGTACGTTTGCTTAGCAGACAAATCCTGCCCGGTGGACAAGAGACGCAGAAATCGGTGCCAGTTCTGCCGGTTCCAGAAGTGCTTAGCCGTCGGAATGGTCAAAGAGGTGGTGCGCACTGACTCCTTGAAAGGACGCCGAGGTCGACTACCGTCGAAACCAAAATCTCCTCAAGAATCTCCGCCAAGCCCTCCAATTTCGCTTATAACAGCGCTGGTGCGTGCGCACGTGGATACCACTCCTGATTTAGCTAGCCTTGATTATAGTCTTTATAAAGAACCAATTCCCAATGAGCCTTTTGTGGGAGAAGCGGAGAAGATCCAGCAATTCTACAATCTCCTAACAACTTCCGTAGATGTTATAAAGCATTTCGCTGATAAAATTCCTGGATACACGGATCTCACACCAGAAGACCAAGAGCTGCTGTTTCAGTCAGCTTCCTTAGAACTATTCGTCCTGCGACTTTCCTACCGAGTGCGACCCGACGACATTAAACTGACTTTCTGCAACGGCGTGGTCTTGCACAAGCTGCAATGCCAGAGGTCCTTCGGTGACTGGTTGAACGCAATTCTAGAATTTAGCAAGAGTCTTCACGTGCTTCAAATCGATATCTCGGCGTTCGCCTGCCTCTGTGCACTGACCTTGGTAACAGGTGAGAATTTCCCTTCCCTAGCAAAATCTAAAATCTAATTGATTCTTACTTTGTCATTTCGCAGAGCGACATGGACTCAAAGAACCGAAGCGCGTAGAGCAGCTGCAAATGAAGATAATCAGCAGCCTCCGAGATCACGTTACGTACAACGCAGAGGCGCAAAAGAAGCATCACTACTTCAGTCGACTGCTCGGCAAACTTCCCGAACTCCGATCCTTGAGTGTGCAGGGGCTGCAAAGAATATTCTACCTTAAGCTAGAGGACCTCGTACCTGCACCGTCTCTAATCGAAAATATGTTTGCTGCCAGTTTACCCTTTTAATTATACCCAGCACCGTCTTAGGAATTTATCCCCCTAAATGGCCCACGTCAATTAAAAACCCTAATAGAAAATCTTTGCATTAATTCTAGCGCGAGTCACTCCAATCGTCCGGATTCGCAAGAACAGATAGCATAGAGCGGAGACTTACAGGTTTTCTAATCACAGATTTTTACGCATGAATTGAGTTATAAAAAATTCATTTGAAAATTGTCGGAGCATAATCGTTTTCGTGACTTGTGCAAGTGCAAGTCCGTCGAACAACACCAGTGGGGAAACATCGGTGCGCGTAAATATTTCATTCCTCACTTAAACTTGCAGTTGGCCAGATTGATACACGTCTGATTGATATCGTGAAAGAAGCTCGCATTTAATTTGTAACTGTAAATTGGGCCCCCACTAGTAATTGGCCGGCAAATTGATTATTGTCTGGGAACACCAGAAACACTTGTAATTACGCCACTTATGTTTCCGTGAGCAGTCTCCATTGTAAAATATTTTCGTTTACCTGATTACAGCATTTCTAGTCTTTAGCCTACTCGTTTGTGATTTCACGAGAACTATGAATGTAAAATAATAATAATAAAAAAAAAAATATGTCAGTCCGAGCTACGATCGCCGTTTAGTTACCACTGAGCCATTCGCAATTTGCCAATTATACCGTTAGACTTTTCCTACTAGATTATACAATTCTAGGGTAGGGAAATTTTTCTTTTTAAGTTAGAACTCTCTGTAGGAGTAGTCGTCCTGCCATAATACATTTAGCATTGTTTTGTAAAGTACATGAATCTACTCGTAAACAGAAGTACCTTCCTAAGAAACGATCGTACAAATTTCAACGAAAGATTAGTACATTGCCTTCTATCAACACCTTTTTTGCATGCGCCGCCGAATCCCTCCAGGAGAGTCGCATGCCGTTGATGTTACCTAGAAGTGCCATTTCACTTTTCTACAGCCCTTGGCACCGCAGGCAAGCAAACGGAAAATGCAAAAGGTATTTGACGAATCTATATTTTTGGTACGTACTAGATAGGTTGTAATTTACTATGTGATATAAGGATTGGTCTCAACGCAATGTGATTTTTTAGAAAGCCAGAAAATGATATTAAAAAGACATTGAGGAAAGAGAATTTATTGAGCCCTTTGGACAACATTCTGTAATTTAAGTGTATCTTTTTAACCGCATCATTTGTAAGCTTTACTCTTATAGATTGTTACGTTTGCTATTTTTGTATCTAATTTATTGACACTACTATATACTATGTTTCGTTTACAATTTAGGACAAACCCGTTAGATATATATGTATATGTGTATGTATTAGACAGTAATAAAAGGCGCAATTCGAGTTGATCAGAGCGATTACTTTCCGAGTTACCACTAGATTAAGATTAACTAACTGTAAATGCATCCTCGGATCACACTCGAACACAATTTTCTATTTATGATATAACTGTATTGCACAACTTCTTCGCGGAGGGCATGTGTCTTTTATGTATGAGCTCCATGTGCAGATGCCATGTTTAAACTTTACGAAAGCTCGCTACTTGTTTTAGGATTAACTTTAATACTTTATTTATTATTATTACGTTTTTTTCAAATTCTGGATCTGTATAAAACGTAAAATAAATCTGATTCGCCTCCCAAATTCACTTTTATTCGAAGATCTTTATTTCCTGCTTTCACTGATGTTTACAGAAAGAATTAGGTGAGTATATAGATTTAAGGTGCCAAATATATTTCGAATTTTGTTCAAGTCTTCATTCTTGTTACTGAGAAGTTGCAGTGGATTTTTTCAGAGAAATGTATAATTACTTACAATGTAATGTATTTTTTTTGTACCATGTCTAAAACAGGAAAAATCGAACACGGTTATATGTACTAAAAACAACCTTTTTGAAACTGAAGTCCCAGATAAAATAGAAATGTTACTAATTATTTATGAAGGACTCTCCGCTATATACATCTGTACCTTTATGGTTTTTAAAATTAATAACTTTTTTTTCTGTTGATGAAAGCAAATTTGCTGCCAATGTTTATTCTTAGGAAACGGGCAACTGACCAATACATAAAATTTGCTTATTATTAATCAGCGGTTATATTTTCCCTCGTCACTTTAATAAGGCAGACGTTATTTCACCGACCGTGGAAATGTCTTATCAATGCTGTTAAACTAGACACTTTCCCCATACAAAAACCAGGTTAATTCTAAAACCTTTCCTATTCAGTTTCAGTCTCTTTTGCTGATGGGGTAAAATGTATCGCATCAGAAGTTTTCGCATTGCATTTCTACGGTTTCGGTGCGCGCTTTGGCATAGAAACAATAAATAGTTTTTTGACGGCTGTAGAACCGATCACACTTCCTTAGCAAATATGGAAAGCATAGACGAGCACGGCGAAGACGTTCAGAGCAAGGCCGATGAAGATGTAAATCAATTGTTGTATTTTGGTGTATTCCACCATCACCCTACAAAACCTCATTGAAACTCTCTTATCATTTTCCATTAGGCCATCTTGTAAATGTTTGAATAAATTTGTCCCTATTGCTGTTATGTAAAAATGTTGAAATTGTGAAAAACAGGAACCATTCGACTTGGACGAAATTCTACCGGCTATTGGTGAATTTGGAAAGTATCAAAAGTTATTGGTGTTTGGAATATGTCTTCCGGCTTGTATTCCATGTGGATTTTGTGCTTTCAATCAACTTTTTATGGCGGACACTCCAGAAGATTATTGGTGCAAAGTGTCCGAATTAAGCCATTTATCGGTCGAGGAAAGGAGACAACTTTCAATTCCAAAAGTAATGGTAAGTTAAATTACAATTTGTTTGCATGTTATTAAAATGCTTTGAGATGTAACAACTATAAAATAAATCGAAAGGCCAACATTGACAATTTCTTGAAATATTAAAGTGTAGAGAATAATTGCATGAATTTCCATTTATTTTACAATAAATATGTCATTCGTTATCAACGAATACACAACATATAATAATAAGTAAATTAGTTATCAGGGTAAAATATTTACCATTTTCTTCTAGGTAGGTGGGTTTGAATCGTATAGTAAATGCACGCGGTATTCAGTAAATTGGCAGACGTATTTACACGATAATCTCAGCGCCTTACTGCCTGATCCTGCTTGGGCGATAGAATATTGCGGAGAAGGTTGGGAGTACAACACTTCAACAGTAAGCTCATCAATTGTTATAGACGTAAGTACCAATATTTCCTTAGACATATAGGAGTTATCCTGCAAAAATAGAATTGAATTGAGCTTTTGTCGTTTAGTTTGATTTAGTCTGTGAACGAGATATCTATCCAACTCTGGGACTAGTTGCACTAAACACTGGTGGACCAGTCGGCGTATACCTATTTGGTATATTAAATGATCGAGCAGGTCGCAAAACATCATACTTCTGCTGCTTGGCGACACTATTGTTGGGAAGCTTTATAACAGTGCTAAGCACGGACTTTTGGACTTGGGCATTTAGCAGAGTCATTGTTGGGCTGACTATTCCAGCTGTATACCAAATCCCCTTTATCATATGTAAATAGGTCTGCTTTTTCAAGCTCTTTATTACAACTCGAACTCTTTCGCAGCCCTGGAGCTGGTTGGTCCTAACTACCGATCCTTCGTCACAGTGATGACCTGCACTTTTTACACATTTGGATTAATGATGCTTTCTGGTATTACCTACTTAGTGCGGGATTGGACGAAACTTGCTCTCTATACTTCGGTTCCTTTCCTTTCCTACTTCCTCTATTTGTTTATTATGCCTGAGTCCCCGCGCTGGTTGCTAATGAAGGGAAAGCTAGAGAAAGCCCTTGAAACACTTGAATACATGGCCAAAGTGAATGGACAGCAATTTCCGCCAGCTTTTAGAGCGAAATTAGAAGCCCGCGTTCTATTAAACAAAACACGAGGAAAACCAAAAAAGGAGCATAATATTGGAGCTTTAGATTTATGCAGGTTTTTATCCGGCTATTCTTATCTGTTTTAGTTTTACAAATATTTTTTGAGGCCTCCAACAGGACACCTAACATGAGACTCAAGACGATTCTTATCACGCTTAATTGGTTCGCGAATGAAACTGTTTACCTCGGTTTAAGTTACTACGGACCTTCTCTAGGAAGCAACCAGTATCTCAGTTTTCTTCTCTCTTCGGTGGTTGAAATTCCTAGCTATATATGCTGCTGGCTCGTTATGGACCGCTGGGGTCGGCGATGGCCTATGTGCCTTCTTATGATTCTCGGGTAAAATAAATAAATAGGAGCATTTTTAAACAAAATATGCTATTTCTTTTCAAATTCATTATAGGGGCATCAGCTGCATTATAACAGTCCTTCTACCTGATGATGCCGTTATTGGCACCCTAGTTCTTTTCTTAATATCAAAATCAATGATATCCGCATCATTTTTGATCATTTACCCTTTTGCTGGAGAACTGTATCCAACACAAGTTCGAGGCATCGGCATAGGTACTTCAAGCTATATTGGGGGTTTGGGACTAATAATAATCCCTTTTATTACTTATTTGGTAAGTTATTCCATAAATGATTCAAAGCCCTTACTATTGCAGTCTACAGGGAAAAGAAAATCTTCGCTTACCTCTAGTTATAATGGGGTGTGTGTCTATAATTGGCGGTTTCACAGGTCTGCGTTTACCCGAAACTCTTCATCATCGCTTGCCACAAACGTTGGAGGAAGGTGAACTTTTTGGCAAGGACTGGACCTTCGACGATTGCTTCAGATGCATTCCTGTGCGGTAAGAGATTTTCATGTTAACTCTCAAACAGAACTATGTGAAACTGTATCCCCATACAATTGCGCTAAACTCAAATTGGCTGTGTTTGAGGGTTAATTTTATTGTCCGACCACTATTTAGCGAATAATAAAGCAACTTTTAGGCCAGACCTCTCACCGAGATCTTCTTATGAAAATCTCGACAATGAAATTAGCAATAGAATCGAAACTGAGCTAGAGTTGAACAACTCTCCAGTACCAATGGGGGCATCTTCATTCGACAGCTCACAGTCTACAGAACGAACACCTTTGGAGGTGAGGCCACGAAGACATTCGATGAGGCGCCTCGTTAGACAGCAAAGCGTGATGGACACCCAAAGGATGAGCGACGGGACAATGCAGTTAACGTACTGGTTTTAATAATTCCAAACTCTGTAGAAATAGTTACGCATACGTTCGGCACGTAAAATTGGAGGTACTCTTTTTGCCCTCATAGAAAGTTTATTTTAGTCGTCATGCAAGAATGAACAATTTATAAAAATGTATAACATGTTGTAATATTTAAAAAAAAAATAAAACAAGTATATAGTTCTATTTAAGGAATTGAGTGGGTGAATCAATTTAATTTTTGTTAGGATGTGTACTGTGCAAAATTACATTAATACAAATTATTTAATACAAAAGCTTGATTTTCTCATCTTCCATAAAAACACTAATAGATGTACCCTGCACTTGTAATGTAACTCGAAAATGTTCTTGCTTTACAGACCAACGGGGACAGGATCAAAATATATTGAAATATAAATATTAAAACAAATACCAAATACTTACAAAAAAAAGCAATAAATCGACTCCTTATCACTAGCTGCACTGCAAATTGGTTTCTTTTTTAATTCCTGATGCTGTGGAGTGCACACTCCACTTCCTCGAGATGATGCACCTCGTCGATGGGTTGGTTTGGTGATGAAACGCTTGGAAAAGGAACGAAACAAAAAATCTGAATTCTTGTGTATTTCCATTGGGCGAATACCTTGCAGAAAGTAAGAAGATGAAATACATGTCAAATGGTTTGTTTTGGTTTCCACACGTGCCAATTTTTACAGAGGTAAAATGGCAAAAAGGATACGCGACTATGTAAAATACACAGTCGCTGAATTAGAAGAGTACACCAGGACAGAGGGGTCTTGTGTTAAAAAGGTACGGCACAAAATTCACCTCAATTTAGCGCCTCATGCACTCGCAAACATCAAAGTGAGTGTGCACCATTTCCTTACGGAAAAAAAAATCGGAATGTACGACTCCCAGCTCCTCGGCATTATACTTGATGTGAGGAACATAAAAATCCTGGGGACAGAAGCCGCCATACACTTCGGACACCCCAACATCCACTTGGACATCGAGGCGGACTGCTTCATCTTCCAGCCCCATGCTGGAGCTGTCGTCCGCGGAGTCGTGAAGCACATATCCACCAGACAAATCGGTGTGATTATATACCGTGTTTTCAGTGTATCGATTCGGCTGACTGGCCGGATGGACCAGTCAGTGGAGCTGAACTCAGAAATTGAGTTTAAGATTAAGAGATTCGAGTTGCAGAATTTAATGCCATTTATTGAAGGAGAGCTCGTTGCGAAGGAAGTAAAAGTCGTCGGCCGGCCAATTGAGATTAGTTCTTCTGATGATGAGCGGTCAAAAGAGGTGAGATACTTTCGCGATTCGATTTGTCTTTTTATTGAATTTTGTCATTGCAGACAGTAACATTACTTGATACAATTACGGTCGATGATGACATTCCTGAGCAGAATAACTTAGCAAATGGACACGCTGACCAACTAACAGTTACGGAAGAATGTCAAAAAGTGACCCTGGTGGATTTAGTAAATGTGAGTAGATGTTATTCATTTTAAATTATGACTAACTCTTTCTTTGTATTATAGGACACACATAAGAAAAAGAAGAAAAGGAAAAGGCACATGGACGACACAGAAGAAGTTGTAAAAAAAGAAGTTAAAATCGATTTAGATTCGTCTTCTTAAGAAACGCTTTTGGTTCAGATTGCTGGATTAAAAGTACTCTGTACAAGATTAATTTTATTTTGTTATAAGTTTTTGTCAAACAAAATGATCGTTTATGATATTGGTAAAAATTGTTTTCTTTTAATTTGAATCAAAAATTTCAATTTTCATGGGGCGCTTCGAATGTTTTAGAACTATCGCAGACAAAAACGTAGTAGCGCACATGTTAAAATGGAATAGATGAAAAATCCACAATTCGATTAGTGTCACTCTTCATCGCCGTGCTGTCAGAAGCAAGTTTCTCGCCGATGGTTCCTGTTTTTAATTAAAAACAAAGCTATTGAAAATGTCCAACCGAGTTAAAACACGAGAATTAAAGAGTGGCGAAATAATAGCGTACAGTGAAACAGCAATTCGCCACAATGCGTCAGCGGTGGAATATTGCAGAACGTCTCTAGCTGCACTGTCTGGCTGCACCGCGGGTATCATGGGGCTCACTGGGATTTTGGGGTTCTGCTTCTACATAGTCTCTGTGTTCATGCTCTGGATGCTGTTGCTCTACAAGTCCGGCTCGAATTGGCAAAAGTATTTCATAAATCGACGGAGTTTGCTTACCAACGGCTTCATAGGGGGCCTGTGCACCTATGTGCTGTTTTGGACATTTTTGTATGGGATGGTTCACGTGTATTAAATTAATTAAATAATTAGTTATGGGAAAAAGGTGTTTTATTCAAATTTCTGGGCACCATAACTTAAAGGTTCTGTCGAAGGATGTCGTCGCTATATACTGCGAATTCGGGGATATATCGACGCCCATCACTTTCCCATCGTGTCCATGGAGAGTTTTCAACGGCTGCCAAGTTTTATTTGACCAAATCTAAAATTAAGTGATTTTGGCTATAGATATTAGATATACGCTTTTTCGAACATACCTTAGCGCTGCAGTCGTAACTGCCAGTAATCAGGAAATTGCCTCCATCCTTCTGATACTTAACATCTGAAATAAGGTTGGTGTGTGCTGGAATTGTGTAGACAGGTTGCCGTCTGCGCAAATCCCAGATCTGTTTAATTCAAAGGTATTTTTATTATTTAGAAGAATACAAAGAATGTGGCGCTGACCTTGCAGGAATTGTCTTGACTACCAGTCACAATATGAAATCCATTGGGGGAGAAATCAACTCCAAATATTGAACCCAAGTGTCCCTCCAAGAACATGATGCACCTTCCTGTCCGAAGGTCCCAAACACGCCCAAAAGCATCCAGTCCCCTAGAGTAAAGAATAATTGAATAAAACGTTGTTATATTGAATTAAATCTACTAGTAGCATTTCTTACCCAGTAACTAGCACACTTCCGTCAATTTGAAAAGCTAAGCAATGGACAGGTTTCGCGTGTCCCTCTTGATGCAAAACTTCCTGCTTCTGCTCAAGATCCCATAGTCGCCAAGACGAGTCGTAGCATGCCGTGGACAAAAATCGTCCCGATGGATGGAAGGCTAACTTAGACACTCTGTACGGCACATGCCCAGTGATATCAGCGATTGATTCCTCGTTTCCGTATGCCCACAACTTTACAGACCCGTCCTGACTACCAGAAGCGATCGATACCTCATTTTTAGAATCAGAGGGCACGCCGGGACGAAAAGCAACTCCCCAGACGTAACTTGTGTGCCCTTTAAGAGTTTGCTCCAAGGTGCAATCAGGTATCGACCATAATTTGCATAAACCTGACCAACTAGACGTGAGTAATTTGGAGGAATCGTCATTAAAAGCACAACAGCTCACAGGCCGAGTGTCTCCGACTTGACTGCACTGCAAGTTCAGGGACTGGATTCGTTTCTGTAACTCGACCATTCGGCCGGCCTTTGTAGAGCTTGGCAACTCGACCAACTGCCTTGCCTGGTCTAGACGCTGTTTCGCCCGCGGTAAGGAGTAGTCGGCAATCCAAAAACGCGCTGTTCTTAAAGCCTCTGGTCCTTCATGGTACCAGGTAGTTTCCTGCTCCTTCTGCAACTGCTT
Source organism: Machimus atricapillus (assembly GCA_933228815.1). Classification (NCBI taxonomy): domain Eukaryota; kingdom Metazoa; phylum Arthropoda; class Insecta; order Diptera; family Asilidae; genus Machimus; species Machimus atricapillus. The sequence continues at coordinate 82,611,901 of OW121784.1, read as the reverse complement.
TCTTTCCTCCTCCTCGTTCTGTTTTTGTTTGATGGCATTCTCCCCAAGGCTTGCAAGCAACTCTCTCAAGCGTTTTCTCCGCTCGGCTGGGCCTTCGCCAAAAAGGCAAATTGGTTCGTTTAACTGCCTCAACGTTTTTTTCACTTCGGCGTCATCTGTGCTCACATTTATTTGTCGCGCTCTTCGCTTCCGCTCGAATTCCTCCAGTAGCGCCTGCTTATCTTTGGACCTGCCAATAAAATTAATAAAAAGTTGTACTCCTGGAGCCGTGACAACTTACACTTCCGTCTCTAAATCGAAATAATCATTGGAGACCTGCACATTCGCCAAAGTGGTCGTGGAAGGTAAATTTGTTGAGAGAACGACTTTCTTCACGTCCGGTTCGTAGTCCTCCTCCTCCGAATCAATATTTTCCAGAGTATGCTGCCGATGTCGCTCGACCTCTTCCAACGAGCCATAATATATAGTCTTTGTTTTTTTCACGTATTGTACCTCTTCCTCGTCCGACATGATCAAGCCGTATTTTGTTTACAAGGAGGAACTTTACATAACCTCAAAATCAACGCAATGTCAAACAAAATGTTACATAGTAAATTCACAGATGTCGCCCTACTTAACTTTAATTTTTTCCCATTTACCACCATATTAAATAAACTAAAATATATGTAAATTTAATTAAAATGACTTAAAACTTTTTATATTTTCGTTTAAAACCTAAGTTTAATAGAAAAATGAAAAGAATTCATAGGAGCCGTGTAAACGGAAAATGCCTCACATATGGCAATACTTTTCTCCTACTTTCACCGGCTGAGAGTTTAAATTTTCAACGTCAAATAAGACGCCGAGTGCAATGCAATTTGTGTGAATTTCTTTCATGGAGTTTTACCAGATATTTATTTCGCATGCTTATACAATTTATGTTTAACTAGAAACGACATAGATATATTTATTTTGTACCATGTTGCATTTGCCAAAGAAAACTTATTCACGAAGAAATAAAGTAAAGATAAAGAAAGGGAGTAATCGGAACACAGAGGCGCAGCCTGAGAAAAGGTGCTTTGATGTGGATCAGACGCTACCGGACGACATATGGAAAGACTCTTTCGATAGACTTAAGGATCTAGAGAGGTAAATACCACGCATTATATGAAGGCAGATTAAACCACCTAAAGTGTTTTAGCGTGCAAACACCGAAGAACCCGCGGAAGCGCTTTTCGAAAGAATGCATCACATCGTTTGTTTCCACTCCTAAAGATGCGTCTAAAGAATTAGAAGGATGTCCCATTCCCCTCTCGCCCATAGAAAGTAGAAGGTATTTCTTATCAAATGATTATTACGACAGCAGAGGAAACCCTCTGAGAATATTTGAATACTCTAGCGAAATAGGCCAGGGGTTGCTTCAAAGTATTTCCGTATTGGACGTCAGTGATCTATCCCACCAGTGCGATAAAACAAAATCGAACTTCTTAAGCCGAGGAAGTAAAACTAAGGCTGACAAATTACGTGATAAGACAAATTTAATTAGTTTGAACAGGAACAAAACTACAAAGAGTTTAACTGGTAACGAAAACGTCAAAACTTGTTCAGAAGTTACACTGACTAAAAGACGAGGATGTAAATCCGAAGGCAATAAATTTTGTTCTCATGCTGAATCTGAACAGATTTCATCAAGAGATCAGAAACACACAGGAAAAGAAAATTGTAACTTTGCTGAACATAGTTCTCTATTGAAAGAATCTACGGAAAATAAAACTGAGAACATCTTTGCCTCTGAAACTTTCCGGAAATCAAAGCAAAAGCAACAAGTCAAAAAACGAAGGCATCTGCAAAAAAGTTCTCTTTATAATTTAAATGAAGAGACAACGCCAACCCATGCTAAAAAGAGCAAGCAAACAACACCAGAACTAGACTTGACTGCTATTGCTGAACCCTTATGTTCCGAGCCTTTAATGAAAAAGTCTTTGGAATTAAATGAAACCAGTCTTAACTCTGCAACTTCTATACGCAAGTCAAAGTTAAAAAAGAATCGGAAATCAAAACTTAACAACTTATCAGTCGGAGATGCTACTTGTAATAAGAGCTGTACGAAAAGAAATAGACAATCGACCTCACAAACAACTTCTGATGTTTTGGGGTCTGAGCAATTGGTTTTGGAAAATATAACAAACTCTGTGTCTGGAGATATTGAGACAACACAAGATGATGAGACGCAATTTCCCACAATTCGGAAAAAGCCTTTGAAAAAATCAGAGTTAGAAATAATTCAGAATGTGGAGGTGATTGTTGATGATAACTTCGTAATTGCTTCCAGCCAGAAAACGCCAATTAAAACAAGAAATTCTACAAATACCGACACAGTTAAGGCAAAGAAACCACGAATACAGCGAAAATTACGCAAAACTAATCGATATCAGCCCTTACCCTTTGTAGAAATTATTTCTGGGAAAAAATTGGGACAAGAGACAATTGTAATTGTGGATGATCCTCTTCCTAACGGTGTTCTGGAGGAACCTAGAAGGAATTTGAATAGGAAAACAACAGAAAATAAACGGAAGTCGCAGATAGAAAATCTTGGTTCAAAAAAACCTCATGATCTAGAACTTTGTGACCAAAATAAAATAGAAGACGAAATACTTTCAAACTGTAAGGAGATTGAAATTAGTTTGAGAAAAACATCCTCTCATATAGATTTAGAAAATCGAGCTGGAAGAACCACTTCAGGTGATCCAAGTAGTAATCAATCTTTGGCATCACATGGTGATTTGAGTGATCGAATGAGCTTCGTTACAAGACGAACGAGAGATAGGCAAAGCCACCGGAGAAAAAGAAGTGATGCAGTACTTTCCGGTCCAGCAGAAATCGTGGATTTAGAAGCTGAGAATACCTGCCTGGAAATTTCGACAAGTGTTCAACAGAGGACAAACACCGTTAAATGGGACATTTCGCATTCCTTCAATAAGGAAACAGAAAAGGTTTTAAACAACTCAATAAACGATTCGTTGAATGGCTCAATCAATAAAGAAGAACTCTTAAATGCAATCAATCGGAACATCACGATGGCTGAAAGAACTACAGATCACCATACGGCGCAGAAGGAGGGTCCCCAGGCGAAACTGTCCATAGTTCTCCAGCCAGGAAAATGGAGAAAATCATTAAACATGTGGAGGAGGCTTAATTCCACCTGTAAAGGTATGCTGATCTGATTTTTTTACGTGCAACTTTGAGTTCTTAATTGAAGGAATAACGCACTGAGTTCAGTACGTACTTTGCTCAGATAAAGCTCTGCAACAATTTTTTTTTTTTTTTTTTTGAATAGGAGCATTTTAGTTTTCATTTGTTTTTCCTTTCAACTTTCATTGTCAAAGCACTTCGCATTAAAATAGATTTTTGTCTGTTGCAATAGCTGTTTTAAATTCTTGTCTTGTTCCTAATTTACGTTTGTTCAATTACTCCTTTGAATTTCCAGATAAAATCAACGATAGTGAAATTTTACCTGCAAGAAATAGTCGATTTACGAATCAAACGTTGATGCGAACATTTTGTGATGAGCATTTTAACAGCAGCCTTGCAAAAGAAACTGACCAACGGGCTTCTACCAGACTAGGGAATAGTTCCTGTATATATCAACGAAAAGCAATCATCGACTATGAGAAGTCGACGCGTTTCGTAAAAACGAGCAATGATCTTTACGACGTTAACGAAAGTGTTTTGGAAGACGATTGTGCTATAGAAGATCTGGATGAATCAGGTAAGTGATTAATTCGTTTAGAGCTGTTTTGCGTGGTGAACATTTATCTTTTATTTTTTTAATAAGCGAAAAGTTTAGAGCCTAAACGTTTCATATTACAGTTTCGGTTAAAAAACTGCAAAGCCTAGAATTCTCTCTGGAGATCCTACCAAAATGGTATAACTCAAAGTGATTTGATTGTTTTCGTTCGTATAAGCGTACATCCGCAAGGGACGCAGTTAGTGTAAACACACCCGCATTGCACTGAACTTTTGAGCTCATCGCCATTCCCTGACGTTTTCTTCTTTTGACTGACGTTAAGGAACTTTCTTGCAATAACAAAAGAATTTCGGGCTAGTGTATAGTGTTAAGGCAGCTGAGTTAAGTGTTTTCAGAACATTAACTAAATTCAGCAAGGAATTTCGTGAAGAAACGCAATCTAATTACCTTACGGTAAACTTACACGAAAAAAAATTCACGGCGGAGTTCTCGCTTTTATGACGTGTTCGGAGAAAGTTCGAGTATCGAATACGAAACAAAGTCGATGAAAGAAAGATTGGAATTTGTGAGGGATAACTTATTTTTCCTCATAGGGATTTTCTTTCAATTTATTATTATTATTTAAAGTATAATTTAAAGGTGTTATTGCACCCGCCCGTTTGATAATTTGTATTTTTTAGTGATTTCCTCGTATTTTCCAATCTTCCTGTGTTAAAAAGTGTAAACAAAATGGCGTTAAGTCGCGACATGCTTCGAAATGCGTAAATTTGATCTTGCATTGAACCAAGTTTACGCGTTCCGTTCTTGCAAAGGTCGGGGGGCGCACTTCCTGAATCTTGTGTTTTGAATTTCTATAGATAAACGAGGACAGTGACTCAAGTTCGTAAAGTGAATTAGTTTCTGAGAATTACCTGTGAGTAATTAAGCAGCAAAACAGAAGCAAGGTTGTCAGTTTTTTAGTTTACAAGAGTAAGGGGAAGCCTGAATTGTTGCCGTTTGGTTAAATTCAATTTTTTAATTAATTGGACTTCGAAAGGAAATCTAGGTTTTGCGTATTTTTTTCTTTCAATTAATTTCATCAGTTCCTGTGTATGCATCTTGTTGAAAGAAAAGGTAAATGCCTGCGCACGTACTGGCGGCTGATTTCAGAATAAATTTTTTATGTTCTTATAAGGTGTTGATTTTCATATTTGTTGTTATTATTTAGCACTGTTGTTGGAGCCAACCGATGACGAATCGCCTAATCTATCTACGTTGCCGCATCTTACCTCTGTCAGCAAACAAAACGTCTGTACCCTATCCCTACGACGCTCACAGACTGTCTGTTACAAAGACCTCTGTTCACCTAGAGACACAGAATACTCCAATGAGACTTCGAATGAAAGGGCTCAAAGGTATCAGCATCAGCTCTCTGTGCCTCTGCCCCTTTATCGGCAGCCCTCGATATCTAGAAGACGTCGAACCAGCATTGTTGGTCTCTCCGTACCCGACATCGGAGGACCTATTTGTGAAGACGACCTCTTCACAGAATTTGTCCGCTTATCGACGTATGAAGTAAATTTACGCGCCCAATTAGATGCTAAAGATATAGTTTTGCGGCGCTGCGGTCAATTTGAGCCTCTAAATTTTGCTGAAGAATATTCCGAAAAAGCTCTTCACCATTGCAGGAAGATCGGAGAAGGTGTATATGGTGAAGTGTTCATGAATAAAAATTTTACTGGCGAAACTGTAGTCCTAAAGATTATACCAATTGAGGGGTGCATCGAAATCAATGGCGAATCTCAGAAAAGGTTCGATGCAATTTTGTCTGAGATCGTGATTGCTATGGAATTAAGCCGTCTACGAAATGATAAAGAATATACAACCTCCGGATTTGTTGAAGTTAAAAAAGTAAGTTTCCGAGATTTTGTATTCAATACATAACTCATCGTATTCTAAATTTAAAGGTTCGTTGTGTAAAAGGAAGGTATCCCGATCATTTGCTTGAATTGTGGGAGTTATTCCGTGAAAATCACGGTACAGAAAATGATCATCCAGAAATTTTCCCTGAGGATCAGCTGTACATAGTTTTGGAGCTAGCGAATGGTGGGCAAGATTTGGAGGCATTTACCTTCCAGAACGCTTTACAGTCGTACTCTGCTTTTGTCCAGGTAATGACTATGTTTTAAATTTTCTCGCTTTCAAGTGCTTCCCTACTTCGGATTTTATTTACTCATTTGTTTTGTTCAATTGGTGGGTGTATCTCTAGTTCATATATTATAGGACCTATGACTAGATTTACACTCATCCCTTGCGCATGCACGCTTTCTATTAATTATTATTTACAGTTCTTACTTTGTTATATATTTATTTATAACTGCACGTTCAGTTGTGGTTTCTCTTCGATTTTGCTTGATTTTGCCGGTGGGTGTGGTGAAAAGTCTGGTGCATGACTTTTATTTCAACATGACTAGATTTTCACTCATCTATCGATAAAATTTTCGTTCGCTTTTGTTTTTAAGGAAACATTTATTTCCATATTTTATTTTAATTATGAGGTAAGTGTTGTTTTTATTATTTTCAAATAGTAAGTAGTTTCTTCAACGAAAAACCAATTAGTATTCTTTTCTTATAATATGCCTAAATAGTTATGTATAAGATTATTTAAATTTAATTCATTTTCCCAACAATAAGATCGCGATATGAGTATTTATTGTTATGAAATTTCGTTTAATATTCCATTTTTTCATTTCTGTTTCTTTCAGGTCGCTCTTACAATAGCAGCTGCTGAGCGTAAATTCCAATTTGAACATCGGGATCTACATTGGGGTAATATTTTGCTTGCGCCTACTGAAGAGAAGGAGCTTTCCTTTAGAATTGCTGGCAAGGAAATAAATATCCCAACACATGGGGTGAAAGCAACAATTATTGATTACACTCTTTCCCGAATGGTGTTCGACGGATGCTGTCTCTATAATGACCTTTCAAATGACAACGAGCTATTTTCCGCATCGGGCGACTATCAGTTTGATATATATCGATTCATGAGGAAACGCCTTGAGTAAGAAGAGACTTCTTCACTTATAGGTTAAATTTTAATGCATTACTTCCCACAGGGATCAGTGGGAACGATTCGAGCCGTACACCAATGTTTTGTGGTTACATTATGCCATTGATAAAATGATCAGCGGTGCCCGCTATCGTTGCAGCAAAAGCAAGAAACACCGTGCAGCCATCCACGATATGATGCAACTGAGAGACGAAATGTTAGACTTCAAAAGTGCCTCTGACTATATTGAATGTTTGAACTAATTTAAGAAGTGCATTTATTCCAGTTGCGAAATTAACCTAGCAGTTAAGAACAATTTAGCATTAGTTGTGAAGATTTAAATTAATGAGGTTTTCTTGGCCATTGCGCCAAAGTTCTTTTTATGTACTTTTGTATCACGTAAAATAATATTGTATAATACTAACCAAGACAAACTCGAGAAGAACTAAATGGTCCAAGAAGATTTTTCTCAATCTAGCGATGGTTATTTAAATGAATTGGCTCAACTAGTTGTGTACAAGTTAAAACAAATTAGTAATTTAATCCATTATAACATCTTTTAGCGAACAACGAGGGAATATCTCCTTTGTAACACTTTCCGACTAGTACAGTTTAAGTATTGTTGCTGTTATAAGATATGCAAACTTATAATGTTTCTGTGTAAGGGTTCAGAAGGTATTAGAGTTTGTAAAATTTGGAAAACCAAACTGAAAAACATTTGTAAACATTTAAAAAAAATAAAATTTTCGTTTTATATACGAGCTCAAGTACTGTTTTTTTACTATCGACTAATTAAGTGATCCGCAGACGATTCCTAATACAGCAGGGGTTTGTGTACGAAATTAAAAATCTCACTTGGGGGGAAAATTAAAAGCATTTATTCCTATATTCAATTATGCGTGGCTACTCGCTCTCTTTACCCGAAGGCTCTGCTTCCGTAAGAGTAGCAGGCAGTCTATCTCCCCATCGCGATGACCTTGCGCACCGATAAGTCCACCTACGACAAATGTGAGTTATAAAGCAAAAAATATATCAAATACAAATTAAACTTACTTTCCATGTTTCGACACTGTGAAAATGACTTCTTGTAATTTAGCCGAGGATGTGCAGAACCTACAGATCGTGTGGCCGGATCTAACAATTGTTGGTCTGACTATCCTCGGCCAATGGGTTTCATCTGTGTTTTCTCTTTTTCCTTTCATCAGGACAACATAACTATATCTGGCTGTCGTCTGCTTACCATCAAATGGGAACAGTTCAAAGGCAGCTTCAAAATTACAGGGAATATTGTGTTTCGAGTCCTTCAAGCGTGGACACTCCATGTCATGAGGACACTAAAAAAATTTATATAAATATATATGGACACAGCAGTTGCTGAATTTACCGGAGCAAAGACATGACCTACGAGTTGCTCATCTTCAAAGTTCAAAAGATACTCCCTCGCTTCAGAAATCAACTCAAATCCTTGCCTGGTGCCTTCCTCCACAAGAATCAAGTATCCATCACATTTTTTCCACAGATTTAAAAGAATTTCTTTTCTATCCTTAGAGCTAGGTAGTTCAAAGAGGGTGTATGCAGAAACTACGAGGTCAAAACTGGTCTAAAAAGGAAAGAAGTTTTTTAAGACGAATAGGAAACCAAAGTCTGCCAACCTGAGCTGCGGGAAGAAATTGCCTGTAAAAGACATTTTTAAGGTAAGGCTGCGCAGTTTCGTTTCCTTCTTGCAAAATAAGTGCGGAAAGATCATTCATTTCTCGAGAGGAGTCGACATTTACGTATTCGAAAATATTATCTCGCCAGAGTTCAGAAGCTGCCCACATGCCAGTGCCAATTCCGGAACCAAAATCAAAATAGCTGCGGGGCTTAAAAGTGGGGCTCCTCTGCTTAATTTCTCTCATAATCTTGAGCAGTGCCGCATACTCTCGAGAGCTCCGCCCTACCATGTACATAAGGCCCTCATACCGCGCGTAAGTGAGCGGTTTCCAGGAATAGGTCCTCTGCTTAAGCACTTTTTTAATTTTAGCGTCCCTTTTCTTCTGGAACTGGTTCAGCTGCTCCTCACTGGCTACTGAAATATCTAGGGAGTCCAATTCGGCGTCGACTTCCGCCTGAATGTTGGCGAGTTTCTGTACCTGTTTGTGTTTCTCTTCCGGAGGGTGTCTCGAGGAAATGTACTGATTCAGTTCGAGGCCCTCCTTCAGCAGGGCTTTCGCTGGATAGTCCCCTACTGACTTGAGCAGTGCTTTGACGATGCGGGAAGGTGGTTTTACAAACCCACCTTTCACTGCGCCTGGCTGGTGGCGCGGTTTTATTTCATCATTTTGGAGCTTCGACTCAACTGATTTATCTAAATCCACATGTACTTTAAAGGCAAACCGGCGCTAAAAAGAAATTTAAAAATGCAACAGAAGTCTCTACTGATACTCTTAAATTAGCCTTACAGTTATTACGCTAAACTGCGCATGTTGAATATACGGTATTGCGACCAGCCTACTTTTCGTGAATACCATCTTTTGTAGACTTTTTATAAAAAACTACCTTCTAAAGTTTTTAGAATCTCCGTTTTTGACATAAAAACATCTGCATGAGATGAAGTACTAAGAATGTTTTACAATTCGTATTCTTGTAATCTGCTGTAAAAAAAACACCTCAATAATAAATTGTCTAATTTTGGCATCACTGCTAACAACGATTTCACTTTTACGCGCGTGCGTTGGCTGTCCTGAAGGTTAAAGTTAAATGGCGTTTGCTGCAGTGTTTGTCAGATTTCTTATAAAAATTTAGGATAGCTTCAAAACGGAGAGAAAGTTTTACAAAGTGAAGGAAAATAAGGAAACTCTAAAGACTGCCTAAATTCCTACCGTATTAAAATCATTGCTAACATAACAGCCTGCTAAGTGAGAAAGTTTATTCATTTTCGTAATGATGAGGCAGCTGTAAGAAAATCACGTAGAAAAGAGGAATTACCTGTCTGGCTAGAAATTGAGGATTGAACCAAATTTCACCTCATGTTATATAACAAAATGAGTGAACAACAGCCCGTAAGTACTTAAACAATATACTTTTCAATATATGAAATCTAGAAAAAAGGAGAAAATCTAGGGACACGATTTTATAAATATCTTTTAAACCATGGGAGTAAATAGTGCATTGGTACACTTGCAGATACCCCGGCACGATGAAGATGATGAAGAGGATCTCGAAATTCTTCGTCTCGAAGCGCTCAAATCATTGCACCACAGAAAAGATTCAATGATTTCGTGCCACCTGCCCCCAAGTCAAAAAAGAAATGAAATGTCTGTGTCTACTGCAAAATATTCAAAGAAACGTTTACCACCTGGAGCGACTTATGGGCCAATTAAGCGAGGCTATTTTCCGCAAGAGCAGATTATGTCGAGGCAACCCGCGAAGCCCTTAGACAACTATGAAAGCATATTTGAGAAATTAGACATAAATGAGCCTTATGTGCCACAGCAAATGTGCCCGAGCAGTTCAGTGAGATCACTAACTGTAAATAATAATGGTTGGAACCCAGCTGCACGCAGTACAACAAATGGATATTCAGCCATTTATCAAGCCCAAAACCCCAAGGAAAACTTGGGACTATCAGTTGGTAATGTCCAGCTTTCCCCGCGTAGTTTGGCATTTGTTGCCAAAAACAATGATATTTTAATGAGGAGGAAAGTGGAGAACACTTCTCCACATTACACGAGGTCTCCTTCACCTTTTCGACCGCTGGTATATAATCCAGTTTCGCCAGTTTATCAGACCTCGCCAGGCAGATGGTCGATGACTCCTCCTCCTAAGTCAAAGTCTCGGTCACCTCCGCCCAGAAACCGCTGTTATTATGTGCATCGCAGGTCAGACTCCCGATCGCCCATCGTCCGGCGCAGGACCTCGTCGCGTTCTCCGCCGGCGATAGGTCCTGTCTCTCGACACAATTCACCTCATCGGTATTCTTCTTGGTCCCCAAAATATCCCAGCTGTAAAAGACTACGGTCAAGATCGCCTTCTGTTCACACGAGGAATAAAACCCCCCATTGGCGGATGTCTCGATCGCCTGGTCGGGGAGTCAGACACGGAGAGAAGTCCAAATCTCCTGTTAATCCCATCGAGAGGAAAAGGAATTCACCAGTTGCAAGACGGGTGCATAAAAGCCGGATGAGTCCAAGCAATCAAAAACGCTCTTCCTCTTATGGACAAGATTCTGGTGAAGTCCGGCATCATAGACAGAGATCACCGCGACATATGACAGGAAGCGCCGCAAAATCACGATCCAGATCACCAAACCGGAAATTCAGAAATTCAAATGATCGAAGTGCTCTGTTTCCACAAGCTGTGAGAAAAGGCTCTCCCTCCAGCAACAATGGCAGGAGGCGAGGGGACGAGTTTTCTGCAAATGGTTACAGAAATAGAGGAAAAAAGCGATCGGTCACTCCGGTTTCTAACAAAGCAAAAATAAATAGATCTCGAACTCCAGAGCGTAGTAAGAGGGACGAAAGTCGGACGAAAAGGTCTGAAAGGTCTGCGCGGAAAGCAGAGGGTCCCAGCCACTCAAAATCGAAAAAGACCAGCTTCACAAACATTGCACAGAATTTTACAAATGGAAGACATGAAGACAACGAGAATACTGAAAAGTCACGTGGCAGCGGATTAGAAGATTTAAGAATAACAGCGGACAAGCAAAAGTCTATGGAAGTAACGGCGGAATTAAGTTCCCAAAATAAGTCACAAAACATCGATGAAGAAGACAACAAGAAATTTGAAAATCTACCCGATGACGGTAAAGAAGATAACTCCAGTGACGACGAGTCGGCGGACGACGGTATTGAATTATTCCCTTCAGAAGAAAGCGAATCTGAAAATGAGGGACGTTTCAAATTAACGGCTCACACTAAGGAGCGGAGTGAGAAGGTGCCTGCGCCTTCTTTTACAAAACTGGGCGAAACAACAGTATTTGATGTAGCTAAGGACCTAAAAGAGGTTGCTCATTCAAACTCATCTCAGAAAAATAAATCTGAAAAGCATCGCGGTGACCGCGATAAGTCGGACCGCAGATATGAATCCAGCAGGCGCCGTGGTGACAGGGCGAAGAAGTCGGAGATGAGCAGGAGCAGAAATGAGAGGCGAAGGAATGAGTCTGGTTCCAGTAGAAGGGATTACGAGGAGTTGTCCAGACATAATGATAAACGAAGATCAGAACGGCCGATGTTTAAATCAACTTTTCAGGCCATAGACAACGAAGGCAAGTTAATTTGCTATCGATTGAGTACCAATTCTCAATTTTTACTTTTAGCAGCTAGTAAATCTTCCGGCAAACGTGGCGAAGAAAAGGACGTTAATGGTAAAAAAGGCACTGTGCAACCTAAGAAGAAGCACCGCACCGAGGATGAACAAGGTAACAAATATATAACCTGTCTATGTTTGCCTCTCCCAACAGCTTAGGGTCGACAAACTCTATTATGTCCCTTCTAACGCCCTCCCCACGAAGAGACTTCACTTGACTCTCCGACTCTGCTGTTTGTTAAATCCGTGGCATGACCAATAACCTCGACAAACAGCTAGACCGGATCTTTTTGTCTCATCCCATTAACTCGGTTGTCACTCGGAGTACTCATTTGCTTTTAATATTCTACGCTTAGTCCTTTTTATTATACTGATTCTAAATGAAACATTTTCATTAAAGATTCTGTGGAAAAAGAAGTTGTGCCAGAGAAATTGTCATCAGTGGTAAACTCAAATTCCGGCGGCGGAAGTGGAGGCGCGAAGACAAGCGGGAAGAAACCAATTCACCTTCGTTTGGGAGCAATGACAAATACATTTAAGGCGCCAAAGAAATCATCACTATGGAGTTCCTCACAGGATAAGGTATCGTTGTTTTTATACTTGAATAAAAATTTGCTTTCTCATCCTTCGTCTAGAGTATTATTTTGTGATTTACAGCATCTTAGAATTTTATTTTAAATTGGTTTAAGTTGTGCAACGATGTTTATCAATATATACATAATTTAGTAGTTTTTTTTCTGTTCTTCAACTATCCTAGTTACAATGAATTTTTGTAAATAATTGTAAAAATATTTCACACAGAAAGCATTGTGGCCCAATGACACTGTTTGAATTTTACCTTACTTTCTGATAATATGTTAACTCTTGTTTTAATTATTTAGATTAGAATAGACATGAATTTGCTATAGGAGAGTTCGTTTCGACAACGCGTGAACTTATTGTTGTAATTTGAAAGTGAAAAAATGTGTATTTTATTTTTCTTTAAAATATATACTGCCTAATTTATAAGAATGCTTTGTTATTCAATACGATAGTAGCTTGCAACGACATGACTCATCATTTGTGGTAAGTTTAACCCTAAGATTGTAAAAACTAAGATGTGTTGTCACGAAAACAGATATTTGCACTTACACATAAACTCGGTAAAATTTTTTTTAATAAATTACAAATAAAATTGGGGGTTCATTATTACACATACGTATATTATATATAATATCTTTTGAAAACCAATTTAATTTAATTTTGGATTCAAGCAATTAGTAAACTCTTTGTTTTTACCTTCTAAGGGTTAACGAGAATAGTTCACCAATCACTTTACAAATTGTTACATTTAAAACACTCAATTCTCCACGAATGTTTAGATTTAGATCCTTAAGGAGTAGGTTAGCTTTAAGCGAATAAAGTAATTTATTGCACTTGTTTTATTGATTTCATAATTTTTTTATAAATTTTGTTTTCATATAAGATTATTTGATGAAGAAGATAACTATTGTCAGAATATGTAATTTAAGTATAATCTTTATTTTAAGTTTAAAAGCGTGCTCTTCCATATATTCATAAGGAATTTGTATATTGGCTTTATTTAATATTTACTTCTGACAGCAACTTATTTTTGTTGTTGCGTGTAAGGATCTATGATTTAGAAATGTATTTATTTATTGAAGACGGCACTTCTACATTTTTTTTAAATTTTTACTTTAATTGTTTGAAACAAAGACTAAGGTCCGATTTCTCAATAGACTGATAACTTGAAATAAAATATCAACTTGGCTGTGAGAAAAACTCACTCTACTGGTCAACATGTTAACTGAAATATTAGATAAATTAAAAGAACTGTTTGAAATCACAGCTTGAATGGAGAATAAATTTAGCACATGATTGAAAAATTAGCCCTTAAAAAACTTTACAAATTTGGTAATGTGCAATTCGATGCGAATTTAGCCAGTTAAGGCTCGTAAAACAGTGTTTAACCCTTGGTGTACTTCGATGAATTTAAAATGGTCCGATAGGTTTCTGAAAGGTGGGAAATAAATAATTTTTCAGTTTTGATTCCAAAGAGGACAAAAGGTTCATTTATACAGCAGAAACCTCCTTTCTTTCAAATTCAAAGACTCTGTTTACACATCATTGCATGAATCAATTTCATGACCATTTTCTATTATGAAAATGACACTGTTATGAGTCGGATGATAAAAATGAGATATTTTGAAATTTTTAATTGACGTTCGAACCAAGAGAAAACGAGCCAAGAATTTTGTTTTCATAGTAGTCTCTGAACCTCCACTCAATTTTCACCCATGGGGATCCGTCCAACAAAAGAACCTCAAAAGCTATTTGGCTCATGACCTTCTCGTCCTCTGGATCCCATTCGTTTCTCCAACAAGTTACGACACGCTGATGAAATAGATTTATGTCCATGATAGTATAAATGGGGTCAAAGGATATACGTGACAACTGCTGGTGTCTTTTTTAAATTCCGGCAGGGTTGCTTGTAATTAAGACATTTCTCACCATTTCAAATGTAACTTAGATTTTTATTTTTATTTATTTATTGAAAGAATTAAAAATTTCCAGGTCTTTAACCTAGCTTTGGTACAGTACCCTAAATTCATAAGACTGAAATGTTTTTGTATACATCTAGGGTTAAAAAGTTGTTTATTTGTTTTAAATGGATACTGGTTTATGAATAGTGGGCTGTGAAATTTATTAATTGCCCGAGCGATGCAATTAACCCCCCTATTATAGTTAGCGAGTCGAACAAATCAGACAAATAAAAATTGTGAGTGACTACGTATACGACTCCGTTCAGTCGATTGGAAACGTTCGCTTCTCGTACGACGACAACTGCTTTAATTCTCCAGTGAGTTTGACTCGCAGCGAAGGTTCGATTCGCTAACCATAATAGGCCCTAAAATTAACGAACTCTCTTTGAATTAAAAAGGAAATGGAAAAAACTGTGATTCTGCAGTATTTCTGTAAGATTGTATTATACTTTTGATTTTGTTACTTTATGCAAAAATTTATAACGTTATTTAAAATAAAAAAAATAATTGTGAAGATGAAAAGTAAAAGCCAAACAAATCAGTGAAGAAATAGCGGCCGACTTTCGAGAGCAGAAGACCAACTATTAAACAAGGAGACTAATTGAAAATGAAGGACTTATGCTGCAACGGGAAGAAACCTAAATACTTTTAAGCTTGTACAAAACATTCCTCAATTTTCCAAACTTTAATCTTTATAAGACAAAAACCGAGTAGGCAATAAGAAAGCAAATCATCTAATCCAAAAAAAAATTACAGCTGTTTTAAGGATACCGAGGAGAACTGGCAAACTGATATTTATTTGATCACTAGGTTTGAATTGTGTTCACCCTTTGTTTCTCTGCGATAACCCTCCATCCAACGATTTGACCAGCCAAACGACGGCGCATTTGCATCCTACTGGGGTTATTAGGCTTATGTTTTGTTTTTCCTGGCCACCAATCATCGAATCGTCCAAGTAATTGCCATGTAAAAGTCAGCATCTCTCATTGGAGCTACAGTTCTTTTCCACACCGTGGGAGTGCGCGCAGAGTCCGAGTTCTGCTCTCAACTACAGGACACCGCCAAACGGCAGATGATTTAGTCATAGTTAATTTTGTTTCGCTGTAAATAGAACATTATCGTCTTCATGCAATTATATCACTCCTTGTTTAAGTTGTAAAGATAAAAATAAAGTATAAAAACTAAAATTTTTTTCTATTCTTGCTGCAGACCATAAATAATTTCTTTAAGGAGGAGGGTATTTCTTCATAATTTTGATACATGAAAAATAAGAAAGTTATGAAATAAACCGAGATTCGAAAAACAATTTTTTTTGTTTACCAGTGAATCATATAATGATAACAATTTTAACGAAAACAAATTTTATTGAAAGCTTCACAACAACGAACAAAAAACGTTCAACAAAAATTAACAATATCTACTGCAAAAAACTGCAGTTGGAATTGGTTTTTAAAAATAATTACATCGTTCTAGTGATGGCCTTCATATCCGCCGCTTCCAGAAGAGCCGTAGCTGGCTGATTCTTGCTGCGGTATCTGCTCTGCGATCGCAGCTCCACCGGAGCCCCCACTCTCGTACCCACCCTGTGATCCCAACTTGGCAACAATTAGAGTCTCCTGTTCGATTCCTTGAGATCCCCCAGATCCAGAAGAAATTGGGTAGGACTGCTCCCCAATACTCGCTCCGTATTGCGAGTCACCATGGCTTCCTCCAAGGGAGATATATTGGCCACCACTCGACCCATACCCGCCTCCAATGGAACCACCATACCCTCCTCCGATGGATCCTCCGTAACCTCCTCCAATCGATCCTCCGTAACCTCCTCCAATCGATCCTCCGTAACCTCCTCCAATCGATCCTCCGTAACCACCTCCGTAGCCTCCTCCAATGGATCCCCCATAGCCGCCTCCGTAACCACCTCCAATCCCGCTACTTTCGCTAAATCCTGATCCTTGGGAAGACTCTCCGTGGACGGGAACTGGAACCTGCTCCTTAATCTTGATGATCTGCGGGACGTGGACGGGGTATGGTTTCGAGACTGGGACCGGGTAAGGGACTGAATGCGGGATCTTCACGGGGTAGGGAACTGGAACCTTGACTGCTACTGTTTTCGTAATCCGAATCACTTTAGGCGGCAGGTTGGGCTGGCCCACGACTGTGCCAAGGTGCTTCAAATCGGTCACTGGTCCGTATCCATGGTCATCGCCACCGCCTCCGTAGCCACCCCCGATTCCTCCGCCACCATGGCCGAACGATATTCCGGCAGACGTTAAGTGAAAGAGTGCAAGTGAAATGGTAGCAAGCTGCAAGAAATAAAAGTAAAAGATGAAATAAATAAATCCTTTTCAAATGCCATGCCCTTACTTTAGCAAACATTTCGCCCAACGGAAGTTAATGCGGCGTCGTAGAGAGAGGAAGTGCAAGTGATACTGATTAAAACCCAAATGAAGGTTTATATAGAGCAGTACCTTCACTTGAGCCGGAGTGGCAGCAGCCACCGTAGTTCCCGAGCCTTTCGGTTTTTTACAGGTCTCGAGGCCCAAACGAGTTGCTTCGCTGTTCAAATGAATGTTGTTGTTACACAATTTACGAAGAAAGTAGTAAAAGTCAGAAGCAATTTGAGACCGTCTCAACTGAAAGTACCATCGATCTGCGGAAAACGGAAGGCTTTTTTCACACAGCCAAAAACTGAGGCTGCTGCATCATCTGGTCATTTCATAATTTTGCAGTATATCTGTATCATTTCTGGCGAGGCTAAGACAATGACCAGCATAACTAGTTTTTTACCTTCTATCATGTTGTACTCGAAGTAGTTGTTCTAATTCATAACGAGTAGGGAAGTTAATTCCCCCATTCTCTGGTACATGAGCAATGATTTCCTTCGTTTTAGAGCTGACAAAAACAAGCTGCAAACATCAGGCAATTTCAGTGTTTTGTTACTGATCGGATCTTGCTCGCCCCAATAATAGACGAGGAATATTATATATGAGGCTTTATTAATTGCGTAGATGACTCAGAAAATTTCAATTACATAAAAAATCCTAAAGGGGCGACAAACTTTTGATGAAAACTAATTAAATAAAAACAAACCTGATTGTTGTGCTAGAAACAACAAATTACGCAATTTCGGGACTTGAGACTCTTGTAGTTAGCTATTTGACGATTTTGCTTCGGGCGTTAAAACATTAAAGCACGAATTATTATGTATCGAGAAAGTATTACAAATACGAGATAATTTTGGGCCGCTTCGAAATAAAAAGCGAGTTTAGGGTGCAGCTGGTTAATATTTTCTTCCAATGGTTATTGTACTTAAAAAGCAGCCCCTAAGGATCGTTTCAGTTTTATCATCGGAAACCTTTTTGTTTGCATAAATTGTTTCCAATTGGTTCTTAAACCGAAATGTTTTAATACTGCAAGGTTGGAAGAAGTCGAACAAAATCGAAAAGGGATGTTGAGAGTAAATAGTGAATGAGGTCAAAATTCGCAACGTTTAGAGAGAAGAAAAACAACAACTAGTAACTTCAGCTTATACCCAGCTAGAAGACTACGGGGAGAATCGGGTTTGATCTCAAACGATTCGCACGCATTTAATTCCAGAGAAAATATTTTGTCTTTCTCATTTGCAAAATAAAGAGACTATTTGCTGATAGTTTTACTTAAAAATAAAACAAAACGGAAACGTTTTCTGCTCAAATCCAGTCCTAATGACAGTGTTTCAAAGTACGTTCCATTTCCGCTCTATTTCCTTCGATACTGCGAAGAAAGTTTTATGCTAAAAGCTCGCCGTCGGAATTTATGAGAAAACCTAAACAACTCCCCTCCCCGTCGTAATGTTGTGCTTTTAGCAAAATACCTTCATTTGAAAAATCCCTGATAACCAAAAAAGCTGGTTCCGTATATTTCACCCCATATTCTCCAATTTCTTTTCCTCTGTTATTTATTAAATATATCGTTCATAAACAGCAAGGACACACACCCTTAAACTGTTATATGCTCTGTTTTATCTGCTTCACAATTTGTCCAAATGCGTTGCAAAATGGCGGACTAGGCATATCCCTTTGAGGAGGGAACTAAAGGAGGCGACATCCCATAGTAAAGTACATGTATGATAGCGTAGAAGCGTAGCCTAAAATTCTCGCCATCTTGAATTTTGAAGGTACTTGACTGTAAACCTCGGAGGAATGAACGAACATGGAGTGGAAACGAGCCGAAAAAAGTGAAGCCATTTCAAAGATGTGTGAGTAGAAACACTCACACATAGTATTCACTCAGTACAGGCGTAAAATTTTTGTTGGCACTGCGGAGGGGCCAACTTTTGCAGGCGATTTAATTTGTTGTAGCCACCTGTGCTGCATGTGGACATCGCTCGGGGACCTAAAACCCAATAAAAAGAAAGTATTAAGTAAAGTAATATTTCTATCAATATATTAATTTATGCTTTATCCCCCCAAAAAAAATTTTATGGCGACGACTATGGCGTCCATTTGCACATATCTGACAGTTCTTCTGGAGGGAAAACCACTTCAGTTAAGAATGAATTTTTCGATAAAATCCAATCATTTTCACAATTTTTATGAAATGAAATTACCAAGTGTAATTTTCTTAAATACGTACTTGTGAAAAGAAATCCCAGAGTTCCCGCAAATCCTCGCATTTTTGCAGCCAGGCACAAAACATTTTTTAGGCATATTTTCTCAGTTTTTTCTATAAAATAACCCACAATAGATGTAATTATCACGTTCCACAAATTAAAACATAAAAATTACACCTTGTCACCCACTTTTACTGAAAATAAAACACAAAACAAGCACAAAATTACCTCTTTAGCTCGCTTGCTGACTACACTTGACAAACCGAAGTTTCCCACTCGTTCATCATTTGACAGCATTCCTCCGAGTTTGACAATCAAAAACCATTTTTGACAATCAAAAACCAGGTTTTTTGGCTTCACTCTACCTCGAGATGAAATTTTGAGAAGGAAATGGTTAATGACTAAGTGAAAATGATGTAAAAAAAGAAATTATATATGCTCGAGCCATTTCCTGTTCAAGGATCTTTTTTCTTTTGAAAATAAAACAGCCATCAACAATTTTTAACGCCGCTTCTGACTTTTTAGAAAATCAAGAAGAAGAACGAAAGCCACGTTTTTTTCATCACATGTCATCTCCACTGTCATCTCCTTTCGTTCTCTCCTCAAAGGCATATCCACATAGCAGTAAACAAGCAAACAATCGAAAGTTCTTTGCGAGTGGAAGAAGGAATCCTACGCGTGCTGTGACATTTTATAACCTATTGTAGCTTGGCGGGAGAAAGTGTTTTTGTTATATTTTAAAATGCGAAGACGAGCTAGGTCGATGCACGTTGAAACAGGTAAGTGTTTATTAACGTTCGGGAGCGGTATTTTCGCCGCTGGCTCGGAATTTGTTTTGATTCGTACTTATCTGCCGCTTCAGCTCCGCGACCGGACGAGGACGCCGAGGAGAACGAATGGAGCCCTGGGGAGAATCTCAAACTGCTGCGGATGGTTTACCAACAACTCCCATTAAATGATAGCATTCCATTTAACGAGCGGCTCGAAGATATTAACTGGAAAAGGGTAAGAGTGCTCAACTATGTTGAAATATTTGGCGCCACTTTGTTGGATTGAGTAGTTTCGGTTTATAATAATGATGACAGGCTAAATATCAGCGAGCCATGAGCCAAACTCACAAGTTCGGAATAAAATGTGCTGTGCTCGAAAGATTTCTTAATTCCGTGCAGGGGGTGCGAGCAAACGTCGATTGAACGAACCCTCAAATATAATTATGTACTTGCTACAAACTAAATACGCCGCCCGCCATGATTTCATTCAGATCAAGTTACAGTTTCAAAAAGCGGATCACCCACGTTACAAATAGAGCGTCTTTTTTTTTAACATTGGAAAGCAAAATCATTGGTTGAAGAAGATTTAAAGGAAGATTGCATTTTGAGGGTTCAGTCGTTTTTTTTTTACAATGAATAAGAGGTATCACCATAAAATATTCTTCAGAGGTATACAAATTTTAAAATCAAAATAATAGTATAAAAAGATGCTTTTCAGAACAACGAATTTATCCCATATAAGAATAAGCATTTAATTGACTTTATTAGAAAAATAATGCTAAAGTAACTTAAACTTTAAAATGGGACTTTCTTTGACATGAAGTTGAACATCTTTTCTAAAAATTATTATAAAAATAAAAGTCTAGATTTAAAATTAATCGTTTAAAATGTGAGGACTCCTTTTCAGCCTCCCACTGTAAAAAGTATAAGTAAAATAAATAAATTGAATACTAACCAATAAAACTATTTCATATTTTAGATATCAACTGAAGAAAGGTCTGAAAAGGAGGTTCAGAAGCAATTTGACTACCTTCTTTCAAAGACAAGAAATTTTCGAGTCCTTTCAGAAATATTAGATGACTTAGAGAAAGTTATCACGGATGAGCTCCCTTTGCCAAAGAAACAAAATGCCTTTTCACTTTTCATGGAAGAGAATAAAGAAGACATAAAAAGGGAAATAGGTCGGGGTAATAAAAAGGGTGCTTTCGTCACTGTGGCGGCGGAGCGCTTTAAAGATCTCAGCGACAAAGAAAGGGAGAAGTACGTGACCAGAGCAAAACTCATTAAACAAACATATGACGACTACTTCATTAACAATAAGTATGTACTATAAGAAATTAGTTTTGATTTTCGTATCTTATTTTAATTTATATTATTTAGCATTGAAAAGAGAACAAAAAAGAAATTAGCAAAACCAATTAAGAAAACAAAAGCCGAACTGGCAAATAGTCCTGTAATCGTGTTTTGGGAACACAAGAAGAAAAAGGATGCTACCGGTAATTTTTTGAATTCTTAGGCATTAAATATAAATTTTCACGACCGTTTCTTGGCAGTCACTTTGAAGAGTGCAAGAAAAATGTACGCTGCATTAGAGAGGAAAAAAAAAATAAAATATATATTTGAATTCCTGGATATTAACGAAGGAGAAAAGGTATTTGATTGCAGAATTCTTAAATGTGTAAAGTTGCAAGAAAATTTAATTTTGTAGCTTAACATGGAGCAGTACGAGAATGCAGAGAAATCACTATCGAAGGATGAACTTGCCATCGTTGAGGAGTATGAAGGACGCCCAAAAAGGTTGTCCGCTTACAACTTCTTTATGAAGGATCGTTTAGGGCAAAAATCAGACACCAGTATGAATGCGAGCTACAATTTTAAGACAGTTGCTGAAGAGTGGAAAAATTTAAATAAAGACGAGAAAGCGAAGTATGAAGAGATGTCGAAACACACCCACGAAAATTATGTCCATGAGTATATTGAGTATATCAAATCATTACCTTTGGATCGACAACCTTTTGAAATGAACAGAATTCTTAGCAAAGAGATGCACAAAAAATTTCCTAATAAAAAGCGGAAAATAAGCACGAAGGAAGATTCACAAGGTGAAGAGGTTTTGGATGTAATTGACGTTAATAAGGAAAAAAACAAAGCCCGCAAACAAGCAAAGATTCAGGCGGCTAAGAGTGAATTCGAAAATGATATCCCTAGCTTTATACAGGCCCCCGATCCGAGCCCAAAGAAAAAAGTTAAGCTTAACATCCCCCAGGATCTCGTTATGACCACTATCCCCAGGAATGCAATAAAAGAAGAGATAGACCCGGACCAAGTCCCAGACGTACATAAAAAAAAATTCAGGAAAACAAGTGACAGTGTATCAGAAACAGATACCGATCAGCAAATGAACGAAAGTTCATCTTCGATTATTCTCCCTTCACAACAAGTTAAGACTTTGCAAAGCAAATTTCCAAGGTAACAATTTAGCTACAATAATAATAATGAACATAACTAGTATTATTTTCAGTTCTGTGTTTAAATACTACGCACAGATGATATTTGATGGTCCGAAGGAAAAAGCAAAGCGTGCATTTAAACGATTGAACTTTGAGGAAAAGGAAGAGCTGAATAAGAAATATGGAAAGGCTAAGAAGAAATTTTTGAAAAGTGATGAAGGCAAATTTAAAAGTCCTCCTCCATTTAACAGTACCAAGGTAATTTTAATTTAGTTTTATTTGGCTTGCTTCATTTTCATACTCTTGGGTAGTTGCTAATAATTTACGAAAGCTTAATTTTTTGTTCAATTTATCAATTTTAATTTTGCAGTTATCAAAAAATTCATTCAGCCAAAGCGAGATATCAAACGATGAAATTTCGCTTCCGAATGACTCTGACTGAAGCCTAGAAACCTGTCTGAGGCATTTTAACGTTGTTGCGTTAATATTTAAGAAAAAACACGTAAATAGATGTGCAATCCAGAGATTTTAATTTCCCAAAGTCAACGGATTTTTTTTTTCGTCTTTAATCGCTACTAGAAGCATAATTTTGTTTTTAATTTTTTAACGTCACATAGAGAGTAAAATATATATATGTATAGTAGAGTACATTAATTGTGTCAGAATTAAATGGATGGACATTTTTTTCCAATAAAATACATGCTCCAATTAAAAGTTTTTTTTATTGTCTTCTGATAGTATGCCTACATATTTTAATACTGATTTGTGGAATGATATTTATATGAAGAGAACTATCGAACTTGCCTTAATTTGTTGAAGTAGCGGTATGTGGGCAAGTTTTAATTCTAGTATCTAACACATTTAAACAATTGTTTTTAAATTTATTTTTATTTATTTATTTATTTTCAGGCAAACCTATTACATGAATTTAATAGCGCACTCAACAGCATAGGTCATATGGCGCATAATTGTTTTTAAAGAATCGGTTGATTTTAAAAAAGGCGTAAATCTGTGTTTTATTTTCATATTGGAACTTTATAACAATTTTATTTTTAATACATTATTTAAAATGTTATTACATATATAATTTTGGGAGTAACACTACTTCGATGTTGGCCAATCGGATATTTTCGAAGAGCGTTGATCCTAACGCAGCCATTCCAACCTATAAGACGAAATTTAGTGAAAAAAGAAGCAAAGAAAGTTGGCTATATTTAAATACGAAATTAATCGTACCTACTCACCTCAAGTCGGAAATAAACTGAACGGCGGGTAGACAAATTTCACACACACCTGAAATTTTGCTCAACCGAATATGCCTAAGGCTCAGCAAAATACAGGCACGAATGAAAGATGTCATTGATCCGTTAAAAATCTTTTAAATTAATATAGATAAAAAAAAAAGTAAAATTCTAAGAAAAAATCATTGCAGTTGTCCTTGAAATTGCGGCAAAACCCATCGAATTTCCAGATGATAAAAAAGCAATGTTAATAGTAATTTGCGTTAAGCAGCCATTCTTTAATTTAGGGCACCAATGGATTTTAAAAGGTACTTATTAAGTCGGTCGATTCGAAGGTACTCGGTTTGAAGGATGTAGGTACGTTTTTGAGGAACAATTGCAGAGATGCAATAATTATAATTTGAAGGACATAGAGTTTTACGATTTTCTCATTAACACCTGGAGGGAACGGAATTATTAACACTATTATATTGCTTTTCCAATTATTTTTGCTTTTTAGCTCAAGCTTTACTTGAGTAGTTAGGAAGGATAATAATAATAAAAAAATGAAGTAATTGACCGACTTAAAATTTCCAACGAAGAAAGCATAATGATAATTTTTGGAAAGGTGTTGGCCGTATGTGGATTGATTCATAGAAAATTCTAAAAGTGAAAAAAATATTGCTTCAATACAGGATTATGCGCGAGTTATAATATTTATCATATGTGTTTAGCTATACTATAAATCAAAACGGTTACACGGAGAAAAGTAAAGCAAGCGTTACAAGTTAATTTTGATTTAAGCTAACACTTCACAGTCACAAAAATCGTGGTTTATCTGCGCTGCGGATACTCTTAACAATATTAATTTGAATAATTTCCGTTGCCCGTTTGAACGAAGCGCAATTTCCTTCGCCAACTGGAGGACTCTGGCTTGAATCGAAACAGGATATTAACTCCAACGGAAATCATCCTCTGTTCGTGGAGGTATGATTTAACTTTAGCAAACTGCGAAGAGCAGTCAGAGAACTGGACTAAGGTCTTCGGTGTCCGGTCGGGTCGAGGCACTTTGACGAACTGACGACCGGTGGAGCGAAAGCCCCAATTGAAAATTTACGCTTTTCGTTCAGGTCCGAGACGGCAGGCGGACTTGTTGTTGGCGGGAAGTGCGCAAGTCGGCACATAATGAAAACTAAAAGGTTACAAATGGTATGTACTTTGACTTGGATGTAATAAAGGAACTAAAAATAATAAGGTCTCCGTTTAGCAGATTGGTCCTAAAGTGTCCCATTGGGACTCCCTTTTCCGTGCAATAACACTCCCTGGGATCCGGGGTCCTTCGCCGGTGGAAGACAAAACGCCGATGGGCGCTGGCGAGGACATCGTCGTTTCGCATTTTTACTCCCCGACTCTGGCATTTTATAAAACTAGACCGCAACACCCCGTCTAATGAGTAATAACGAAAAGGTACCTTCAGTAATAAACTCGATCAACGGACCATGAACTGCAAGTCTGAGATGCCATTTGCCGGTCCCAGGCAAAATCTCCTTTTTATTTAGATTCATTAAACTGGCCAAAGCGTCTGGACCTATGTAATTTGCCCCTAATTGAATCGCTGGAGCCAATAGACGAAATAGTCTTCTAACTTTTATTGCTCGTGTATTGATTAGTTGGTTTATTTAAGCGATTAATACCTGGGATGTGTGAATTTCGGATGAAACCCATTTATCAACTTCTCTTTAATAAATTAATTAAAAATTCAATGAACCAATCCTATTATGCTGTTAAGTTGCATGTAACTGAGACTAAATACAGCTCTAGGTGTTATATTAAATAAAACATTTAAAATATCAAAAATTAGTTTATCCAAGAGGTTTGTTAGTATATCAACACTCACTTACTAAGAAGAAACTTTTGTTCGAAAATGGCCTCAACAGTTCTCGCTGATTTTGCTGATCGGAAAATAGAAGTTTTGTGCAAATATAATTTTATTTCAAACTGAAGGTCGTTGAGCACAGAATGTAGAGCGGAAATTAAATTCTACAGCTCAAAGTTCTAAAAGTGAACAATTGCAATTATACCTAAAGCCCGCTCATTCAAAAAACACACGAAGACACAGAGGAATTGTTCGTTCTTCGCTGCAAAGCTCACTGCCTCCTGCACAATGGTCGAAGTCGACAGCGTAAATTGGGAATAAAACTTCCTTCAATAGAAATTCCGTCCAATTTTTGTCTTTTACAAAATTGTAAGTTGATTATTACATAATTAGTTACAGGCTTACTTTCCTTACATTCTGATGTAAGGTAAATTAAATATAAGATACTGGATTTAAAACAGATTTCTTAGTACGCTTAAGAAAATTATCCACTTTAAAAAGAGAAAACTCTAGCAATTAACAAAAGTACGTTTTAGATTATATTTAAATTCTATCGCTACGTTTTGTATTTCGTCCGTCTAATTTATTTAAAATTGTTTTATAACTTGAAAAGGCATGAGCGACTATAAAGTAGTTTATTCTAAACGTTTAAAAATATGGGTATAGAAGTGGTGGAATTTCAAAGGAAAAGAAGAGTAAAAAATTAAAAGCATTTCCTTAAAAATGATTCTTTGCTGCAAAAATTGCTTCAAGCGCGTCTCTAAAACTCTTTAAAATTAAAGTTAAATAAAATATCTGCCAGCTAGCGAACATAATTTCGTGATTTCATTGCAAAGAACTATTTTTGGCAGCCCTATTTCACATTCGCCGAGCTGTGCCTCGACCGGGAATGGACGTGGACTCCATGGCGAGCGGCCGGGCCGCACCTCCGGCTTTAATGTCTACGAGGGTTACGTAAACGAAGGTGAGGCTCCATTACGCTTATTAAAGTGTATTTTCACAATCTTTGATGGTTTCATTTCCGTATCGATTTTTGCCAGACCCAGCTCCTTGGACGTCGCGAGGAAGCAATGAATTATAACCAATTCTTTTTATCAACCCCAAAAACTAGACTCCAATAGAAGAAATTCGTTATTAAGCCTCCGTTCGAAGAAGGGTACTTGCTGTTGTCAGGTTATTCCATCCAAAAGGGATTCCTTAGCTTTTTTATTTCTAGCGAATATACGAGGGCATACATGAGTTTATCACGCTATTTTGAGGAGCGCCCGTGACAAGGTGCCCCCTCGATGAGATAGTCTCCCTTTTATTTCGACTAGGAAGGACTAGGAATTATAAATACAACAAATTCGCTTCAGGGGTCAAATTTTAAATTTGGGTCGATAAAAGCGTATTTGCTTAACCGTTAGTTTTAAGAATCGTAACTGTTTCGGGGAAGTAGTAAAAGAAGGCTTCTAGTCAGCTACTGGAAATTATAGTAATACGTATATACGATACGAGCACAGAAAATAAATACGGGTTTAACATGGTAAAAATCTAGGAGGGGTCTCTTATCGTTGAATTTTCCCAGAAACTACAATTAATTACTAATCCAGATTTAACAGTTTTATTTTTATCATAGGTAAAATACGTTACTGATGGTTTGCAAACTTATCTCTGTGACCTGATTCCACATTCGCTCGAACTACATATGTAGACTATATTTCTTTCGTTATCAATTTATTCTTTAGTTAAAACGTCTGCTTGTTTGTCGGTCTGTACATTTGGCTATTCTGCTATATCACAGGAAAGTTATAAATGATACGTTCCCTTAATAATTTATTTATTCGCTTCGCAGGAAAGGAAGGGCGTATTAAAAAAGTTGTCAAATTCATTATTTTAGTTATGAAAATACTTGATAAAATAACGATTTCGATTTACCACGCATTAAATATAAAGCCCTATAATTTGGCAATAAAATCTGTACGTTTTTTAAAGGGCTCGAATCGAAAACGCATTTAACCAATAGTAATAGCTTATTGTTCTTTCTATTGGAATTACTCTGGGAAATAGATTTCTAGGCTGCATATCACTTACTAAATGGGTATTTGTTTCTAACTTTAATTATTCTTCCTAATACTTTTATGCGATTTAAATCCCGCTGAAAAAAATCATTCAGTTATCGATTACCGCCGTCCATATGGAAGACGCTTCAGTGACGCGACTGCACCGAAATCTAGTCCAAAAAAAACTCCAGCTGATTTTGACGCTTGTGCAACTACGCAAATGGAATATTGAAAGGTGTACAAAGTGCAGATAACTGCAATTATTTGGAAAAATACGTAGCTTCTTGAGCAGCTGATGTTGAGGTGTATATCGTCACAGTCTGTTAATGGGAAATTCAAACTCCAGATCCCCAGGCGACGCTCCTGATTCGAGCGTGCTGGAGCCGAAGACCAGCAGCCTTGGGGAAGGCTCAAGGGAAGGAATGACGAGGTCTCCCTCCGGAGCCGATATCAACGAGAGAACCGTCACCCAGCTGATTCCGATTGAAAAATTGGCGCAAGTGAGTTTGACGGCTGTCCGGTTTAGCTAGCTAATGCGTTCTCCTTTTTTAGATTCTTAAGGAGAAATCTCACGGCCAATTCGGAGTCAATGGCATCGCCTGCGAAACGTTTGTCGTAAGTTTTGATTCTGTCTGTTTGTTTCAAAATGTAATAAATAACGCACTTATAAAGTCACAAGTGTTTCCGAAACACTCGGATCTTGGGGCTCGGATATTCCGGTTTCTCCACCACAACTCCAGGGCACAGACCGAACACCTGGGTGTCGTCGCCTTCCGTCAGCAATGCGAAAGAATTTTGGGGATTCTCGATGACTCCGTCGTCGTCGAGAACTACCTGAAAATGTACGCTGAGGAGGATAAGCCGGACTTTGTCAGCAAGGACGGGGTCAGAAACCTGCTAAGCGTGTGCTTTCGAATTGCCATGTCCCACTACTCTGGAAATAGTAAAGTCTGTCCGTTTGTGAGTATATTCTAAGTTATGAGTAAAGATTCTTCCCCTGGACAATGTAATCCCCAGCTCGATCGCACTTTGTCCACTGTAGTCAAATCGATTTTCTTCAACCAAGAGAGTTTAAGCACTGGTTTTGTGTCGCGTTGGATTGAACACAATTGTAAGCGTTTGGTGTTGCTTGTGCACAAATTCTGTGTCCACACACTCTCGACGGCCTACCGTGGTCTGGAGCAGAGTGATTTGTCCTACGGGATAGAACTGTCGACGCCAGTATTAGAGCAGAAGAATCCCTTCCCCGATAAGCAGGAGGAAGACACTTTAATGCCATTATCTCAAGCCTGGTTGCTAGCCGGAGCTTTGCCCCCGTTGTACTCCAAGCCGCAAGCCTTGCCTACGCCGGGGGCCAACAACTCAATGTCGGCTCCTCAAATCTTTAAGGATAAACTGTCGATGATACCATCACATTGGACCTTGCTGTACGATTCTAATCAGCACGGGATAGGTGCGAATCGATTTCTCCACCACGTACTCGGCTATCGGGGTCCAACTTTAATTTTGTTACACACGAAAGATGATCAAACTTTTTGTATTGCTGCTCCCTCGGAGTGGAAGGAGACGCACCTGTACACAGGCAGCGAGGGAAGTTGTGTTCTCCAGCTGCTGCCCAAGTATGTGAGATATAGTGAATACTCGCAATAAATAAACACTTTCAGGTTTGCGATACTGGAGAAGAAACCAGGCATTTTGTACTTAAATACTAGCATAAGAGGATATCCGAAGGGACTGAGGGCGGGCTCAGATCCTCGGAAGCCAACCCTTTCCGTTGACGAGCATTTTGAGAATATCGACTGCAAAGGACTCCCGGCCGTGCTCCTATCGATTGAGGTAAATTTCTAACTAAACAACATGCAGGCAATTATAAATATTCCTAGGTATGGGGTTGTGGTGATAAGGTGTCTCGGGAAGTGCAGCTCGACATTAAGAAGTGGCAAATAAAAGAAGCCGAAAGGCAGAGGACGGTCAAACTTACATCGGCTGATTGGATGGAAAACCCCGACCGATACTTACTGGAGTTAGGCGGCCGTACTAATTACAATAACTGAGCTCCTAGCTTCATCTTCTGTGGTAAATATGTAAAGCAGTTTAAATTGTGGCGAGAATACCTTAATAAAACATAAGCACCATTTCCTTGTGATTAATATTTACAACCCCCTCACAAAAGAGAAAAAATGATTTTGTTAAAACGTTTTATTTAGTCAAGCGCTATATCTACTTCTTAGATTTCTTTTCTTTGCCAGAGGCTTTAGGCTCATTGGCCTCGTTTTCGGCATTTTCCCTAGCGCGCTTAGCTCGGATACCAGCAAGACGGACATCAGTACGGGCCTGTAAATGTTTTTGTTTATTTCTTTTAATTGTCAAACAATTTCAATCAATTGTCACCTTTCTCAATGTAGCGAAGGCCTTGAACTTCTTCTCCTCCTTGGTAATCTCACGAACCTCGACGGTTGGTGTGTCTTTCTTGATTGGCATAATCACGCCCTTGAACTGAGTAGCCAACTTGGTTTCCTCGACAGTCGACTCACCCTTGCGGAGCTTCTTTTCGTTAATGGGGAACAAAATCAGTTTGGTCCTGTACTCCTTCAGACGCTGAACATTCCTTTGTCTGGACTCAATTGACTTGTTGCGCCGCCTGCGGTCGACTGAAATGCCGACTGTGCGGGCGAATCCTGGAGTCAAACCAGCTCCCTATTAATAAGACACTTTTGTTTGAAAAGCTGGTAAATCAATTGAGATCAAATGTGAAGCTACCTTGAGTTCGTCAATGGTGAATCCACGTCCAACCCTCAGTTTGGTGTGATAGCGAATTGTTGGGCATCTAACCACGGGGCGCAGTGGACCAGAAGCGGGTCTTGGGAAGATGGCCTTTGCCTTCTTAATTCTGTTTTGGCGCCTGCGGTACTTCCTGGCGGGTTGGTTGAACCAGGTCCTGACATTCTTTTGCCAGTATTTGTGGAAATGAGCATTCGGAATCATATTATTTCCCTTACCCATGGTGAAGCTGTTTTTTTAGTTTCTAAAAATAAAAATTTGATATCAGCACACAAAATAGCACTATTTCTTGAAACATTTTCGTGAGCACCACGTGTTTACAGAGTAATTTTAATTGCACTTTGAAGGGCAACACCATTCAAATTATAAATAATGTCAAATAGGCGGACCTGAGACGTTATTTTTATTTTAAAAACACTCTGAGAAACTTATATTTGAATTAAATAGGATTGAAAATAAAATTAAATCAAAAATCCACGAACCTTCTTCGCAAGAAGTAAAATGGAAAAGGACCAGAACTACCAACTTATGAAACATAAACCCACAAACGCAACTGAAAAGAATGGGTTCGAAAGTTGTATTTTTTGAAAGCTAACTAAATTATTCCAAATAAATGTTTACAAGAATACAGTTATATAATTATCAGAAATACTTTTTTAATTAAATTCTTATTCCAGAATAATGGTAATAAAAACATTTAAGCATATTTATAGTTGTATGTATAAAAATATAGATGGCACTGTGAGGAAGCATTTTACTGTCAAAACTCAAAACAACTTACTTGAAGAAGAGTGCTTAAATAAAACTAAACCGGAGTTTTTCTGTGTTTCTAGCCATTTTCTAATTATGGGGGACAGGTACAACATCTACAGTCAGCTCGAGCACTTGCAGAGCAAATACATAGGAACAGGTCACGCGGATACCACCAAATATGAGTGGCTGACCAACCAACACCGGGACTCCCTGGCGAGTTACTTGGGGCACTACGACGTCTTGAACTACTTTGCTATCGCCGAGAATGAGTCGAAAGCCAGAATACGGTTTAACATAATGGAAAAAATGCTTCAGCCGTGCGGGCCGCCCCCGGAGAAAACAGAGGATTAACCTTTATAGTCATTGTCAAATCATGTTTATTAAATAAAAAATTTTCAAATTGTCTATGCTGTACACGTTTACCTCCCATATTTTGTGTGATTTCACTTAGTATTCTCCATGCTCCGGTTCTATCGGACTATTCCAGTTCTCTTTTATATTGCTACAAGGAGTTTCTTTAGAGACAAATTCGCTATCGAACCGAATATAATTTACCTCAGCAGAAAATTTGAGGTTTTGAGAATTGAATCAGTGCTGTTGATGAACGCGTTGAGGATTTGCAAGTTTCTCTCCAATTGCATCTTCCTTTCTGTTTCGTACAATTTGCGCTGCCTGTTGACGAATTCATCCTGGATGTCTCTCTCCACCGACTTTAGGTGTTGCAGGAATTTGAAAAAGGTCTTCTTATAACTACCCTGCTTGAATAGATTTTCTGAAATCGAAGCATATTTAATAGTTCGGAATTACGCTACTAAATGCCCACCCCCGGCCGGGAGTTTCTCGTTGGATTCCTCCGCAATTGTTTTCCGGAAATCACCGTGCTTGTCTATGAAAACAGCGGTGTTCAGTGCAGTTACTGGAGTCAGGTTCTCCTGCGACTCGATCAGCTCGCCAACGTCGTCGCGAAATTCGAGATCCTTGCTGGAGTAAAACTCGGGGTTGTGGTTCCTCTTTGCGCAGAGGTAAGTGGATTTCAGCTGGCTCCACTTGTTTTGAATTTGTCTGGCGTTTTTGGTGTTGTAGCCACGGCGAATCATCTCCCTCTCTACTCCCTTATAAATATCGTGGATTGGGAGAACCTTCTGCTCCAGTAAATGGAGAACTTTAAACTCCTTAAATATCTTTAACATGCACTTAATCTCAAGCGCCAGCCAAAAGTTGCGCCTGGACATTTTCAAACATTTACAAAAGCGTCTGTGTTTTTGGTGCTCGAATAAAAAACTAAGCGAATGTCACACCATACTCCAAGTTGTCAGTAAGTCGTTAATTGTATGGAGATTTTATGTAAAACAACTGTTATTTTGTTGCGAAAGTAATTTAATATTCCATAGTTTAAAAATAAGTTTAGGTTTTACGATTTCCAATGAAAAATTCGGTTTCATATAACGTATTTAGAGAACACAACAATTGACAGCGTCATCTGTAACTTTATTGAGTGAACGCAGCCTAATTTGCCGATTGAGGAATTGATTCGATGTTCAAGTTCAGTGGCTCTTACTTTTTGTCGGGATTGGTGTTCTCTTGATTTTTGTTGTCAATTTAGTACATTCAAAATTGTAAATTTGGCATTTTTGTGTGTAATCTGTCGATTTAAAGTTTTATTTCATACTTAAATCATACAAATTGTGTAAGTTCAATAAGAAAATATCCCCCGAAAGATCGTTCCTATAAAACTGCACTTCTAAATGTCATTCTGACAATGATGGCTGCTCTTGTCGGCTTTTAGGAAAAATCTGCACTTTTTTTTAAATAATTTCAAGAGCATCTCAGTAACAATTTTGGTCGCCGTGGACATATATAGATCATTTTTAATTGTACGAGTATTTGAAAAAGTCTTTTATTTAGTGATGTACTCGATTTAATATTGTGTAACGAAAACTTTGTCGAGACCGTCTTTAGGAAAATTTTCATAAAATTTTTGACGAAATTTAATAATTGTGAATTAAATAAAGTCCGGTATTTAATTAACTTAAGTCTCCATACGAAAAGGGGGAATGGTTCGCCTGAATCCATTGCGAGTTTTCTGAACGAAGAACGCATTGCAAATTGTTATCTCTAATGTAAAATTTTGCGGAATTTTTGTAAATCGATTACGCTCGGTTTCGAAAGAAACACAAATGTGTGTTGAAACAGAAGTGGCGCTTGTTCGTATATGTTGAAAGTGG
Organism: Machimus atricapillus; assembly: GCA_933228815.1. Classification (NCBI taxonomy): domain Eukaryota; kingdom Metazoa; phylum Arthropoda; class Insecta; order Diptera; family Asilidae; genus Machimus; species Machimus atricapillus. The sequence continues at coordinate 82,578,609 of OW121784.1, read as the reverse complement.
TAAGTGTAGGCGTGGTCTTTTTATTGATTATTCCTTAATTTTCCGAAATGCAGAAATAAAAATATGCAGAACTTTGCACTTTTGCAAGAAGTTCCGAACGAAATATATTTGCACATTCCAATAAGGAAAAGTTGCCATGTGCCTGCTGAGCTTTCTTGCTTTCTTGAAAACCGCCCTTAGTCGACCAACTCCTTTTCTGCCACCCAATGCGGCATTTTGATTTCCGCAATAAATCTGGTACTAATTGACTGAATTATAGTTATAAGTGGATGCCATGATGCGCTAAATTTTCGGGTACAAAAAACTCTTCTGCAGTTTATGACTATTTAAGTTATCAATGAAGTTATAACGATTAAATTGTTTTGTCTTAAAAATAAAGGGTGCAGGCGTTTACCATGTGTTTATTTTTTATTTGAGCTAAATATTTTTTTTTGTGCTTTGAAATCCCCATTAAGAATCCTAACATACTTTTATCAACTGTGTAAACATAAGTTTAACAACGCTTTAGTATACATTTGCAAATGCATAATTAGGTATATAATATGTATACACAATAATCATATTATTATATTTATTTGTGTTTTAAAGCGTTCGTTACAAAATCGTTTAGCCGTTCATTTTCCGTGAAATGTCGTTTTAATTTAATATAAGCAATTCACAAATTAAATTTTCTGTCGTAATTTTGTTGTTTCCTTTTTGAAATAAGTATTATAGGTTCTGATAATTAAATTTAAGAAAAGATAAGAAATTTTTAAATTTAACGGCATTATTCCGCTTAGGATTAAAATATTTTCTACTGTTGTTAAGGATATATTTTTAGCTTTCGTCGGATTCGCCGCCGGTAAGAATATGCCAATGTTAATAATCAGCTATAAATTTGAGATTCATCAGACGTGAATCTCAGAGGAGGTCGATTGGTTTCGTTTTTCGTTTGCGTGTTATAAAACTGACTTCTGTGAGTGTTCATGCCAAATTAAAGTCTACATGCAAAAAAGTAAAAATTAAGTTGATGAAATATGAAAGAGCAGCAAAATTCAACTCATAAATTGATATGTATGTATTATATATATATACATATCATTCTTTTATATAAAAATTGTGTTCATTCAAATGATTACGTTGCAGAAAAAAATCCATTTAACTTTAAAGCTCCAAATTCCCAGTAGAATTTGATTTTTTGGGGGAGGGGTTGTTGTTGACGGCTTACTTTAAACAATAGAAATGAGTATTTATAAATAAATTAAGCAGTTGCCTTTTATTCTACAGCTCATGTACTTCCAAACAGAATGGAATGTTTGTCATTATGGTAAGTAATTATATTTATTTCATACAAAACTCTTTAATATCATTTCTTTAATGCTTTAGACAATAAAATGGGCAAGTAAAGTACCATCGTGTCGCGCAATTTCAGAATGAGCTCTCGACACGCTTTATACACCGTTGAGGTGGGTGACACTAAGTTCACAATACTCAACCGATACCAAAATTTGAAACCAATAGGGTCCGGAGCCCAAGGCATCGTTTGGTAAGTCTGTCGCAAAAGTTTTAATATATAAAAACGTATTTATTTAAATTGATAGAAAATTTTATGAAAATGAAATTAGAAGACAGATAAGTTATTTTATTATATTTTTTATTACCCTATCCTCTTATATATTATTGGTCAAATAAAACATTTTAGTTTTTCTAATCCTTTATTTAATGGTACAAAATTGTCAGTAAAATATTCAAAAAACCTGATTTTCACTATTTCTTATTTTGTTTATATCTTGGTTATTTCCAACATACTAATTGCAATAAATTATCTCATAAAATTCCATTCAGTTAACACATAGTACAGTAATGGTACTCTGTTTTTAAAAGCTAAATGGATAGTCGGCACATTTTTCACTGATACTTTCAATACTACTTTCGAGCTATCAAGGTTAAAGATTTGTACAGAAATGAATTTTTTAAATTAGAATATGCATTAACAAATCAAGCCAATATGTGCGTTATAATTTAGGACAAGCAGACACTCATGTATGTAAATATATACGAAAACAGAAGAGATGTTCACTATTTTAACTGAAGTATATCTTTGTGTGTATAATTAATTAATAATAACGGCTTTGAAATCGAGAGCTTTCGATGTTGTATAGTTTATTAGCTTCAAAGTATAAGTTTCTTTTATTAGCTTATTTAATTCGTAACTGGTTCTACCTTTGCGCGTTATAACTCTACTAGAAGCATTGGCAACTTTACACAAAAATGTATTAGCTAAAGCAACAATTATTTTTCGAAGACAGAAGGGTTAATCAAATCTAATTGAGCTGCCTTGTTGATTTTTTTTAAATGCAGACACTATATTGATGAAATGTAAGACCTAAACCAATTTAAAGACTAAGGATATGTACTTTTGTTTGTTATTAGAGTGTCGGGTCGATTTTCTTATTTGTGTGCTTGGAAAGTTTCTGCAGAGAGAAAAGTTACAAAGTTTTAGTTAGCCAGCGCTTCCTGAAAATGAGTCAGGAGTTTACAAGACACGTTTTTGGAGACACTGAGTTTGTTGTACCGCCACGCTATATAGAACTCAGCGCAAGAGGAAGCGGAGCTCAAGGTGCCGTTTGGTGAGTACAAATTAATGGAAGCACACATTGAAGTAATTTTTAAGATAAAAGTTATAACATAACATCTTTTCTGGGAAGAAATTAACATTACCAAAGCAAGTTTACTTAAACTGTGTCTTACAAACAATAACGCACTTTCCTTATCTAACAAGATCCATGGTTACTTTTAAAAAAATGCGTTTGAGCACATTTGTAATAACAAATATCTTTTCAGGTAGGTTGTAAGTTATTCTCATTATCAATTTGCAGTAATTACACACACGGCTTGGTACTCGAGGTTTAAATTTCCTATTAACTTGAAAGAATCTAACCATTAATTGTTCGCTTAGTGTTAAATGGATGGAGTTCATTAATTTGTTTGTTTGCTTTAAACTTTTTATTTCGCCCTATGCTTTCTTTTATCAAATGAAGTTAATGTCAATGAATGATTGTTGGACGTTTCTTTACAGTGCTGCGTACGATACAGTAACTGAGCAAAACGTGGCAATTAAGAAATTATCGAGACCATTCCAAAATGTTACCCACGCTAAACGGGCATATAGAGAATTCAAATTAATGAAGTTAGTCAATCACAAAAATGTAAGTTCAAATTGTTATGCTACAACGGGGCCTGTTCAAAATTGCAGCCCTGCAGCCTTTAAGTTTAAATTGCAGGGCTAATCCAGTTAAATTTACATTAACCTATACGCCAGACTAAAAGTAGCGCAGCGTTGAATTTTTGGATAGGCCCATGCCAAATAACACAATGTTTGGTTTGGTTCAGAACTTTGCTCTAAAATGTCTTGAAATTAAAAGCGATATAGAAAATAGGCTGCATATAATACTGAAATTGTCTTCCTTTTTGGTGAGAGTAAAACCCTACATATTGATATTAAATTTTTCAGATAATAGGTTTGTTGAATGCTTTCACACCACAGCGCACACTAGAAGAATTTCAAGATGTATACTTGGTTATGGAGCTCATGGATGCCAATTTATGCCAGGTCATACAAATGGACTTGGATCACGATAGAATGTCATACTTACTGTACCAAATGTTGTGTGGGATAAAGCACTTGCACTCAGCAGGGATTATTCACAGAGTAATTTGCGCAAAGATTAATTCAAATTCGATCAAATACATTTAGGTCTCTCCTTCAGGATTTAAAGCCATCCAATATAGTAGTAAAAGCAGACTGCACTTTGAAAATACTTGATTTTGGTTTGGCTAGAACTGCCGGAACAACTTTTATGATGACACCGTACGTAGTCACAAGATATTACAGAGCGCCAGAGGTTATCCTCGGTATGGGGTACACTGAGAATGTGGATATATGGTCAGTGGGATGCATAATGGGTGAAATGATTCGAGGTGGTGTGCTTTTTCCTGGAACTGATCATATTGATCAATGGAATAAAATAATAGGTAAGGAAACGTGTACTACTTTTGCTAATTGTTGGTTCTTCCTGAAATTGCTCTGAACTTGCGTAACGTACTTATCTTTTTTTATTTTTTCTATTTTTCAGAGCAATTAGGCACTCCTTCTGCATCATTTATGCAGCGGTTGCAGCCAACTGTTAGGAATTATGTAGAAAATCGGCCAAGATACCCAGGCTACTCCTTTGAGCGATTATTCCCAGATGTTCTGTTCCCGAGTGATGCTTCAGAGCAGAGTCGTCGAAAGGCTTCAGAAGCCAGAGATTTATTAAGTAGGATGTTAGTTATAGATCCAGAACAACGCATTTCTGTAGATCAAGCGTTATTACATAGCTACATAAATGTTTGGTATGACGCCGAGGAAGTAAACGCTGTAAGTACCCCTTTCATTCAAAATCAATCAAAACATTTTTAGCGAAAGTGAAATTTATCGGTTAGTGAGATAATTTTTGAGATGTATTATTGATGAATGGTAAGTTAAACTGACGAAGGTTAAACGTACCATAAAATTTTTTAGCCCGCTCCCGAACCGTATGATCACAGCGTTGATGAAAGGGAGCACACAGTCGAGCAGTGGAAGGAGCTGATTTACCAAGAAGTAATGGAGTACGAAGCTCGTGGTAATAACTTGGACGCTAATGACGGACGGTAGAGATAAGATAAACAGTTTAATAAGTCGATAAATAATCACATAAAATATTACACAAATAGTAATATGTAAATAATAATACAATAAAAAAAAAAAAGTTTAACTATGGCCCATTTTGATATCTTTATTTCCGTAAACTAAACAGCATTGAATGTTCCAAGAGATCTAGCATCTTAAGATATTACTTTTTGTCCGTGTTATGTTTAATTGATTTTTGGAGTGTCTCTAAACAATTATGTCATCATTTCATTTGTGGCATACAAAATCTCTCAGTTAGCCATCATAGGGCATTTACATTTTAACATAAAAAAAAGAAAAGAAAAATATTGTAAGTGCAATAAAATCTCTTTTAGTTATTTATTGAAATGCCATTTTTCACTTGCATTCTTCTAATATTCGAATTGCATTTAAGACCACTAGCATGTAACGATTAAAATTTTCTTCGGATATTTCCGTCCATTAACACGTTTACAGATTTTAAATAATTTTGATTATTTCTTTCAAAAGCTTATATAAATTTTGTATATAATTCGTACCAACTGCCACTGTATTTATTAGTTTTACGTTTCTTTTTTTTCTCATAGAAATTATAATATATGCAGAGCAAGACCAGCCCGTAACTAGGCACTTTTCCAGTTTTTAAGTTGATGATACGCTGGTATTTAAAAATATTTGAATTTAAGGAGCAAACCCTTGTTCACGTAACGAAGAGCTGTAGTAAAAAAAAAAAAAAACTCGACTCATTTACTTCAATATCGATTGTACTCAATTTCACATATTAATATTGATTGAACAAAAACTATGTTATCCTATATTGCATTTAGTGATAAATACGCTGTGTAGACGTGGGGGAAGGAGCCTCATTTTTTCCATGTTTAACATAGGCCAGGAGTACAAAAACAATCCACTAAGCGCTAAGTAATTGATTAATCGTGATGATGGCTTTTAATAAACTACATGCAAGGTGGGGATATTTTAATAAAACTTATGCTGCAGGGGTTAGAACACCAATAATTCTCTCAATAAATGTTAAGGGCGTCGAGGAATAAATATAACATTATGGTCATTCGTGAAAGTAAACTAAATTAAGTTTGAATTTGCCACTGAATTAAGAAAAAAGAAAAGAAGTAACTTTACAAAGCGGATTCTTCTAGAAATAACCACGTGATTAAGCTTATACATTTTTAAATTTATCACAAGCTCAAATTGTGATGAATGTATATAATCGACATTTTTAGAGTCTGACCATAATTCTTGAAATAATTTCGACCTCCTATTATTACTTAAAATACTCAAAGATCAGTAGGAAACCGGCATAGTCCTGTTTTAAAAATTTACTAATAAACACTTATAATTAACCCAATTAATGGAAAGGATAAAAAACGAGTGGAAAATATACAAAATATTACAAAATATCTAAGGCAAATAAAGCCTTTTGCTGCTGGCGATAGTTAAAATGATAATCAGCCTTAAGTCTGCTAGGAAAAATTCCATTTTGAAGTAATTTCGAATAATTTTGAAGTTGGAAGGAAACAAGTAAATTATGTTTAATCGAGGTATCTTAAGTTTAGTCTATACATAGACCTACACAACATATTTAAATCACATAAGAATAGCGGCTGTTATTGTAAAAATAAACCGTAGTGTTAATAGCAAATAATGTTACTTGTCACCCCTTCGATAGAGTGGTGGAATTTTGTAAAAATATAGGTTACGTTAGTTTAAAACTGTAAACATCGGCAATCAGTCATGTAATGCAACTTAATAATTACAAGTGTCATAATTTATAAATAAACCTTGTGTGATGAAATCTGTTTGTTTTTGGAACTGCTTTATAGCAAGTACTGTTTCAAATCGTTTTAGGTTTGTTTTAAGCTTTTATCATGCTTAAAATAAAGTAAAAATGAAAGAGGCGGAAACACATTTTTATTTCTTAGTTGTAATTTAAATAGAAATTTTCAAATTTTCCTATGTCTGGCATTTTTTGGTAAGTACTTGGACCTTTTCTTTCCAGCAGGGTATGATCCGGACCTGAAGTAAATTTCAATTTCCTTTAAATGTTTGTTATGGGCAATGAAAAAAATTTCACTGAATCATCCATCAATTAGAATGAATAAATGTCGAGTCCTGCAAATACGTAAGTAAATACACATACAACATGCTGCTTTCAATTGAATTGAGCAGGCACCTAGGAGAGAATTGTGCCTGGTGCTTCTGCTGACTGAGGCATTATATAATTTTCACCGCTCAAAAAAGCCTCCAAACATGCTCAGCTTTCCAGCAAAAAAAGGAAACACGACTCGTCTAGTCTCAATAGCAGAGTAAAATCGGTCAACTTGTAATTTTATTAAATTCTTTTGAGTATTTCTCTTAATTATCTGTCGCGGTTTTGGATCTAAAAGTCTTTTTATTCAGAAATAATTTAAAGGCAAGAATAAAAATGATGCATCGTACTCAATAAACTAATTTTATCAAAAAGGGGGAGACAACATTTTTCAATATTCATTCATTGTGGTCAAGTTGAAAGATTTTAGCGAAATTTTCCAGCTGCATTGCATTTCGTTTTACCGAAAAGTGTATCATTTCATAAATGTAAGAGACAATAATTAAATTTAAATTTATTGAAAAAACAAATTATTAAAAGAGTACATTATTACTACTGGAAAATATTTACAGTGTATTGTCTTGAGACGTTTAGAGAGAGTTATTTCAATGTTTCTAAAAACCTATGATATTGAACTGAAGCACTTTTCATAAAACTAAAAATAAAAAGAATTCTGTAGGACAGCCACAAAGAAATAAGGAATGATTTTAAGTAACACTAATCAGTGGGAACGAGTTTTTTGTCAAACCCATCGAAATACGGATGCTCTAAAACGCGCTTGGCCGATATGCGATTCACTGGGTCGTAAGTCAACATCTTCTGCAGAAGATCCAACCCAGTTTCGTTTAGGTTTTTCAGTTGATTCGTCAGTTGGTTCTGCGTCCAACAAGGAAAAGTAGCCTTGTAGTCGGGAAGCGATGTTACGCCTGGCCATATCTCTTCAGTGGGAGTGCGCAAGATCCTGGAAAAGCATTGCGGCATTAGCAGAGTATCCAGGAATACTTATAAATTGAAAAGGTAAATTTTGCTTGGTTTTATTTAGAATCCTAACCACTTAGATAAATAGTGGCAGAACGAAGAATCCTAAACTCACCTGAACATTCTGAAGAGCTGGTCGATCTCAGAGTCTCCTTGGAAAAGTGGTTTCCTGGTTGCCATTTCGGCGAAGATGCAACCTATCGACCATATGTCCACCGGGCAAGAGTACCTAGGTGAGCCCAAGAGCACCTCTGGTGCTCTGTACCAAAGTGTTACGATTTCGTGGGTGTAGATCCGGACGGGCACTCCAAAGGACCGACCGAGACCAAAATCAGCTACTTTTATTACTCCATCTTTGTTTATGAGCAGGTTTTGTGGCTTTAAATCCCTGTGGAGCACCCGGCGCCGGTGGCAGAATAAAATAGCATTTGTGATTTGGTATAAATAGCTGCGGACCAGCTCGGGGTCTATCATCTTCTCCGAGGGAAGGCTGTCCATGTACTTCTTTAAGTCCATAGACAAAAATTCGAATATTAAGTAAAGTCGGTTCTCCTCCATGAGCACGTCCTCCAAGCAAACGATGTTAGGGTGCTTCAATTCCTTCAGCAGTGAAATTTCCCTGCAAGGATTATTGGAAGCCAATAAGATATCCTTCGCTCAGATTATAGAATTTATTTTAGTTTAGTATTTTATTAATTACACCCAGCCCGGCGAGCTGAACCGATAGCTTGGACTCGATACACGCCCTTACCTAATTGCAGTAGACGGAATCCCCTCATCTTCAGACTCCAATCGGATCTTTTTCATTGCAACTATTTGCCCCGTCACCTTGTTTCGTCCTTTGTAAACAACACCATAGGTGCCCTCACCAATTTTTTCTATTTTTTGAAAATCCTCCATTTTGCACAAACGCGTTTTAAAGGGAAAATACGACTTTACTAAACACAGCAAACGCCTTCTTCAATCTTTTGATAATTTCAGTACACCTTGTTTCGTGTTCAGGTATTAAATGTAACTTTTTGAGGCCCACGACGGGAGAAATTAAAAAGTTATCGTTTTTAACGTCGGTATTCACTTTAAAATGGCGCGTTTGCGCTTGACGTTATGCGGTTTCACTGACATATAGAAATGGACTACTCGCATGCCTATCAAAATGGTGCATTTTTCGTTCCCTTTTGCTCATTCATTCCGTTACCGGATTTTGAGCAATCAGCTGTAGGTTTGAATTATTGCCAAATACACTTTTGGAGCAGTACTCAGATTTAATGACAAAAATTCATCAAGTATTTGCACCGAAAATTATTTAAAAATTGGTTGTATATTTTAAGCCCCTTAAAAATAATGCAAACATAACATTGAAGTACAATTGGATTTCAGGAATTATTAATTTTTGGGGAGTAATGTTGTTATTAAATTAATTAATTAGTCTTTTAGTATCCCATATTGCAAATTTTTCTTATTTTGTGTCTAATTTACCGACTAAAATGGCACAAAAGCCCAAAGAAATCCAGGTGGCGTAAGCTTTTGAGTTCTTAAAACAAGTTTTTTGCGATGTAAACTGCATTTTCAGAAGTAAGCATTTCGACGATTTGCTAAACAATTTTCAATGAAAAATGGGGTATTTGAAAAACTTTTCTCACTGTGAAATTATTTAAAATTTGTTGTTACGTTTAAGGGAATTAGATTTAAGAATGCAGGATACAATTTCAAATAAATATAACGTTTAAATTTGCCGCCTTTTGAAGGCGCCTGTCTCGCCTAATGCGAAAAAAATAGACAGAAATATGCTCCCTATATCTGATCTCTCCTCGTTGAGAACTGTCAAAAAGGTGCAGTTTGCTTTTCTACTTCCCGCATTTCGAGCAAGGTGGCGCTTTGATGTTTAAGAAAAATTAAGCCCTAGCTACAATTGACATGCGCATAGGGTTTCATCTAATTGTAAGTTAGCTTTGGTTTCATTTCCTGTCTGATGTGATTAATAAATTAAATTAATTCCCAACAGCTCCGTTGCCTATACTATTCGTTTTCTAAATATTGGCGCAGTAAATTATTTTTGTTGCAATGGAAAAACTCTTTTTGCTACATTCAGCCAAGATTTAATTTGTCAATTGCAGATTTAAAATGTTTTTAGGACAGGAAGAGAAAGTATATTAAAGATAGGCTTCTATGAAATTTTATTTATTTCACCTATTGGTTTATTGGTATATTATTCTAAATACATTGCCTTATCTCGAGCACACTTTGTAAAAGACCTCTTTACAAATGATTGAAATCCAATGAAGTGTAATTAAAATATTCTTTTTGTCTGAGCCAGAAAGAGTAGATAACAAATTTTCTTTATAAATAAACGAACCGTAAATGTTGATATTTTGCGTTGATGAACGGTTTTGAACATTTTTTTTTTTGCAGAAATTCTCTTATATAAATTATATCAATGCAATACATATTTTACATTGACGGAATATTTACATACATACAAACTTAACTAGAATTTTTATTTTTGCATTTTGTGACAAACACTTTGAACAAAAAATAAAATGATTAATTAAGGATCTGCAACTAAACGAGAAACTTTCAACAAATATCACAAAACTTCTTCATAAGAAATTAACTTACTATTTGTTCTAAAAAATTATTCTAATGCACTAATATCCGTAGAGTATCAATTTTCGATTAAAATTATTTTAATTTGCGGACTATTGGAAATAAAAGGCCTTGGGGCGCTGAACAACAGTGCCCAGGGTCCTCAAAAATCACCTCTTAGTACTTTAGTGGAACCCTCCCTTCAGTGCAAATCGGCACGGAGGATTGTTTTTACGAAATTTAAGAAACAAAAAACTGTTTGGCCAAGACCTGCAGCTACTTCTGCATCTAGTCATACTATTTCGAAAGGATAGTCTGGAAATATCTGATTCTAAGCATTGAGCAAACTTTGTATTAAGTTAAGATAGCGTACAATGAAGACGATTCGAGAAGCAGACCAACCAGAAGAATCGGTTGAGCTAGCAATTTTCCTTACTTTTCGTATTAACTTTTACCTTTTACTTTTAAATAATTGCGTTCTTCGCTAAAACGTGGATAACCCTCAAACACAACACTCGGCTAAAATAACTCAACAACTTCTTTGAAAAAATTGGGCAAAAATTATTTGCAAATGAGTAATTTCAAAGTAAAAACTCATTGAAATTATGGATTACGCAAAAATTATTACAACTCGTTGTCCCCCAGTGAGTTTTTACCAAAGTGCTCCTAATGTAATGTAAATTACGTTTGGGTCCACTAGAATGGCCCCTCTTCCATCTCCAAATGATTAACTATTTTCGTAATGCTATTGAAAAGTCCGAGATCCTCGAAAGACGTAAGGCGATTCGCCTTAAAAACAAAACCGAAAACGTACCGCATTAATTTCTAAATTAGCCCTAGATTTCGTAAAAGTAAAATTTATATAATTATTGCACGAAGCCAGCCAGTTACATAACTCACCGTTCCCTTCCCATGCACTTAGAATAATTACAGTGTTTTTTTTTCATTTCCTTTCCAATGTACACAATTTATACTTAAGAACTAAGTTTTTACAAGTAGTCTAGTTCGCTAGGTCTGTATATTGTAAATGCTATTTCTTGACAACATATACCTGGTAGACATCTGAAGATTATTTTTGGGAAATTTTTTAACACTTTTTGTTGATTGTTTGCGTAGAACAAATATAAATGACAAACTTTTCGTTTAGGGAAATTATGTTAAAATACAAAATAGGAATTAACATTTTTAACGATTTTTTTGGAGGGTTTGTTTTTGTAAGATACGTATCGTCGTTTCTTTTTTTTTTTCTTTATTAAAGTGTTTTGTTTTGTTTTTGTCGAAAGTAAACAAGAAATATTAAGCGTAGTTTTTGATTTCTCAAAACACAAGCACTTTTTTCATTTTTAGATGGCCCCTCAAAAAATAGTTGTAACTCTTTAGGAAGAAGCAATTTGAAGCTTGGAGCTAATAATCATAAGTAGCAGTTTCTTTGGGCAGCTGTAATATTATTAATCACTTTTACGAAACTAATGTGCAGAAAAAAATTAAAATTTGAGTCAATTATTTCGCAGCAGAGCATAAGACTCCCGGTAAGTATTTATTCCATATTTAATAATATTGTTGAATGCAGGTTGCAAATTATAGGACAAATAAGAACGTCAGAGAATTAAATACTCCTCACTCAAAATTCATTCTTGTACTATCGTGTCCGATTGCCCTGGACAGATACTACGGGTAATAATAATATCACATACCAGTACACCAATTGGCAAAATCACTTTTAAGACAAAATTCAGTGCTGGCCAAAATCTTCTGGTTTCAATCAGGACCACAGGTCAATTTAATTTAAAATACGTTAATTCGGCACCCTCATACCTGGCTAATTGTACGAGAGCTCGCTGTGCCGAAAAAATGGAACGTAACTTGTTCGAATGTTATTTTCTGAGCCTGCAAGGAAAGGACAGAGTCCGAACTCTTTAAACTTCAGTTCAGCCGCCGGCATCCAACTCGTTGCCGGACTGCCTTTTTCATATCCTTCTTTTAAATTAATAAAGGCCCATTTCTACGTTAAACTCGCTCGGTCTCTGAGGCAGCGAAGTGACTTGCCTTAAAATTCCTTGCTTGCTTTCGCGTCTTTTTCATACAATTAAAAATATGTAAAATGAATGACTCTCTCTGAGAGGGTCAAATAGTTTTACTTACTAAACCTTAACTCCACTATAAAGAATTTTTTTAATCATAGAATCACATTTATAGTAAATATGAAATTTTATATTTATTCTTCACGCAATAACAGCTAAAATAATTGTTTTCGTTTATTTTCTTGTCTGTTAATTGTTTTATTTTCTTTAATTTTTTTTTTCGATTAATGTTCCTATTTTTACTGTCATTATTACACGTTCTTATAGTGGCAATCGTATTAATTGAGCCAAAATTCTATAAGTTAAATCGCGATTTAAAACAACGCTCATTAAGTCTATAAAATACTTTTTTTCCAGTTGTTAAATTGCTAATGATCATCATCTTTGAATTCTTAGTAGTTCCCGCATGCTCAATAAAAATATACTTATGATTCATATGAAAAGTAACAAGAGAAAATAACGTCGAAATTATACAGATTTGAAAACAGCACTTAAACCACACTAGTTAATTCTTGAAGTGTTGTCTGGTGATGATATTTCTGCTGGTGGCCAGCGATCGAAAGACGAACGACAACTTCCCGAGGGTGCTTGCGTCAAGCGGCTCCGCAGGAGACGCCGTTGGTTGGGTTGTTGTTGACGCTCATGCCGCAAGCCTTCAGCTCGGTGAACACTTCTGTGAAGAAACCTGGTTCCGCGTTTATTCTCAACATGTTGCCACTCAGTCTATTAACGATCAATAAACACCTGGAACAGCACCAAAACGAAAGCCCCGTTTAATTGGTGCACCTCATGTGAAAACAGTGTCCAAAACTCACCTATCCCAGAATTTTTCTTTTGAGTCTTCTACTAAAAACGGTTTTAGGGGGTAGCTTATTTCATTGCCCATGTATGAATACGATAAATATAAGCAAGTCAGAACGGCGGCTTGCAGCTCGGATTCTTTGGTTTCGTCGCCGTCAACAAGTTCTCGAACTAACATGTAGACAAACACCACGTTGGCTGGGTTTATGAATGCAACGTCCTAGGGAAGAGAAAAACTATTCAACAAATTTTCCACTCATTAACTTTATATGGAAGCTAGAAAGAAATATAAAACGCAGTTCCCAGTCTCTAACCTCTGCAACGCCCTCTTGGAGCCCTAGTGTATTTTAAAAGAAATGAAGGATCTTATTTTATTAAAATTATTACTAGTCAAGCTCAATTGAGACCACTGCAAGTGTTATATCAAACGGAACAAGTAATTCTAAATAAGATATTTTGGAATCTTTCTCTAGAAAGCCAGCCTTGCTAGACCTTTGATGCGGGAAACACCCGTTCTTCCTTACTATCAAAATAAACCGTTATTATTATTTCTAAAGATATTTTGTCTTTTAGTGAACGATAGCAATTTAATTGAACACTACAAGTATGATGCATCAACATTTCTGATTTTGTTACTCTGTGCGCACGTAGCCTGCAGAGGTTGGATTTCATGTTTTTTTTTTTTTTTAAATTGCAATTGACCTAAAAAGCTGTTTATTTTCGCATTAAATAGGTTTCTATACATCACCTGCCATCCTTGGAGGAGTAAACTTCTGTCAACCGCCCTTAGCCACATCACAGCGTCTCCGGCTTGAAAATCCCTTAACTTTTTGCACCTGTCGTGCAAGAACATTCCCAGGCACTTAAGAAGTTCTGAAGTCGATGCCTAAAATATAGAACTGATATTTATCCGCCGAAACTATTGCACTTTGTGTTCCAGACAAATCCAAATTCAACAGTCGTTCAACTCAATTTTTTAATGTGAATAAGCGCATTCACGCCCCTACAAGGGGTGGCTCTTATTTTTATTATGCTAAGTACACATTTTGTAATTGAAGTTTTGTTTATTTCTCGATATGATTAAGTATTTGTGTTGTGACCTTGCTACTGTGTCCTACTTTTAATTTTGTGTTTTACGGCTTTTATTGAACTCATTCTGAGCACAATTGCCTTCTCAAAGAAATTCATTTTTAGAGACGTTCTCAGATTTGTTATAATGCTTCGTATTTGAACTTATTTATTTTCATTAAATCAAAGCTATTCGATATTAGTAATTACAAATATTTTCAACTTACGGATTTAGAGCTGTAGAACTGATGCAAAAAAAGTATAGAAACAATTTTCAATTTGAATGCCTATTCACTGGCTTTTCATTTTCTATTGATTTTAGACGTAAAAACAGCGAAAGAAGTAAAACGCTCTTGGCAAAAGAAGTGGATTGTCAAAAATCGCGGGGGTGTAAACTACCCCCATGCGTTCCAAGGATCAATTTGCTTTTAGCTGAGGACTTTACAATCGTTTAAAACAAAGCCCTCAAAGGAGTTTAAAAATGAAAACGATTTCGCTAAATAAAGGAACTTGTTTCGAAGCGTGGACATTAAATCACAGGCTACATTTTGTATGCGCTGGTGTCGAGGTTTGTCGTTATTTGCGAAGTGACCAATTCTGTAGTTTAAGGAGGCCCACTGCAAAGAGCCATAAATCGTTTTGACCAACAGGAAAAACTGAAACTGCTCCTAAATTCTGATTCATTGCCTTGAAAATATTTCGTTTTTAGTTGATCCATTGTGTTTAGTGCATAGTAACAATGTACACACTTTTGTTTTAAAATGATTTATTTTCAAGATTATTATTACAAAAAGAACAGTTGAATGTAAAAAACGAAACTATGGAAGTTTTGTTGTGGAATTTTTCGTTAAATTGTAGTAGTAAAAATTTTGTGGGTTTGCAATATTTATTTGTTCATTATTTTTATTTACTATATAGTGTAAAATTTTTTCGATTAGCCTGCTCTCAGTACATTTGCTTATTTTAAGGACGGTTTGTTGAATTAAGGCCGTTGAGTTTGGGGCATGGAAAGTTAGGTGCAGGAGCAGGAGCAGGAGCAGGAGACTCACCTGAATTACAGTCTTTCTAGGTCCGTGATTGTGCTGAGGCTGCGTGATTGAGTTTTGTAGGGGCAATGGCAGAGGAAGAGACAGGGGCAGCTTGGGGGCCAGTTTGTCGGTCTGTTGAGTGATGTTCGTGTTGTTGGCTCTGACCAGGTCCAGTGCCAGGACTGTGCCCTTTGGGGCCCCAGGGGTGAAGTAGACCTGCGTCTGTTGGCCTTGGCCCGCGGGCTGCTGGGTGTTCTGGATGTTCTTGTTTTTGTCAACGGCCAGCGGATGGGTGGCGTCCACTAGCGGTGGTCGGTAGTTGGCCGTGGCCAGGTTCGCAGCCTTGTTCTTGTTATTATCCAGTTTCTTCTTCCCGTGGGAGGCGGCGAGCCGCTTCCACGATAGGGCGTTTATGAACAGGGAGTGCTTCTTCAGGTTCTTCTCCAGGGCGTTCTTTTCCGAAAGGATCCTGACGCTGTCGTTGTTGCGCTCGGAGGTGCTTCCGTTGTTGTTATTGTTGCTATGGTTGTTGTGCGTTTGCCCTAGGAGCATAACGTTTCCGTTGTTGGGAATTTGTTGACACATTGGTTTTGTATTTTCGCGATTTTTGGCATTGTTCAGTTGTTCGTACGAGAAGTTGTTTAAAGGGAAATCGGCCGAGTTTGATGAACTCAGGCTACCATTTCCGCTGCCGCCCCCGCTGCCCATCCCACTGTGATGGTGATTGTGGTGGCTGTGGTGATGCGTCGAGTAAATGGGCCGTCGTTCTCGCGGACTGAAGCTCAATACCGTGCCCATTTTGGGGCTGATTCTCACCAGCGTGGTGCACGACAAATGGGGTGGGGGATGTTTCTCTTGTAAAAAGGATTATCTAATTTTAGACCAAATTTTACGAAATTCAATTAGAAAGGGACTTCTTTTCTCTTTGCCTGTACGCTGCAACTCACTATATGTATTATCTGCAAAGTAACACTTAATATACGCACTTACACTTCTGCACGAACAACACTTGTGTGCACGAAGACGTAACCACTGGAATGCATTAAAACACTTGCACCAAAAAACGACGGAAATCAGGAGACAAAGCGAAAATGTCTCGCACTATTATCAAATAATCAAGAATTTAGCCATCGCTCGGTGATCGCACAACCGCTCCAACTTAGCATTCGACCATTTAAATTTATGTATATTTTTCCTTCAGACTTTTACCGAGCTTAAAGAAAGCTTACAAATTCTTACACCAGTGCCTGGCAATGGTTCGGAAACAGTCTGAGAAATTTTCGTAACGCGAGCATCGATTGGTCGCACTGCGCAGGATTGGGCATTTTCGACCCGCGATTTTCGTAGTCGGTTTTGCTTTCAAAATTTTCTGCCGCCCAGGCGCATGCCCGCCAAAAGCCCCGAGTTTCGAGCTCACCCCCCTAGAGCCCGATTCGAACGAGCCCTAACCCATCGCGGCGTGGAGCGTTCGCCTGAGCTCACCCTCAAGCTCGAAATTGGCTCCAACACAGCCGCAAGGCCGCAAGGGGTGTATCTGCGAGGACTGTCCGGTGTTATTCCTGGCGCAAAGATTTACAACCACCAGCGAGCCCATCGATTAGGATCCCAAAAAAGTTTGAATGATTTTGCACTTGCTGCCGTTCTTTCGGAAGGGCTGATTTACGCTTCGGGCTCCTTATGGCGGGGGCAGCGGTTGGGACGGGGTGCTGCTGGCACAACATCCCCGTCGATTCCGCGCACCAATTTGCATCTTCATGCACTTCCCTCCTTAATTACTTGCTTAAGGATGCTCGAACTGGCTCAAAAAATCTCGAGCGTCTAGTTATTAAAGTAACTGTTGAAAAAATTGCATTGTGCAGTGGCGATTCATTAAATCAAAATTGGTCTACGAGTGGTGGTACAAATGTTTACGTAGCCACATTCTGTCTATTTGCGTCCTAAAAATAGTCCCTACGTAGGCCGTTTTCGAACGGAAGGTACATAAATTTTCGCACAACCTGAAAGCACCAATGAGTAATTTTTAGCCGAACTTATTCTGGTGCTGCAAACAAGTCCTTCTATCAAAAGCCCTCTCCTTCATAACACGGGAAAATAAAGCGATTCGTTTGATTTTCCAGATCTAGAACTCTTGTTTTTCTAACATCTTATTAAATTCGAAAATATTTAAACGCACTAAAGCCTATCTAACAAATGCCACTGTCTTGAGGTAACTCGTAGAAATTAATAATACAATCTTTTGATAACACATTTCGATAATATTAATAAGTTTTTCCGATTTAATAGATTACCGTTATTTCTGAATTTCGACTGCAATTACCTCATGAACAATTAGATTTAAAATAAGTTGACCACTAACTATTAAGATTCCATAATAAAACTAACCTAAAGTAATATGATATTAGTTTTATTTTTGTTTAAACGGCTTATTAGTCCAAAAGAGAATGGATGAGTTATCGACCGGACGAATTTAACAATAGAGACGAAAATTCCGTAATGAAGTTAATTTCATATATGAATAAGGAGGTTATTTGTCTTGAAATTGTTCTTTAAACTTCCGATGAGCCTTCAGAATTGAATTTGAAAACTCGAAAGATTTGCCTTTCTCCTAAACTAAGTTAAGATCTTAAAAATCCATGACATAATTTATGTGTGGAATTTAATGAAAATCAATTTACTTACATGTTGCAAAGCAGTATTTTTCGCTATTATTTTTTGTTGCCTTACCTTATATGTATGTATGCTTGCTTTAAGTTTTCAAAATAAAATAAAATATATTTTATAAAATGCGAGTAATTTGCGCTTTAGATTAGGAGACTTAACTCTTGTGGAAAGGGGCTGGGGTTTCACGTAAATCTTTACACTAAAAATATTGACCATCAATGTTTTAATTGTGCAGAGTTTGTACATTCATTTTTTAACTCTCGAGTCCTCTGAAACCTTTTCGTCTTTTCCAAAAAATAAAAAAATAACAGCGTGAAGTTTTATATTTATCTACCTACTTCAGCTTTTTTAAGTATGGGACCATTAGATCACCAATAGGTGAAAATGTTTTTCCAAGAGCTTTTCTTTGCTGCGTAGGATGTGGATGCCTCAAGGATCAGTTTAGAAAATTTACTGCTTATTACTTACCAAACGTAGTCCCGGATGAAGATAATTAATTTTATTTTATTAAATTAAAATGATAGATTTACGTGGGAAATCTCGTGAAGTGCGACATGACGCGTTTATTTAATTGAACTATGATAACGATGAATGATTTTATTCCTAATTGTTTATTTTGCCATTCATCGCATGAGATCAAGAGCTAAATACAAATTTTTACGACCTAAAAAATAAATTACTACATGTAAGTTGAGTTAAATTGTGCGAACATTTTACCACTTGGTTCGACTGAAAATGTTGAATGTGCATTATAACGATGCTGCAGAATATCTGAAACAGATTTTGCAAAGAAAAATTGTCTGCAAGAAATGGAGTTTTTGTGCTCAATTCCCAATGGTGCTATGGAAATTTAAAACAGAAACATTTTTCTTTTGACATTAGTTCTGAATTGCATAAACTCATCAAACAATAAATAATATACAATCAGGTTTTAGTCTATAAAATAAGGGTAAACTGCTCTGTTAGATGTGAAAGGAGTCGAAGGGTTTTTTAGTTCAATAGAATGAAATTTAACTTTTCTCATTTATTACACGATATTTTTCCTTTTTTTACATGTAAACCTTTGAAATAAAATTCTCGTACAAAAAATTAGGCTAATTAGAAATTAATAAAGGTAAAGAACACTTAAGAACGGACTTAATAATTCTTTGCGCAATTCTCACAGTATTTGTTTTGAATTTAATAACATATCCATTTTTTTTATTTGTCCACACTAATGATACAAAGTAAAACGCATCACGCATAATCGTCAATTATTAATATCAATCAATCACTATGAATCCGTCAATTTAGTTAGAATGTAAATGTCTACATTACTGATTAAAGTAATCATAATAATTAATAGTAGTGTCGTTTTAGATAAAGGTCTCATTCGCTGGGAAACGCAAAAATGTAAAGCAGTAGGTTCGTCTACTTCCATCTTTGCAGCCACCGCCCATGAAACGCCTTTCTGCATAACTCGACTAATCATTTTACATATTTATCCATTACACTTTTCTTAGAGAAATTAATTTGCAATTGAGGATATCAGAGGGTACAAAGAACTGTTTAAGATACACTATAAAAACCGGCCATTGGCAGTATGCACAATATTGTCAAAACTAACAAATTAAAACAGGAATTTTGGAAGGCCTGATTGTGGTCATCTCCAAAGTGGAGACGAATGACCCGGAGCACCTTTCCGCTCCCATTGCAATTATTCTCTCAGAACGAACGAATGGAGAAAATATAATCTTCTATAAATACAAAGAACTTCTAGAACGCTTACCGATAATATTTACAAGAAATGCATTAATATATCAGAGACCTCTGGACGCTTTCGGGCGCCTGAAATAGTCAGTCAAAGTCGATCCGGCCAGAGCCGGACAGATAATAAGCCTACCAGATCTCCGCGTAATATTTTTTTAGTCGCTAAGTTTAGGATTTATGCCATAAAAAACTATCAATTTAATTAAAATAATATGAATACAATTATTTTCGTATATATTTATAACTGTACAATCTTGTCTCACTTTAAAAAATTGGTAGTATTGCTGGAATCACCTATGTAAGCTTATCTTACATAATTTATTCGTTTCTGGTTTGCAGCGTAAAAAAATTCGCATTTTGTTTATTTTGGTGGATAATGGAAACGTATCTTTTGGAGAAACTAGGCAAAGCCGTGCGTCATCTCTTAAAGCGAGGAATGTATAGGGGGTCTGCAGAAACAATATTTTATGAGATTCAGAATTTACGACGATAAACACGCTTAGGATGTGAACGGTGGCGATTATTATTAACGCGACCCCACAAGGACACAAGAAACCGCGAATGCTTACTATGCAGGGAACGTTATTAACGATTGTCCTTGTGGGTGGAATCCGAAAAAGAAAACAGTAACCTTTCAGCACGTAAAACAATTATACATTTAGTATTAAAATATTCAACATTGCCGGCAAAGAAATAACCGCTTGTTTTTCGTACACCGAACTTGAATCAATCCATAATTTGTGCCTTAAAGATTTCTCCGCCTGATACTAACAAAATTGAAAATAACATAAGTCTATTGCAATGTAACTCTAGGAGCTATCCTGCAAATAAAATTAACGCTAATTACATTTTTGAAAATCACACAAAGTACTTATTACGAAACACTAAAAATTATTTTCGGTAAAACCTTAACGATTCAGTACGTGATTAGAAATACTTTTTGAGAGGTTCGACACTTAAAAGAAAAAGAAAACTAATGCGTTCGATATATTCTCCTGGACTTTTAATTTTTTTTTAAAATCACACCGAAAATTATAACTAAAGGAATCTAGAAAGGATTGCGTGGGTGCACGTTATTCTCCGTACATGTCCTAGCGAGCTTAAAATAAAATATCGTCTCATCCCTTAAAATGCAGAGGCTAAACTCTGTCTATCTCACACTATACATCAGATAAAACTTCCGTAGAAATTATTTATCATTAATTAAATCTGTCGTTATTGTAAATAAATCGAGTTTGTTTTCCTTAAATACGAGAGTTTCTGCCGTTTACGCTTCTTGTATCCTCAGTTCACATTCAGCTTTATTATTATATATAAATGGAAGTAGATGTTCTTAACGACTTAATTTAGAAATTATTATCTACGGTCTCTATAAAGTAAGTATGTTTTCATTGATTGAGGCAGATGCAGGTCCTGTATACGTTCTTCTAACCGATTTCGGCCTATCTTCTGTCGTATGACCCGTCGACAGAGATCCATTAGTGGCAGAGGCTCAGCTGAAACAAACATAAAACAATTAAACTTACGCTGTCCCGGTAACACCAAAAAATTGTACTCACGGTCAAGGCCTCCTATGTATTTCATTGTAATTTCACAGTGTCCCCAAACAGCCGAAACAATAGGGTAAAGCTTCTTTCCCTTGAGGCCTCTAAATGCTATTCCCAAATATTGACCATCTACAATAAAACTAAGGGTTCCTTCGTCCATGTCGAGCGCTACAAGGAATTTATCTGGTACTAGGAACGCTTCATCCTGCTTCAGGATCGCAGGATAGGTTATCCCGGCGCAGTTCTTCGAATCGTGATAAAGTTTATTCCTACCCAAATCCCATCCCCAACTCTGATCCGTCGATCCGACTAAACTTTGATAACCTACGGAGTGGAGGGGAGCCTCCGCTGTCGCAACTCCCACGACCGCATGTGTCCCCCGCTGCCTCGTTGGCCAGTACACCTCCCAAACGTGGAGACCTTTTGTAAACCCGATCTTTCCTCGTATACAATCTGTGCTCTGTGCCACTGGATGTCTGTGAAATGTGAGCTTGTCGTCTTCTTTAACAAATATGTTGAGAGATCTGTCTTCTGAATTCCATGAGTATTTAAGTTGTGTGTCCCTGGCTGCCGCTGGCATGTCCAACAGGATGTCCAGGCGGGCAGGTCTGGTGAAATCGGCTGCTAGTTCTCTTGGTATGACTGCTTTGAATGGTGCCGGAGTGTCACGGCTAACTGATTTAACTCCACCGCTATTTTTTTGTCCCATGTTCATACCACGGCTGCTGCGCGTTCTTCTTTGGTCTAATATTGTTACCTTGTAAGTAAGACGTATTCTATCAAAATCTCTAGGTTCAAGACGAGACAGGACCACTCTTGGTGAAAGTGGTGAAGTTGAAGAAATACTCTGAGGACGGCGGCGGTCACTTGATCTTAAAACCGGTCCCCGGCCACCCTTATATCTGAAATAAAAGGGAAAACAAAATAAAGTAAAGCTCCCGAGTTTGTGACAACTTATTTATAAGATGAATGCATAAAAAATTTTAATAGACATTTGTTAAGTCACCCTAAACATCTGTAGTCCAGGTTTAAGTAAAATGTAATTTTTCATCAGATTTATAAAATAAAAACTTGTCAGAGATGTAAACACTCAGTAGTTTTTCAATAAATATAAAACATAACTATTATAAGAACATTCAAAATAATTAACTGGTATGTGGGAAAGAACACTGTTTTTTTAATAGGACTGATTCTCATATTCGGAACAGGCTAAAATGCGATGCATTTAAATCGATAAATTGTTTTATGTATGTGTGTATATACAAATATATTTTTTATGTTCACACTACGAGTTTTTGAACGACTGTCCAATTAGTCGCTTTTGGAGACAGTGTGTTATCCACTTAGTTTAAAAGATTTCTTGAGCTTTATGTTAAAACCAGGTCAAACAAAACTTTTAACAATTAAAGTAGTTGCAGAACCCCAAAATAGTACAAGAAAAATACTCAGCTGATTTCTCCCAAGTTTCCTAATTCCGTTTGAAATATTTCCTAACAAATGCAGGAAATATAAAAATGCCTTTGTATATATTTTACTAAATGTAGTGTAGATAAATTGCTCTCTCTTTTAAAAAAGTGAAACATTTAAAAAGGATTTTCTTTATAATTTTCAACAGCGCTCATCACAAGTTTTAGTTCCAAGTCGAAATAATATCACCACACACATTATTAGTGCTGAACTTAAATAATTTCAGAAAATTATCTCTCAGAATCTGTTTAATTAAAATTAAATTGAAACCAGTACCAACTAGCTTTAACCATTAAAAATTGAGAGCAATAAATTTAATGAGTGATCCAAAGATATTTTTATACCCTTAAGACCAATGTAAAGTTGGAAATATATAGTGTTTTTAGAATTATTCTACGGACCAATTTCTATGAAATTTTGTATATTAATTAAGAGGTTTAAGGAATAGACAAAAATATTAATTTAATCAATTATACGGCGATATCTCAAGGCAATGCCGATTTCAAAATGGCGTCTTTTTATAAAAGAGTTTTTGCGGTTGATAGTAAAACAGCAACAGCATCATCTCTAAGCAAAGAAAAACAAAAGTTTCTTAAAATAATTGTGTCTAGTTATCGTTTGACGAAGGGTATTGAAAAGCTTTGATAAAGATGCAGTGATTTAAAAAAAAAAAATGTCTCCCAACTTTTCCGGAGAAAATTGTTGATAAAAACAAAAAGGATGTGGTATTACAAAAGACGGCTACGTAGGACGAAAATGAGACATTTTATAAACAAAAACCATTCTGAATGAAGTCGATAAGATAAATAATGTTTTTTTGTATGCATGCGTCCACCAAGTCGAAAAAGTCGAAGAGTGATTTCAAGAAAAGAAGTTTTTTTTGTAGGTTAGTATTTTTAATAATAAGTAGAAAATCTAAACCTCAGTACAAAATTTCAAATAAATTCGTCTATCGATTTGTCGTAGAAAAATTATAAAAATATTGTGATATTTTTTCAACTTTACACTGGTCTAATGCCCTACACAATGGGTGGAGTGAATGAGTTAAAGCACAAGTAATCATCATCATCATCATTTGAAAATGTTTTTATTTTAGTCTAAATACATACATATACATATTTAAAATTAAAGCTGCGTTTTGTCAAACCGTCGGAATATTTAGTCTGGTTATCTTTTTAAAGATGTAATGTTTATTGTGTTTGAAATTAAAAAAAACATGTTTCATGTTCCTAATTACGTGCTTTCTATATATGTATTTTTTTTAATTGATGTCGCTGAAGTCAAAGATAGCACTTATGTATATGTAGTAATTTTGTTCCCAAAGTCGAATTACGGGTTGCATCTAAAGAGACCTAAACACATAAAAAAACAAGCAAAAACACATCTGCCACCATAATCCTCGAACGCTTCACAGCCAGGGCCCCCTTCATCATGCTTTCTAGTAATAATTTTCTCCCGAGATTTTATGACCCCGATACTTTTGAAAATTAGTTTCAGTGATGTTCACCTTTGTTCCAGGTATTCGGGCAGCATACTCCGAAAATGGAACTCGTTTGCAATGCTGGCTTTTGAATAGTTCAGGGACTTTGGGGATCCTAAAAACGAAATTTGAAGTAGGTATGCTCTGCGAAGGTGCCACAAAATCGGAGGGGAAATTGTTCCCTATTTTTATTCTCTAGAAGCCTTACGGCTGGCTGCCTTTATCGATTTGATAAAAAGACGCAAAACTCCTCTTTTTTAACAAAAGTAAATGTTTTATTACTGTGGAGAGGAAGAGGAATGAATCATCATGAAAAAATGCAAATTTTAAATGACCTCTCCGAAATCCACGCGCTAGGGGGATTAAGAAATTTGGTTATGGATATTGATTTTTTTCAATGAAAGATTTTAATTACTTTTTAAAATAATTGTAACGATATTACACATTTATATACATATATCTACAGTTCTCAAGAAATTATTGCGAAAATGACATGACGAAACTTCCGGGTAACACCGCACAAACATCAGTTTTAATTTCATAATGTAATCTACATAAATTTCACAATTCATATTTATTCACCAGTCATTTTCAATTATTGTCTACAATGTTTTTAGCCCAATATATATATATATATATAAAAAATCTGGGAAAACAAATGGTCACACTGGCCTTGAGTCGATGAGAAAATTATGAGCTGAAATTTGGCTGTACATTTCTTCCTCAGTGTTAATAAAACACTATTGTAGGTATTTTTTAAATAATTAATAGTGAGACCAAATAACAAAAAGTAAAAAACAGAATCTCAAAAATCGTCTTACTCAAAATATACGGTAACTTCGACGGGGAGAAGTAGTAGAAAAATCAAAAGTCTTAGTTAATAATATAAGAATTGCTATATTAGTGAGGTTAATTGACTCAATTTGCATCGGCTTAGTCATATAATTTTCTGCCGAATTAAGAGCAACTTAAAAAACAACGGGTCTCCAGCGGCCAACTTTAAAAGTTTACAATAGCCTTCTTTAGTTCATAAAACGGTCATTCTTGTTTTACAAGGAAACGATTTCTAATACCCTAATCATTTGGAATAAAATCTAGTGGCAAATATTCATTTGCCTGGATTAATTAATAAATCGACAAATGCTTGCGCGATGTCTCATTGCCGTCTAACAGAAAAGTTCACACGGTTAATCACACCGAACTTTGAATCATTCTCCTCAAAATTCGATTCCCAGCACTACTCCAAACCGCATTGCACTCTAGTACGATCGCCGTCGTTTCCACGCTCCTCATACCGCGGCGAACCCCAACCCAACACGACTCCGACTCGCTCTCAACCCGCACGCAAGCCAGCTTTTCTCCATCCGGTGAGAATTGACCATGGAAGCGAAGACGAAGAGCCGTGCTAAGGAAAAGCACGAAAATTGATAATTTTTCGGTTTTGGACACAAATCCACTGGACGCCCACCATAATTGATTTTCCTAAGGGCCAGCGGGGCTCGGCCTGGCACACCACGGGGCAAAAGAAAAAAAATTAAATCGGCCCATGGCGTGTGCTGCGGGAACGGGCAAAATCGATAGTACCTTTTCTTTGTTAATTCCATTTAGTTCACAAGAGATCCCAGATAAATCCACGAATTTCGCCGTCGTCCTAGAAGATTTGGGGAGTATCCTTTGATCCAGGGGCGACCGCAGTACTCGGAACTCGACTTTGTACTTTTCTTCGGCAAGTTTTATTTAACATAACACAAAAAAACCTTGGCTCAAACAGAGAACGGAAATCACAGAACGCACTACCTCGACATGATAATCATTGCAGGTTCGGTTCGCTTCAAAGACGACGCAACGCAGCAAAGCTAGAAGAGCACTTTCCGACTTTTATCCACCTTTTCCGCTTATCAAAAATGCATGATAAAGGCCCCGATTCCAAGTTAGCTCAACAAAAATCCGCCGGACCACTGCTAGCACTCATTTCACCGATTACTTCAAAGGGAAAACTCCGATTACCGCCCTGCAGGGTACATAGTTGAGTGAATCGATTTTTAGCTGCTTTTTTCCCTCTTTGTACAAAATTGGAACCACACAAAGCCTACCACACAGCGACTGATCTCCTCGAACACGCGGTTAATTTGCTCTCACACGGACGACTAAATCAACCGACTGTCGCATAGACTCATGAACCTTCCAAGAATCAATCCGCACCGACACACTCGCACCAACGGACCCACTCTCGCACGAGACTCTTCCAGGGAAAATGGCAGCGATATGCGCACGCAGCGCCTCAAAACCCCGAACTCACACACCGGCACCCGATTCAGGGGTAAAAAACCTTTGTTTCCTGATGCCAGCAAAAAGACCTTCAACTTACAGCCAAAGTCGGAAATTTCGCATCGCCGCTTGGAGCGTTTTATTTACCGTCCGGCCGTCGTTGCAGCAATGTGTGTGCACCAGCAAACACAGAGTCTAAAATCGAACTAATCGAGACTCACGGCAACACCAGATAGTTTGCACGACTGCTTCGAGGCTCGAACGTTATATACGAAAAATAAAAATTGCGATCACTGCCTATCTTCGCCGTCCCGAAAGCGCGCGGCTCTGCAAAATGCACTTACACATTTCTCCGAAAAGCTGTGAGAATAGACGCCGCCGCCGTTTGTTTCGAAAACCTCATACCTGGCCGAGCAGCAGCAATACCTCCAAATGGAGGAACGAACACAGCGGCATCTTACACTTTCTTGGCCTTGAACTCGTCCAAAGTGTACGCCGATGGTATGTGACGTAATTCTCTGTATCTTCAACTATTTAATAAGTTGAATGAAAAAAACACGTTCCGCTCACATTTACCCTGGCTTGCTTGCCGTGAGACGGAATAAAATAATGACGGAAAGTTCATCGGGGATGTGTTGGCGTCTCGCAAGATTATACTTTCAGAAAGGGGAGTCAACGCCTTTTAAATTTCCGTAGACTTCCGCGCAACAATGAAACAGAATCTTCAAAATATTTTCGCAGTCAGGGTATTCTCCCAGCCCACCGACTGACTCTTTGCGACCAAGCTGGAAGACTCCAGTTCTATACATAAAGCATATTTTTTCCAAAATAACGCAAATCCCACAAATAAAAGTTCACTGGCGCGCTAAGCTGGGCCTATTCATTTCCGTTTTGAAATTCAGCACGTTGACAAAAATATGAATTCTGTTCCAGCACTTCCTACAACGCAAAATGCCATGCACACCGCCGACCGGTGAACGTCTTGAACAAATGTGTAAACACACCTGCTTGCTTTTTACAATTTTACTTCCAGGAATTTCGTATTTTTACCTGACCGAGGTGGAAGTCGTTGTTAAGAGTTCTTTTTTTTCGAACAATTACTCAATTCCCTAAAAAAATACTAGGAACAAACGAGTCAAACAAATCGGAAGAAAACGAAATCTAGCCCTTCACAATGTTTCGCATTTGGTCTGAACTCTGAATAGTAATTTGCTAGTCCTTTTAGCCATCATGCTTATTTCTTATAAAAAAGACGTATGAATCTAAACATCTCCTAAGTGCTTCCTTCCTAGCTTAACCTACTTAATTTTTCAAAATTAAATTAGATATTCAATAAAACAGATCTTGTTAAAATTACTACAAAATATTATTAAAATATATGTACTCCAACTCTCTCAGATTTAATTTAGATGCTGGGCCCTAGGGTTATAGTATAAAATTTTCGAGTATACCTGAGAATTAATAAAAATAAAGTGGAATCAGAGAAATCCTACCTGGCCTGCGAGTTTCAAGAATTAAGGAAAAGAAAAAAGGTGAACAGGTAAATGCGGACAACGAAACTTCTCCAAAGGACTACAAAGGAATCGAGTTTATGCTGGGACAAATTTTTTTTTTCTTTTGGGTCTTTTGTTGGAATAAACAGAGAAATGATGAATTTTGCAAAACTTAAGAAAACGTAAGGAAACGTTAATGCTAATTACGATCATTTGTATGAACCACAGCTTCCATCACCTGGTGCTTAGCATAAATGGCCTCATTCAAGTATCACATCTCCAAAGAAAATGTATCGAATTAAGTGCATCTGAGAAAAATTTCATCTGCTCCATCCAACTTTAGGCACAGTTCACAAGCCGCATGCTTCACGCACACTAGGTTAATTTAAGCTGTACGGGGCAGCTCGAAAAAAATCCTAAAAGGAATTGCATTAAAATTGTAACTGCATTTGTATCTCTGGGTCTGGCTATACATTTCCCCCGCACCGCACCATTTTTGAAAGTGCTGGCAGAGCAACGGAGTCCCTTTTCTCACCCCTACATTTATTGGCATGGCATAGGCATTAACTTTTTTACGTGCATCTCTGGCGAGTGGAAGTCCCTGCTTCTATATATAGGATTATGTGATTGTGTGCTTCGCAAATGTTCAGTCAGACACGTGCGACGTTGCCGTTTTGTGTCGTTAGGAGCTCCTTCGTTCATCCAGACGTCTTGTTGCCAAATTTAGGGATGCTTATTATACCAAATCTATCAATGTGTCCTTGTATTGATTTTTGCCTGAGAAATTCAAATTTAAAGACGAATTGGGAACTCTCTACCTCTCCGGTGCCCTCCTGCAGACCCGGTTTTATATTTCGTGGAAACAAAGGGAAAAATTGTTTCCTGGAAAGCTTTCAGGTTTCGGTTTTGCAGGCTAGATCCTAGAATTTCTCAATTATTTCTTAGTAATTTACCCCTGGTACTTTGAATTAAATTTATTTTATGAGTTCACTGAAGCAATTATTTCTTAATCCATTTATCTGCTTAGGGCAAATGAAGGTTTAAGTTTAAACTAAATGACTAACCGGAGGTCGTAGTGAGTAAATTTCAGTAAATCATTAAGTTAATAACTATGAAATGTGTTTATAGACAAAACTTTTTCCAAGCAATAAACACAATGATAAGTTTAATTTCTTCGCGCGCATGTGCTCGTTTTTTGCAAATTTAATTTACCTTGGCTGCTCGGGCGAATAGCCTTACATAATATTTAGCTTTAACCTTTGAACAATACTTGCAATTTTTTTAATATCAATCAATTCGAATAAAAATTATGCTCATTCGTCCCTGAAGACGTTAAAAAGTGCTGGGGCAAGTTAGTTACTATTTAGAGATGACATAATGCTGGATGCGTTAGCATGCATTACTATAGAGTACTGTATCTGTCCAGCCTGGGACCCATTACTCATTCAATCAGTTGCTTATAAAGAGGTAAACTATACATATAAAACCTAGCTGACTTTATATAATTTATAAATAAAGTAAGAAAAAGGAAAAACATGCTGGCCGCAAAACTACGGGAAGTTCAGGGCCGTCCGTACAACTTACCAAAGTATACTCTACAACGACTATCTTTGTGCTCGCGCCGATCATCTCTTGATGGTATACGCGAAGAATTTCTGTTTGAGCCTGTTTCAATTTGTCTGCTTCTTGGTGTCGATCAGGTTAATATTTACTCCATGCTTGGTGCCGGATCATGGGATCATGTTGGCCAAGGGGAAGAGTTGTGTAGAACGACGAACAAAGAAACAAGCTACAAGATCCCAATGCCTTTTCACTCCGGAGCTCCGGGGCCCATGCTTGACTTTGTGTGTGGTGTGCGCAAGCAAATCCAAACCCAGACCCTCTCCCCTGACAAAGCAGAACGTGATTCAATACCTCTGCACTGACTTTATGCCGATTAAGTATAGGAACTAGTTATGATACGTGTGTTAATAAAAAATAACAAATCCAACGTGGACCATATGATGTGAACTTTTTCAAAACTTGTTTGTGTCTGTGCCATAGTGATCGCAACGCGGTCGTTATCCAAAATTCAAATGCCAACCCAAGCAAATAAGGAAATGTGCTGCAACCGGTTTTATGTCACTAAAAAAATTCTTTTTTATTTATAACACTGAGATCACTAAATCACTCGCATTATAAGTAAATCTGAGCTAATTATCGACCGTTTCTCATAATATCCACTTAGATTGTTCTAAACAAAGCAAACCTCTTAGAAAATATTTATAATTATAACCATTGTCCACTTCTATTTAAAGCAACATAAATAAAGATTAATTAACACTAGAAATTAGGCATTATTCGATTTCAAAGTCAAGTCAGAATATAAAGTTGAAAGAGAAGTACTTGTATTTATCAAATCTACTGAATGAAATTATTTATTCGTAAACTCATAAAAAATGTCACTGTTTCCAAAATTACAATTGAGCTTTGCATTAACGTACAAGATACAAAGAGTTTTCTTTGAGATATTTAAAAAAATAGGATAGGTGGAGTGCAAGTACATTTTGCATTTCTATAATGTAACCCTTTTATCATCCAGTAATTTTGTATTGGTACATATTAAGGATTTGTTTTAAAAGAGTTCTCTAAAATTATTATTATATATACTATTAAATATTAAAATAATAGTTCATATTATGGGCTCAGAATATTGTTAACTTTTACTTATGCGTATTAAAAAATTGCAGAATAACAACATACATATGTATATACACCGTTCCTTTCAGCAAAAAGAAACCCAAATAAAATGATACTCCACTTCCGTGCATTGCTTTCACTTAAAAAGTGTGTAAGGAGGCAAATATAATATTCGATAACATTCTTAGCACTTAACAGGTGGTCGCCGACGTTGCAGATGTTTCTTATTACGTGCGTATATTTTTTTTTATTCTGGCTTTACCTTTCAGAAAAGCAGGGACAGATGTTTTAGCAGTCCCAGGATTTACTGGCTCCGATCTGCACTTTTTCTACCTGATTACCACCTGCCATTTTTGGGAAGCAGTTCGGTTCTATCCCCTTCTTGTGTTGTCGATATGATTCGATTTTTTATACTAAACAAGAAACACATTCTTTGTTAAGAAATTTTCCTAAGTTTCCATTGTATACAAAATTATTATGCAATTTTTATTTCGTACTTAGTATTGAAAATTCAAGGAAAAGATGTTCGTTTTGAAGAAGATTTTGATATAAACCAGAAAGGAAAATTAAAATATGCATGAAATAATAATAATCCATAATACTTTAAGACTGAAATATATCTGATGTAATTAATAAAAATCTTACCTTTACGAGGGAACTGCCAGTGAGGGGTTTTTTAACATTCTTTTTTGTACAGAGTGTCCCAAAAACGGGTTCTCAAATGCTGAGCGTTGATAGCTGGCTTCGATTCAAAGAAAAACGTCTATAGTAGAGGAGATCCATTTCCAACCCCTTCGAGTTAGTATGAACGGAAATTTTTAACTTCTATATTCATGAATTATATCTATATATGAAGATATAAATAAATTGTACATAATTTTAGACTTTTCTAACAAATGTTTATTTATTCCCATACCCTCACCTTTTTTTTAAACAATCCAAATGTTATAAGTTCCAAAGCTGGAAAAAAAATTTTAAAAATTAATATATGTACATATATCTAATATTATATTATTTAAGAAAGTGGTAGTTTACGCAGAGGGGCATACATAGTGTACATCTGTCGTTATCATTTTCATTAAAAGTACGCAGTAGTAGTAACGGTCGATATTTAAAACTGTGAGACAAAGAATTTAGCTTCCTCTCTTCTTAAGTCATGAAGTCCCTGAAAGAAGAGTGTAGTTTTCGCAGAAGAAACGCATTTACAAAAATCAGAGGGCATTTTAGCAAAGCGCTACCAAGCAGAACAGCATTCTCATTTAAAGTCACCGTTTTCTCATTCTTCACGGTTTTCTTATTAACTAACAAGTTCTTCACAGTGTTAAGGCGCGAGACAATAGAGCGGCGGTTATAGTGTTGTTAGCCCGTGTATTCTATTCGCATTATGAATGAGTGTGTTGATTGCCTTGGCGAGGTAGTTGAACCTGATTACTGAATCTCAGGAAAGCAAAATAAGTTTAAGATGTTTTGCTACAAGTTACCAGTCTGGTAGCATTTTCAATGTCAGTGTTACGGAATTCTCTGGGTTTCTAGGTAACAAGTAAAAATGTATCTAAAAATCATATAAATGCACGGATAGGAAATTTGCTAATGATTTCTTTCGTGCGTGTGCTTAACCTTCGGCTAAGTCATGTCGAGGGTTCAAGCTCTTTCATCGATATCAACAACCTTAACTGGCATTTCATCAAAATAGATAGTGCCGTTTTGAAATCAACCGATTATATCAATTTTGTAAAAAGGCCAACCTTATCACGTCGAACTTCCGAAAAGTTTTACAATAAGCCCCCCATAATGTCAAATCAACTAGTTTACTATTAATTTGTAACATTCGAGAAAAATTACACATAAGCAGGACGATGACATTAAACTTCGTGAGCCATGAATATTGGAAATATTGATGTGCAAAATGTTAAAAGTTAGTTTTGCTTTTAAAATAGCCCTTCCTTAGACATATGTACGTAGACATTTGGACGTTGTCGTAAATGTGGTTCGTTACAAAACTGCAAAAGTATTTTACTATTAAGTAAAAAAATAGTTAACGCAACTAATTTATAAGTCGTTGTAAAAACATAGTTTTAATAAGAAATATAAATTTTTATTAAGTGTTTTTTTACTTTAAACTATGTTCTATTAGAGAATTTAGGTGGTAACTGGCTTAATAGTTTCAATTATTTGAGTCATTAGAACGGACAAAACAGCAGAGAAAACAATCTGCTTGCAGTTGGGTAATAAAAGGGTTGGTGTAAATAACAAAATTTATACGGCGTACTGATTATGGGAATGTCTAGCAAACATAATTGTGGATTCAGTTGAGTTCAGCCATCGCGTCAGTTCAGTCAGCGGTAATACAAGCTTATTAGTTATTGTTGTTTTTGAGTCGATTGCGCAAAAGACAAAAACATTTTGTTAGCCCACCTGGGACCGCCAAAAAGCTTGCGTGCGCAACGAGTGTGGCATACACGGCAATTATTCAATTCACACGGCTCTAGAGCCAGGTTTTGTTTCGAATCACGTCCCTTCCACCAAATTGCTTAGGTATTACATTAAAGTGTGAAGCTTTTGTCATCGTACATGGATAATTTCCAAACAGTATTAAATTATCAAATAACCTAGAACTTGTATTTACAGTTACTCTGCTTATATGACCTTAGCTCGTTTTTGGGAAAGAGACACCGCAGATATTTTGCAATAATTGCGATCATATGCTTGAAAATGATCGCAATCGTCAGGTTTTTTTTCAATAATTACCTATATTAGCGCACTACCACTTCGGTGTGGGGCTCACCTGTTAAGAATTACTGATGAAAACAAATTCCGCGCTACAGCCACTTTATTAAAAAAATTGACCTTAACTTTTCTCAGTTGTCTAACGAGACCTGAAGCAATAACGTTTGGTTTGCGGCCTTGGCGAAGCTTTTTTCGGTAACAGTATGTCGTCATCAAACTTCGACTGGAACATTGAACCAAGATATATTCACGCGTCCTCCACATCCAACGAAAGTGTCAATACTTGGACAAAACTAATTAATTCATTTTTTATTTATAGAGCATAAAATGCTCCTGACTGACACCGGGATTCCCTTAGCGCTTTTTATTTTTAACTGGCTTTCTGCGACCCTATTTTTTTTTAAATAGATAGGCACATGTGAAAAATTTACTGGAGAAAGAAATGCAGGAAATTTTAAAAAGTGTTTGAGGGAGCCCAGCTGCCATGAATATTTTTAGCGAAACAATGTAAATTTTCTCAATCGTCTTCAATGCACATTACCAGCGTTCAAGTAAGACGCGCCCTTGACATATATAGCAACTTAAAAGATATAGCTAAGGTGTATAAATACTGAATTATTGCTTAAAGTGCCCGCAGATTTTCTTGTTGGGTAAGAGTCGAAGTTATTGTTGGCTTATGGGCACAAGCTTGGAGGCCATCTACGGTTCCCTGGCTGTTTGTAAATATTTGCATTTGTGTACTGTACTCACTCTACTCCAGTAATAGTAGCCAACTATGAAATTGCATTGCACAATTATTTGAGTTTATGTAAAACTGACTTTTTTAATAAATTGGGAACATTTTCAGAGAGATTAATTATGCTAGAGCATATCCGTTGAATACTAATCGATAGATATCGTTTGTTATACTGTATATGGTAATTTTGTTTTATAGTAAATATAGTTTTATCACTGTTCATCATAATTTCCAAACTATCTCTAAAGACCAAAAACTCCAAATAGTGCATTTCGATAAAATTTCATTACTAAAATATAAATAAAGGAGAGTCCCTTTTCCAAGAGAACGAGGAATTACTAAAATAACATCTGTCTGTTTAGTAATCTTTCGTTGCAAATTTGCAAGCGCATTATAAATACTAAGAAGTGAAGCAAATGAAATTGTGCTATACGAAACGCTGTGCAAGGAATGGTGAATAACAAAACTTCTTGATCGGTGGTGAATGGCAGTCTGAAACCGTTGACCGCAGCCAAGGTCTTTCTTAATAGTGCATGGATTCTGCAGTACCATCTTTGATCTCCATAAATAAATTCTTTAAGGGAACTTTAAGTCGCGTCGAATGAATCGACTGGCGAAAGGAATTGCGAATTTTATGATGTGCATACGAAAAGTGAATTCGGAGAATTAGTAATTACTAGCTAATTTATTTATTTTTTTATTTATTTATTTATTTATTTATTTCTGGTTTCCACAATCAAAAGACAATAGTCTTATATCGACTGCTAAGTATACTTAAACACAGTTATATAGCGGCTAAATCTAATACAAACTAGGATTGAGCTATTCACAACTAGTTTACATTCAAAATCGCGTTCCAACTGCATACCCCCAAAATGATGACCACCCACACCCAACAGCCCGCATAATAGATAGCAATGTAAAAATGTAACAATGTAAAATGAGACTCACGGTGGTGGAATGCACGGCAAAAATATAATTTAGATTCAAGTGTACCTTTAAAAAGATAAAAGTCGAATCTCACATTTTGTTTTAATTATTCTTTCTAGTACCGTGCAAAATTAAACTTCCGAAATAGTGTATTCTTTGTCAAAATATTACTAAAGTAAAAATTTCTTGTGATTATTGCAATTTTCATTTCTACGCTTGTTTCAAATCTCTTTAAAGCTAAATCAAGGCAGTTTACATTTTTACTTTTCCATCAATTTAGTAAGTTGTCAAATCGTTATGAAAAATGTTGCTCTTTTAGCTTCTTCAAACAATTAAACCCAACTTCTTTACGTTAATTTTAATTTTTTAAGGCAAAGGAAAAAACGAATGTGCAGGGTGATACTTAACATGTCTGGTTTGATTGTTTTAAATTAACTTTAGAAGTATTTTAAAAACTTTTCCTGAAATCATATAAACCTCAGGGAAGTTTTCCAGTTTTTCTCCCGCACCCCAATTCCAAAACGCTGAGCCATTATGCTGAAACACAGCTGATATGAAAATATTCAGCTCAAACTAAGGGGGCTCATCCACTACTACGCAAGTGCAAGTGCCCGCAGATAAACAAGATGGTGGGTCGGCCCGGGTGCGGGTTGCAGAGCATGTGCTCTGAACTGAACTCTGTTTATTTTCTTTTAGCCAGTCTGGTTTTTTTTACTTATATTCTTAAGGGGTGCGCTAAGTTTTAAAAATCGATTTCATAGCCGTCGTTTTTGGTCTGTAACATGGCAGTTTTTATCAAAGGTTTTTAGTATTTTATGGTATGACAAACCAGTAATTGTGCTTATTTTAATTTATTTACACATATTGTGATATCGATCACAATTACAGATTTCTTAGTTGTTAGGGAGTTTTTCGTTTTTTACTATTAATCTGAGCGAAAACTACTTGCTACAAATTTGGCTTGTGGGGGTGAAATGGAAATTAGATCTACACCCCAAACTGCATAGCTTCTGAAAAACAATCTCAATAATTCCTGACCTAATTAAGCATTCCCTACATACCAAAAGCACAAAAAAGGCCAAAGGGTGCTCAATTTTTCTTCAATTTCATTTCTTAAAAAAACTTTCAGAAATTCAAATTGTTTGTAATAAGTGGAGGCACAACCCAAAATAGCTCTCATACCACTACCTCTCGGGTTTGCGCTTGGGAAAAATCTAAGGAAATTTTAGCTCCGTGGAACGAAAAATTTCCTCTGTAGTAATTTTGGCATAAGCTTTTATCGCCTTTCACAAAGCTTTTATTAGGCAGGGTTGGAAAGTTCAGGCCATCGCAGCTCTCTTTTGCGACAGCTTGTTTTTATTTATGTCACAAGGTCAGTGTAACGCCGCAAACTTTCAGAAATGTTTCACTGATCATCTTCCAATTTTTAATCTACTTATTATTAATGCTTGGAGGGAGTAAAACTCTATATTGGAGTAGCTGCCTTACCTAGTTCGGTTACATTCCCACGACCCTGAAATTTTAATTAGATATAAGAAAGTGATTTAATATTTATTCAATCAAAACATCGAATATTTTATGCACACGAATTATTTTATTATATACTTTAGATTAAATCATATAACTTGAATTTCGGATGACAAGAAAATACAAGTTGAATTACTTTTTAAACGGGGAAATTACAGTAAGGAAATTTTATGGTTATTAGAAAAAAAATCGGATCCCCCGAACTTTCAAATGGGAAGTTAAAAATGAATTTCTAAATAAGTCTAGATTGTTAGCTAAGAAATCCGAGAGAGCAGTGGTTACAAAAGAACCATTATACTAATATTGCTAGGGAAACAATACCAAATTAGTTTATCAAAACCGTGATTCTTTTCGCGCATTATCAGATAAAAATAGTCATTGACCTTCAAGGATTGAAATATCAACGAGAAGATGCTTTCTCGCAAAACAGTACTAAAATTTCAAAGACAAGGTCTTGGTTGCCTTCACATAACGTGATTAACCTTTAACTACTCGAATTTTACTTCTTACACAATTGTTCATATGGTCCGTGAAAAAGGTTTATGAGATATAGTTGTATGCTATTAATTTTTCTTTTCCTTTCATTATTGGTTTGATGCCATCTGGTTAAACTTATTTTCTTGTCAATGTAAGAAACAAAAATATGCCACATTAAATTGATTTATTTACAATGCAGCTCTGTAGGAGTAGTTAGAGGTTAAAAACACCCACTTTCTCACAGGTCATTGTATGAAGGCTATTTTACATGTATTATTTGTGTAAAATTACTTAAAAACATTTATGAAATTTTTTCTTCCGGCTTAGGTGACGACTAAGTAAGTATTAACGTTATTTTTTCCAGACTGCGCGATAGCAAAGGCGTGACATTCTTTAATACCCTCGAAGTATCCCAACGGTTGGATGGTCTTTCATTTTAATCAATGATTCACCTAAACCGTGGGAAGGATTTTGTTTTTATAAAATGTATCAGGAGTCGCGGCAAGTAAAACATGCAGCGCTTTCCAAGTGTGTTTCTTAGACTGAATAGTTAGGTACTATTAATATTTATATACATATGTATCGAGAAAAATATAAGGAAAGAGTTTTTGTATCATTTTCGTTAGTCTGCCGAAGGACTTAAGATTGGGGAAGACAAATAACAAATTGACTTTAGCTTACAAATTTCCAATGGATTAGCCAATCATTTTAAGGACCTTGGTGTCTTTAACCGCTCTTTTAGATCGAATCATTATTGAGATGTGTCTCAAATGAAATAAAAAGCTCCGGGTTTCAGGATAGAAGACCATGGTCAAACCAGAGCTCTTTAGGGACTTTTATAATACTGGGAGTAGGATTTTCTTTTAAAACTCTTACTTCTGCTGCAATTTCATAATTTATCACCGCCACTACGCGTAACTGAGTTCGGATAAGCGAGCTGGCACCTCAGCTGACATCGCAAAAAATATATCTGGTGCATCTAAACGGTTCGCGCATGACCATTTTCGCTCGCAAATTTATACACATTCCACAAATTTGCATTTAATGGTTGAGTTTGCAGCAATCTTACTAAAAATAAAAAGTTGCCGCTCCTACTAAATGTCAGCGTGTCTACATGTCCAACCGCTTTGTAGGACAAACTACATTCATGCGGCCGTGACGCACTCGACTTGGATTATTGTTTTTGCTAAAAAAAAAAGATTTTTGATTCAACGCCTGATTATACCTCCTCTTGACGAAAGCACGGGCGCCACTATCAAAATATTTGGCCATCGACAGATCGCGGCTCGCACACAGCTGATAATTGCTGGGCGCAGTTGGGGCTCCTAATGGGGCGCATAGAGCGCTCGCCCAAGCCCAATAAAAACAGTGTTGATTTAAACAAAATTGCAAAATACCGAAAACATTTCTTTCGCTCGGCTCGATCCAAAATTCGCTTCTTTTGGACCAGAGAAGAACACCTACTCACGGGCAGAGCGGCCGTTGTTCGGTTGGGGCTTGGGAGAGCAAAGGCTGCTCGCGGATCGAAATGCACACAGCCTTATTGCAGGTCATGTAACTGTATATTACGTACAATCTCCAGGCATTACCAAACACTACGTATTGAAGATCTGTCAAAAGTGGGAGATCAAAGAGAAAAACGAAACTCACCGTCCTCGATTGATTAAATCCAGGAAGCTGTTTCTATTACGAATAATCTGACTATTTTCGTGCGCTTTGCTGGCTGCTTTACACAATTCCTCGATAATTTTCACCATTGACACATTGCTCTCCGAGATTTTCGAACTATACTTGTTAAAGAACCTTCAGATTTGCCACCTACTTTCGGAACATACCTCTTAAAGCTTGAAAAACAACAGCGACACACACACATTACACAAATTGCCAAACAGCAACGATTATTAATTTGTACGACAAATTATCCTTGTGACTCGGACATATTTTAGCTGGTAAACAAAAGTACAAAATTTATTTCAGAGTGGCCAAAAACGATAATCACACACTTCTACACCACCCACCTCCAACGCTTTTGCGTTCCAATACGCAACTGCCATTTTCCTTTTTTGCTTTCTTTGACATTAATTCGGCTCAGTGCTGCCAGGCAGGCAGCTTTTAAAATTTTTTCTTGCTCGTAAACTCCCAATGTTTCGAAATCAGAAATACCAATAAATTTATATCAATTTTTCTATTTTTATCCTGATACTAGATATAACCGGTGTTTTCCCTACATTATTGAGATTAAGAAGTCAAGAATAGGAAATAGGACTCACCTCACAACCGCAGCATTTAATTTTTCTCAAAGTTGATAGTAGAAAAAGAAAATGCCTTTGCAATGTTATCCCAAAGAATTGTGCACGACAAAACTATAAATTAGGTTGGACTGATTATTTTTAAACAGATCACAATAAAAAAAAATGCTCAAAATATTACCACAATCTTCCCCTTGATCAGTCAAGCCCAACTTCCCTTTAGGCTTAAACTGCTTAAACGCAATTGCAGCTTTTTATGCCAGCTTGTAGCTTAATCGATTAAAATATATTTTCCTGCAAAAGCAATTGCAAAACTCTGACTGACAAAATCATCTGAAATTGATGACAAAAGCTAGGTGAAAATTTCAACACTGGGCAAAGCTGAAGTTATCTTAAATCCAGTTGAGCAGAAGAACCCGTCATTTTGTGTTGCCGCATTCAGTTCCATTGGTTCAAAGCTCAAGTTGGCTTAAAAGCTGCAAATGTGTTAGCCTTTAACTTAAATTTTTCTACAGACCTTCCTTCCACCATTATTTTAATCAGATTGCCTTAATCTCCACATGCAATATGACCAAGCCTCTTAATTCTTGTCCTTTTTTACATCTCCGTCGCATTTGTGATACGTTACTGGCTTACGAATATAAATTTTTTTTATCTATTATGTATATAAAAATGAATGTCGTGCGTTAGTCCCGCAAAGGCTCGAGAACGGCTCGACCGATCTGGATGATTTTTGTTTTGTTTTGTTCGTCGTAATTCAGGGGTAGTTTAAAAGGTAAGAAAATTCGGAAAAACCTAAAGGAAAAGCTCAAAAAGTAATAAATCGAAAAACAGCACAGTACCTACTTCGAATCGATAACTCTTTGAATGCAAAAAATTTAAGTTAAAGTAACACTTTCAGTGGAAAAAATTTTAAGTCAACGTTTACTGAGATGATTTTACGACAGAAGTTTCATATGGAATTTCAATTAACAAAATAAAAGTAGTTCTAGAGCAGGTGGATCTATAATTTAAAATTGTTTTTTCGTAAAAAAGTAGTGGACTTTTGAAGTAAGATTTAGTTAAAGCGAAATTAATTACATTTTGCGACGATCACTTTGATCAGCTATTGTTTTTTAGCGATATTCGATTAGTTTTGATACATGAGGATTTCAAGATTGTAAAGCTCTCAGTGAAGAATAACGAGGTAATTTCGTTTTACAGTGCCCATTACAAAATTTACTATTAGACCAAGATGAAATATACCATGAATTAAAGTTTTATTCTTCGCGGCTGCTACAACCTTTGGTTATGAAGAGTTACAATCAAATCAATTGCAGGTGGTAAAAAGTTCACCGGGTCAGCTAGTTTATTTATAAAATTAATCAACATATTCTATTCTAGCTATAAACTGAAATGGTCTTCGTATCCAACTTTAAAGTAAATTAAAAATAACGACAATTGCACAAAAAATACCTATAACACTTCAATAATGAATACTTCAAAAAGAGATCTTCCGTCTTATCGGAGTTACAAAAAGAAAAACTTCCAAGTTCACCTATCTATCTAAAGATGGTTTTTTTCCGCCATCCGCGTCTTTGATTCGCAAAATATTTAAAGGAAGAAGAGCTTATCCGCCAACTTTTCTGATGTCGGCCTCTTAACGCTTTGTCCAACAAGAGCAGCAAGTTTATGTGCGTACTGAAACGAAGAGACGTTTTTTTTTATAAAATTAATCAATTCAAATTTAGAGAACCAAAGATTAGCAACAATTCTAATTTTTAATTCCTGGTTCAGATCACATGCATTTTCTCTAGTAATCGCTACGTTATGGTTCAAATTTTTCAATAGTTAACTGTTTCAACGATTATTACTACCTTTAGACTTGTCTTAATAAAGCGACTATAGCGTTACTCTATCCTAGACTCAACTTCAACAGTCGATTTATTAGGACGAAATTTAAAAATTCACAAATGTATTGATTAGTTAAACGAATAACAAAATAGTCGTACCTGACAACATGCTGGAACACGAACAGTACCTGGCCAATTATAGTACATGAAGCACAATTTATAGGTAAGTCGTTGAATAATATCTGGGGTAAAATTGGCAGAGTCCTGTATGACCACATAATGTGTAGGACTAACCGTACCCTGTCGCACCGATTGAGAAACCAAAAAGAAATCGTAAAGGTATTTCCTTGTCACTGTATGATCTAGAACACACCCAGGATTGGGATTCAATAATTCATTACCGACGTCCTGAAATTATTAAAAGGTTAAAATTTGAATATTTGAATAAGCGCCTAGTTACCATAAAAATTCTTGTGTTGATTCGTTTTTGTACCACAATAAAGGTGACGCATGGTTTGTAGCTCGGATCCTCAAAG
This sequence comes from Machimus atricapillus, assembly GCA_933228815.1. Classification (NCBI taxonomy): domain Eukaryota; kingdom Metazoa; phylum Arthropoda; class Insecta; order Diptera; family Asilidae; genus Machimus; species Machimus atricapillus. Next base: position 82,536,933 of record OW121784.1, on the reverse strand, counting down.
CTGCAAGAGGCTTCAAATTGCGGTACTTCGTATTCCTTGCATAATTTTAATTCTCCATCGCCGACACCATCCCTACGATATTTTTCCATTAAATTTTAGAATTAACATAAAATAATATACCTACCGATATATAATTATTTTTTCAGGAAGATAGTTATTCATCTTTTTGTACGCCTGCAGTGCAAACTTAAGCGACGCACAAAGTCCACCAACAATTTCTTCTTTTTTTGTTTGAATAGTTACTCTACTGTACCATTTCGTATAACTTCCATTCAAAGATGCGACAAGTCCTGAAAAAGATATTTTTAACGAAATTATACGTTGAAAACACGAGTAACCATACCTGCCACAGAATTCCCTTTCTGACCAGCATCGTGGTAAGAGTCAATACCGCAAATCATTACTTTTGTAAACGGAATTCTCACGCTCCATAAGGTACCTCCTAACTTACAATTCATTTGTAGGGCTATTTTTTGCACAATTGCTCGATTTTTCGAATCGTTACTAAGTGTTCTTGCATTAATAACCTATTGAGGAAAAATAAAATGATGACCTTGGTTTTGTGTAAGAGGTATAATCAAAAAGCTTACTTGCGATGGTATTGGAATTTCTGCGCAACAAATTTTCTTGATGGCAGCATAACGATCATCTCTCGATGTTGGGCAAATAAGTACAACAATTTGAGTATTCTGTTGAATATTTTCTCGAAGCGCATTTACGAACGACTCAGTTTTATCGTTAAACAGAACAATAATCTTTGGGCGTGAAACTTCGATTCCCATTGGCCTGGAGTTCCTTTCCAAGTTATCCAAAAAAGATTTCGCATAACGAGAATCATTCTTAGTGTGTATCAACAACCAATTTGTAATATTCACTACTTCGAGCAGTTCGTTATTTGTGGCGTGCCGACCAAAATCGGCATTTATGCCGGCTGGAACATGCCTTTTTGCAAAATAAATCTGCTCCTCCTCTAATTGACGAGCCATCAAATTCTCTGGTTGATCAGCAAGCCTCAGTCCCCAACTGTTCAGTATTTCGAGGGCTTCTTTGCAGCTGTTTACATTATTGTAAAACTTCTTCAGTGCAGCCACTCTCTGATTTGGTGACACTCGAGTGAATGTTGCTATTTCTCGCATCACTTTGTAGTCCGTCCGTTGCTCATCCCTAAGTCCGGTAAGATAGCAAATTTCCGGGATTAAACCAAACATTAATTCTTCAACTGTATCCTTATTTCTAACCCGCATTTTCTTAACGCTGATTAGCAGCGGCTGCTTGGTATCGGTTATTGTGATATCGTAATGAGTTTTGTAATAGTCCATGTAGGATATATCTTTGTTATTCGATCTAAATGTGCTCAAAGGAGAGGATTCGAAATTTATGTCGTCAATTCTGTAAGTTAAGTTATTATATCTAGTGAGTACCACTTCTCCCAAGAGATGTTTCTTCGCATTTTCTTGAAACTGATTTCGATCAAATTGATATATTTCCTTTAGATTTTCAAGCACTGTTTTTTGGCAGAGGAGACGGTGAGAAACATCGCAGCACAACATAATTCCGCCTTCGTACTCGTCCACTGCAGTCACATATCCTGGCCAAACTTCCAGTTTGTACTGAGGAATGATCTTTGGGGCAGTTGGATCATACTGCTTTCGATCGAAACGTACGTAATTCAATGTTTTCATGATTCTATCGAATAATACATTATATAAGTGCATGCATTCACGCAGTGGTTTCCTTTTCTTGAATATGATTTTTATCTGAATTTCAGAATTATCAACTTGATTTGTTGAAGTATATATTGTTACTTTTTCTGGTAACAAAATTGGCAAGAAAAGTATAACACCATCGAAAGTTTTAGTGCCACCGAATTTATCTCGGTGCTCATTGAGGTATTTAAATCGCATGTTGCGAGAATCAACGTTTGGAAAGAATCTGACTTCATATTCAAATACTCCTTTATCTGGATTAGAATGCAATCGTATGTAATTGCACACAGTTTTCAGTGGCGCACCTAAAAAATTATCGTTATTGTTATACTGATTTAAAAGGAGGTTATTTTAGCTTAGTTGAAATTGAGTTGAACTAATTCTACATGTATACAAACATATAAAGAAAGAAAGTTTGTTTATATGTAAGAAGTAATCTCGGAAACTACCGCGCCGATTGATATGAAATTTTACACGTGTATTGCGCATGAGCTCCTGAGTGCTATAGGCAATACTTTGTAATTGGAAAGTGATGGGTAGAGGAGAGGAGGGGATAGCCGATTATCAAATTTTGAAGTTTATGCGATTTCCACCAAACTTGATACTTGAGATTTTTCGGGGTCGCTGATTTCAAACAGACTATCAGAATTTACGAATTCGAAATGGCACACTGTCAATATTTTTATATATTTTATTTTGTTTTTATCAGGAGTGACATAGGCTACTTTTATTTTTAAATTGTTTGCTTTTGTTAAAATTTACGAAATTCTGAATGCCAGTGATATGTTTATCGATTCACGCAAAAAATACTTATCCGTTTGAGATCAAATTTTACGGGCACGTTACTCATAACCTCCTGAATCACAATAGCTATGCATCGTAATGGGGGCGACAGGGGAAATGGGGAAAAGTGGTCTTTGGTGACTCACGCAAAAAGTACTTATCCCATTGAGATGAAATTCTATGGGCATATTGCGCACAAACTCCTAAGTCACATAGGCTATACATCGCAACTGGAGAGAGGGAGAAATGTTGAGCAGTGATATTATGTTTATCGTAAATCATACAAAAAGGATTTATGCGATTGAGATGATATTCTATGAGCATGTTACGATTACCCAGCAACGTCATATTTTTATTAAAGTTTAGCTTTATTATAGGGATAGTTGTGCCCGGGCAACGCCGGCTACGAGTCATCTAGTACTTTTAATATTTAGACAAAGCAAAGATGCTAAAATAAAAAAAAGGCTTGTATATGGGTATATTTTGAGACAAAAGGATCAGAACTTTAATCATGACAGGTCTGCTTAGAGCTTAGACAAATGCCAAATTCATATAAAATTTTCTTTGGCGTCTAATGTTTTCTCGATTCGTGGTAATTTCCACGTTTTCGACACGTGACTAATGTCGATTTTTAATGCAATCCCTTTAACATTTTCGGCAGCCATCTTTGAACGGCCATTTTCATACCATAAACTTCATCAAAATAATAATATAGATATGGAAGATTGAAATTTTATCCCAAGCGATCTGATAATGAGTCTTAAAAATAATTGAAAAAAATACCTTTGCTGCCTCTTTTTACGATAGACTCGGGTTCCTTCTCTTCAGCGCCGCTTGAGACAGAGAGTTCTTGAAAACCCTCGGTAGCTTCGGTGATATCTGGTTCATCTATTTGTTTACCCTGAGCGATTAAGACTTCCGTAAATACGCGTCCTCGGCCCCTGACGATCGGGGCGGATGATTGTATCGATACCTCTTCAGGGTAGGAGGTCGATTGACTGTCTTTCACACTTTGCAATAGCCGAGCCCTTCCTATTGCTCCGGTAGGTTTTGGTGGATCAGAACGGTATGATGAAGACGCCTGCTCGAACAACCGGTCCATTCCCGACGATTTGGTCCCGCTTAAGGTAGAGCTTCGCGACTGCGTGCGCCCCAGCCCCACGCCACTATCACCCGGAATCGGACTCGACGTAGCGATAGTCCCATCAGGTGAAGGTTTAGGACCGGACTCTAAAAGTTTTCTTATCAGATCTCCGCGTCCCAATCCTGAGCTCATGTTTTAGCCTGTCATTCCATTTATCATTGTTAAAAATGTTGATTTTAGGAAATGCATCTAAATTTATTTACCTTGAACAAAACCCGAGCAAATGTTGAATATGATAATCAAATTAACTGCTCCGCAGAATCCAAGTTCACAAGTTAGTTTTTTTGATTTATAAAACGAAATCAACCGAAATGCCCACACTGCACAATTTCCCACCAAAACAAGCGTGTACGTAATGGCGACAATCCGCTCCAGCCCTTCCTATGCATATAAACAGTTGTAATGGAGACCTGTGACAGCATTACCAAATCGTTGAAAATTCGGTTTGGAGACCTTTACAATTTATCAAAATAAATACTGTTGGTGGCACTGACATATAGACCACTCGATTTTCTGTCTCAAATGGTGCACCTTTTTGACAGTTCTCACCTAAGAAGAAACGTTAAAATGCTCTCTTCTGGATATGTGGTTTATATCGCTAAACAACCGTTTTAAGAACTCAAAAGTAAAAATTAGAGCACTTTTGTTTTTGCTGTATACTTCACTTAATTTAGTTACAGTAAAAGGACTTAAATGCAATTAATTCCGAATTGATTCGCCGTATTACGCCACTCAGGTTTTTTTGTGGTTTTTGTGCCATTTTTGTCGTAAATCAGACATAAGATAAGAAGAATTTGAAATATGAGATAAGAAAAAATTAATTTTCATAATTTAATAACACAACTTCTACCGAAAAATTTGAAATTGTGTAACATTCAGTTGTATCTTACAAAGGGGTAATTTAATGTTTTCATTCCTTTGAAGTGACTTAAGATACAAAAGGAATTATTTTATAATTTTTGGAGTAAATATTTGATGGATTTATGGCATATATTTAGGCATTTTGTATGGGGCGAGTAGTCCATTTCCACGGTATACAGTACTAACTAAATAATGAATGCAATCAGTTTGTCTGGATTAATATCAGTCAGGTTTCCACACCGACTTCAAAAGTCTTGTTATTAAATGTTGAAAGTAATAGCACAGGCCTTTTAATATAATTATTTTATACTTTTTAGGGCTTCTACTTTTTTTTTAAATGTTTTTTCTACATGTTCCGAAGGAGCAAATTCACCATAAGCTTATACAAGTATTCTACGAGTTCCCGCAGCATTTTTTTAATATCAAAACGGAAAAGAACTTCGCGCAAATGTCGCTTTTTTGGCTCGAATTTCAATATTTTTAACGGTATAAAGAGACATATAACTTTCAAAAACAAAAATGCACAGGATATTATTGCCAAGCGTTATATGTAATAACAGAAAAAAATCCTAAGAATATAAATACCAATGTTGCGAAATTCATAAAAGGATACACCTAAGTGTTAACGGGAAATTTTTGTATACTCCTAATAGATTGGCATTGCCCGGGCAAGACAGAGTCTTTAAGCACCAAACGAAACTCAAACCGCACACAGTGCGGCCAATATTGCCGATCTCAATGAATTGGAGTTGGATGGAAGGTTGATTGGGATTCATAATCTCTTATGAAGAGTTACAATCAAATCAATTGCAGGTGGTAAAAAGTTCACCGGGTCAGCTAGTTTATTTATAAAATTAATCAACATATTCTATTCTAGCTATAAACTGAAATGGTCTTCGTATCCAACTTTAAAGTAAATTAAAAATAACGACAATTGCACAAAAAATACCTATAACACTTCAATAATGAATACTTCAAAAAGAGATCTTCCGTCTTATCGGAGTTACAAAAAGAAAAACTTCCAAGTTCACCTATATATCTAAAGATGGTTTTTTTCCGCCATCCGCGTCTTTGATTCGCAAAATATTTAAAGGAAGAAGAGCTTATCCGCCAACTTTTCTGATGTCGGCCTCTTAACGCTTTGTCCAACAAGAGCAGCAAGTTTATGTGCGTACTGAAACGAAGAGACGTTTTTTTTATAAAATTAATCAATTCAAATTTAGAGAACCAAAGATTAGCAACTAATTTTTAATTCCTGGTTCAGATCACATGCATTTTCTCTAGTAATCGCTACGTTATGGTTCAAATTTTTCAATAACTGTTTCAACGATTATTACTACCTTTAGACTTGTCCTAATAAAGCGACTATAGCGTTACTCTATCCTAGACTCAACTTCAACAGTCGATTTATTAGGACGAAATTTAAAAATTCACAAATGTATTGATTAGTTAAACGAATAACAAAATACTCGTACCTGACAACATGCTGGAACACGAACAGTACCTGGCCAATTATAGTACATGAAGCACAATTTATAGGTAAGTCGTTGAATAATATCTGGGGTAAAATTGGCAGAGTGCTGTATGACCACATAATGTGTAGGACTAACCGTACCCTGTCGCACCGATTGAGAAACCAAAAAGAAATCGTAAAGGTATTTCCTTGTCACTGTATGATCTAGAACACACCCAGGATTGGGATTCAATAATTCATTACCGACGTCCTGAAATTATTAAAAGGTTAAAATTTGAATATTTGAATAAGCGCCTAGTTACCATAAAAATTCTTGTGTTGATTCGTTTTTGTACCACAATAAAGGTGACGCATGGTTTGTAGCTCGGATCCTCAAAGCTGCAAGCAGCTTCAAATTGCGGTACTTCGTATTCCTTGCATAATTTTAATTCTCCATCGCCGACACCATCCCTACGATATTTTTCCATTAAATTTTAGAATTAAAATAAAATAATATACCTACCGATATATAATTATGTTTTCAGGAAGATAGTTATTCATCTTTTTGTACGCCTGCAGTGCAAACTTAAGCGACGCACAAAGTCCACCAACAATTTCTTCTTTTTTTGTTTGAATAGTTACTCTACTGTACCATTTCGTATAACTTCCATTCAAAGATGCGACAAGTCCTGAAAAATATATTTTTAACGAAATTATACGTTGAAAACACGAGTAACCATACCTGCCACAGAATTCCCTTTCAGACCAGCATCGTGGTAAGAGTCAATACCGCAAATCATTACTTTTGTAAACGGAATTCTCACGCTCCATAAGGTACCTCCTAACTTACAATTCATTTGTAGGGCTATTTTTTGCACAATTGCTCGATTTTTCGAATCGTTACTAAGTGTTCTTGCATTAATAACCTATTGAGGAAAAATAAAATGATGACCTTGGTTTTGTGTAAGAGGTATAATCAAAAAGCTTACTTGCGATGGTATTGGAATTTCTGCGCAACAAATTTTCTTGATGGCAGCATAACGATCATCTCTCGATGTTGGGCAAATAAGTACAACAATTTGAGTATTCTGTTGAATATTTTCTCGAAGCGCATTTACGAACGACTCAGTTTTATCGTTAAACAGAACAATAATCTTTGGGCGTGAAACTTCGATTCCCATTGGCCTGGAGTTCCTTTCCAAGTTATCCAAAAAAGATTTCGCATAACGAGAATCATTCTTAGTGTGTATCAACAACCAATTTGTAATATTCACTACTTCGAGCAGTTCGTTATTTGTGGCGTGCCGACCAAAATCGGCATTTATGCCGGCTGGAACATGCCTTTTTGCAAAATAAATCTGCTCCTCCTCTAATTGACGAGCCATCAAATTCTCTGGTTGATCAGCAAGCCTCAGTCCCCAACTGTTCAGTATTTCGAGAGCTTCTTTGCAGCTGTTTACATTATTGTAAAACTTCTTCAGTGCAGCCACTCTCTGATTTGGTGACACTCGAGTGAATGTTGCTATTTCTCGCATCACTTTGTAGTCCGTCCGTTGCTCATCCCTAAGTCCGGTAAGATAGCAAATTTCCGGGATTAAACCAAACATTAATTCTTCAACTGTATCCTTATTTCTAACCCGCATTTTCTTAACGCTGATTAGCAGCGGCTGCTTGGTATCGGTTATTGTGATATCGTAATGAGTTTTGTAATAGTCCATGTAGGATATATCTTTGTTATTCGATCTAAATGTGCTCAAAGGAGAGGATTCGAAATTTATGTCGTCAATTCTGTAAGTTAAGTTATTATATCTAGTGAGTACCACTTCTCCCAAGAGATGTTTCTTCGCATTTTCTTGAAACTGATTTCGATCAAATTGATATATTTCCTTTAGATTTTCAAGCACTGTTTTTTGGCAGAGGAGACGGTGAGAAACATCGCAGCACAACATAATTCCGCCTTCGTACTCGTCCACTGCAGTCACATATCCTGGCCAAACTTCCAGTTTGTACTGAGGAATGATCTTTGGGGCAGTTGGATCATACTGCTTTCGATCGAAACGTACGTAATTCAATGTTTTCATGATTCTATCGAATAATACATTATATAAGTGCATGCATTCACGCAGTGGTTTCCTTTTCTTGAATATGATTTTTATCTGAATTTCAGAATTATCAACTTGATTTGTTGAAGTATATATTGTTACTTTTTCTGGTAACAAAATTGGCAAGAAAAGTATAACACCATCGAAAGTTTTAGTGCCACCGAATTTATCTCGGTGCTCATTGAGGTATTTAAATCGCATGTTGCGAGAATCAACGTTTGGAAAGAATCTGACTTCATATTCAAATACTCCTTTATCTGGATTAGAATGCAATCGTATGTAATTGCACACAGTTTTCAGTGGCGCACCTAAAAAATTATCGTTATTGTTATACTGATTTAAAAGGAGGTTCTTTTAGCTTAGTTGAAATTGAGTTAAACTAATTCTACATGTATACAAACATATAAAGAAAGAAAGTTTGTTTATATGTAAGAAGTAATCTCGGAAACTACCGCGCCGATTGATATGAAATTTTACATGTGTATTGCGCATGAGCTCCTGAGTGCTATAGGCAATAATTTGTAATTGGAAAGTGAATGCTAGAGGAGAGGAGGGGATAGCCGATTATCAAATTTTGAAGTTTATGCGATTTCCACCAAACTTGATACTTGAGATTGTTCGGGGTCGCTGATTTCAAACAGACTGTCAGAATTTACGAATTCGAAATGGCACACTGTCAATATTTTTATATATTTTATTTTGTTTTTATCAGGAGTGACATGGCTACTTTTATTTTTAAATTGTTTGCTTTTGTTAAAATTTACGAAATTCTGAATGCCAGTGATATGTTTATCGATTCACGCAAAAAATACTTATCCGTTTGAGATGAAATTTTACGGGCATATTGCGCACAAACTCCTAAGTCACATAAGCCCGAACTATAATGGCCTTAAGGCTGAGTAGGATTGCTTAAGATTTGTACGCTCGGGACCGTACACTTAAGACTTGACGAAAGATTCGGAAAGTGAACGAAAGATAGAATAAGGCCATTTCCGAATCTTTCGTCAAGTCTTAAGCGTACGGTCCCGAGCGTACAAATCTTAAGGAATCTTACTCAGCCTTAGGCCATTATAGTTCGGGCTATAGGCTATAACATCGCAAATGGAGAGAGGGAGAAATGTTGAGCAGTGATGTTATGTTTATCATAAATCATACAAAAAGGATTTATGCGATTGAGATGATATTCTATGAGCATGTTACGATTACCCAGCAACGTCATATTTTTATTAAAGTTTAGCTTTATTATAGGGATAGTTGTGCCCGGGTAACGCCGGCTACGAGTCATCTAGTACTTTTAATATTTAGACAAAGCAAAGATGCTAAAATAAAAAAAAGGCTTGTATATGGGTATATTTTGAGACAAAAGGATCAGAACTTTAATCATGACAGGTCTGCTTAGAGCTTAGACAAATGCCAAATTCATATAAAATTTTCTTTGGCGTCTAATGTTTTCTCGATTCGTGGTAATTTCCACGTTTTCGACACGTGACTAATGTCGATTTTTAATGCAATCCCTTTAACATTTCCGGCAGCCATCTTTGAACGGCCATTTTCATACCATAAACTTCATCAAAATAATAATATAGATATGGAAGATTGAAATTTTATCCCAAGCGATCTGATAATGAGTCTTAAAAATAATTGAAAAAAATACCTTTGCTGCCTCTTTTTACGATAGACTCGGGTTCCTTCTCTTCAGCGCCGCTTGAGACAGAGAGTTCTTGAAAACTCTCGGTAGCTTCGGTGATATCTGGTTCGTCTCTTTGTTTACCCTGAGTGGTTGAGACTTCCGTAAATACGCGTCCTCGGCCCCTGACGCTCGAGGCGGATGATTGTATCGATACCTCTTCAGGGTAGGAGATCGATTGACTGTCTTTCACACTTTGCAATAGCCGAGCCCTTCCTATTGCTCCGGTAGGTTTTGGTGGATCAGAACGGTATGATGAAGACGCCTGCTCGAACAACCGGCCCCTTCCCGACACTTTGATCACGCTTAAGGTAGAGCTTTGTGACTGCGTGCGCCCCAGCCCCACGCCACTATCACCCGGAATCGGACTCGACGTAGCGATAGTCTCATCAGGTGAAAGTTTAGGGTCGGACTCTAAAAGTTTTCTTATCAGATCTCCGCGTCCCAATCCTGAGCTCATGTTTTAGCCTGTCATTCCATTTATCATTGTTAAAAATGTTGATTTTAGGAAATGCATCTAAATTTATTTACCTTGAACAAAACCCGAGCAAATATGATGTCAAATTAACTGCTCCGCAGAATCCAAGTTCACAAGCTAGTTTTTTTGATTTATAAAACGAAATCAACCGAATTGCCCACAGCGCACAACTTCCCACTAAAACAAGCGTGTAAGTAATGCCGACACTCTGCTCCGGCCCTTCCTGTGCATATAAACAGTTGTAATGGAGACCTGTGACAGCATTACCAAATCGTTGAAAATTCGGTTTGGAGACCTTTACAATTTATCAAAATAAATGCTGTTGGCGGTGGTAACGCTACTGAATTATTTTTTAACATAAATAAGTTCACTTATAAGAATTAATCGAATTTATTCATTTTGACAACTAATGATTCGAGAAAGCGAAAATTTTTAGATATTTTTGCTAAAATTTCGACTTCCCGCCCAAAATTGCTCAAATTGCACTTCAGTGTGTTAAGTTTAAAATAAAAATTGTAGAGTTGCGAGAATCAACGGTAGGTGACACTAGCCTCGCAGCAAAGTTGCTCCTCGGGATTTGCTCAAACTTGCGGGGAATATTTTACTGATAAGCGGATGAGTGCGACCAATTAAAGTCCCTAAACAACACCTGATTAAACGCCTGTGAATAATTGATGACGGGACGGGAGGGCCAGCTCCAGTCTGCGTCATTCGACACCAGCCACACTGAAATTCAGTGAATACCAGCACACAGCGACCGCCCGTGTCCGTGCACGCGCTCATGCGCGGAGGTGTGTAGTAGCTCGGCTACTCGCTGGCCAAGTGAACCTGTGCTACAAATACTTCTACTCGGCTGAGCTAAAATGGACGCGCGTATACTACGTAATAAGCCTTGTGCTGAGCAAAACAATTTCAATTTGTGTAACAACAGCAGGAAAAACGAAAAAATTAGTGCTAATTTTGCGAAACGTTTCATTTAAGTGAAATATACGATCATTTTTCTGTCCATGTCCTACGCAGTGGCGAGCGCAGTGTCTGGTCAAATAAGAATTTTTGTGACTGCGAATTTTCCACACCCTAAATCAGGTTTACTCGCGCTTATTTGAGAAAAATTTGTTTTGCCACGTTTCTCCATATGGGTCCGGGGCAAATTTTACGATGAAAGTGACTAGAACAACAATTGACATCGGATCGGTCAGTTTATTTAAGTGAATTAGTGCACAAATAGGTGGATATTGGTATACTTGCTGGTTTTGTTTTTATCTAAACTTCGTTGCGCTTATTGAGAAAAATTGTTTGAGATCCCTCCAAAAACGAAGACGACTGCGACATCGAGGACGGAATTTTTGTGGGCAAAGTGATTTATAATAATCTCAGGTCTGAACTGGTTGGCATTAATCACACGGCTGGCGGAGAATGCAGTGGTCCGCACTGGAGGAGCGCTGCTGTGGGACCGAGCTTCAGAGCAAGGTACTCCAAAAATGGCCTTTTCAAAATCTCGGGCTCCTCCGAAACGGAAAAGAATTTAGGCGTTTAGGGCGAAACGCTTATTGCGTCGCAGTGCACCCGATTAAGTTAGCAAGTAACGGCGAAGGGGCGTGTATATAAATACGCCTCGGTAGAAGAGAGTATGCGTACGTTATGTTATTATTTGTTTTAAAATGGCGCTTTTAATTTAAGCTTTATTCGTATTGCGCGCTACTCCACCCGGCCATCTTACGGTGGTGCTACGAGAAAAAAAAAGTAGATATAAATTCTCGAGTGGCGAGACAGGCGCACTTAATGCTGGAAAATCGAAGATTTTTTTTATGCAGCGTTGCACGTTAAATCGATGCTTTTATTATTGCACCTTGCAAGTTGCAAGGGAGCCGGGACCGAAAGGGGCGCAACTTTGCCCGTCCCAGGCGTACACGAATTCGATGAATGCGACGAATGCAAAACAAATATCTGGCCAGCAGGCGCCAGTTCTCGTGGGTTCTACGTAATTCCCATTTCATATTTCCGCGAATTTTGCTCGAAAACAACTCGAATCGAAGTGCAATGACGTAGTAGGGCGAGTAGAAGACGTGTGCATTGTGTGGGAGCTGGTCAGGGGTTGGGGGGGCTGCGGTGCGGGGCTCAGCCCGCAGTCACAACACGACGGTCTGCTCACACGACTTGCATAGGAGGACAAATAAATAAAAATAGCAACAATCAGCAGGCCTTAGTTTTAATTCCAATTCATTTATCTTGTAAACACGGCAAAATTAAAAGCTACATACATACGTGTAAATATAATTTTGTAATCGGAATTTAGTCATGCCGCTGAGAAAAACACTGAAATCTTCCCCCAACTTAAACAAATAATTAATCCCTTCGCCATTATTTCAAGAGACTAAATTATTATTGTTTACTGGACAACAAAACTCACTACAAATTGGGAATTATAACCACAGAATTCTGGGTGCGAATGAGTAGCATTCACACTTAAGATATTTCATATAACAATTTTATACCACTTTTCGACTTTGTATAAGATTAAATTAAATATTAAATTGTATATATATTTTTTGGCTCACGGATCACAAGCTGCAACTATGCTTACATTGCAATTTACATTCTGGCTTTAAAAATTATTTGCCTCCTATGTTGCGATTTTTGAATTAATCCTTTACACACCTTTTCGGTTACATTTTTATTATTGTTTTTATTTGACGCTAGAAATATCATTTTCATGTTACAAATTTTAATAAAACTGTCTTTCCACATTTAAAATAAGTCTTTAATTTGGTTCACGGCAAGAAACGTTTATTTTCTATTCAATAGGTACTTAGAAATTGGGTATATGCACGAAGTGATCCACGTAAGTGTATAGTATGAGCCGTTGGGAATCAGGGGCGTAAATAACAATTTTCAAAAACTGATTTAAGTCTAAAATCATATATCACTCTTAAGTTTCATTTTACTCCGAACTCTTAAAACTTGATTTACCCAATCGAATTTTATTCATTATTGATCCATTTAACACATTTTATAGCAACATATGTATGTTTTTTTGAGTACCTATTGAGTATTTCGTGCTATTGGGGGCAAAGGTAACGGGGCGATCTTTTCAGGTTCTTCGGTTCTTTGGGCAATTTTGATCCATAAACGCCGAACAATGGTTAAGAGCAGGAATTTTCAGGGGTTCTTGTTTGGGATTGTCGAAATTAATTCTGCGCGTTTGAGTCTTTAATCCATATTAATTATTAGTTATTAAGAAATAGTTTTGGAAAAATTGAAATACTTTGTAAAATGTATAAATATAAATTTAACAAACTTAGCCGTAAAGGCAAAATACATTTTTTTTTTACTTTATTTATTTTTCAGATTTAAAAATACCCCCATGGGTGTGAATTTCCTTTTAACTATAAAGTTGGGAGGAGATTTAGCAAAATGACATCAAACAACATAAAATCAAGCATCACCCCAGGCCAGGATGGGGTGGTTCTGCAAGGGTACCATAAAAAACTAAAAACAATGAAAAAGAAATATTTCGTTTTATGTGCGGAAAGTGGCTCCAGTTCGGCTAGGTTAGAATATTACGATAGTGAAAAGAAATTTAAATCTAGGTCGAATCCCAAAAAAACGATTATCCTCAAAAACTGCTTTAACATAAACAGAAGGCTTGACACAAAACATAAATTTGTTATTGCTCTTTCAACGAAGGAGGAAGGCTTCTGCATTGTCTTGGATTCAGAACAGGAATTAAATAAATGGCTGAGGGCTTTGCTAGCCCTTCAACGAGGAGAAGACGCCGAGTCGGACCCCCCAAAGCCTACCTTCGGTAAGTTGTTGCATTATTCACTTGAAGTGGACTAAACAAATGCAAAATATTGCACCGCGATTAACTTTTTAGAATCGCATCTTTTTAATTTACTGAATTTCCAGAACATGTTTGGCAAGTGCAGGTGCAGCGAAAGGGGTTGGCGGAGGAAAAGGGAATCATTGGGAGCTACCACGTTTGCTTAACTTCCAAGTCTCTTACCTTAGTCCGGATTGGTCCTCCGAACACAAATTTCGCAGAGGCCAGGTTATACAGTGTTGAGTTCTTTTTAACAACTATAAGAAGGTATAGCGCGGATCGATCTGTTTGACGATTTATTTTACCAAAAAACATTGCAGATGCGGGCATTCTCAATGCTATTTTTATATGGAAGTAGGTCGACACAGCGCCGTCGGGGCAGGAGAGCTTTGGATGGAAACAGAAGATGCTTTAATAGCTGAAAACATGCATACAATGATTATAAAGTAAATTTTGTTAGGACAAATTTTGGATAAGTTCTAATCTTACTATTTTTTAGTGCTTCGAAATTTCGCGAAGACACCTTTGGCCCAATGAGAAAAAGGTCGTCTTCTGCGAATGAGGCTTCAAAGCCCATTTCGGTCTTGCATCGACGACAAACTCACTCGGGAAACAAACCGATGAATTCTTCACCACTAAGCGGTAAGTATTTTCTTTATTTTCGGTAGATTGAAAGTAGAAATCTAGTCACTTTAAAAGTTTTTATTACTTAGATTTGTCTACATTGAGAGGTAGAATTAGCGGAGTAGAATTTGTGCAAAGTGAAACTAGTAAAACGGCTTCAACTTTTTAATATTTATTTTTTGTTTATTTAATAGTTTTTACGAGAGTATAAGATGGCAACATTTTTAATTTAAGAGCAACTCAAATTGCACTTTGCTTGTTATTGAGTTTAAATGAGATTTTACATATGACGACATAAATTGTGGTAGTAGACTAATTTGCTTAAAGTAAATAATTGAATTATGGGGTTTGTGGATTCTCACAATCTTTTTTGTTTTCTTGTTGCTAATATTTGAGGTGCCAGACCATAAAAAAATAATTTTTGGGAATCATGTCACTTTGAACACCGAAAAAAATGTCATTTATGCAATTATTTCAGTGCCTATTTATAACAAAATGAGCGCCTCCGATGATAAGAAAAAATAACATAATTAGACTATGTTAATGATTGGGTAATCTAAAACAAACAATTAACAGTAAGTGGCCGGATCTATCTAAAACTACAATTATAAGAATAATTCGTACTTATAGCAGTCACTGAATGCTCTCAAAAATATCGAAAGAGAACTCGGATCTTCATAAAAAATTAACTGAGTATTTACTTTTGAAAAATACAATAAAAAAAATTGATTTTTTGAAATTGTCAAAGTGGCATGATTCCTTAATGGAAGAAACAATCGACATTCTATTGTTTTTATTCTTTTATAAAGAGGGAGAGAAAGGTAATTAAATTTTCGAAATATTTTCAAAATTGATTGAAATAAACTATTGGTGCCATAAATTTAATTTGCCTACAAATATAAGTTATTAGCTGCCTGAAAGATTTTGTTGACGATTTTAACCCTTTAACTGTTTAATTTTGTATCGAAAAATTCTTTCTACCCGTTTGATTATTTTGCAGCCAATATGAGTTTACTCCACGAAAACAGAGACAAATTTGCGATCGTTTTTCTTGCTCATGCAAGCTGCTGTTAATTAATGAGCAAAGTTTCCAGACTAACAGAATATTCTTAAATGCATATTTTTTCAAAAGCTCCTTATTTGCCTTTCAAGAAAACAAAATTATTGTTGATTCGTTAATTTATAATACGAATGTAATTTATCTTCATGACGAGTGTACTTGAAACTATGCGAAATTTGTCGTTTTGTCAGGAAGAGTATACTCGACATAAACAATTAAAAGGTTAATATTACTGTTAAGCTTAATATGGTTCCAATAGTTAAATTCATTTTTATGATTAATTACATAAAACACTGGGGGGAAAACAAATATTATTCGTATGCCATGTGTAAAATTTCACTTTAATCATAGAGCTGCTGAGATTAGGTAGAGTAACTTTTATTTTTCAATGTTAATGTCTTTAAAATTTACAACTAATAATAATTGTAGTAATTTATTAAAGCTCCAAAAGGCAGCATTTCGTGCACATATCGAAAAATTCCTTCGCCAGGTTCCATTTTGTTTACTAAAACCATCGTATGAAATTTTATTTCGCTGTTTGCAGAAAGTCCGAGCGCTACTTCATCTGCTGTTAGCTCTGCTAGTACAATTATTCAGACCCCTATAACAAAACCTACAACAAGCAAAACCTTGGAAAAGTGTCACGTGCATGGTGCCACAAGTAATTCTAATTCTACAAGTAATCAGCCGAACGATATAAATATTCATCGTGCCGGTATGCAATTGGAGATTTCTTCTAAAACAAATTTTAGCTTAATTGATTTTAACTTTAAATTAATTACAAATTGGCTTTTCTTCATATTGTTATATATACAATCAAATTCTATGTTTATTGTTGTGCGGTTGGATTTTTGAAATCACCAGACAATGGAAATGTTCAAGGCTGGAGATAAAACTAGTTACTATTGCTTGTTGCAAGCGGGGCTTAATTATTATTCTGATATTTTGCGCTTTATTTTCTGCTTAAGATAGTACGTATATTCATCGTTTTCGAAGCATTTTTTATCATACAATATTTTTGAAAATGTATAAATAATTTAAATAATTTCCTTATCCTCGCAACGTTGAAAAATTGATTTTTTTTAAATGAGAAACTGCACTTTTTGATTTTACATCGTTGTAAAATATTCCAGTGTCACATATTTTATTATTTTATCAAAATTTGAAAGATGTTACGTTTCTGATTTAACTACGATTTGAAAATATTAAAGAAAAAATCACTTAGTGTAGGAAATTAACAAAAGGAAAATTTTCAGAATTTAATACTAAAAATGTGAGATTTTCTTAGTAAACAAAATAGGCAAACTTTGTTTATAGTTAGAAATTAAAGAATTTTTTGGTACATGTATTATATACAGGGTGTTAATCAAGTTATTAGTAAGTAGTATGAGTAGTATGAGCAATAAATATTAAATAATGATTTCAACCAAATGTAGTAAGTAACTAAATTGACTTAGATAGATAGGGGAGCTTCCAGAAATTGATTGAAAATGTCGAAGGGTCCTTTGAAAAGAAAGAAAATTCAAAATAATTCCATGTTCCCAAAACGTGAAAATGAATTTTTGATCAAATACCGACATTTCTTGAGTTTTTTTTTTTAAATTACTAAACATTCTTATTTGTTTTGGCCATGAAAGTACATTTGTTTGATTCCTTGATTTATAACCTTAATTTCCTTCGCTATTTTGTATAATTTCCTTCTTGCATAATTTTATTTGTACACTGCGAGCAAGAAAAGTTATTATTAATTGAGATCTTTTCTGTGCTTTATTTACGAAGGTTATGAGTTTCGGGAGTGGATAAGACTTAAAAATAAAAGCAGTTTTTGAGGTGTCTTCATGTATTTTTTAATTTCATAATTGTTATCTATCACATTTTCGCATGAGTTAAGGATTAAAACTTGAATTTCACTGGACTTAATTTGTATACCTGCAGCTATCTTCTGGTATATTCGTTGTAGTATTATTAGTATTATTTTTGTACTATTAATATGATTTCTCCTTCCTTCTATATCATAATCATTTACCTGTTTTATTATAATGTTTCCTTCTTAAAGTGGTTTTATTTTATCCTGCCCTATTTTTTTAGCACGGTAAATGCTTCATGTTTGACAGTAGATTATTATTTAACAAAAATCGTTTTCATTTTAATACTAAATCGCTGCCTTCATGTGGCTTCTTAAATGCTTTTTTCAGCTCTCTCAGCTTCTAGTTGTTGCTCCTCTACTCGTGCTACACCAGTAATAATTAATACTAGTTACAATCCGCAATATCCGTTTGCGGCTCCATTGAGGCCTTTGGGTTCACAACGACGTCATTCGGTGTCAGGTATACAAGTTTTTAAATATATACCATTCTTTTTTTCTTCGTTTTTAGTACAAATTTTGCTGCATTTTACCTACCATTAGTTTTTTTTATTCAGTAGGTACTTCTAAAAAGCGAAAGATAAACAAAAATTCGTTAATAACTTTAGGATTGAGTGCAACTTAATCAATTTTATTGTTAACATATTTACCATTCGCAGATGTAGGGAGTACTTTTACTTCGAGTTGTATTACGGCGGAAGTATAAAATTCTAAAGAAATATAAACGTTGCGTTTTTATTTATTAATCCCCTTGTTTTCACTTTTGTTTTTACAACATAATTGCGGTACGTCACTTGCATTTTCGTGTTACTTTCTCAAACCGTATAATATCTCAGTTAAATGTCTGCATATGTAATATGAAAAAAAGATTCTACTCAAATATGTTTTTAACATATGTGATTTCATATACTTTTTATAATAGAAATATAAAATTTCCTTAGCCGGCATAAATCTTTTTATTCATCTAAGTTTCCTTCGTTCTTAAAATAAATTCCTTTATAGGATACAATTATGTGTTACCTTTAAACACTTGAGACATATAACATGTAAACCTTTTCTTCCTACTACTATCTGGAGCACAACTAATCATCGAGCTGAGCTGTGTACTGAGAACTAGAAAACAAATCAGCACCCTAGAGAACTTACAATCATTTCATCCATCAATGCAAGCATTACCTTTTCATTGAGAATGCTGTGCCTTGTTTTATTCGTTGAGTTTAATCATTTGATCTTTGTTTATTTGCAGACGATTGCTCATGTTATATTTTGGCCGTTTTCATGAGCACTTAATCTACTTATACATATTAATAATAAAAATGAATAGTTTTCATTTTTATTTAATGCATCGTTGATTGGACAATTTTGATTTTCTAGAAATCCGCAGATATTCAGCATCAATTGTTCTTTATTTCTTAAGGACCCATTTTTGAATAGTCGAAATTTTTATTAAATAATTAATCCTTAGCTTTGTTAAAAAATGTACAAGCTACGAATATAGTAGTGTTTCCTTACCTTGTACAAAAACCTTTACGTACATAATATATGCGTCAATTATGATTTTAGCAAGCATTGATCGTGCTCTTGTGGTGAAACACCCTGTATATGAATTTTAATAGTTGAGTTGTTTTTAAAACGGGAATATTTTGTACCACATTATTTGAATATATTAATTAAATTGTACAGTAATTGTGACAGGCGTTCGTTTGAATTTAACTGCCTTTCGTCATAAAGTTGATGTGCTTTTTGCAGTGTATCACATTAACCAAAATCAATAAAGCTCAGAAACACAGTTTGGGTATTTCAAAAAATTGCTTACGTAACATGGAAAAAACATTATTCTTTATTTTCAATCTGCTGTGCTATATTTCGAATGATACTTTAATTTTTGTCACAGAAGCTCTGTGATTTAACTAACAGAAGATTCGCATTTAAATAAAAACCTTCATTTCCTAAAAAAAATAAATAGAAACAAAAAAAAACTTAAGCTTTTGGACTGATGCATAATAACGTCATGGTTTCTTTAAGGTTAATTGCATCCTCCTAATTTTTAATGATTGAAATAATTTTATCCTAAAATTTCCGCTTTACTTGTTTGCTTATTGCTGGATGCAAGAAATGAATAATAATCAACTTTAGCTCCAGAGGAGATATTTTTGGTTTTAGTTAACATTCATGCAGTTTGAGTAAAATGACATTTTTACATTTAAGGCACAATTCTTGGTCGTGAAAGATGTGATAGTTTGCCAACGCGAAATCGAACAGAAAGTGAATGCAGCAATCAAAGCATTACGAATCCGATGATGCCACCTCCTAAGACTGTAGCTTTGTCGAACAGACCGCACTCAATGTACAACAACCGACATAGCCACAGTCCTCCGATGACCACGTTGAGTCCCTCTACAGGGTGCTCCGAGAGCGACGGGTCCTCTCATAGCATCGATGAAACGGACAGCTTCGGGCATTCTTTGACCCCGGATGAAAGTGGAAACTTCTTTTCACGATATTACAAGTAAAAGCCGAATTCGATTAGTGCAGTCTCCCGCTCTATTCAGCTTAACAAGAGTAATTGCTGAATTGCGCAGTCGACTGCAGAAATTGAATTCTTAAAACAGTTATGTAACAAATTATCCTTACTCATTCCTTTGCCTCAGTTCTTGCACATCGGGATCTTCGGTTATTCCGGAAGAGAACAGCGACGACTACTGGTATCAGGACAATAAAAAGAGTTCTCGACAGAACAACTCGAGCATGGATAAGCTAAATAACCACCCCAGTGGACTGTCGCTTCCGATTTCAAATCAAAATGTGATTCGAAAGGGCAGTCCGGCCTCTCAGATCGGATCGGCTGAGACGCAGGGTCAGTACATGGATATGTATAGCCCATACAGTCCTTGTGGCAGCTCACCTTGCGATCAGACGGGGAGTGGCTACATCCCGATTTCACCTAGTGCCGAACCCTCGCGCGGTTTCTATGCTGGCAGTTCTGGCGGACACAGCAGGGCGTCTAGTTTCGCCGAAGAGACAGTCGACGGTTACGTCCCGATGTTGCCTCCTCAGTCGCAGGACTACGTCGATATGGAACAGTCGAATAAAACTCAAAATTTCAGCGAGCTGAGTTCCGCAGCGTCAAGTTGTAGTATCACATCGGGAACTCCATCGACGGACTTGAGGTTCGCTGAATATCCCCTTGACAAAGTGAAATCGAGGTTTACTCCTGATGATGAAGATCTTCAGTAAGAACACCGATTTCCCTGTTTTCGTTAATTTATTAAATTTAATTATTTATCTTTATAGGCCAGCTAGTGACAGACCTATTCGAGCTTATTCTGTGGGGAGCCGTTTGGAGCACAACAAGCGGAAGCTTCGCGTGGATGTGCTGAGTGCTGAACAGAATAACTCGAGGGTTCGAGCGTTTTCAGTTGGCTCAAGGGCAAAAGTTCCTCGCTCTGATTTGTACCGCGGAGCGTTCGCTTCGAATTTCCCTTCCTTTCACGCAAATAACAATAATCTGGACACTTTGACCGCGGTCAAAAATAAAAAATCGTCGAGTGCGCCAATCCTTGTTCACAAAAGCCAGAGTTCGGTTGACCGAATGGACGACTTAATGGAAATTGACTTCTCCAAAAACTCAGAGCAAAGTAACACCCCCTCCCCCATTCGGTACTCTTCGTTTCCTGTTGCAGTGCCCGCGAGGCCCGTTTACGATCCACATGCTTCTTCACCAAAAACTGTTAGTTTCCCCGGTTACGTGGAAATGAAACCGGGGAGTCCTGCTGAGAAATCGTCGCCAATTGATTCAGTAAAAACTGCTGATAGTGGCTACTTGGAGATGAAACCGGTTTGTTTGTCCAGCAGTCCAAGCCTATCAAGTTCTCCATTTAAGACTATGTCGTCACCAAAATCCATTAGCCAACGACGCAATAGCACTGAATACGCAAACGAAAGTGAATACATAAATGTGTCCCCTAGCAACAAATCAAATTCTTCAGTTCCTTTGGAAATTGCCAATTCAGAAGAATACTCAAATTCGATAAATGAGAAACAAATGAACGTTGACCACTTCCCAGTTATTTCAAGCACTCCAGAGGGCTACATGCAAATGTCCTTTGGGAAGGCCGCAGAGCGTTCATCGAGCAATAAATACGGTTCAGAGAATTCAACTTGGGAAAAGCGCTCCGTCTCAAAGCCGATTGATATTAAGACTAAAGAAACTTTCTCTGATGGCATATTCTCCATAAAACGGTTCAGAAGTGACTCGAAGGAAAGCGACATAGTAACAGTGTCGGGGGCCCAAACGACGATATTTCCTTTCAGCCCCAGCAGTCCTCCGGTTAAGGCTTTAGAGCAGGACGATTTCATACAACGCAAGTGTTTGGTGGACGCCACAAATGGCGTGGTAACTATTCCTTCAACCACACGTTCCGCAGCAAAAATCACGAATGCTATTAATCAGGTCGTTGAAAAGAACGCAAATTCGAGTTTCAAGATCCTTAACGTGGATACTCGAAAAGATGACAGTACTACTAAAGAAGTTGATGTTCTCGCAAGCGACTACGCCGTCATGTCTTTAGGAAATAACAATGGGAAAAAGCAGCCCACTGATTACGTTGATTACGAACCTTTGAATGCGAAGGCTAAGAACAAAGAAGTAAAGGCGGACCCCAGCCCCTCCAGCCATGAGTCTGACTACACTGTAATGAATCCAAGCAAAAGATCGCAGATTGGGACTGTTGTTGCTTCCACATTAACTACGACTGCAAACGCCAAAAAATACGTGCCCATAGCCCTGGGAAACAAAATAAAATCAAATTGCTTCGAAGGTTTTAAACCGATTTCCTCGAAGAATGACGAATTGCTATTGAATGCAGACAGAGACAGCAAGAAGACACCGACTCTGGCAAAGCCAACGACCTATTCTCAGTTCAGTCGGCAGTTGTCTGAAAGGACCAAGAAGGAGGACAGCAGTGGGTACGAGTTGCTCCACATGTCGAGCGATAGCTCGTTGCCCATGAAAAAAATGTCTAGACCGAATTCTGTTAATAGTGATAAAATTTCTCCCCTTAAAGCCACCGGTCGTCCAAACTCAGCCAACAGTGAATGTATCCTATCAATCTCCACTTCCTCGTCGACGTCAACACTCTGCGGAGGTTCGTCGTCGTCTTCATCCACACTGTGCGGAAGCAAAAGCCAAAGCCCTTTAGCAAATTCTCGTCCGCAGTCTTTCAGCGATTCAACAGTGGCATCTCGGCCGGAGTCAATGGGATCCTTAATAGACCAGGGAGTTTCATCACGTCCGCCGTCAGTTAGTTCGGAAAGAGAGCTGCATTACGCCAGCCTCGATTTGCCAACGACGACGGCGTGTGTCGTCACCAGCGCGACGGAAAACAGTGGTCCACACTTGAGCTCCGGCAACTCAGCAGCCAAAGGCAGTTCTTCTGTTTCGGGGGAGTCTTCAACTAGTCCCAGCCCAAATGCAGGCACTTGCCAGCAACAGCCAACTTTCACCTACGCTCAAATTGATTTTAACAAAAGCGAAAACTTCAAGTTGGCCACGAATGCCGGCAAAAATTCGTAAGTTTTTATTTAACAAAAAAGAAAGTCATACTTAATAATTTATTTCTTACTGCCAAATGAATAATTTACACATGTAACAGATATACTAGATTTAGCAAATTGTAATCGTCAGACCTGTGTTCAGGGAATAAGGCATACACACTGCTACTGATAGAAGCTGCGATCGAAGCATCCAAGTACGGTTCCTAACTACTCTAGTATATCTAATTGTCTCCGGGTGTGGCTATGAATTTACGTTATAATCTTATAGGACATTATAATTTTTAGCGTGAGGAAAACCGGTGTAGTTAGTCTGTACATAAGTTCGTTAGGTTGTGCAAATTTTTATGGGCACAATTGTAAAATACCATTGATTTTTAGGCGAAGAAGTTGGCCTTGTTTTGGGTTTAAACGACTGAAAGAGCGTGAAGAGCATGCGGAATTTCTAAAGTTTGTAGGCTTCTTTTTCATCCTTTTGATCTTTGAGGAAAATCATGTGAAACGCCAACCTTCAATAAGCGCCCATTGGTTGGAGCGAGACTAATAGAATTCATCATCGAGTTTTCATGATCAACAATGCTCAGGTCACAGCCGTCGCACTTCTCATCGACGTGTGTGCCTTTGCAGTTAGCACGAGTGGAGGCTCGAACAGTCTCACACCTATCATGAGTTATTATTTGAGAGCCAAAGCCGACAAAAATGTATTATATTATTAGCGCTTATTGCAGATAATTACTTTTCTAGGCGTTTTACCTTATGTCTAGATCTTTGTTACGTACACAATTTGTCGACATGACCCTTTGTAGCACGTTTTGTCGACAATGACCCTTCTTAGCGATGTTAGAATAATTTGAATGTGTATTTAGCGTTTTTCGGTTACACTGTCTCTTCTGAAATTAGAATCGATTGTAAGTCTCCACCTAATCAATTTAACTCGTGAGTGTTTAGTTCGTAACCACGATAGAGAGAAACCAAACCATGCCGTTCTAAAAGGCGCGAGTTCCCTTAAGTTAAATCCTTCAATCCGAAGGGATTGAGACACTTTGTTTAAATCTAGTTGAAAGGATATTTACAAAACTCGCACTTTATATATAATAAATAGTAAATCAGTGTGATGTTCCCAACAGTTTGTTTACTTTAGTCAAATGTTTTTGATGATTTTTTTAAGACTCAGTCTTGCAAAGCAATTCTGTTGCTTCATTGGATCTATGTATCAACAAATCCAACGAATTTCATTTATTTTAGACAAATTGCAATTATTCTGGCGATGGTCCAGAAAGCTTTAACGCTTGAGCTTTAAACAAGAGTCCCCGATCTGCTTTAGTCTAGCCAAGGAGGGAGATTTCTCAAAAAATAGGTTCCTTGTTCATTCATTTTTATTAAAAAAAAAAAAGCCATGATTCACATATTTTAATAAGCCTCTTATGTGTGTATTTTAAGGAAAAAGGAATGAATTGTTGTAAATAAAATTATGTTTTATAGAACAATGTATCTTTTTATCATTATGGTGGTACGAAAGCTTTCCACGTAAAACCTTCAGATTTCATTTGGGAATTTGTTTTAATTTAAATTTGTACGACTATTGTATTTTCTGTTAACAACTTATTGCAGCACATGATGACCTAGAAACGCCGAAAGCACGCGTTTAACAAATTTCACATTCTACTCTGGAAGAGGAAAAAAATTTTGTTTTTGTCCTTGATTGTGGTTCGGGCGGAACGCGATTAACTGAAATAAGAATAGTTTTAAATTCGCTTTGTTTGTGTAATGCAAGATAAAATTAATTAACAATTCTTATCTTATATGTATATTTTTATCCTTATTGGGGAAGACGATTTCTGAAGGTTTTTCGTTGTAACCGCTGCAAAGGGAAAGACCCTGGCAAAGTTTTTTTTTTTTAGAGGCACTATCAGCTGCACTGACCTGTATGCCTTATTCGAAAAGTCTTCATTTTTTGGATCGGTATTTCTTGTATGATTTACTAAGCCCTAACTGAATTGTAAAAACTCCATCACCTACTGAAGGATCCTTGTAAGGTTTTAATTTCTACATCTGTTCATTCATACGTTTTCATCAAACTCGCCTTACTTGCAGCCAACCCAGAACATTTGAACGGTTAAAATTGTTCACATGCATATATATATTCATACAGAAACAAGCACATATTTTGTAACATTGAAGAATTGGTAAATAGATAATTATGTATTTAATGTACGAAAGGTCTGTATAACAAAACACTAGTTCACATGTATAAACAGATTGTTGAAAAATGTATTTTTCTATGAAATTATATCACTCTGCAATTGTTAACTACGCGCATTGCTATGGTCTCAGCAAAGGAAGATTCACAGAATACCTAAGATAATGAGAATTATATAATTATAAATATATACCGTAGGTAGCAAAATATACATATATAAATATATAATAAACAGCATGCATAAAACATTCATAATATAACGTTCGATTTTCAGTTAGTGTCACGAATTATGCAATTGATTCATTTTTGAGATGTGCTACTTGCGCATGCCGCAATGCACACTACTCGTTGATTTGTTTCCCTTTTCTGTTTTTATTTACTTAGTGCTTTTTAAAGAATAAGTCACCTGCGATTCAACCGCGATTGATGGGCGGGTGGCTGAGAAATAGTTGAATTACTAAAAACAATAAGTCTAAAGTTTAAGCAATTAGTTTGTCATTGGATGAAATGTGGCATTATGAATTAAGCTCTTTATTTAATATTTATTAAGATCCTAGCGCTTATTTCTCTATGTTACATACATATATACGTTTTTACTCATATATTTCTAAAGTTATTGTTAGTGTTAGTACTTGGGAAATTTAAAATGAATGATTTTTTGAATAAGATGAATGTTATAAAATGAAGAGAGACATTAAACTTGCATTACAAAGTTTAACGAATATGACAAAAACCACACACACAATTCGTCTTTTTTATTGAATGCCCTGACTATGCAGATATGCTTTATTTATTACTGCTATTAGAAGTGGGTTGTGTATGCAACCTCTACGCACCTACATCGATGGTCGCCTACCCTGCAGTATTGTTTAAGCAAAACGAAAAATCGATTTCTCCAAAATTCTAGAGATCCTTTAAAGCTAAGATGGAGAAGCTAAATAAGAAGTAAAGCTAAAAATAGAGAATATAAAATACTTACCGAGTTAGCCTTCTTTAAGCCGAAGAACTTTGTGGGTTATATCTAGAATCTCGGAATCGACGGTGACCTTCTGAGTTCTTGTTCCCAACTATCGTTTTTTTATATATACATATATACATATAAATATGTATATATTTATATAAGGAATTGATAAGGCTTTAATAAAACTGCGATTTGCACTGAATATTTGCATTATTGACGCACAAAGAATGTTAATACTGAGTGATATATATAGCGTGTTATTTAGTCGTTGGATGAAAGGTTTAGCACCTCCTCGCGTTCAGTTGGCTTGAGTACTTTCGTCGGAGGAGCTGCTAAGTCTGCAATTGATGAAAACTCCATTCTCTTCTTGGTGTGCGGGGGCTCCTGGTATATCCTGCTCAAGTCCACCGGGGGGGTGTCGGACGGCCTCCTTGATCCTTCTGATGGCGATGGAGAAGGGGTGCCGGGAGGTACACTGGATATCGCCAAATCAACCGCACTAAAATTATACTTCATTCCAGACGAAGCGGGACTTTCGCGGTTGCTCTTTGTAGGCGTTAGTCTTTCTTGTGCAGGGGATGCTGAAGACTCTCGGATCCGTGAACTCGAAGTCGCGCTAGATTTGGGTGGCTTCATCATCATCGCATTGAGAGAATCCTGCTGGAGTTTTAAGAGGGCCGATGGCGACATGAACATGTTGTTCGCAGCTAGCGTTGACTTCGACAGGGGGTCAGGGATGCCGTACTTGCCATGCTGCGTCTGGAAGAACGCTGCGTAGTCCTGAATTTTTTCCTGGGTCAATTGGGAGTAGTAAGAACTAACGTCGTTGCCTGCTTTAGTTGCTTGTGAATTAACGGAGGGCGAGACAAAGAGAGCGTTCAGATCGGAGGTGGCTTTGTTCTGCTGGTAGAGTAGAGAGCTGTCTGATTGTAGGAGCTGATTGAGCATGTCGCTTTGGGTGTCCTTCTTTTTGCTTTGCGAATTACTCGAGGTGCCAGCTCCCAATAGTGCTGAAAGTTCTGGGGGCACGTTGTTTTTAGATGAGTACGAACTGGAGGTGTCGAATAATTTCGAGTAAGTTTGCAGTAGTGCTGTGTAGTCAGGTTGCAACTGATTTTGCTGCTGCTGCTGCTTCTTTGAGCTGGAGGAGGTCATGTGCTGCTGGAAAAAGGAATTCAAGTCATTTGATGATTTTGTTTGTTGCATATAGGCGTCATATCCTAACAGTTTTGAGGCTTGTAGCAAATTTGAGTAATCGGTTGAAGGTGCTGCCTTTTTCGCTGAGCTACCCAAGAATGAAAAATCATTTCCAAATCCAAGTGAGCCTAAGGTTGTTGCACCTAGGGCTTCCGCTTGTTGTAAAAGTAAAGCCGCGTATTCAGGCGATCGCATCAATTCGCTTATTTTGATAGGATCATTTTTCAAGTCCTCCAGCTCTTTCATAAGCTTCGTCTTATAAGAAGAGCCCGATGCCTTCATGGCTCTTGGGTCTTGTTTTGGTGATGCTTTCGGTGTGCTGTGCTCCATCGCTTTTGGAGTTGAGGACATATTGTACCCGCTCGAGTAAACATTGTCGCAGTTTTTCTCCATATGCTCAGTGGCAGATTTGTTCCCCACTTTGGCAGCCGCAGCAGCTAGTTGGTTCAATGAGGAGCTACCGTAGTCCTTCTGCTGCTGCTGGAAAAACGCATTTAGGTCATTTGATAAGAAATTCTGCGGGAGGCCTGTGAGAGATGCCAGGCTGGCGGTCACAAGGTCGTTCATCGAGGAGGAGCAGCTGGGGTCGTACTTGTTGGGAGTTAGGCTGGGACTATTCCTAGATATGTCGCTAATGCTGAGCTTTCCAGGACTCGGAGCAGGTGAATTCCGAGTGCGGTTCGAGGAAGTATCTGATTTCGCTGGAGAAGGGCTTGCTCGAATTGGCATTTCGAATTTAGCTGGGCTTGCGGAATTTGATGGAATTGTAATTGGGCTATCCCTGGGAGAAGACGTTGTTGTGTTAGCACAAATGGAGTTCGTTGTAGCCAGCGGAGAAGCAAGCCGAGTAGGATTCATATTTAACCCTGAAGGAAGGCATAATTGCTCTTGAAGGGACAATACTTTTAGATCGGTTGCCTTCTCATCTTTGCCAGCTTCCTCAAGTTTTATTTTTTCCTTTTCGGCATTTGTTTCCTCTTTTTCCTGCATTTTAACAGAACCTATGGGTGGGATGAATTCTTCCTCTTCAGCACATTTAAGCAGTCGACATATCCAGTTCCAAAATTCCTTATCATTCTCGTTTTTCGGAAATCGCGGGTATATGGACGTTTTAAGTAAGTCCAAATAAGTGGTGTCGTCTTTAAAAATCCCCGTAAACGACACTAGTTCATTGCGGAATTTGGAGTAATACTCTACGCAATTTTGCATTTCACAGCGCACTTCTGAGGATATTTCGTTGTCAACAGAAACTGTGTATTGCATTTGCATGGGGCGTCCGTACTCAATCATTTGTCTGTTCTCCGGAGGAGGAATTACCCAAAATGAGGTCACTGCAGACTCCAATGAAGTGTTTTCTTCGTAGTAGGGAGCTTTAAAATTTTTAAGAATGGGCAAAAAATGCAAAAATTTAAAAGTTATTGGCCTTACAGAATATGAAGCCTACGCAAGGCGTGTATGTTACTTCCGAAATGCCCCTCATTTTGATTTGATAATCCAGCTGAGCGTCGCAGTCTCTCAAAGTTGGTTGCGATTGGAATTTAGGGTGAGAGTGATACCATCCGACTAAAATGAGCTGTTCCTTCATAATTGCTTTTTGAATCTCCATTTCGACGTCCCCTGCTTTTTGGCGGTCAAACCTTGTGTTGCGGCAAGGAAAGGCTTTTGTTATTGTAAGAGCTGCGAATTGATCAAAATATAATTTACTGCTGATACAAAACCCATTCAAAATTTCTTACTATGCGAATTAACGTCCCATTGCCCTCCGAAGTATCCACAGACCTCGTGAAAGGTCAAGTGGCAGTGAAAGTCTGCTAGAAGTAAAGCGGATGATGTGATTGTCAGTAAAAAGGGTTGCATTTTGTTTATGGTCACAAACGGCACAGACTCGATTAAAAGGTTTGCGTCGCTGGAAAATTTAAAAGGTGAAATAGATCAACTCAATTTAAAAAAAAAATACTTACTGCATAACGTTGCGATTGCTGATTGAGTTGTGGGGCAAAACGGGTCGTTTTACAGGTGGTGGTGAGGCCTCAGACTTTTTTTCAGATTCTAATTCGTGTTCGTCTGGAAGCAAAGCGGAATTTAAATAATATTGTTATTTTGCTTTTCTTGCAAAGCGAGAGCTGACCTTCACTCGGCGTCGACTCTTTTTGTAGGGCACATTTGCGCATCCAAGTCGCCTTATAGGCATCAAGTTTCTTCCCCTTGTATTTCACCGAGGCCCAACCGCAACCCGATTTCTTTTCCGGATTGATGATCCGCTTACAGTGCATGGCCCAGGCACTTGGCGACAGGAAAATCGTTTCAGTTTCCTGTGATTTGATCTTGCCATCCGGCAGGAGGTCCCCGACGAATTTCTGTCCCTAAAACATACAACGACAGTTTTTAAGGATCCAGGCAACAGAGCGTTTTAAAGTTACTAAATATTCAATTGTCATTGTCGATTTGCCTGGCTGCAGGACATTGGCAGCCAGAAGCATCTGCAAGGTAACGGTCCGGCCAGAACCATTATATCCTTCGGTGTTATCCCCTTTACTCTGTGTTTTCAACGAAAGCAAAATACATTTCCAATACATTTTTCATGAATATTTTACCTCGTCGTCATTTTCCTCGTCGAGTATGTCGCTTTCTTGGTCTTTTTCGCACAGCTCCTCCACTTTTGCTGGTAACTCACATATCTGCTCTGCAGAGGCGGCTATTGGATTTTCTGGTTCCTGCTGCATTTACACGTTAAAAACTCTAAACTCTTGTAGCCATACAACAAAAAACTCTAGCTGCCCGACTTTTCTTTAAAAAAAAAAGCTTGGCTTTTTTCTTGTAAATGTCAATTTGTTCGAGACTCGTTTTTAACTATACACAAAAGTCTTTGAAACGAACTGAGCCTAAATGCAAATTCTCACAGAACTGGAATAATAAGGCTGGATTCACATGTTTTATTTCTTTGCTTTCATGTAACTAGAGTTAAAATTATAAAGAATAGTATTTTTCCTTTAAATTGTATGGTCATACCACTTTAAAAAACATTTTAATAGCAAGAGAATCGAAATTACGATCATATGATTATGACTCCAGCTGTTTAATCCGTTATGTCGTCCCAAACTAATGTCAAAAGTGGCATTTGCCGATTTTGTTCTAGCTAGGATTTTGGTTTCATTCGCTATGCTCGTTGATAAAGTTGAAGAAATTGTTAAATACTTGGAACAGGAGGAGCTGGACGTAAGTTTAGTTTTCCCATTTAGCACACCTTAATTACGAGATGCATATTGCAGCAAACGGACCATGGACCAAGACCGGACTTGTACACCCAACTCTTCGCGGCCTACCTGTTTAAAAAGGACTTGTACGTATAATACTTTGCATTTCTTCGGCTTTAAAAGCCACTTAACTACGTCCCCCTGCAGGGCAAGTGCTCGGTACCTGTGGAAGCGGATTCCCCAGAGCACAAGGACCGGCAACAAAGAGCTAGAAAAACTGCACGAGGTCTACATCGCGATGTGGAACAACCGGAGCGGCGAATTCTTCAAAGCCTTAATGTTTAGCTGGTCGGCAAATATCCAGCCCATTATGAGTGAATTGGAAGGTTTATACGACGCACATTCTTTGAGATTCGCAATAATTAACAAGAAACTTTTTGAACGCAGATAAAGTGAGGGAGGACGTGTTAAATTTGGTCGGTAGGGCGTACACATCAATTTTCGAAGACGTTCTAGCGGAAATGGCAAACATTTCACCAGAGAAAGTCAAAACAGTCTGTGATATCATGGGCTGGAGTGTGGAGGAGAACAGCTACCCTCGTCTCATCTATCCAAAGAAAAAGATGGTGGAGAACACGGTCTCTACAACTTCCGAAGATCAGCTATATATCCTTACAGAATTTGTATCTTTTCTTGAGAATTAAACTTAAAGTAGACCGCATAGTTATATTTATAGAGATTTGTCATTCATTCCATCCTGCACCCTCTTACCTTCCCATAAAGAAAGATTCATATCTATGAAAAATTAACTTCTCTATTCTGTTACTCATCACTTGGCTCTGTCACATACTTGGGTTTATTGAATTTTTGCTTACGTTAAATTAAACGTGCGTAGTTATCTTTGCATTGAGTCAAACCTATTCTTCCCAAAAATCCCATAGAGTATAAGTTGAAGAAAGTGCGTCGTTACACGAAATTCTAATCTGTTACTCGAGATTTGAATTTCTACATACATATATGAAAATATATAGTCAGCCTACGGAAAAGTTACAAGGACTAGAATTTAAAACTTGCGAAATAAATGGCTTGCCGAAATTTTTTACACGAATTTTCAAAACTATGGTTTTTAATATTCGTAAGATACATATTATATGTTCATGTTTTCGTGAACAGGAGACTTAAAATCAAGATACGCCATGAGGAACTGTTTATATATGTACAACTTAAAATTTATAAAATAGGAACCTTTTTCTATATATTGTGGGCGATTTCGAAGATTTAAAATTTGTTTTCCCAAATTCATTTAAGTGTTTATGAATTAGAATCCCTCCACTCAAAATTTTTTTTTATGCTATTATAAAAACTGCGCATCAGTCCGTCAGTCTTTGAGAAACATTATTGTCTTTTAATAGTGCTATTACTTTAAGCACAGTTCATTTATTTATTTTGTTACCACCATTTATTAATTCCTTATTATTACCATGTAGTAGTTCGCCTTCGGGCGGAGTTAAAGGCACAAACAAAAAGAATTAATATGTATTTTTAGACTTAAAAGATACGGGTTTTACATTTCAATTTTTTTAGTTTTGCATTGCCCTAAATTCATATTCCGACAGCATAAATAACCATATTGAGAAATTCAGTTTCCAAAGAGAATTTTTGCTAGAGAAATAATAGACTTAAGAATTTAAAAGCAAAATCTGTCGGGACTCGATTTGCATGCTTTTATTGTTGGTGCATTTCTGCACATTTCCAAAGTGATGGCGCATCTTAAAGTGAAATTCATTTAACACACTGCCAATGCCCATAGCAGTTAAATGGATATAGTGGATTTTTGAAAATTTTAATTAATTAATTACTCAGTTCAGAATTCTTAGAAAGA
This sequence comes from Machimus atricapillus, assembly GCA_933228815.1. NCBI lineage: Eukaryota > Metazoa > Arthropoda > Insecta > Diptera > Asilidae > Machimus > Machimus atricapillus. The sequence continues at coordinate 82,504,361 of OW121784.1, read as the reverse complement.
TTGCGGAAAATTGAAATTTGTACTATTTTATGTATCGAATTGAATGAATTTTAAAACTGATGCCTAATCTGCATATATACTTAGAAGCCCTTCGAAATACGTAATTGGGTTCGTCTTAATGGTCATTAAATGCGTCGTCTACATATAACGGTATGTGGCTGATATATGCATAAATATGTAAAAAGTAGTTAAAGTATTTAAATTTAATTTAATTCTAGCCCTAAAATATATTTGAAGCTTAGCCGTACTTGTCGCGGTCAACTTAATTGTCGTGGGCTTCAAGTCAATCCCTAATGAATGCGCATCCCTCACGCTGCCCTTTCTCACATAAAAATTTAAGTTGCTCTTTATTCAGTTTGCGCTGCGGCACGGCACAACACTTTCCACCCATTTTCGTTTTTTCGACCCTTGGCTTTAAGTAGGGACGTGGAGAAGGCGAAGGCAAAACACACCTACAGGCAGGGGTCGGGAAAAATGACTATCTTATTAAGGATACACACACACCGCTACTCCCAGTTCCAGCAGAGGATCTAAGTACGGTACCTAAGGGCAGGATAGCGCTGTGCAGCACAGTCATAGGTTCCGCTATATCTGCAAAGAGAGGTTTTGGAAGTAAGTTCACCGCAAAGCTTTTTGTGCTTGTCCGTCTGATTTATATACATCGAAACAGCTGTATATAATCTAACCCAACAACCCAAACCCTTTTTATAACTCCGGGATCAAATCGAAAGCACGAGCCGTCTTCGCTCCAAAGTATGTATATTGGCATATAGCACTGAGCCGTGGAGGGCGACTTCGGCGCGCCCCCGCGCAGCCCCCCCGAGGACTATGGAGCGCCCTATAGCTGTGCTGTGCTCGGTGGCGTGCTCTGGATGTCAGCCTCATCTGCGGCTTGCTTATGGCTATGGATTCTGTCTTATGGCCGTAGCTATGGCGGTGGCGGTGGCTCTGCCACTCGTCCGGAGCAAGTGTGATGGCCTAGGGTTGTCCATAATTCTTAGATTTCTAGAATAATTTAAGAGCGAGCGCCTCCGCTTTCAGAGACATCGTGCCACGCGATGAATGACTAAAGTTTTTGTGGAAATCATCAAGAGCCCTTCGAGTGAGCACAGCCCTGACAAGTGGCAGTGGCAGAAAAGTTTGAGCCCCATCCTGGTGTGGGTAACAATGCTCGGGGGACGCCAGCAGCAGCGAGGGCAACCATTAAACAAATCTCATGCACAGTTCACTTCACAGTCTGTACAATCCGTCGCTGACAAATTATTAAGACTGGAGGATGAGATGAAAACGATTCTACTGCTAGGCATGTTCCCTTAACTTTTGAGTCCCTCCGCTGCCATTTGCGACTTGCACGAAGGAGCGCTGCTGTGTCATGCCTCCGTATTCCCAGCCCGGCAGACGGGGTGTCCGTGGGTGGCTCCGGGACCCGGGACCGGGACGTGGAACCATTTAGTATATATACGTGTATAATTTAGATATAAATTATAACCTGCTCAATCATGCCTAGGAGCACCAGTTTCACAGCAAAAACACCTTCGCCGTTTTTCTGCCGGGCCAACTTGCGATGAACCTGCGAACTGTCGGGGGATTTGCTCCTTCTGCTCCTCGGAAAGTGCGAATGTTTTTGAAACATTTCAGTCTGGTGGCTCGGTAGCACTTTCGCACTCTCTGGAACGAAGCACTCGGGGGGTTTTAACTAGGGTAATGTTTTGGTGCATCCCTCCTTTATTTCGGTAAGCCAAGAAGCTCTTCTTCGGTGCATTCGCCAAACACCCCGCGGAAAGGTGGAAGATGGATTTTTGTCGCCGTTTTCCTTACTATAGATTGATGCTTTTGTGCTGTATCTTGCACCTTCTAGAATGCAAATAGATTAGTAATGGTTCACATTTATACTTATGAGAAATATTACTTCTAGAATTCAATCGGACTATTCTAATATTTTGTAATATAAAAAATAATCATACAATGTACTTACACTCTGCTCGTAATCATAGGTAATGTGCATGTCAGAAAGGATTCTTTATGGTTTTTAGTAAGCTTTCTTCTAAATTCAGTTTATTCACAGTCGTTGTATTTTCCTAGCCCTAAGGAATAGAGAATGGAAATTTGTATTGTCTACTTAAAATGAAATTATAGATTGAAATAAAAAGCTGCAGCGTTTTCAAGTTGTTTCATTTGGTACTTAAAGAAAGAATTAAAAATGTTATCATATATTAGAATGTATGAAGCATTATAAATTAAGAAATTTGGTGTGGGAATATCGACTATATCTGATGATCGTATAAGAACGTTTTACAATGCAAAATTTCTTATTTTATGTTGAAGTTGTTAAGTACGTTGGAACGTTAGACTAATTCCCTAGAGAAACGAGTATATACGGTTGAATGAACGTTAGACGAATGATCTTTCAATCCTTCATTGCATTAACCCTAGATAATTAGACTTAAATCATTGTTACTCTGTAACTAATCCGACAAATTAGCGTAACTTAAAAAAAGTATTATAATATTTCAACTAAAAAGTAGAAAAATGATCAAAATTCTCGTTAGCACTCTTTGGCAGATATTAAAAGTGTACTCTCCACAAATAGTCTTGTTGGAGTATTTTGTTATTCTGCGTTTCTTAGATGGACAGAACGTACAAATTCTGCGTTTATTCGCAAATCTCAAAAAGTAGCAAGTCGGCCATACACTTGTTTATCGCCTTCGGATAACTTATTTTACTAGTTATGAAGGTACTGTGAGTGAGGTGGTGTGAGCGCAACGGAAACATCCGGCATTCGCAAAACTAGCAGAGCTCGGTAGTCTATTATTTAGACGAATATTTAGTTATCTAGGGTTAATATTGCAATATTAAGTTTACAAAAACGTTCGCATCTGTAATTGTTAATTCGGCAATTGTTTTTAAAATATACATACTGCTTTGAATGATGCATATATTTAAAATACAGTCAACAAAATCACATATCGACTCCCGACATATTTTACTGCAGTTCTACTAACCGTCTGTAAAATTCGTTTTCGGTAAATAAGCACTCATTGTGTAAAACCAGAACCATTTTTTATAGCTTTTCCTATTGTTTCATATACATACATTATAAGACTTTCGAAACAAATTAAGAATATATGTACAAATTTGGTATTGTTAAAATTTTGTGAAAGTGCGGAAGATTCGACGCATATTAAACTAATTTATGTTTTTTCAATCTTCTTTATATAATACTTTGAAGATACTGTATTGTGATTTGAATAAAAATCTTGTTTAATCTTTCTCTAAAAACAGTCTCGATTAGAACAAGCCAGATTTTGTTATAATCGTTAAGAAAAAAAAGGGTCACTTCACTCCGCTGGTTGTATTGATTAGCTTTAAAATGTTTGTGAATAGAACAAGCTTAGTTTATACATAATTTTGAAATAATTTTACATAATAAGGGATACTAACGACTCAATGCGTATGTTATTGCTAAAGTTGTAATGTTATCATCATCGTCAATCGTCATAGAAGCAAATATAAAACTTTTATATAAGTGTAGCAATGCAAGAGCTAAATAAAAAATATTGTGTTTCATAAGAATTCTATAGATAGAGGTTTCATTTCTCATGATTTCTGAGTATAGCAAAAGTTTTCATAGCAACAGCTTTTGCTTAGAAAAAGTAAAATATAAACCTGTATTATTTGTGAACCATTAACTACATATTTCTGAAAAATAAAGAAAAGGCATTCAAAGATTTCCACGTAGAAGTCTTAATGAGATTTTGTAGTCTGGATAAAGTACTGTTTGAAAAAGTGTTTTTTCTTTTGTTGCAATGCGAGTTGAACTGAGTTGAATTATTAAAAAAAAAGGGCAATTGAAGGCTCACGCGCCAAGCCAAAACAATAAAAAGATTTAAGGAACGCAGTCAAAAACGCATACGATGGCGGAGGTTAGCGCCTTCAGTCGGATAAGCCGCACTTATGCTCCACCTGCCGTGCCGTAACATACCTACTAACATTTTTGGAAAACTTTATGCAGGCATTCACACGCTGACTCACATACCCCCGTACATACATAGGTACATACCCGCGTCTCTATATATATCATTTCAAAGCACGCCAGCAAAACAACGATTCCAGAAAACCAAAATCCCCAGAACGTACTATGGCGAAGCGAAGTGCTATAGAGGGCTGTGTCGTTTCGTTGGTACGAACCGCCAGCGCCAGGCCAGGCCGAAGCCCACAAGCGCAAGGCGATAGGTCCACAAGGAAAACAGAGCTATTTATATATCTACGAGCCCTGCAAGGATATGCTACGCCAGTAGAGATTATGCTATAGCTATGCTATGCCATGCTACCGCCATGGTGAGGCAGCGTGGACGACGTCAGTGCCGTTCTGAACTCACACTTTCCCTATTCACTTCACAATGCCATGCCACGCCACGCCATGCCAGGCCATGCGACTCATGCTCCGCTTTTGGCCTTCCACTCTTCACGCCGCCCGGAGTCGCTGATGTTCTGATCACTTCTGCCCATTACACCCATGAACCCCCCGCCCCCAACCGACCTGCGAACAATCAAAGCCACAACACCCACAGCGCTCCCGGTGTACCTTTTCCTTTTGCTACTGCTGCCAGAGATCTGCCAATTGCCAAAGAAAGCTCGGGCGAGCAAGGAAATCCGAATGTCTCCTTGTTGGCGCCGCAACGAGAAAATTTAACCTGTCGTGATTTTGTTTTGCAGCGAAAATTAGACTCGCTATGGGTATCACACGTATAAGTGTATATGTCTCATCACACTCCCTGTCGATATGTGCATGCCGGAATGTGGTGCTGAATTGCCTGCACAAATTATTTAAAATTTCTTTTTTTTTTCCTTTCCTTTTCTGTTATAGCTGCCATGGCGGGCATCGCGTTGTCTGGACAACTAAACCTTACTGCCGGAAAATGTATGGGTGGTTCATTAGGTTTGATTAAGATTTCGTCAAGCTGAAAAACACCAGTGGGAAATTTAGATAACGATTAAAGCTTACGGGTATGCCCAAGGTGCATTTAGTCAGCATTAGACAGTGGTTTTAAAAAAGTCTTAATAAGTGAAACTTTAATCAAACAACCTTTTGGAGGATTCGTCAGTTGCAATTTTATGTCTAATGAACGATTTTGAACTTGACTAGACTGAATATGCTAGACTTGAACGGTCTTTTAGGTCTAATGTATAGTGTCGAGGTTGTTTAGACTTACTATACTCTACTCTACTCTATTTTAATCGTCTTTTATTTAACTTACATATACATATGTATGTTGGACTTTGACCATCTAAAGTGCAAACCATTGCTATTTTAAACTTATAATTTCTATTTAGTAAGGATTGGAGAACTGCAGTTTCTCTAATTCTTTAGATTTAGTTGTATGTAGTATTAGGTAAACACGACTAGTAAGATTTTTAAAAAACTAAATGAAAAAACCCTCTTTAAGAAGGTTCTACCGAACTGTCTTTCTTAAAGCCAACAGCTCCCAATACTTGATAAGTGAAGGGCAGTTAGGGGGTGTGAACCCAGACACCGCATAGGGTTTTATCAACCAATTCGAAATTCCGAATGCAGAAAATTTTTCAGGCTAGAGAACAAAAATTCTGGAAAGCCTCTGAGTAATAAAAAAGCTAGTCGCCTCGCCATCGTTTGAAGTTGAAGGTTCGAGTTAAACAGACATCCTGTGGCGAATTATACCTTTTACGATGTCATGTTCTGGTCTGCCCTTATATACATATATAAATATATCCACAGGCAACCATGGCACGGCAGGCACACTCAGCACTCCTGCTTCCCACAGAACCGGGGGCTCCATGTGCCAGACCCCCACCTATTCGCAGTATAATCCCGCACGAGGATTTTTATATATCGGTATACGTACGTGTGTATATCCTTCATGTCACTGGGTACTTTTAGAGCTGGGCTAAGTGACATGCTGTTTATTGTTGAAGGGTGTTAAAATGTGGTGTGTGGCGCTATAATATCCATGTGTTTCCAACACGAACACCACCAAGCCTAAGTATCGAACAAGGGCTGTGGAGCCTGGGGATGGTCGGTCGCTGTGTCCACACAGAAGGAAAAAATCGGTTTCGTTAGATGTGGCCTTAGTGGTAATTGCGGGGCGCTATACCTATGCATAGACGCGGGTAAATAAATGTGCCAAAGTATGTGGGCGACGTTTGACATCAAATTGGCTGGAGCGGGACCCGAGACCGTGAGTCCTTATACATTTTATTTCATTCTATTTTTTCTTTTTTTCACAGGCTTTATATTTCTTTGTCTATTTAAATGGTGTCCGTATTTATGGAAGTTGCGGTGTCTGAAAAACGAAAGGACCTTCGGCCCCCCAATTAGGGATGGTTAGAGCATTGGGCTTGGGTTGGCCTGGCATTTGCCCACTGAAAGTGTTATCCGCCTGACCATCCTTCACCCACCGCCTTATTTTCACCTAATCAAGGAAAGCTTAAGGATCAGAGGAGAGATGAAAAAGTCTTAACACTACACCCTCTGGGCATTCTAACGCTATTGTGGGTAAGCATGAGTTCTCGCCGTTGTTGTTGCCCTAAGCTTGGCTCTTGTCCTTTTACGACCCCCACCACAGCCCCACCAGAAGGTGATGCTCTTGATAACAGCTTTCCAAACTATGGCTCGGGGAATATCGTAAAGCACACTCTTGCAGCCTCACCGACCACCGAGGCACAGGACGACAGGACACAGGGCTGAGGCATGGTGAGGCAGCTCAGCACAGCCACACCGCGCTGCGAGATTTGTCGTGTTCGTGTCAGTTGCTCCCGCTGCTAGTTCCTATCCGGTTTTAGATATTGAGAGCCACAAACGAACGCTATGCTATGCTTATGCTTATGCTATGCTATACTATATAGCTACGAACGCTCTGCATGACCTAGAGATATAGCCAGGCACCTACCTATATCCAGTTGGCACTAGACTCATGGTTCAAAGTGCCGCTATGTCGTGCTTACAGCTTTTGTTGCTTTGTTTTGTTATCCTGCGCGTGCTTCCTCGTCGTCCTCGTCGTCGTCGTCGTCATGCTCTCCCACACCTTGGACCATTTTTATTCGTCCTCTCTTCCGTTTTCTCTTTTGTCGTTTATCCTGAAAAAGCTCCGCGTAGTTGTTTTTCATTTCAAAAAAAGATATCCCAACTCCACTCCAGTTCTGTCGAAGTCGTGGGAGACCGCACGGTCCTTGCTTTGCATAGACGCGAAGCTTTCGGCAGGCGACGTGTCGTCGTTAGTCTCAAAGGACGACAGTTTAGTTACGAGGGCATGAATCGCTGGTCTCAGGCACTGAATTCGTTGCAGTTTGTCGAATTATTTTTTTGTATTTGAAAATTTAGAGAACGCGAGGCGTGATTAATTCGCCCGCATACTGCTTGCAATTGGCACGTATACCTAGATGCGGACGAGTGATGCACGTTTTTATAAAAATTTAACTTTTGGACATTATATCGAGACAGTGGTCGACTAGCTCCGACTGTGACGTTCAATTAACCTGTGGAAGATTCATGGATTCAAAATATCCGTATAGTGGTTTTAAAACAGTGCTTTCGTAGCTAGTTTCTAAAAATGTAACTTCTGAGGCGTTACAACAATTCCGCATTACAATATGACAGCCAAACGAGATAAGGATTATAATAAGAACAAAACTCTATCAGGTAATTGAATGCCTTTGCTTTAAAATTAAACTTGCTTTTCTCTAAGCGCTACATCGAATTATAATTAATTTAAACTAACTCCAACTATAGTGCGCTACGGACTAGATTTTTTTGGCAATACATTTGTAAGTTGCCAAAAATGGCTTCAATTTCGGTTAAAACACCTTAAACAGTAAGAACTTAATGCAAATTAATATTTGCGCACAGTGCGACATCCTGCTGACGATGATCGGCAGTTACGGCAGTATCCGAATACGTAAATTATGATCGTGGCGTTCCACTAAGTCTCCTAGATACTTCCTTTTTTTAAGACTGCACTCAAGAGAAGGTAGACGGGCTTTGCATTTGATTTAAAAGCGACAGAGCTTTTATTTTCTACCTGGCTGCAGCCAGCGCGATTTTAAAATATAATTATAACGAATGCACTAAATGGACATGACGCCCTCACTCAAACAATACTGCACAGAATAGTTTTGCATATTGTAAAATTCAGAAATGATGGCCTCAATCTTACCTTTTGTCCTTTTCCAGTCGCTCGCCCACTCGATGAAGAAAGTGATTGAATTTTCAAAGCGCGAAAAGTGTTTGGAAGGAACCATTAAACCTGGTGTAGTTCGTATTAATTGCGTGGTTAATTCGACTCCTCAAATGTTTAGTAATTTTCGCCTGGAAAGGAAAATACTGAATTTAAAAAATTTTAATTTGAGTTTGTTAGAACTATGATTATGTCGCAGTACAAATAAATAATTTATTTAAAAAAAAAATTTTTTAAGACTTGTTTTTTTCTTTTTCGACATTTTAAAATTTATACATTTTGTTAATATGTATATGTTTTATTTAAATTATTATTTTATATCAAGCTATACCTTTAAATGTTTAATCAATGGTTAATAAATCATTGTGTGGAAGGTGAGACCAGAATAAAGTGGAAAACAACGTCCCAATATTTCAAATATGGATATGTACAATTTTCTGCAAATATTTGGGAGCCTTCATATTAATTGTTGCATAGTGTACTTTTCGCGTCCACAGCAAAACTATGGATAACATGCATATAAAAGTTAAGTTTATAATTCTGGAAAACTTGCAATCCTATTTTAGCAAAAGCGATTCAGTTCAAGAAAAGTGAAAAATAAAGCAGCAAAATTTTCCATTTATAACCTTAAAAATCTCATTCTAAATTTAGTATAGCTGAGTAGTTTCAAATAAAAGTAAACTGGTTAATGGGTATCATTATTATTTGAAGAAAAAAATCGTTCATCAAGGAAGACAAAGTAAAAACGTTGATAATACAATTTTTTTTTAAATTTAATTGTGTGGTTAATAAAGCTATAGAAAATCAGAACATTATAAAGCGAACAAATTCTAAAATGTAGCCATTAAAAGCTTAAGCAAGGTTTTCTGTTAGACAATCACAGCACTTAAAATGGGAGATTTCAATAATATTTCATAAGATTTCAAGTCTTTGGTATTCCATGAAAAACAATGCAAAGTCCAAGAGTACAGCAGTGCATTGATTTTTCTTAATATGCACACAGTATTTATGCGAAAATGTTTAAATTAAAATGTCGGTATACAAAACTTTACAAATTTGCTTTTATCGCAATCCTTTTCTCGTTCTCTCAAAAGAATAAATAAAGTTTTAAAAACAATTTCATCGACAACAAAAGCAAGTTTTTAGTAAGAGATATTTTATTTAAAGAGATTCGCATGAATAAACATGTTCTTAATAAGTTTTTACCTGGATGCAGTTTAGGACTAATTATTTATTGAAACGAGTCAAAAATTCTCAAATATTGTACCACCTCTTGTTATTAATCTCTTCATTTAATCGCAACTTGAAATAATAAAGTAATTATTATTATTAATAACCTAGAGTTTCTTTAAAATAAAAAATCTATCACGAAAATGAAGAAAGAAAAGTAGGCATCTTGGGCCAGGAAGCAACTTTGTCCCCTGTGTAATTATGTTGAAAAATGGGAGTTAATTGTCGTCAAATTTCTTTCATTTTTCGTCCCCAAAGTCGCCGCTTCATAAAAACGTGGGTTGAGTGCAAGCAATTCTGGGGGTCATTCTGGACTCGTCTGCAAATCGTTTTATTTTTAACAAATTACATGGTCTGGGTATTATTACGTTAAATTACGCGGACTACTTGCAGTTACTTTGAACGCTTGTAACGCTTTCTGTGTTCATGCATCTCCGAAATTACTTATTTCAGTGCGCAAATCATTGGGTATTTAAAATTATGAAAATAACTATATTTGTATCTGTAAAGGGGCGGTGTATGCTTATATAGTTTTCTATTAAGCACGCATTTGGATGTTCTTTTAATTTCTTCTTGGCTTATAAAAAATTAAATTAGGATGGGAAGATTAGAAATTTCTTAAAAACTTTATTCAGATTATAGAAGTAGTTCCAGCCAGTTCGTAGCCACTGATTAAAACGGAACGTACATATAAGGGCTTCAATTGAATACATGAATTAGATCCGACCTTAGATAAATATAAGTGCAGAATTCGAAAGAAAAATTTGATACCGGTATGCTACTGTCGTATTGGGGCCCAACATTACAGAGATTGAATCTCATGCTATATGACAATATAAATTTGCAAAGGTATATTTACAGGGCTTGGAATAACATCGACAACGTCTCCAAGCTCGAAAAGCATTGGTTTTGTATCATCAACGCAAAGTGTGAGTTCGAGTCAAGAAAGTCTCAAACGAACAAACAAACCGTTAATGGAAAAGAGGAGACGGGCTAGAATCAATCAAAGCCTGGCTATATTAAAAGCACTAATTTTGGAGTCAACCAAAGCGAACACGAAAGGCGCAGATGGTCAAGCGAAGCACACAAAACTCGAAAAGGCTGACATTTTAGAGCTTACTGTAAGGCACTTTCAGAGACATCGAAATTTGGATGATCCGGGTTTGTGTACACCTACAATCGATCTAACGAGCACCCTAAGAATTTAAGTGATTTTACAGCTGTGAACAAATATCGAGCAGGTTACACAGATTGCGCTCGAGAGGTAGCGAGATATTTAGCTACGCCAGAACCTCCCCCCCTGCCCAGCTTACCCACGTTGTCGGATCCGGGCTCGAAAGCTAGACTCCTGAGACATCTAGATCAATGCATAGCTGAAATTGATATCGAAATATGTCCCCACTCTACGTACGCGGACAGTCCTTCCAGTAGTTGCTTCGAGGTGAATTGCTCGAAGAAACCGTAAGTTGTAAAAGGTACTATGTATTTAAATTTATTAATTAACTAACTAATTTTAATTAAAGACAAGATGACAATTCTATGGACTATAGCAGCCAGGACTCGAATCCCCTTGATTTTAGTAAAAACACCCGTGATCCGCTTGATCAGCGCAACAGTCAACCCATATCCTCCACATCAGAAAATTTCATTAACGCACAAGTTTGTTCAAACCTATTCAAATTTACAGAAGTGCTAAGGAGACCAATTTATTTTCAGGATGAAAATAATAACCGTGGAATTGAGGAGAGTCCTGCCAGGCGAACCCTAGATGAAGTGGTGTCGACAAACCAAGAAACAACTTCTTCGAATTTACATGATGGAAACTGCCACCCCCTACCTTCAGCTGAAGTGGACACTCGGAAAAAGGTGGGGACTGTCTTGAAAATATCTCTTAATTTTAAAAAAGAAAAGCCATTTCCAGAACGTTGGGAGCCTATCGGAGAGTTACCGACCACACAAATTGGGGGATAGTTCAAACGTCCTTGTGCTTCCACCTCATTACATGCAACTAGCCGCTGCACTCGGCCTGAACACCCAGTCAATGGTCGACTCCACTTCGAGCCGCAGCAGCATTGACCGACTGGCGGAGCTCAATGGGCCCCAGCAGCAGTTCTTAGCCACGCTGAATAAAGATTTAAACGCTCCCAATGCTCAGGACGAAAAACACACTCCGCTGACCGAACGGTCCATTGATCATCCCGAGAAGAGCAGCAATGTGATCTCCTCACACCAAGGAGAAAAATCTGCATCCGAAAAAAAATTCGGCGAGCTTCAACACTATGAAAACCACCCGGAAAAAATGAAGAGGGTGGATGCACAGGACACGGAAAATTTTAGTGATATGAACGATCAAAACCAAAACAATCAAAATATCTTGAATCAGCAGGCTGAGGCCAGACAAGGGGACGAGAACATGTGGCGCCCTTGGTAGAAAAAACAGCTTCCTTTCCAATGACTTACTAAATGCAATTTTCGTTGGCCATATTGTTAACATTTTTTGTTACCATTAGTTCTTGTAGATTACCCCTTAATTGTTGTCAGATAGCTGCCCGGCTATCAGAGTTTGAGATCCTTTTTAGGTAATTTATTTATTATTTCTGCTTCCAAGAGAACATTTCCGAGAGCTTTAATGCACTGGATAAAAATAAATAACGGCGCATCTTCAGCTTTTGAAATTGCAAATTAACTTGTGCCAAAGTGTTAGCAATCAGTTTTTCACTTCTTTTAATTGTTTCTTAATTGCAGTGTTCCCCTCCCACTTGAGTTTTATTAAACGGTGCATTTACAGATGATTAAATTGTCAAAAAACATATATATATATATATTATACAATAAAATCTTTCAATGCGAAATATTGCTTTTTAAATGTCCAATTCCCAAAACTTATTTTATCATTTGTAATTTTAGTGTGTGTAGTTTAGATTAAGTAAAATTTGAGTTCCTGCATTAGATTAGGTATATACAATTTTAAACATTTTCAAAATAAAATTAACTTACTTTGAATTTGTAGTCAGAATCACGAAAATAGGTTCATCAACACTTGATTTCCTGAATAAATAAACAAAAATAATAAGATATTATGTGCTAAAATAATAATTAATAATATAGTCTAGTTTAATTCTAAATCACATAAGGAAACAAAAATAATTAGAAATTATCGATGTTATTCATCTAAATTTACGTCATCTTAAACTTTTACATACATATATAAAAAGTTACTAGAAAACTTTCTTACCTCATACATCAAATGCTTGTTGTTGTTTCTTCTTTGGATAATCGCCAATTATGTTCATAAATTACTTAAATGAGATGGTCCCGATTGGAAAGGTTACTATAACTATTTGCAAAACAACGGCAATTATGTTTGACTCCTTTTATTATAAAGGAATATATATATAGTGCAACTTTACTCATTAGTTAATGGTGAGACCATCCAGTTAAAATAGTAATATATAATAAAATATTATAAATATGTGATTTGGGTATAAAATTAGACAACGGAATATACTATATGTGCGAGTTAATTATTTCAACTTGAAGTTAGCATTCAATGATTTTCGAGGGGCAGACTGCCGTTGCCTTGCTAGAAAACTTTGACCCTGCCCCATTAAAACAGCTAATTTTGCATCAACTGCATCTCTTTGGCAATTTAAACCAAATTTATAAAATGCTGTCGCAATTAGCTTCTCTTCCATGGAGCTCATGCCGTTCTTAGGTTCACTTTCGCAATCAGCTCCTTTTTCAAGTAAGTTTGCATCTATTGCTGAAGAAAGAAATCAACGTAATCACATATTTAATTACTGATATAGTGTTACCATTAGCAACCCTTGGGTCCAAATTTTTTATAATCTCCTTAGCTTTTTCGATGCTTTTACGATATCTCGCCTCAATTGTGATCAATTCTTGCTCCTTGGAATTTAAAGTGTTTTCCACTTGGGTCAACTTTGCCTGCAGGCCGGCTACTTGCGTGTGAGTCTCATCGAGCTGAATAGCTAAAAATTTTAATGGCAATAAAATTACATATTCAAACTATTTTTTTTTCAACTGTTCACCTTTTTGTTCATTAAGTTCAATAACTTGTTTTAGTTGTTTCGCAAGTTCTGCTCTGGTAATTAAAAGTTAAATTAATATTTTAGCTCTAATTCAAAATTTGTGCCAATTACCCCTTCAAATTTGGATCCCCGCTTTGATTTGCTTGTGTTAACGATAAAATTCTTTCATTGGCAGATTTCAATTGCTCGCGTAGGTTCTCATTTCTTTTGTTAGAATCGTCTAAGAGTTGCTGAAAAGGCGAGTGTATACAATTAGATCAACGTTATATCAACTTGTAACTTTAAATCCCTTACAGTTAGTGCGGTTTGTCCACCTTGACCTTCACGTAGGGCCTTGTTTTCGGCCTCAAGATTCTCAATCCTTTCCTTTAATGCAGGGGATAACAATTCTTTCGAAACAGTATTTCCTGATTCTAAAAAAAAAAGTTTTTATGGTAAAATTGTTTCCACCTTTTTATAGAACACGGTCCATTTTCAATCCCAAATACCTCAAAAAGTAATAAAAATTATATACCTCCTGACGACCCTTGTCCGCAGCGGAGCTCGTCTACCGTTTCTCGAAGAGTATCTCTTTCCGCAAGAAGACTGTCTTTTACCCTTTGTAGAGCTGTTACATTACTTTCCAAATTTTTATTTTCAAATTCCAATTTAACGTTCTTGCTCATTTCATTATCTAACTTTGTATGAAGCTCTTGGATCTATTTTTTGCGTAAAAGGGTGAAGTTAACTTATTGTTTATTTTGATTAGAATTTTCGAAAAAACCTCTTTTTTATATAAATCCATTTGCCCTTTAAGCGTCGAATATTTTTTGCAGTCTTCCTCGAACTGGGCGCTTTGTTGCAGATACTCAGCACTTCTTTCCTCCAGCATTTTCACTTGCTTTTTCAAGTCGTTGTGGTCCTCAAGTTTCTTTTTATATGTAACCAATTGAGCTTCACAAACCTTAAGCTTTTCATTGGCTTCGCGAAGGACATCCAATTCGTCTTTTAACTGGGGCATCTCAGAAGTATTTTGCTAATAGAGATTTCTATAGTTATGAATGAAAAGCAGTAAATATTTTAACTACCGTCAATTCTTCCAACTTTTGCTGGAGCAGTACAATTTCCCTCTCTTGTTGTATGGTTTTCAATTTCAAATCCTCTCGGGAAGTTTCAGCCTGCAGAAGCTCATCTTTGAGGTTGTCCACCTGCCGTCGCAGATCGTTATACCGCGTGGAGCCTGGCTGCACTGGCCCAATTGAAATTCCATCTTCACCGATCGCCACGTTCTGTTCAAGCTTGCAGACTTCGTTTTGTAGCTTTTGTATTTCATGCTGCATAGACGATTTTTCCTCCAGCAAAAACGTTATCTAATAGAAGTATTCATTAAATGCCCTTATGAATTTTCTTACAGGTAAAAGTTACCTGTTTTTCAGCCTCAAAACATTTTTGAGCTAAGGCGTCTCTTTCTTCTTGCATAATTTTAAGGTCAAAATTAGCTATACTCAGCGAGCTCCGAGATGGCGATGCTCCCTGCCAGGCATATTCCAGGTCTTGTAAGGCGCTCATTATGTTCTGCTGAAGAGATTCTTCCAGCTTCATAATTTGCGTGATGTAGTTTTGTTTCCCAGCGCAATTCACTGCACAGCCCAAGATTAGCTGCAGCAGGCGACCCAGCTCTATCATATTTCCGTTTTCGGCAATTTTCATAGCGTCAGGACGAGGGAAGTCGACAAGGTTTAGATTGAGTACGTCGGCGTAGTAGTCGTAGACACCTTCAATGACTTTCTTTAAATTGCTCATTTTAAGACGCCAGTTTGATCCGACTTCCAACTTTATCTTAGTTAGCCAAACCTCTGGAGGTCTTGTAATTAGCGAATTAAATAAATAAAATAATACCAATGTCCATACCGTTGAACGTTTCCGGAGCAAATTGATTCAGAGCCTGTGCCAGGGCTACACCATCACTTAACTCGGAGATATTTGAATGCGGTGCACTTAAATTTAGCACGTTAAACCATTTCATCAAACTGTGACACATTTCAACTCTGTCTGTATCCATTTCTCTAAAAATTTTGGGATATTTGTATAGAAATCAAAAAGTAAAAGCGAGAAAAAGGAAAAACAAAGTGGTGACAAATCGCATCCAAAATCAGCTGCTTTTCGATACTCGAACTCGAAATAAATCTTCGGGTTTGTTTTGTCATTTTACATCCGGTGTGTTCGAAAAATACAGCTGAACATAAATAGAATTCGCAAGAAAAAGTGAAGTGTCTATTCGGAGAAAAAAATATCTAATTACGTATTTACTTCGTGTCAAATCAATTATTTCAGCCGTGCGCGAGTAGTGTCAGCCAAAATTTATCCCTCGATGTAAACAAAACAAAGCACTGTCTCGGTTGCTCATAATTAACTTGCATTCTACTTTCTGCTTAATTGCTGCTTAAATAGGAGAGGTGCGTCGTTCGTAATCACAATTAACGCGAATGCAAATCATTCATAACGAGAACTAAGCACGCTCAAATTGCGAAGGATTTTCCCCGAGCACTGGCCACTGGGCAGTGGGCAGTGCCTCGTGCAAAAGGGCTCTTGCTTATGGTGTTCAAACGGAAACTAGTAGTTATTTTATTTAGCAACAGATGTCTCCGACAGCAGTTAATTTAATTTATCGAAAATTTCAATAGTTTTTCATATTGCACTTTTGAAGTTGGTAGCCATTTGTAATTGTTTGTAAAGAATTGTCGAGAGTTCTGTCAGTGAGGCGGTGCGAAATTTTATTATTGGCGAAAAGGGCGTCGAGGTTTTTTAATTACGCTCTTCGGTTGATGGAAACTTGTCCAGTTGCCGGGATCTAAAAGTCTCGCTCGCAGTGCCGTGCCGAAAAAGACAATTCTGCCAATTAGGAGGACACCCGAAGTGAATTATTCCAAGTGCTGATTCATGGACGTAAATGATGAATTTCTACTCGCTGGCGTGCTATAGACAGAAGCTATGAAAGCCCGTGCTGGTAGGAAGGGAACCTCGGCCTTTTCTGATCTTTCAGCAATTTCTTCTTTCGCTTTGCACATCGCCGTGGCGGAGCGATACGCAGTGGGCGTACCCTTTTGATTACACTTCCGCTAATTTTTAAAATAGATTAACAATTTAAGACGAAGAGGCAAGAGGAGCTGGCTCCAAAAATGCTATAGAAGGTTCTTTTTACAAACATAGTAGGGTCTCTTGCACCGGCTTCGAAGTCCACCATAAGCAGTAATTTTTATTATCATCATTATATTCTGTGGCACAGACCGAAGCCAGTCTCGGACTTAACTGAAAATTATTGTATTTCACAGAATATACCCAAATCTTTGGATAATTTTAATAGAAATGAGAATTACGTGTCGTCAGATTTTCTCCTGTAACCCCCCGACTCTGCTTATCGGCGTTTTGCGAACCTGCTTGAAATAATCGCCTTGGGAAATTCGTTGACTAATTTGGATTTCCGGTCGGGTCATGCAAGTTCACTATTCAAAGCTTTAGTCGTAAATTGGGAACTACCAGGTTGAAAGTCCTTTTAAGGTCCAAAAAAGTAGTCAAAATAACTCTGAGATCATTTCGCTGATATACATATGTATGTAGAAATCCGAATCCGTTCATAAGACTAGGCTTACATTGTCGTTCGTAGCAAGTTATCAACATTTTTATATAGTTGCGAAAAAAGTATACGTTTTAAATGGCTATGCGTCATTAAACTAAACTGAACTGAACTAAATACTAAAAGTCGAGATTTCTTAAGGAGCGTTAAAACAGTGTATAGAACTTAGGGGTTACACTACGTTGATTTTCCAAAAAAATAAAATAAATAGATTTAATTAATACTTTTCAAGAATAGTTTATGCATTACCACATTTCGAAATTCCAATTATTATCTACCTGACTTAACACCCAATTGAAATGTGCGCAACAGCGAATATTCCTTGCATTTTACGATTTCTTTTGCGTGTTTCTCGAAACTATCTTTAAAATGTAAATTTAATGAATTATCAAATGTAAATTTATTACATTATCAATTATCCCAAACTATACGCCTGGAATTAACTCCAATTACAAATTAGTTATTCGCGGTTTTTCGAACAAGAGGTGATATACATATATTTTTAAAATCAAAAATAAATTGTGTATGACGACCACTATTCGAATTTGACTTTTTTTCAGTTTGTAAAGTTAATACTAATAAATTTCATGTAAAAAATCTCATTTTGTATCCTTTTTATTATTTTTGTAATAATTTAAATAAAGATAAAAAGTCCCCTAATTGAAGTCATTCTAAAATGGCTTCTCTTTGTATTTTGAGTGGAAAAAAGAAAAGCAGGCCAACCTTGTTCCACTTTAATATCAAGGGTGGTTATTCAA
Source organism: Machimus atricapillus (assembly GCA_933228815.1). Taxonomy (NCBI): domain Eukaryota; kingdom Metazoa; phylum Arthropoda; class Insecta; order Diptera; family Asilidae; genus Machimus; species Machimus atricapillus. The sequence continues at coordinate 82,486,498 of OW121784.1, read as the reverse complement.
TTAAATAAAGTAAAACTCGGATAACAAATATTTTTATGTTTGAACTACAAAGCAAACTTAACCTGCCTTATTTTCAGGTTGTAGATCAAATTAAAAGAATCGATTAATGAACCGAAAATTCTGCAGACTGCTACAGAGATAATATTAACAGGATGATTCCCCCTGGTATCCGAGTAGTTAGGGGACCTCACTGGATATGGCAGAATCAAGGTATGTTCATAAGGATTTCTATAAATAAAAGAGCGCTTCCTTCAAAAATGAGCCAGAAATAGAAATAAATAGGGTATCATACCGGGCTCCAGACACGGCTATTTTTAGAGCTAGTTTTCATAAAAGCATTTCCTTCCTATTTCCATATACTGTCGCGCTCTAAGGGGAAGCATATGCGATGCCGGAGGCGTACATGTGTGATGCCTCGGCACCGAAGAACGCCTTTTCGACGCGTGCACATGTAAATATAAATCCATCAATAGACAAACCCGAAATCAGACATATGCTGGTGCATGTCTCGCAGTCGCAGGGGCTTGCTTCAAATAATTGTTTTTGAATTCCCGAAATTGAAGCGTTATTTTCATGATCTTGCATTTATAGACGACGGAGAAGGTCATGTTGGTACAGTTTGTGAAATTGGACGTTTCGGGTCTACTCATTCGCCGGAGAAGACCGTCGTAGTGAACTGGGACTCTGGGCACAGGACAAATTACAGGGTGGGCTACCAAGGGCAGTATGATTTAATAATAGTAGACAACGCACAAGTCGGTAAGAGGTGACTGGGTACATAGCAGGACTATTTTTTATTCATATTTTTTATATTGTAAAGGTGTTCGCCATTCAAATGTTGTGTGTGATGGTTGTTCAAAAGGCGGAATAGCTGGAATTGTTTTTAAATGTGCTCAGTGTTGCAATTTCCATTTATGTGCTTCTTGCTATGGTGCGGACGTGCACGACACCGAGCATCCCTTTATTCGGTATACCACACCTACTTCTCTGGGGTGAGAATAACAATTTTATTAAAGTAAAGCTGCTAATTACAAATGATTTTTAATAATTGTTTCTTTTTCGCGCGAATTGTTTCAGAGTGAGAGTACCGCCAAGAAAAGGTTCACTAAAAATTCAATTGAAAGGTATTTTCGTTGGTGCTAAAGTTATTCGTGGTCCTGATTGGGAGTGGGGACAACAAGACGGTGGAGATGGTATTGCTTTCAGTTACTTATATTTAACAGGTTTCAACTTAATTCTCACTAGGCAAAACTGGTCGAGTAATGGAAATAAGAGGTTGGGATAACGAGTCCTGCAGAAGTGTTGCTAATGTTTCTTGGATTTCTGGCTCAACAAATGTTTACCGGCTTGGTCACAAAGGCAACGTTGATCTTAAATACGTCGTTCCTACTTTCGGTGGTTATTACTACAAAGATCATATGCCTGTTTTAGGTAAGACTTTTAAATATTGTCCTTTATAGATTTATTGCAAGTTAAATATTTTAAGGCCAACCCGAAGAACAACAACCAATTGTCCCAATGGTGAAGCCAATTTTTTCCGTTGGAGACAGGGTTAAAGTATGTTTAGAAGTAGATGCGTTAATGAAATTGCAGCAGGGACACGGCGGATGGAATCCTCGTATGGTGGAGCACCTTTCTAAACTTGGCACAGTTCATAGAATTACGGAAAAGGGAGACGTTAGGTTAGTACAAGTAATTTTAAAAAGACTGTCAATAAAAATATTTCTTTTAGAGTACAATATGAAAATTGCCCGAATCGCTGGACATTTCATCCTGCCGCATTGGTTAAAGTCTGCTCTTTCAGAGTTGGAGATTTGGTGACAATGGTAAATGACCAAAATAAAGTACAACAGTTGCAAAAGGGTCACGGTGAATGGATTGAACCAATGAAGAATGTAAGGTCTATTTATTTATAAATTAGAAGAGTAACTAATTGCTATTTTTTATTAATTTTCAGGCTCTTGGGAAATTCTGTAAAGTGGTTAAAGTATACTCAGATGGAGATTTACGTATTCAGCAATTAGACGGGGGATTCGAATGGACCGTCAATCCAAAATGTGTTAAATTAGAGCAATCACCGCTAGCTTCCGTTGCTGAAAGATCTAACAGCATGATGGATTTAAGTCACCAAAGAACAGATCATGTAATGACTCCGCTATCAGGCCTCTCAGGGACATCGTCTGCCGATAAATTGGTTCGTGAAGCCGCTCAGGGTCATTTAGATTATGTAAAACAGTATTTGGACCAACATCCATCTCAAGTTGATGTAATGAGTGGTGGAAAGACTTGTCTTCAAGTCGCTGCTCATCAGGGGCATGTTAATTTGGTAAAATATCTTTTAAGCGTTGCGGCAAATGTAAATGCTGTTGATAAAGAAGGCGACTCAACCCTACACTATGCGGCATTCGGGAATCAACCAGAAACTATGAGGTTGTTATTACAAAATGGAGCAGATATAAATTTCTTAAATGCTAGCCACTGTTCGGCTTTACACATTTGCGCCCACAAGAAAACCCCACACTGCGTAAGAGTTCTCTTGGAATTCGGGGCAGACGTTAATATTCAAGATTCGTACGGGGACACTGCTCTTCACGATGCCATCGGAAAAGAAAACGCCGAGGTTGTTGAACTGCTGTGCAGTGCTCCATATTTAGATTTTACTGTGCGAAATCATCGCGGTTTTAACGTGTTGCACCACGCATCGCTGAAAGGCAATGTTATGGCGGCTAAACGAATCTTACAATTAGCTCGCCAATTAGTCAACGTGAAGAAGGACGATGGATTTGCTGCGCTACACTTAGCAGCTTTAAATGGTCACGCGAAAGTAGTCGAAGTATTGATCTTGGATGGCCAGGCGGAAATAGATATTAAGAACAATCGCCGCCAAACACCTTTTTTGTTGGCTGTGTCGCAAGGTCATTCTTCAGCCATCGAAAAGCTGGTCAACTTGGGTTGTGATGTGTTGGCGAAGGATGAAGACGGTGATAATGCCTTGCACCTTTGTGTAATTAAGAAAACTAACTTTTCACAAACAGCAATGCCTAATGATGCTCCAGAGATATTGGAAATTTATCAAAATCTACAGTTTGTTAACGAATATCGTCTCATGTATGCTATTATTTGTTATCTTATAAAGAAGGGTTGTAAAATTGAAATAAACAACAAAGGTGCTAAGCTGTTTGACTGGATTGCAGACAAGGAGTTGCACAGTAAAATTTTAAGCTATCAGAACCATGTGGAGCCTGCCACCGCTGTGGAAATAAATTCTTCGGGTGAAAACGACTTCAAAAATGCAGTTGATAAGATTCAAACACTAAGTTTAAATGAAAATATCGATAATAACTCCGTGGGGAACAGTAGTTCGGACGAACCAACAAATTCCGCAATGCATACTATGTCAAGAAATAGGAATGCGAGCATTGACTCAAACTCTCAATCAGCGCCGGCAAAGTCGGAACAATCCGACGATGCGTCGTTACAAAATATAACAACCGTGCCAAAGACACTAAACTCTGACAATAATAGAACTCCTTCGACCATAACATTACCTCTTCATTCACCTTACGTCGACATGAGCCTTACTAAGAGGATAGCCGGTGAGCAAGCAGCCGTTCCAAACACCACTAGCTCAACTTTAGATCAACTTGGCGGAAAGCCGCAAAATAATATTATAGCAAGTATTCCTGCAGCGCATCAGTCAAACAACATCCAGCTCCAGGAGTGCATTGTATGCAATGAAACCTTACAATTAATCACATTCGAGCCCTGCCTGCATCAGATCTCGTGCGAGGATTGCGGAGTTCGGATGAAGAAATGCCTTTCGTGCGGAGTCTTCATAGAAAGAAGGATTGGCCCCAACGGCCGTTTCATTTTGTCTAAGGAGCGGCCACGAATGCCGTCGGCAGATCGCCTCAGATACTTAGAGAATAAAATTCAGGAGTACGAAGAATCGCATTACTGCAGCATTTGCATGGAGCGGACACGCGACGTGGCGTTCCTCTGCGGACACGGCTCCTGTTCGCATTGCGCTGAGACCCTGCGCACTTGCCACATGTGCAGGAAAACAATAGTAAAAAAAATCAATCTCTACTAAATGGGATGCTAACGTGGAGTTTAAATATATGTAGACACTATGTTTTGAAATTACGTACACTTAATACTTATTCATGATGTTTCTGGATTGTCGTAAAAAATATTTATTTCTTTAATCACTATCATACCAACATACTATTCTTTGGATCAATGTATAAAGAGGGTATACTGTTTACCAAAGTATATTATTTTAGTATAAGTTGATTGAATTTCAAAAGCTTAAGGGCACCAATTTTATTCAATCGAAATATTTATCATGTTTTTGATTTTGTTTCTCTTTTAATTCCATCGCGTGACGTCAAATTGTCGAAGTAACCAAGCAGTTGAGTTGACCGAAACCCCCTTTGTGTTTCGTTCGGTTTAGTAAAATTCATGAAATTCAAAATCAAATTTTCTTAATTTAATTGTAAATAGCTTACTTTGTAATAGGCGCACATTAAGCTTCTCTTCATGTTCAATGATTGTTAAAATATTTTATAGCTAAAAACATTAAAGTATATTTATTGAAACTATACACTGGTTCTTTTCCTTTCTGAAAACGTTCTAAAACAATACTATATACAGCTCTTTAAAGCACAAGTTTAATAAGCGGTTTTTGAATAAAATCCTGACATTTTGAACACTTTTAAAGAAAAGAAAGTACATAATTAGAAACGTAGTCTGGTAGCTCAGATTACTCATGGAATTTTTAGATAATTCAAAAATAGACCTACAAAATTGCAAAACAATTATGTTTTCGACGTTTAAATCGATGTCGTCTCCGTAAAACTCCGGGAGTCAAAGGCTAGAGCTTGCCGTGTGCGAAACCGACGCATTTTCCATCGGTTCAATAATACCGGCAGATATAAAACATTGAAAAATAAATTTCATGGTAAGAGAACGTCTTATCATATCACTGAAGCACCAACTCGTTGTTGGTTGACTGATAATCCTCTGAATTGGTTATCGCCTTCTGGAAACAGGCTCGAACTCAAATCGAAAAAGTTATAAAAAAGTAAGATTTCCCATCGATTTACTCCCATGGAATTCGCCACCAGAAAATTTCCCTCGAGAGAGAAAGAAGCTTTGCAATCTGAACCCATGTCTCTGGCTGGAGCCTCGATTTGATCGTCTGATCAGTCCATTTTCTAGTTGAGCTTAAGTGACTGAAGCAACAGGTTCCATATTTAAATTAGTTTATCTAAAATGCCAGTAAACATTAAAAAGGTTTTAATTTGTGATGCAGTTGATGCAGCTTGCATTGAGGCTTTAAAAAATAATGGGATCGATGTGCGTATCGCGATAAGACGATATTTAAATGATTATCTAAATAACAAGTTTTTCAGGTCACCACGAAGCTCAAGCTCCCTAAGGAGGAACTGTGCAAAGAAATCAAGGTAAATTTTTTCAGACAAATCGGACGATCAATTGCTCGTCCATTTTTACTTGCGAACGAATTCGACGAATGCAATTCTTCAGCTCGGAGTCATAAATTAGTTTGCTCTTGAAATTTAATTTTCTTCCAGGATGTATGCATATTAGAAATATGTTAATGGGATTATTTGAATTTTAGTTTTGATTAAATTGAAGTGAAATGTGCTTGAATGAGTCGCGGTGAAAAACTTTATGTAGGAAAAGAAGAGATATTTTACACGATTTTTGGAAGGAGTAAGCGGTTTGAGTGACTTACAATTTAGCGCATTGATAGTTTAACAATCGATTATATTTTAACTGTTGATATTTTACACTTTCTCAAAAATAGCTTAACCGCATGGCGTCTCTCAAGCCGCTTAGGTAACCGGTTGATGATAAGCTCGTTAAGTAAGAACTCGTAATCAAATTGCGCCTAGATACTGCATATTCAGATTATTAAGTGTTGTTTTTTCCGAACTAGGATCATATGAAAATGTGCGAATTGTGAAAATATCAAGACGGCAAAAATATTATTTACTATTGTGCATATAGCTTCTTTTTGAGAAAATAATATATTCCTTGATTCTTTAATTTAACAGAACTATGATGCCGCAATAGTGCGTTCAGACACGAAAATCACAGCTGAGGTAATCGAAGCTGGAGCAGGTCGTCTAAAAGCAGTAGGACGAGCTGGAGCTGGAGTAGACAATATTGATATCCCGGCAGCAACGAAACACGGCGTGATCGTTCTCAAGTGAGTTCATTAACTAACATTAAATTAAATAGTGAATTAAACCCACTAATTACTATGAAATCGCAGCACCCCAGGAGGAAATTCGATTTCCGCGTGCGAATTAACTTGCCTTCTGATTGGAACTTTGGCCAGGCCAATTGTTCCTGCCTGCCATAGTTTAAAAGATGGAAAATGGGATCGAAAATTGTACAGTGGAACTGAACTTTACGGCAAAACCCTCGCTATCTTGGGTTTGGGAAGAATTGGACGGGAAGTTGGGATCAGGATGAAGACGTGGGGAATGAGAGTATGCTCAACAATTAATATTTAGTGATCACTGTAGAAACTTACCGATCCGTCTTTAAAGGTGATTGGCTTTGATCCAATTACAACAGATGAAGAAGCAAAGGCAGCTGGCATAGAAAAAATGACCTTGGAACAAATCTGGCCGTTGGCTGATTACATAACTGTCCACACACCTCTGATCCCGCAAACAAGAAGTAGGCAGATCTTGTTGCAACCTCTACAAATTTTAATTAATTCAAATTCTTCCAGATCTTATTTCAACTGAAACTCTTGCGAAGTGCAAGAAGGGGGTAAAAGTTGTGAATGTGGCTAGAGGTGGGATCATCGACGAAGCGGCTGTTTTAGAAGCACTTCAAAGTGGACAGTGCGGCGGAGCTGCATTTGATGTCTATGCAGAAGAGCCCCCAAAATCTGAAGTGACTAAAGCTCTAATTCAACATCCGAAGATCGTGGCCACCCCACATTTAGGTTCGACGAAAATATTTTTGATTTTATAATTTGTGAAGTAAGAATTTCAAAATATTTTCAGGAGCTTCAACCACAGAGGCCCAAATTCGTGTTGCCGTAGAAGTAGCAGAGCAATTCATAGCGCTTGCACAGGGAGCCTCTGAGGACAAATACCCCGGAGTTGTTAACAGGGAGGTTCTTAAAAACTTCAAATAGATCTGCGATCTAAAGTGCCATAACAAGACACATTATAACCAATTTATATGAAATAAAAATATAGTTTGGCATATTTGAATTTCTGTAGTTTTTTTTCTTTTTTTGAATCTTAATAGCGCTAGGATTAAAGGATGAGTTATGAGAAACTAGGAGAAAAAGATATGTACATACATATATGTATTAAATTGCAGTTAGATAATAATGTCAATTTATTAATTTCAATTTTCTTAAATAGTTAATAGTCTTAAAAATGTGGTTTTTGATGCGTTTTCGTTTTGATCGTAATGAAGCAGTTTTACTTAGAGCTCGTGTATTTAGTAACAGCCTTCGTTCCTTCGCTCACGGCATGCTTCGCAAGTTCCCCAGGCAACAGGAGTCTCACCGCGGTTTGAATTTCGCGGCTCGTAATTGTGGAGCGCTTGTTGTAATGAGCCAGCCGAGAAGCCTCGGCGGCAATCCTCTCGAAGATGTCGTTCACAAAACTATTCATAATGCTCATTGCCTTCGACGAAATTCCGGTGTCGGGGTGGACTTGCTTTAGCACTTTGTAGATGTAAATCGCGTAGCTCTCCTTCCTCTTGCGCTTCTTTTTCTTATCGCTCTTGGATATATTCTTTTGGGCTTTGCCAGCCTTTTTAGCTGCTTTACCACTCGTTTTCGGAGGCATTTCCACTAAAAATCTACGGAAATTTTAGCCAGGGCACAACTGCAGTCCACCGCACTTCGTCACAAACTGTGCAGCGAATTGTGCATAAAAAGATATTTATATCCGGCGACAGCATCGATTTTCTCCCCTCCTCGACGGGAGGGTGGCGTCCCTCGAAAATTTGTATAAATACGAGTGGCGAAAGTGCGCATCTCCTAATTTTGGTGAAAGGCACCGCTGAGGTGGGAATCGCGCTGAGAAATATCCTGAGCTAAAACTACTCGCTAAAAATGTCTGGACGCGGAAAAGGTGGTAAAGTTAAAGGAAAGGCTAAATCCCGGTCCAATCGTGCTGGTCTACAATTTCCTGTTGGTCGTATACACCGCCTGCTGCGGAAAGGAAACTACGCCGAACGCGTCGGAGCCGGAGCCCCGGTGTATTTGGCCGCGGTCATGGAATATTTGGCCGCCGAAGTCCTAGAGTTGGCTGGAAATGCCGCCCGAGATAACAAGAAAACGCGGATTATTCCGCGGCACTTGCAACTGGCCATTCGGAACGACGAGGAGCTCAACAAATTGTTGTCGGGAGTGACAATCGCTCAAGGAGGCGTCTTGCCAAATATTCAGGCGGTTTTGCTGCCCAAGAAGACCGAGAAGAAGGCGTAAAGAGACTATCGATTTTTTTTACCATCGGCCCTTTTCAGGGCTATTAAGACTTTTATGAAAAAGGAAATAATAAAAATAAAAGAAATAATCCTGTGTTTCATTAATTATCCTATAAAAAGACTATTCCTCGAAAAAAAAAGCTTTTTATATTCTCTAAGCCCTAATTTTTTTCCAGGTAAGAGTAGCGTTTGGCAATTTGCCTCAAAAAAAGTTTTCAGCAGGTTTGGCCTACAGCCCGCTCTCTTAACACTGGCCTTCTGATAAATTCTTAGTTTCAGGGACATATCAAAATTTATTTAAGTATAATAAGGAAAATGTACATACATAAAAATTATTCAAAATCTATTTCAACTGGTAGTGTTCCTTCCATTCTGGCTCGTTGTACGTTTTCATAGAAAGGTCTAAAATCAACATACGATGAAATTTTACGATTTTTGTCGAATATATCTTTCGATTTCCTAAAAAGATTACTTGTATTTAATTATTAATGACTTTGTAGAAAGATTTAAAATTTACTGATCAATAGAAGAGGACATTGTCGTCGTGGTATCTGTGTATTGACTAGAGGTTCCATAGAGATTGTCTTCTGTTGGAGGAACATGTTCCACGTACGAATTAAAAGTTACCTATTAAATATTTTTAACTTACTTGATGTCAGAAAACCTATAAGCAAGGGCATTTACCTGGTTTTGTCTCCGCATTTGCTGAGTAGAGACCCCGATATTAAAATTCCTTAAAACCAACGTGAGATCTTCTCTCTCGTAACCAAGATTCTTTGAGTGTTGAAACATCTCTTGATGCAAGTTAACAAATTTATTAACCACAGACTGCGCTATATCTCCCAAATTATCATGAAATTCGAACTAAAATAAAAACGTTAAACATTGTTTAGTCAATTAGAATTTATCGAATAATTTGTCTCACCTCCTTTGCGGTTATTCGGACGATTTCTTTATTTTCTTTAAGAGAGTCCCCTGAATAAATGTCCCTCAAAATCTTGCAAAGGCCACTGGAGATTAGGAGTAAAAATCTTTTGAAAATAATACAAATAGTTAACATTTAGCCACTAAAAAGTGTTAAAGATTTCACCTAAAAGAATTATCAATTGGTACTCCTCCAACAATTTCTGGAGCCGCAATAATTGGCTCATTTGTCGCTTGCGCAAAAATATCACACTCTTTGTATCCAGTCTTCCCCACGTAATACCCCAGACATCTCGTGCTGTACATGGGAACTATTATCTGTTTAATATCCCCAAAATAGTATAATTATTCAGATTCATCTTACATTTATTGATGTGTTGTCCTTCCAGTCCTAATTGTCGTAATCGAAGAATTTCATCTTCATTCCCAAAGTTATGATCAACGGAGAATTGGACAAATCGCGGTGCATTGTTTTCATCACTTTTGCATAATAAAACCCTGCAGGTTCCAACATTGGACACATAAAGTTTCGAATTATAGATTAAAGATAACGCGACACTGCACCCTACAGAAAGTTCATTGTAGATTGATTTGAGGGATCTCTCGATCATCTGAAAAAATTTGTGTTTCGGCTTGACCCATACGGACCCTAAAGATTTAAAATATTTACCTCTCGAGAGTTGCCCTTCTGAATTAGTTGACTTTGGAGTATTGCTTTTTTTGCAAGAACAGCGTCTATAGATTCTTGGTAGCATTTTTCAGCTGAAACAAAAGATTGGCGCAAAACATCCTTTAGATCTTCCTCCGAGTTCTTTCCATTGAGTTGTCCGAGGAGAATTTCAGCTGCTATCCGCTGCATAGCCAATTCAGCAATACTGTGGCCATTATGCCCCGAAAATACCGCATAAAGGCAACTTTAAAGAAAATAATATCAATTTAATAAATACCTGTAAATTGTTTGCGCTCCTCAATATTTTACCTGTGCTCATCTACTCGGCAGTAAAAGTGCCTATCCCAAGAAGTATGTGATATTCCCTTTACGTTAGCTCTAAGGGGGTAGAAAGAAATCGTTATCGCAATTCTCATGTTTACAAAAAAAAAAAATAGTTTCATTTTTAGCCTTCAAAATTAAGTAATAATAGCGGCTCCACTCAACGGAATATATAGTTTTAAAAACAAGTTAAGAAATAAATCAGTTGCAAACAAAAGAACGTTTATAGTTTAAGCTAAAAGAGTATTTAGATATAGTTGCAATGATTGAAAAAAACTGAGACGGAGAAATGATCGAGATGCTTAACGAGTTCAAGTATTTTGGAGTTCTAATAGATAACAAACTGAAATTCAAGCCTCTTAACGGCAATCATTGAGATCAGATGGAGAGACTTTACATTACCAAGCTTTCAAAATGTCCTTGTGCAGAACTGGTTGTTTTTTAGAGGATTACAGAATTGTAATGAATTCCACTTAGGTATTAAGACAGAAACTTGTGTTAAGGTATTTAAAAAAAAGTACGTGGAAGAAAATTTTTAATGAAATTTGTATTATTTGTAAAATGGCTCCGAGTATGCCAAATTATTATATTATTAAAAAATAAGCAAATTCACCTGTAGGAGCAATTGGGCGACACTCCAACTGCTGTAAAGGGACACTTGGGCAGATCGTCGGTCCATGATTTATTCGCAGCTTCTCCAACTTCGGAACGCATATTCGTCAGTTAAATTACAGTTAAACGGTACACAACAAACAGCTGATTGACAACGCAGATGTCAAGCTGTGGAAATTCTTCTTTCCCAGCGCTTCAGCACCATAGCCAAGGAAAATGTAAGAGCGTCGACTCAGTTTACAGCGAATATCGCAGCAAGTAAAGTGAAGTATTTCAAGCAGTTGAGTTCAACAGTGTTTAAATCGTTCTATCTAACGAATTTAAGTCCTTGTACTAAGTTAAGGACATTATGTATACCTCGATAGTGTTCCTCGTATTAAAATACTGTGAGTTAAATGAATTTGGGAGTTTAACAGGTATTTGTACATCTTTGAGAAACTTGCAGATCAGCGTCGATTATCAATTTTTATACTGAGATATTTAAATTCTTTCACACGGACTTTATAGCACAATTTAATTTGGAGCTAACTAAACTAAAATCTAAAGAAAAAGCATGGTATTATATTATTTTCTTGTGGTAACTTCCTGTAACGGTTGAAATGCACCTTTTTAGGAAGGTAAAGGAGAGTTTTGTTAAGAGAGAAAGAAATACAAAACATTTATATTTCTGAAATTCTAATGCCAAAGACCATACGCTTCAACAAATAAAGAAATGGAGTCACATGTACATACATATGTATATCTTCTCTGGACTCCTTGGTCATCTGATACCCGATGTGCAATATAATCACAAAATATTGCATCTTTTTTTGTATGTTTAGAAACTGATTTAAATCTAAAGCCGAATTTTCTTTACTCTCATGAAAGGACATGTGGGAATGGGCTGCACTGCATACAACATGCAGGGCACATCAGGGTACGAAGATATTTATTTATTGTAGGCCAAGTCTAATTCACAACATAATGCCAAAAATAAATAATGCCCAAGTAAGAACATCTGTTTTATAAGAAATCATAAAACTGCATGTTTTTCGCCCAAAGCAAAGATGCGAAGGCGCCACGAGAATTCCCTTACATGTGTTCCTTTACTGCCTGAGCCCCATTGCCCGCTCCCAGCCCGAGGAGCGCCTATCTGAGAAGAGTCTGCTATAAGTTGGGTGCTTCGCTTTGTTTCGTCGTTTATTGCCAGTCGAAGAAAGTCATGTGGGGCTCCGATTCGCGCTTGTGTTCGCCGCTGGAGCTTTGCAGGTCGCCTCTGGACTTCGGTTGGTAGTTGTCTGGCTCGGAGCTCGGAGTTGTGATTTCAGCATATCTTCGGGTGGTCTGGTCTGGGGCTGGCTAGTCGAGTTAGTCTTTCTTTAGCAGTGTAGGTGGTTATCTCACGCTGCGGTTCTTAATGGCCATCGCGTTTCGTTTTTCGTGATCTTAGAAGAAGTTAAGTGTTCTTCGTTGTGGGGCGAAATCCGTTCAAGATACACTTCCTCAAGTACATCGCTCGCTGGCTGTTTTCGATGTTTGTACGCAGCTCAGCAGCGCCCAAACGAAAATACGTTTTCCGTTTTGATAATTGCTGTTGCATGGGCTGGGCGCGAATAGTGTGAAATTTCTTCGAAGTGTTTCACTCGGCTACCCCACATCTATCTGACCAAAGAGTGTTACAAAATATGCAGTGAATAATTTTAGACTTTTGCTTTATACATATTTTTAGCAAATATTCTTTTTTACATTTTTCGGATGTTCCCTATTCCTCATAATAATCTACGAAGATTGGAAGAATTGAATGAAATTCTGTGTAGATTGGCTTATCATTTACTTTGTTATTATCTCCCACTAAATGGTATATGAATGGATGTATTTTTTACTTTTGTTGGCATCGCTAAGCTTCGTGTTTCAGACCCTTTAGTTTAAACAACTTGTGCAAGATTATGAATTGATTCCGACTAGTTTCCTTATAGTTTACTCAATTTTATTATCATAGTAATTGCTTCTGAATATTTATAGCTTTTATAGTTTGAAAACTGAGTTGCCAATTTTTATTTAACTTTCGCCAGCCTCTATTGGGAATTAATTTTGAACGCACGTATATCTCTAAATTGCATTGAAATACCAAAAAATGTACGCGATTTTTTGAAGGACCAAAAAAAAGTGTATTGATATTATTAATCGGAAGTAGTTGGAGGTCAATTTAAAATGCTTAAGATTCAAATGTTGGAGCAGATTGTTACCAATGAAGCTATTGAAAACGATGAAAAATGCAAAGAAAGAAAGACACAAAATCAATCATCACTCCAGCAATACATCGATTCACCATTAAATGGGTAAGTGTTAAATAAAAAGTATACTTAATGCTAATTACAACTATCTTTCGATCGAGTGCAAACAAACATCTCTTTTAATGGGGGCTTAAGAGGTCGTAAAAATAAAATGCACCCGTTTTATTAGTGCTAAGTAGACAATACCCAGATTCAGTAAGACTCCACGTTGCGTATATTATTAAAAGCTAAATCGTGGGTAGTTTTGGTGAAACAATGAAAAGTTGAAAAACAAATTTTCACCGCTTTGAAAACAAGCAAAGCATTCAATTCGCCGTGCCTTGCAATGCCAGCGCCAAGATGCGTGAGCAGCTTTCCTGAAGGTTCCCTTTTGGTGCATGACGGACGAATATGGCTCGTAACGAGCACATTGAGAAATTGTTTTAATCGAACTCGCTCCGGCACTCGGCAGAGCAACACCACCAGTTGTCAGTCGATTTTTATTCGCTTAATAATTTAGCTACTGCGAAACATTTTATTTCGTACATTCAAATTCGAAACAGTCGTCATTACCTTCTTCCTCCTGCAAAAACCTAGAGCCGCGGTGAATATTTAGTCGGGGGCACTTAAAACAAATCAAAGCAAAAATAGCCGTCCACATTGCTGCATTTAAGCTTATAAGTGTAACAGTGACCTTATATTTGCCCATTAAAATAATTGGGAAAGGGGAAAAAATACTGATCCAACAAACGAAGCTTGTGAATGGCATCTCCAATGCAGCGAGTAGCTAGTGCCATGGGGGGTCTGGAAAATAACTTTTGCAAAAATTTCACTCAAACTGATCTAGATTTGAAATAGCAGTCTTCGTGAAATATTAAAATGGAAATGGAAAGTCGTTTTATTACGAGTACAATACAAACCCATTGTGTTAGCTAGCGCGATATTTAAAAGAAGAATTGTAGGCACGTACGATAATTGCAGAAATGCACAATTGAATTTGTTAATTTTAAAGGAAATAAATCAAGAAAGATTATTATGTGTTAATAACATGAATGGTTTTTCGCAAAATTACAAATATTTAATGCATTTGAACACTTAAAGTTGGGCACTCAACACTAAATTTTTGTATCCAACCAAGGTTGAGCTCGAGAATTTAATGCGGAATTCTTAAAAGAACCTACGTTATATTGCATCAAACAGTAACAAAACTATTATTTACGGAGATATGGTAAATACATAAGTGCCCTGTAAATGACCGGCTATTCAGGTTTATGAAGCCACAGTCATACCCGCCCTTTTCTCAACAATATTTTTAAAAACGAAGATATAATTTTTAGAAAGAAAAATAATGGTCTGAACGTAATTATAGAATCAACTATTTTTTATTGGGAGTATATTGCAGTTTCTGTATCTAATGCGCTTCAGAAAAATGAAAAGGGATGCAAGAATAGAGTGCATCATCTACCCAAAGTAAATTAAGAGGCACTTAAATCAGACCAACAACCCCAATAAGTTTTTCGTTAAGCTCTTAAACAAGCTCTTTTTCGAATATTCGCGTACCAATTAAAATTTGTTCCTTTTGTGATTTTTGTTACAATGTCTTACGCAGGCTGCCGCTAATTGAGATTCCGTGCACAACGAAGTGGAAACGCGAAAGCTTGTCGTGGATTTTATCATCCACCGCCCCTTTTTCGAATGCATTCTGCAAACTTACCGAGCGCAATTGTTGGATTAGAATTATTTGATAAAACAGGGAGATATTTGCTCATCAGCGAGATTAATTGTGAAGTGAAAATATTTTATTAAAAGAAGTACTTACATATTGTACATTGCGAAATGCCGCAAGCGGATGAATTCATTGAACTTATACTCGAAGTAGCAAATCAAAAATGCCAGGCCCGGAGTTAAATTTGAAAGCAGTGGCTCGATAGGAATGCAAACTGCAACGAGTGGTCGAACAATGAAATATAGGCAGCAGACGAATGCTAATTAGCTATTCATATACCTCCAAATTAAGAAACTATTTTTAATACGTAAGCCGGACTTATTGGTACATTCCACAGAGCTCGTCAAAATTAGGAATATTGAGAGGAAGTGGCGATTATATGTAGTATAAACACTATCGCATTATAGTCACATAAATCATAATAGAATTATGTCAATAAACTTCCTGAGGCCACTGAAGCCCATATGCTGAAATTTGCCTAAAGTAAAATTATACAATTGATCTAAACATTTTTCACACAATACCAAAATCAGGAATCTAATTAAATATTTTTGTTTGCAAATAGTATCAATCACTGTTCATTATTTAATTTATTATCAAGGGAAGAAGCCGATATTCCAAATTAATTGCTGAGAAGCTACAGCGAAAATAAGGTGGATACGTGTCCAAGCGATTGTGTCAATGGGGCCTACAAGCCCAGAAAATAAAATGAACTTGGCCCCGAAACATATTTTATTTTGTTTCTTCTTCCATTCTAATAGAGGTAGAAAACGCGAAATGTTTCTTAATTTATTATCTCCCAGGTAGAATATTGGAGAGATAAAGAATTTGAAATTTTCGTATTGGGTGATAAAACACCGAATTTCCAAAAATTCCTTGTTAAATATTTGTATGAGAATAAATATCGATTGTCTTATGAATAACAATTTTTGTGCGCATTTAGGTTCTTTTAATTAATTAAATAAATAAAAAAGTAGTTAGCGATGTTGTTACATGCATATGTATGTATATGCTCTTGGTCAAATTAAAGAGAAAACAAATTAAGAGGTGGTAGGAGAAAAAAAATTAAAATTACTTGTTAAGGATACATAACTGAATATTGGTGTTAAAGTAATACAGCGCATTTAATCTACTTTCGTTTTGTAGGTACTCACAAAACGAATTACCGATATTTTGCCCTTAAAAGCAATTCACAATTTGCAATTTTGCACGTTTGATATAAAACTATTAACGGCAAACAATTTTCTTTTGATTTCTGTTTTAAGAAAAAAACAAAGAATCACCTGTGCAACCATTGTGCGCTAATAATCTTTTTTTTAACCGCTACTATAGAGGCGCTACAAACAAACGGTTCCCTATGTGCATGATCTTGGGTTAATAACACGTTCTTATGCAACACAAGAAATATTTATGGCGAATTGAATTCTTTCCTGGGTTAGGAGCATCATGCGATTGGAAATTTTATCCAAGAAGTGAAATTGATTCTTGAGGTTTTGCAATGTTTGTTATGGAGGATTTTCGCTTAAGGAAAAGCTGTGGCGGTAACCACAGTAAAATTAATCAAGTAAACGTTTTCAAACAGTTTTCGATTTATTTTAACATATCCAACAATGATCCTCTTTGTGGTACCTACGTGCAGTAATTAAAACCACTAAAAATTTCAAGTTAAAAAAAATACGCATATGATGAAATGAATGGAAGAAATCTACATTTTGTTGTTATTGCTTAATTTTAAGAAGAAGCCCTCCGAAAATTGCATATCTTTCTAAAGATCCACATATGTATGTACATATATGTGAGAACTTCCTTTCCTTTGTGTTTTCTTGAGACACTTTTTTTATTCTTATTCTTAACTGATCGTTTCCTTTGTAATTTAGGTGCTATATTTGATTGCTTTCTTTAAGAAACGAAGGAAAATTGTTATATTGAAACGAATATCGTGGCTATGATCCCTTTTGCTTTTAAGTACCCTACCGGAAGTAGGAGGTTCCTAATTGTTCAATATGCAAAAAACTCGCTTTGCCAGATCGAGGACAGAGGATGTTATCTTCATTAAAGAAAATCGTTGAGAAAAATTTTACCTGTAGTTTTACTACTTACTTTCTGAACGAGCTAATGAACAAGGACAAGTTCATTTTGAAAAAATTTTCGCAGGGAGCAATTAATTCGATCTTCTGAATGTGCGTTAATGTGAATAGTAGGTAAATGAAAATTAATGCTTTACTGACCTACTGTTTGCATAAAGCAATAAAGCAACGTATCTGCTCATTATAACGAATTATCAGGAAAGGGGAAGTAAGGCATAAAGTGCAACCCCAATCCAACCCCTGTTTTTGGTAACTACGATTTGTGCCTCCTAGGGCCTAGGCACGAAGGATGCACGTAGTTTTTATTGCCCTTCTGCCTGCGCATGAACCAGAAACAGGTTTAAAAACTGAATGAAGGTAGGGGACCATTTCACGGAGCGAGGTTTGCTTGGTGCCTGGTGCCGTACGCTCGACAATCCGCCGAGATCCACGGCCGCGGTTCGGTTCAGTTCAGTTCCATTTTATTGCAATTCGAACGCGCATCGGTCGATCGTCAATTTTTCACTCTGGCTGCTATAGTTGCGACCGTGCGCGATGGGGTGTTGAGCAAAATGCTGCTTATGTTGGCGGAACGCACGTGTCCTTTGACTCAAACTGGCTTCAAATATATGGAATTTTAATTCGTGGATAATTCATTGAATAATTTTCTACCTTGTTGTTAGAGCAGTTTCTTTCTTATAAATATTCTGATAGTGAATGTGTGCAGGTGGTAAATCCGACGCGTAAGTGATGTATCCGCGAATTCCATCTCGAGTATTTTTTAAAACGGAGAGACGTCGAATCTGTTAAAAACACTGATAAAAAAAAAGTTATTATAGCAAAATCATGAAATATCTCAATTCAGGCCATAAGGAGTCGTACAGCCTTGTCGCCCGGAAAAGGTATTTGAGAAAACTATTTTTTCATAGCTTAGCAGATGTGATTTAATGCGTAATTACGACGCCCACAACAATTCTCAACAATTGCAGTGCTCAAGCACTAAGAGCTTTTTTTCCTGACTACCTACTCCATTCAGAAAAGAGACTTGAGATATTTAGATGCATGTATGCATTCATCAACTTGGTCGAACACATAATCAAAATAATTCCCTTTGTTGTTGCACCTATTAAGAGATTTTACCCTTTTATAATAAAGCCTTTATTTTGAGTACTTCCCCGTCTAAGAAAGATGCCATTCCCAACATTTTTAAAACAAATATAAATGTTTTTCAGGCGTCAGCAACATTCATCTGCGTGGCCAAATTCGTTAGGAAATCAGGCCCAAATTCGACCGCAAAAAGGATCAAACAGTGGCGTACACAATCCCACCAGGCTGCGAGGTGCTAAACAAGATTTGTTTGAGTTGCTGGAGCGAGTGCAATGTTCTCGATTGGATGACCAAAGGTGTGTTTTGCCAGCCTATTTCTGCCAGGTATGTAAAAGCAATTATTATTTCACTACCGAAGTAGTGCAAGGATGCCGATCCAATTATTCTCGCAATATCCGACTAAAAGTGAATTGTAGTTTGAAGACATGTAATTTGATACAGTGATCTCTGGGTAATAGAACGCAAGTCAGGCTGTATCAATTGAAGTACCAACTCAAATTACTGTTCCACATTAATATTCTAATACGAGGTTGACAAGTTTCATCTGGGTGCTAGGTAGATTTAGAGGGAGTTTTCTAACTCTTATCACATTTACTTAAGCGGTAAGTCGGAGTTCACTGATGCATCAAATCACACTGGCTTTTCCGCTTAGATTTGGGATACCTATTGTTTTATTTTTTATCTCCTTAACTAACTTAGTCGAGCATGAAGAGCTCCAAAAATTATATAAATAATATTGCACAGGGAAATATGAAATGGAGTTCAGCATCGATCAAAAGATATTTAGTTACACACTTCCCCATTTCATTCAGTTTTACATAATTATAAAGTTGCATCGTTTTCTGCTTTGACGGTGTGTTTTCTCATTAATTTAAAATCATATTAATATATTATTTTGAAAGGTGCCGGAAAATACATAGTTTTAAATCATTCGGAATAATTTTCTGTTGGAGTAATATAGCGCGATTTACTTTGAGACGCCCACTCATATATTATTATGCGAAATAAATCTTTCTTAAATTTGGCAATATTGGATGAAATTCGTTTAGAAATTTTCTATGCAGATTTAGGTGATCGAGAAGATAGAAGATCGCTACAATTTTAAGCTTTAACAGATCAATGACTGACAACCTTGCAAATATCTACAAGTTAAAGTTAATCGTTTAAAATATGTGAATTTTTTTTGCTTTCTAAGTACATTTATTGTTTAAATATTTGTATTGTTAACATGTAGACTCATTATCATACCTCATTATAAGAAACGTATTGCAACTAAAAAGCTAAAGTATTCTTGCAGGCAGAGAGATAAGCATTTTAAGATTATTAGGGCTGCAAATGAAAACAAAATTTATTTAAAACCACTTAGCCATGGGGAAGTTAAATGAATTGAAATGTGTTAGAAAAGTAAACTAAAGTGTAAGAAACTGAAACCTTGGAGCAAACGAAAAGTTTGCATTTCTGTTAGCATAATTGCATAATGAAACTGAAAACTCACTTTTTTTCAGCACTATATTAATGATAATTTTGCTGATTGATTATGGTACCATAATTTGAAGAGAGAGCTTTGAATCTGTAGCTGGCAGCCCCAGATACTCTCAACTTTTATTCAAATTATGTACTTAGCGTCTCTCATTGATTTTTTCCCTAGAGACTGGCTTCGTGGAGAGCATAGGTGTTGCGTGTATGCGCCTATATACCGTTAGATTTACCTGTATGGGAAAGGAAACTGATGAAACTGACCAGCCAGACCAGACCCAGACCTCCGCTGTATTGGCGTCTTCTTCTACTTGAGCATTCAGTTCCAAGACGTCGTTCTGTTTGGGTAGTGCTTCGTACGGGGCGCTGTGGAGTGCTTGTGTTTATTTGCCAGGAGTATGCCTCCTCCATTATGAGACAGCCTTTAGCGTATCTGAAAAAATAAGATCCTAGGTGCAGCCCCGTAATTCCCGCACAAGTCGCACTGTGATGGAGTTATTCTAAAGTGCAAGAAGTTTAAGTGAAACTATGGAAATCTTTTAATGCTCATTAAATTTGGCCTTATTCAGATTACTGTGTGTGGTTTTTGTCGCGATAGTGACTGGATTTAAATAAGAAAAGAAGAAAAATCAATGGAGTTTCAACGTTCCAATACATTTTGGGTAGTGTAATTGAAGTCCCCGCAAGTCGCCAAACTCGTTTCGCCAATCTGGTAGGCAGAGTGTGGAATAATATAAAAAACGAATATGATTTCTACTTATATACAGAGTGGCTCCATTTAATTGGACAAAAATATAAAATCATACTCCCACGAATCGAGTCTCTTGTCATTTCCGCGACGAGAAGAGGCATAAAGTGTTTTGTTCAAATACATTTCAGTTTTGTATAATTTGTTGTGCGATTTGACTGAATTTTGGTATTAAAGAATTCGTCAAGAAGGTGGCATATAACAGTGAAGGAGCTGAACGCCGGTGGGTTCGGCAGGCAGTCATGGGGGTGCTACGTTGGCGCGATCTTCCTGGATCGCGTGCATCTTCTTTTGGTAATGCAAACACACGAAACGAGGTTTGTATTAATTATGAAAAGCCAACTTTGGAGCACTCGATATGCACATTTTAAACATAAAGTTAGCAGCTATTATGTACATGCGGGATCCACTCCATATCGTACCAAACGAACTATGTATGATGTGTGCATATGATATGAAAAGTTTGCTTTGCTTATCAAATTGATTTTGCATTGTATACCCTTGAACATGAATAAGAGGTTGAATTCTAATAAAATATTAAAAAGAGACTGGCATGTCTTTAATGTTCTCCAACTTTCCATGTCTACATGGATTAAGTAGAGAAAAATTACTTAAATTAGTTATGAGTACAACCGGCGAAATTGCATGATTTCGGAAAGCTCATGTAATTTTCCTCTAAACACAGATGCTTTAAGAATCGTGTCAAACAACATAATTTTGGTAAAATTACGAGCGAAATTTCGTCGAAATCCACAACGTTAGAAAGCTGGAAAGTAAATTCAGCCGTATTCAGCAAATTATTCTTCTTGTTGACAATGAACATGCATTTCGCAGTGCCGAAAATAACAATGTACCATTTAAGTATTATAATTTTGGGTAAATTATTAGTTATGTAAGCAACGCGTAGGAAGGAAGCGAACAAACAACCTTTTGTGCTTTCCAAAATTAGAATAATACACAGGCATATGTACCGTTGGAGTAATTAGGGTTTAGCAGAAACAAAAGGGGGATTTCTGAGAAGGACATCATAAAAAGCTACTAAAACCATTAGATACCTGGCCTACAGGGAGGAGACAAATTGAAAATGGGTATTTTAAGTAAAATATGTTCGCATGAGAAAATTGTGTCTTCCGAATCTTGAAATTAAAATATTAATTTTAAATACAGTGCTGTCTAAAATTATAGGACCAAGCTTTAATTTTGCATATATGGTCTATTCCCAAGCCCATAACTTGTTGGTAAGGAGAAGAGGGATGGTGACAACTGGTATATATGAAATCGTTGTGTATCCTTTATTATTTCATAAATTTTTTTTAAAATTCATGTACTAATTTTAACAAAAATCGTAAAAAGCTCAATACAATAGTGTTTAAAATTATAGGACCACTTAATATCATGTCTTTGGCCTTTATATACAGGGTGTTTTGCTAAGGTCTGAACAGGGGTATGCCAATCGATTCTAAATGGTCTCCTGATCAACGTTTCTTCGGACACCCCACACCCTTAAAATCGGTCCTTCCCCCCCAAAATCGCGATTGAAAATTTGGAGGGGGTCAACCTAGAAAATGCTTCATAAGTTCTTTCAGAGATATCCTAGAATACTGGTTGATAATGCATTAGAAAGCTGAGCCTTCACGCTTTCCAACGATACCACCCGCGACCCAATCAGTACACAAACAAGCGGGGGAGACCCCGTCAAATTTCGAAAATGGCAATTTCAAAGCCCAAAATTTGACCTTGACCCTTCATTCTGTCGATTATTTATATGGGAAGATCGAAACTTTTCTTGAGAAAAAGCTTCCCTGTCATATGGCCTTTCTCAAGCAAAAAACTGTACTGGAATCCGACGTCGCGTTCCAAAGTTATTCGTGTTCGATGGTTCAGCCCTACGGAGCAGATGCTCGACGTGACACTTTCCAATTGGACTTCATTGCGGATAGTGGGTTTTGTTGTTCTATCAATTATTGTAACACGAATAACTTCGGAACGCGACGTCGGATTCCAGTACGGTTTTTTTCTTGAGAAAGGCCATATGACAGGGAAGCTTTTTCTCAAGAAAAGTTTCGATCTTCCCATATAAATAATCGACAGAATGAAGGGTCAAGGTCAAATTTTGGGCTTTGAAATTGCCATTTTCGAAATTTGACGGGGTCTCCCCCGCTTGTTTGTGTACTGATTGGGTCGCGGGTGGTATCGTTGGAAAGCGTGAAGGCTCAGCTTTCTAATGCATTATCAACCAGTATTCTAGGATATCTCTGAAAGAACTTATGAAGCATTTTCTAGGTTGACCCCCTCCAAATTTTCAATCGCGATTTTGGGGGGGAAGTACCGATTTTAAGGGGGTGGGGTGTCCGAAGAAACGTTGATCAGGAGACCATTTAGAATCGATTGGCATACCCCTGTTCAGACCTTAGCAAAACACCCTGTATATAAAGGCCAAAGACATCATATTAAGTGGTCCTATAATTTTAAACACTATTGTATTGAGTTTTTTACGATTTTTGTTAAAATTAGTACATGAATTTTAAAAAAAAATTTATGAAATAATAAAGGATACACAACGATTTCATATATACCAGTTGTCACCATCCCTCTTCTCCTTACCAACAAGTTATGGGCTTGGGAATAGACCATATATGCAAAATTAAAGCTTGGTCCTATAATTTTAGACAGCACTGTACATAGAAGAAAAGGAAATCACAACTTTGAACTATTCTTCAAGAAAACCAACATCTTAAGTTAAGTTATCTCACAACGTTTTCATGTTCTCTAGAAAAAAGAATTATTTCACATAACTTCGTCTCTACTTCAAATTCAAATCGTTTATTACGGTAATGTACCTATAAAATTACAACAAAAAAAACCAATAACTTGAACATTGGACCAATGCGTTGTTGGTACTCTGGAAAGAACAAATAATCATGTTTTCTGTCGAAATTATATAACAAAAATATAATTAAAATGTACTCACTAAACAAGATTTCATTAAAAAAAAGTGAATAATTAACTTGCTGCCAAAAAAAGTAAACACGGTGGGTCGTTCCGCGAAGAAGGGAGGGATTTCAAATGCTTACTATTTCGAGTTAAAATAACACAGGAAGTCGCCCTTGAGGTTTGATTACCCTTGCCCTAGAATCTTTTTTCCGAGGGGAAACCTGTTATTGTTGACCAATCACGATAATTACAAATTATAAGAACAAAAATGACTCACGTTTATTGATGAGTAGGGTTTAGGTAAATAAACATACAAAACTTTACTTCACCTTTCTGAATTGTGAAATTTGGCTTATTATATCTTTACGGTGATAGAAACTCAACAGCACTGTTAAAATTAAAGTGCACCCTTTAAAGTACCTGACCACAACAAAATCAGCAAATATAACTACCTAACGTTTCAATGTAGGCTAATGCTGAACTTAATATCTTTTCTTTGTTAGCTATTAAAAAAAAATCAATAGTGCACAAATCAACTTTTATTTGAGTAACTTGAACTGCCTTTATTTTATCTTTTCCTGAAATTGCAATACTTCAAAAGAGTTGAACCGCAAAGCTGGTCGCCCTGCTGTAAAGCCTCTAAGAAGCTTAAAAATGCTAATTTGTAAGTGCCTAGAATTTTTAACCAAACTATTAAAGTTTATTGGCCCTTCTCGGCTGCTGGTTTAATTGGTTTAAATATTAGCCCTATGTAGAGTATAATCAATCAAAAAATTCGGCATATTTTTTAAGTGAGATTTTTTGAAGCGAATGGTTTGCGCATTTGAAATTGCGATTCAAATTACGCATGGCCTCATAAAGAACGGACAATTGTTTTATGAGGCATATTTGAATATTCGGTAGAAAAAGAAAAGTATGCACTTAAAATGCAAAAAGATTAAGGGTATCAAAATAGTTAAATAGTTTCTTTTACATCTAAATCGAGGCCCATACTCGATAAGTCACAATATCCAATCAGTTTCCCATAAATACGTAATTTGGAGAATTTACTTTTAGTCATGTTTACTTTAAGGTCATGTTAAAATTAGGCAATGATTTCATTTAAGAGAACTTTACTGAAAGTCAACGTTGCTCAGTGGTGAAAGCAGAATGACGGGTTTTTTAATACAAGAAGTGACCACCACAGAGGAATATTTATTACAAATGTTTTGAGATTTTTTAGAAACCTGTTTTCTTCATAAGATCTCTTTTCTGCTCTCAGATACTTTACTCTTTAAACTTTAGCTTTCAAAACAAAGAGCCCAAGTACGCAGATCATATCTGGGTCCTGTCCTGGTAGACCTCTATAGCAAAAGTAATAACAAAAGTGACGTAAATTTGTTTGAAATTTTTTAAGGTAGATGAAACCTACTTTCAATTTGTTTATTCCCCTCGAACGAAAGGGGCTCACCGTTTGGTGGTACTTCTCGATTTGTGGTTTGGGCTTTTAGTCATCTTCCAGTGACATAATGCCAGACAATCACCTGAGGACAGCTCTCTTGAGAGTAGGCTAATTATTCTAACGTTTGACTCATAAGCTTCTAGCGAAATTAGCAAAGAAGAACTTAAAGGCGATAGAAATCGAGCTGTGTTTATAAAACAACAACTCAGATCTGTCCTAGTTATTTGAACTCATTAAAAGTAGAACTTTAAGTTTCTGCGTAGTTTTTAGAAATGTTGGAAAGAAATATGTGATGCATTTTTAACATTTTGTTAAGTATTATTAGCAAGCTAAATTTTTCCTTTTGATATTTCAGTTTAGTAATATAGAACTGGAAGAGGGTTAAAATTATGAGTGTTTTGTCAGCAAAAACAGTTTTTGTTTTACATAATTCATTGCACTAAAATACTACAACGTTTCTGTATTTTTGTGATTTTATGTTATACCATTGTTATATCAGTAAAAGTAAACTAATGCAATCACTGCAACTTACATTTTGAGAGCTATTGCGAATATGGTTTTTCAGTCGAATCGAAACCGGGGACACATTTTTAAGACTAAAGTGCAAGGCATTTTAGTGTCTTCTTAATTTTACAGTTTTATTGAGGTTTGAACTGGGATTAGCGATTAGGGTATAGGGTAAATAAATTTAATCTCAGCGTTCCTAGACACAATTCTTAAAGTTCTTTGTAATCTTTTAAGAAAGAATAGTTAGTAACGGTCGTTCGAATTTCCAGGGATTCATTAATTTTTCACAAGTGACCGCCTCTTGAGGCATCTTACCAACGATCTTCCCGGTATTTTGAAGTTGATTCTTTCCACTTGTGTGATGATCGCGTACAGATATATTCTCAATAGCTGTTCATCCAGTTGGCAGAAGTTTATACAGGTGGATTGTAATGTGATAGGTATTTATTCTAAGCGTGGAAAAATAACATTCTTTACATTTTGCTACAGGTATACAAAAGTTTGTCGTACCTTAATGTACATTTGCAATATTTAATTTATGCTTCACACAGTCGTTGAACAGAGCTAGGGAATATACCTGTGCATAGGTGTGTATTGAAAACGTTCATGGTCTGATAGTCAGTTCCCAAAGTTAGGGTAAACGACTGATCAGTGAAGCGATCACGGGAGGTCTCTTTTCTGTGGATGGGGGTAAGGAGGTTTTCGTACGGCCGATCTGCTGTCTGCCAACCGACGCGCAGCAGCGGTCAATTGTGCTTATTTCTTGAGGGGAGACGACGAAACTTAATTTTCCTTGCCGTTGGTTTTCTCAAATTGCCTCTTCGTTAAGACACCTCAACAAAAGAATTAAAAGTAGTTCCCACAAATTGCAAGTCGAGAGAATATAATAGGATAAATATTAAGTTTCACATAGGTTCATTTGAAAATCAAGATAAGAAACTTTACTTGTAGTATGTTCAGAGCATATATACCCTCTTCGCAGCCACTTATTTATTTATTTTTTCCTTTTTGCTTTTCAAACTCCAATCTCTCACAGTACATATAACACTGCTTTGTTTCCAAATTCAAGACATATTCCAGAGATTTGTCTCTGCTTAGCACGTATTATTTTTTCAGAATACAAATGATCTTTGTTGACGTTTTTGTTTTCGTGTTCATTCACAGACCGGTCGAGATGAACGAATACCTAATCCCCAATCCTCCTGCGAGTCACAACAAAATAGCCTGCAGCACTCTTCAAGCCAATCTGCACTTCGGCTCTCGATCAGCACCCAATCGAGCTCCACGCCTGCATCCCCCCAGCTGAACGGGACGCACGTTTCAAACGGACATCACTACCACTCCCCGTCCTCTATGTCGTCGCAGTCGTCTATAGTTTCTACGATCCCATCGTCGCAGCGACACCTTGAGGAAACCCTTTCGAAGCCAGGACCCTACCCCATGATCATTCTTCCTTTAAGCGGTGGGTACTGGGTGGACGGGACGGACCACGACTGCTCCCTGGACGCAAGGGGCAACCTCATCCTAGCCCAGACCTCTTGGAGAGGAAAATTCGAAACCGACGATACGGCCAAGTGCTACAGGCGGTTCTTCGTCGCGAGGGAGCATTCGAACTTGGTTGGACACGACGACCAATTAGGTCCAGTATTACTTTCCATAAAATCAGAGAATGTGGCGAACCAAGAACACATCCGCATTTTGCTACGGCTAAGAACTGGGACTATGCACGAAATAATCCCGGCCTCCTGTCTGTCGCCTCAGCCGTCTCCCATTAGGATGGCTCGTCTGCTTAATGAGCAGCTGCAGGTGGACAACTTCATGCCAGTCGTCTGCCCGAAGGCGTCACAATTCATCGCTAATTACGATGAGCATGTTTTAGTTTCAAATTTTAAATTTGGAATTTTGTACCAAAGATACGGGCAGACAACTGAAGAAGAGCTCTTTGCGAACAATGAAACATCACCGGCATTTGAAGAGTTTTTATGTGTCCTGGGACAGAGGATTAAGTTGAAAGATCACAAAGGATACAGAGGTGGGTTAGATATCCAAAATGGTCACACAGGGGACACAGCAATATATGAAATATTTAAAGAACGAGAAATAATGTTCCACGTCTCAACTCTGCTCCCTTTTACGGAAGCAGATCCTCAGCAACTCCAAAGGAAAAGGCACATCGGGAACGATATTGTCGCTGTTGTGTTCCAAGAGTCGAATACTCCTTTTTCGCCAGACATGATAGCAAGTCACTTCCTGCATGCATTTATTGTGATCCAACCTATTGAACCAAATACACCTAATACAAAGTACAAAGTCAGCGTTGCAGCTAGGGACGACGTTCCCTTCTTTGGCCCTACACTACCAAATCCTGCAGTTTTTCGCAAAGGACAAGAGTTTAAGGAATTCATTTTAACAAAATTAATAAATGCGGAGAACGCTTGCTATAAAGCAGATAAATTCGCAAAGCTAGAACTAAGGACAAGAAGTTCCCTCTTGCAGAATTTGGTTGAGGAATTAAAGGAGAAAACCAGGGATTTCTTGGGGGCCGAATTAACTTCAAGCATTGGGTGCAGCGCAGCAAGTCCAACACCAGAAACTCCAAAATCGGATAACAGTACGGCGGGATCAAGATTCATCGATACTGTTAAAAAGGCCTTAATTGCTAGAGTCCGCTCCCAAAGCGTCGATACAACTGGCATCGTTAGTGGGTCATCCGGGGAAAAATTAAATATAACTACAAAATCGAAAAAGGAATCAAATTCTGCAGAGACACCAAATTTAAATGTAAGTCTATTTCTTTACGCCTGCTTAAAAAATCACTAACAGTTTCTTCTCCATAGTTGAACAGGGCCAACTCGAAACATTCCTCCAAAAAATCATCTAATGATTCCGTATCTTCTTCGCCTGACATCACTTCACGTGGACCGGTCGTGAATAATAACAACAACCCAGCGACGACCACAAATGTCCAAAGTGTTAATAATAATGGACTTGCAGCCATGTCGGAAACGAGTGACGACTCCAGCCTGAACAGCGTTGACCTAGACCCCATTGGGAACCTAGAGGCTGGCGCTACGTACATAGATAGCGACACGGGTCTGGAATCGATGTCTTCTGCCGAAGCAACTACCAAAGCTTGTTCGTTATGTTTGGACGGATCTCAAGGCGTAATTAGTAACTCTTCACCAAATGAAATTGCAGCCCAGATTGAGAATCTTCGTCAGGAAGTGACTAGGCTTAAATGTGACAAATTAGATTTGCTGAGACAAAATGTTGTAAGTATATCTTTTTCTTTTTTAATTATTTTTTATTTGTTTATTTATTTGTTTGTTGTGTAATGCAGCAATGCAACACTGTCCTACCCTACCCTAAACAAGCGCACCCGAGTGCTAGTCCCATATGGCGCATAGCTACGTAGTTTCAACTGAACTAAAACTAGCTACTACTCTATTTTGATTCTATTACTTTCTTTTTCCTTATTTTATTTCCTATTTCAATTTCAAAAACAAATTTTTTCTCGTATTAAAAATATAATTTTCATCTTTTACCTTTTCCAGACATGTCAGCGTGATATTAAACGTCTCAGAGAACGAGAATTGTCTCTTCAAGGTGATCTGGCAGCAGCTGGAAAGGAAATCTTGCGACTACGAGATTTACTTAAGGAATACATGCCGGACTCATCGACGGGACCACAATCAATTTCACCAATTTAAATTTTAACAAGAGTGTCATATTCTCACAAGTAATCATTTCGTGCGAAGCTTGTAAATAGCCCCCGAACCCCCATAAAAATAGCAGTGAAAAGTATTTATAATAAAACTCATATATATTTAACTTCAAGAAGAAAATGTAATATTGTATGCAAAATAATGCAATACATATATATATTCAAATCTACACAAACAATAACCAACCAAAAATTTTTAGAAACTTGTTAAGATTTGTAAAGATAGCACAAATTTAATTCGTAATTCGTAACAAAGCTCTATACGTTTACCTAATTTTTTACACAAAGTGGTTTTAAAAAAAGAAACAGATAAAAACTGTCAATTAATGAGGAGCATTGACGGATTCGAAAAAGATCAGAACAAAACAAAAAGGTGCGTCAAATAGAGGCAGTGAAGAAATTCGTCCGTTTAATACTGAGAGGTTAATTTTCATTCGCTTTGCGAATAAGGCTGGGATCTTTTCAGTAAGTAATTAGATAAAAGAAAATTTAAAATTGTCCAAAATATGCCATGAACTGCTTTGTTTAGGCTGTCTTGAGTGAAAAGCGATATCACTTCGATACACCAGAAATCAAACAATCAGAATTACTTTAACCTTCTCTAAAGTTTTTTTTTAAAATCACTCAAAAATATAAGGAAAACCATATCACATCTGATATGTATATTTCAATTGATAAAATTGCCAATCTAACAATTTGTTGTTCAGTCAATTTGAGTGAAAAAAACCGAACTTTGCTACTATTTCTACTTTATTGCAATCTAAATTATATTCTTGAAACTCTTAATCACAAGAAAACTCGTTTACCCATTCATTTCATAGAAAAAGAATTTCTTCATTTGTTCATTTTCCAAATTGCGTTTTTAAGCCAAACAAAAGAGAAAGCACTAATAAATTGCGTGACCAGCACACAAGGACGAAATATTTCATTTCCTCACGCCAGACAGACTTACTTCATGGTTGACCTAATCAATAAATAGGGCAGCCCATTTTCAGACCTGAGAACGCATTTTAGCCTATCAAGCCTCTCACGAGTTTTTCAAAGCTGTTTTTATTTGAATTCCGATACAATCACTAAATGAACTAGCTTATTAATTACCATAATAAGGACGCTCGAGAACTTCAATATGGAAATTTGACCAACTATTTAAGAAAAAAATATTTGATTATTTTCCAATCAGTTTGCACATAAACGATCGAAATTGGTTTCGCATACCCAAAGTGGCAAGCGTAAAATGATTTTTTTTTACTTTTACAATATGAAGTAAATTTTGTTGTGCAATAGTTTTCTTCCAATGCACTTAACGCTATATGCATATTGAGTTTCTCATTTTTAAAGCATAAGGTTTATAAAAGTGAAATATGTAGTAACTATTTATTTATTATTACCACCATAAACTCATTATTTTGCATATTTCTCATCTTACTTTCTCAATTGAGTTTTTTTTATATATCAGGAATTAAAGCCTTAAATGTTTATATGAAGCGAAATTCCCTTTCTCTTTTTTTAAATCGGATGCCACAAACATGGGCATTTATTTCACATATAAATTAACGAACATTAAAGTATACATATCAAAATATATAAAAAGAAAAACACCAGAGCAAAAAGCTGCAAATTTCTCGAATATTTGAAAACTGATTGGCCTTTTAAATGATCACCAAAAATTTTTTAAAACAATGAAACAAATTAGTAAGTGCCTAAAAATGTATAACATTTGCTATTAACGAATATATGTGACCAATTTCAATTGGTTGGATGCGTGTGACGTAATCGGATTAACATTTTCTCTAAGACTTAGAAATATTCACTGAATAAAAAACAAATCAATCTAATGTAAGAATTTTAGTTGAAATTTTATGCACTTCATTCACTGATGCTATCTGCAGAAAAAAATTTATAGAGTAATCAAAATTTCACCCAATTTATAGAGATATGTCTCGTTCGTTTATTATTTATTAATGAATTAAAACTAAAAATTGCCTTTACAACAACTTTTTGCATAATTTGTTGCTTTTAGAATCATCTGATTAGCAAGTCTTTTTACATCGGGAGTTTTTAGCAGAGGAATTAAGCACAAAAAGTATTAAATCGAGCTCTATCCGCCAATTTATCGTAAGTAAAGGGGAATTCCGCTTAAATGGAGCTTTATTTCATATAACTACATTCTAATCAATCCACAAACTTTTGTAATGCTGGAATTTTATATTAAAGAATTATCATAAACGAGAAGAAGGACCCCTTCTATAAAAATGAAGCCTTACGATAATTTGGCAAAAAGGGTTCGAAATTATTCCCTTTGTGAACGGACTTAGTAATAATTATAAGCTACAATTTTGGCAATGTCGGTCTGATGACGCGAATTAGTGCTGTACCCTTCAATATCCTTAACAGCTTAGAATCCACCGTTATCAGCGGAAGTAGCTTAAAGCAAGTAGACAGACAGCATTTAGCGAGGAATATGTTTTTAAATATCAAAATTCCACACAATCACCTTTACTCTGAAATCCAATCGAAACAGAATGTGAAACATCGAAACTTATAATAACTTAGTAGTTATTCCTCCGAAAACAAAGTTCATGGTAAAGCACAATGTTAAACAGATAGATATTAAACAAATCTCGATTTTAAGTGGAGTTCACATCACACATCGATATTGAAAGTTTAGTACTAGAATAACAAAAAAAAGTTCCGATTTGATTTCAGAATAGATACCGACTACCCTATTTCAAGAACTTTCAAGAGAAAATAATGAAAATATTTTCACAGCAATATGAAAAATAAAAACATAAAATTGAAAAACAAAACAGGGTAGCGACAACATTTTGTTAAAAATACTTAAATGTTGTTATGTAACATGATACCAAAGTAAACATTCCTGATCATTTAACTTGACGTATTTGCTAATAAATCCAAGGAGTTATATTAGTTCCTCCTACACAATAAAACGACAGCTGAAATTTTTGTTTTGTGTAAATACTTACAATATCAACAACAATTTACATTTTGGAAACGTGTACTTTTTTTTTATGTAGTTTTACTTTTTAAAACAACTTGTTAGAAATTCTAGTTTTCTCATATCTACTGCAGAATAGGATAGCTAATACGTTTAAATACTACCAAATATTTATAAAAATGTTCTAAGGCTTAAATAATTTTAGAAGTTTTATTAAATGAAATTAAATTATATAAATAATACGTGTTTTTATCGCATCCCCGAATCTATTTACAATTTTTGTTGTGCTGCCGTTTTTTAGCACAAAAATTAGTTTCAACAGAGGAAGTAAAATAATGACTGCACAAATAATAATAGAGAATTGTTTATTTACTTTTATTTTATTTAATACACAACAAATTTTAGTGCAGTATTCGAACTCAATTTTTCTGAGATATCCTAAGAATTTCTCTGGATACCCCGATGTCTGATTTCCATACGGTTTCATAGGTATATCTTTGACTGTCTTCCAATGCTTTCTCAAATTCTCGCAGACCTCCACCAACGCCAAAATAATAAACCTTGGCAGCAAGAAAAACAACTCCATTCGACGCCAGCTTCTCATCTATCATTCTGATTAATTTAGGGTAATTAACAGTATTGTATATTGTTTCCGCCGTAAGAATTATATCGAATTTCGCTTGGGATTTTGTTTTTTCTCTGTATACATTCCAGTCTCCAGAGAAAAATTGGCACTTTTTCATCAAGGTCTCAACGGATCCATGGGAATTTAAGAGCACTGTTGGCACGGTAAAGTCCCGTAGGACTTCTTCGTTCTGCAAAACAAAAACAACTAGACCTTGCCAAAATTAGAGGACTCTACTCGATTTATGCACACAACCACTTTATTATGCAAACAAATTAGCATAAATTATAGTTTTGTTAAATAAGAATAAAATTATGAGAGCTTAAAAACTAAAAAAAATTGTAGAGAAGATAAAGCGTTACATTAACTATGTAGAATGAAAAATTGATTTTCGGGAGAAAATTTTTTAAAAAATCGACTAGAGTCCAAAATAATATCTTTTTGTTGATATTATACACATATACAAAAGTGGTGTGTACTTACGTAGTCTTGGAAATGTACGATAGACGCGCTCGACAGCAGCGCATAGACGCCCAATAGACCGGCCCCACACCCGACATCTAAAACACGCTTACCCTCAAACAACGCGGCTGAACACTTGTCGAGATATGAAATTAAATCTCCAGTACATTCCCAAATCTTAGCTCCCCCTGGGAAAAGGCATCGTACAGTTTTATATATGTAGGTACTTTCACATAAACAAACGTTTTATTCGTCAAATCATTTAGCTTTAGCCGCAGATCAGCGTTGCTTAAAATGTACATAGTTCACAGTTTGCATGAATGACTTTTTTTAGATCCATCTTATAAACAGTGAAAAAGCTCCACACATTCTATTTTCAATTTATTTTAAAACCGGTAGAGAATAAAATGTACCTTCATAAACTCCCGGTATTAAATCGGAGTGGCTGGTTTCCGCCTTCCCAATGCTGCTTTCGTTACAGGGGGTGGACAGCTCCTGGAGACTTGTACCTTTTAAATGCAGGATACTAAAAGAATTAAGGACAACGATGTCGGAGTGCTCCCGGTAGAGCTCCATTTTCTGAAGGTGCTCCTCTGAACAGACAATTTCAACAGACTCTTTTTCGCAAGGCAGCTCGACATCTGTGGAGCTAAACAGATTTTTATTGTACTCTTAACTTATTTAATTTTACTTTTGCTTCAGGTCTTCGCCTGCTAAGAAGTTATTGTCTGTTTGGTCCACATTAAAAGAAAACTTGAACATTTCGTTTCAAACGCGGGAACCCGGCGGCAGGAGAAGTCGCGTGCATCTTCTTTTTCTGAATGATTAATTTCAGTTCAGTGGAGTAAGACAAGTGGAAATTGTTGGATGGATTAATAAAATAATGCCTGCCATTTTCTGAAGAATTTGATGACAAATTCAAAATGGGTACTTATAAACGTGTTAATTTTATAGCTAATGACTAAATTCTTAGTAATTAAGATCCCATTATTTCACCTTGTGAACGCCCCAAACACTGTCAGTTGTCCTCCCGGGAGAAGAAGACCTCCGTCTGCGGTTTCTGTTTGGGTCGCAAGAAGTTGACAGTTTTGGGGCACAAGTAAAAGATAGTTTTATCGTTAATCCAGATCCAGATTAATTTGAAAGATAAGGTCTAAGTTTAACCCCGATTGCCATGGTTAGCCAGAAGACGATTTGTGAAACGGTCGGCTCTTCTCACGGTTCTTTTTTTTCCAAATAAAGGATGACCCATTCCGGCGATATCGATCCACTTTGTTGTTGCGAGTACTTCGACCAAAACAATGAGCGCTACCACATTTTAGGGTGCTGCTGCAACTGCGACGACTTGGACAAAGTGTGCGAGAGGTAGTTGCTAACATTTCTTTAATAAATTGGCCCTTCCCGATCTCCGACTCGCCAAATTTCAGTGTCCTTTGCTGTAGGCCAATATCAGAGAAGCATAAAACCGGGATGCTGATCACCTTCCAGGACAGACTTCGCGTTCCGTGGCGCGACGGAGCCAAACAGGTGTCGCTTGATGCGATCGCCCCAATTTTTATAATTCCAGTAGTAATCGGAATAGCCGCCATAAATTTGTACTGTTTCATGATAATGTTCGTAGCGAGTTTGTCCTTCATAGGCTACTTGTACTGTTATCTGCGTCGGGGGCTGCCCCGGACAAGGTTCTTTTTTATGTGGACCCTCTGGTCCGTGATCTATCTGCTTGTTGTCTTCGAAACGACCGTCCCGCTGCTTGAGATCCTTCCTGGCGAAAATTACGTGCTTATTGCTTTGGTCTGCCTGTCGCTGTTTTTCATGTTTAAGACTCGCCAAAAGGCGCACAGAAATATTGTCGTCCAGAGTGCTCCTTCTGATGACGAGGTTCCCGATTTGGCTGATGAGTCGACGTCAATATTCATCGACCACGATGGCAAGGACCTCGGCCGGCATCAGAATGTTTGCTCCGTCTGCAGAAAACAAACCTCGCCCCGCACGTCGCACTGTCCACTTTGCCAGGCCTGCATCAACCGGCGAGACCACCACAGCCTCTGGCTCGACTGTTGCATCGGGGAGTTCAACCACAAGTTTTACGTCCTAGGCTTAATCTTCAGCCTATTGGCACTTCTGGTCGGCGCTGACTTAACTCTAACTTCAGTGTGCCATCCGTTTTTAGTATTCAAGATTTTCAACATCCCAGTTCTACTCCCCGACGACTGCAGTGAGGTCTACGACCAGTACGAGTGAGTATTTTTCATTTGTATTATGCCTTAAATCTTGGAACCTAACTCTGGTATATTTGCAGGACAAGTTTGTCATTCATTGTCTCCGTGTATTCCCTAATAATCGCGTTCTTTGTGCTCCTTACTTTGTTACTGCAGACGTTCATGATTTCGAAAGGTCTAACTCTAGCTGAATGGCAAAAGGGCCAGGAGGGGAATAGGAAGTCAATTTGTGGGAATTGGCACACATTTTTCACTGGTTAGTTGTTAATGGACAAACAGATCATTACGAAATTTACGTACTTGTTTTGCTTCCTTCTGTAATCACAAAATACTGTTAACTTAGAAATAAAATAGATGTCTACTCAAATGTTTAAGTAATCCGATTTAAAAGAACCGTTTGGGGTGCTTTTCAGTGTTCAGTAATGTCCAGACATCCTACCAAAACCAACTTTTCCCCCTCAAGAGGAACGACTACTCCCAAACTTAAATTCGAAAGTAAATGCGGTATACTCTGGGATAGGTAAAGAAAAAAAATAAATGACGAATTTATAATGAGTATATTTAAGTTTGTGGTATATAGTCGCTAGGTCATAAATTAGAGCTCATGGTTTTAAGTTCACAGTTTTATTAATAAATTCGGCATTATAATAAAAATATCGCGGTTCAGCAATATCACCGCGATCAATTTATCGTCGAAACGGTTAATTGAAAAAGTTACATGATGCGGTTTGGCTGTGGGGACCACTCGCCTCGACAATCTTGACGAGAAGTTAAACTGACTGAGTTTAACCGAAGCGAAGGCATCATTACTAAAGACCGAAGATCGCCACATAAATAAAAAGATAATTTACATATTTAACATTCATTCTTCATCTCTATTTGGAGTATAATCTGGTAATAATTCCCAAATTTTCATCCTCCATCTCTGGCGCCTCAACTCAGTCTCCTTTTCCAATTTTAAAACTTGAGGCAACCGTTGCCATCTGTCGAGAACTTTCCACTTTAAGTGCCTGTAAATGCAATTACAATTAGCACAAAATAGAGACACATTTAAAAATTCAGTTAAAGTAATTTTCGCAGTTCAGCTTAATAAAACCAATTACTGAATTTTAAGAAATTATAAAAGTCCTTACCAGTGATGGTGCGACTGTGCCTGCTTCATTTTAGTCTGCTCAATAATTTTTTCAAGCTTCGTAATTCCCACCCACCGCCGCAAATAGAAGTCAGTTAATTTATATTCACTCCAATCAACGGCGGCGAAAAATTTGCTGTTCTGAATTACCATGTGTGTTCTCCAGCCTCGAAAGGCACTCCGAATGACCAACTTTTTGTAAAGATCTTCAGCCTTTTGAACCTTTTCCGCCCACAAGTTCGTGTAGTATTTGTTCCAAGCGCATAAAATTTTTAGTTTCGTCTTTCGTTTGCGGAAGTTTTCTGCCTTTTTCATATTTTTCCTTTTCAACATTAAAATTCTTTTAAACGCCTCCAAGCCCAGGCGCCTTAACAATCTTCGACGGCAAAATTGTTCGCTTTTCTTCATGTTTTCGAGAAACTGCTGTCGTTCGCGCTCCTTTATAATTTTTGCCATTTTTTCTTGCCTTCGCTTTTCTTTCAGAGCTTCTATGCGCTGTCTTTTTGCTTCCTCGTCTTCTAAGCGCTAAATTTGGAAAATAAGTTAAAAACTCAACAAAGTATAACTTAAAACACTTAAGTCAAATATAAGGAATAAGTTATGTCTCAGACCTTATTTTATATTTTTTAATTTTGAAACTTACTTTAGCCTCTTCTATTGCTATTTTTGCAGCTTCTTTTTCGGCTTCAATTTGAAGCCTCCTTTGCCTGGCTTGCTCATGCTTAATGCTGCGCTGAATGGCCCTCTCCTGCATTTTAGCTAAAAACTTTGGCATCATTAAGGCTTTACCCTGCAACTTTTCGAATTCATCGTCCTCTTCTTCGCGAAGATTTGCAACAAGCTGGAGGCACTTTGCCTTCGTGCGGTGTTTTATATGCCCGTTTTTAATTACTGACCGCAACTCAGACTTAAGCTCTTCTTTTGCTTTCTTCGCTTCGTCCGAGAACTTTGATAGTTTGAGCTCCATGATCATGCGCTCTTGTCGATCCAGTTTCAACTGCTGCAGCTCTATGATATCTTGCTGCATCTTAATCCTAAAATTGGACCAAAAGTAATTACTTTAATTTTTAAATGATTTCAAATTTTACTTCTTTTCGTATTTCTTTGTTGCGACCAAGTTGTTTCCTTTCCTCTCGTTATTTGTTTGGGGTTTGCTCGTCCCGAACCTTCCTTTTTCCCTTCGGATTTTGTCAAGAAACGCGTTAATTTTTTGCACTCGACTGGTTTTATTCACCAAATTATGTTTCTCTACACTTGCCAGCGTCGTGAAGTGGATCCATTTCAAAAAATACCTCCGTAGGAGGATTTCCCTAGGAGGGCATTTCGGGAGGAAAAGCTGAGCTATGATTTCGTCTTGCTCGTTCGATATGCTTTCGCTTTGGGTGGAGCTCTCCTCTCCTTCCGAGTGAATTTCTACTACCAGTCTTATGTTAGATTCCTCAGGGATCTTCACAATTTTAAGGAATTCTTCAGCGTGGAGCTCTTGCATCATCGGCTTAGAAGCTTTACCTTCTTGCTCTTTAGAATTGATGTCTTTTTTAGCAGAATATTCTTCCGGCTTGGTTTTGTTAGATTCTTCTTCGCAGTGATTTTTTTCAAAGTAGTCTACCAACTCAAGCTCGTTTCCAGAGTGCTCCTCCTCGAACGCTTCAAATTCTAGTTCGTGTATGACCTCCTCTATGAATTCCGAAATCACAGAGTCTACGTCTTCGCTGGTGTTTGAGCAGAGTGAGTTTTCCCGTGAGTAGTTGATTATTTCGACCGCTTCTTCAAATCTAACGTTTTTCTCAGGTGGATTGCAATCAACCCTATTCTTATTCGGGCTGTGGTTGACACCATTCATATGAACTTCATGACTCTTTTCCTCCAAAGTACTGAAACTGGTCTTGTTTTCTTGGAGTGGAGCATGCCCGTTAACTAGTTTTTTCTTACTACTTTTTAAGCTGCTTGTTAAAATTAAGGACTCTACGTTATTTTCAGTCGGTTCAATTTTTGGTGCTTTGGTAATATTAACTGCTTGTTGCAGCTTTAATTTAAATTTACTCAATTCGCCCTCAATGTAGCGCTCCTCTACTTTCATGTTATGTACTTTGGCCTTGATTGCTTTTTCGGAAAAGTTCGGAGGAGGCTCCAAACGAATTTGCGGCTTGCGGTCTATCTGCAAATTGAACTACTAATTTTGGTGGCTAAAATTAAATTAGGGATAATACTTTTTCGTGTCTTAAGTTCATAACAAGCACTGGATCGAGGTTCTTAACATGCTCCAGGTCACCATTTAGCAGTTGCATTTCCCGTTTCCCGATCAAATCCAGTTCAATAAATTTCTTCACCGTTTCAGTTTTTATACTTATTGCATTCGCGTGCTTCTTTCGAATCCTGTCCCATCTCGCATCCTTAGGAACAGGCTTCCTCTGATTCGAGGACATCTTATTTGCACTTGGAAAATTGTAAACTTTCTCAATGATGCATTATTGTTAAATAATTGAAAAACGGTTGCCATGGAGCTGTGCTTGACGTAGGTAATGCAGTTCAATTTTGAAATTTGCTGTCGAATGGAGTACATTTGTTGGGTTTATGTTAACTGTTATATTCGCACCTTGCCAGTTGCCATGCGGCAACCCGGAGGACGTATTGCGGCTAATTGCATCAGACGGACTGCGGGTGGCTGTCACAGCGATTTTTGACTTTGTTGTAGCCACGTTGAAGCTGTATAGCCGTTTTTAAGAAGACCATGGTACTGGATTTGGATTTATTCCGCAGCGACAAGGGCCA
This sequence comes from Machimus atricapillus, assembly GCA_933228815.1. NCBI lineage: Eukaryota > Metazoa > Arthropoda > Insecta > Diptera > Asilidae > Machimus > Machimus atricapillus. The sequence goes on along the minus strand of OW121784.1, from coordinate 82,447,325 downwards.
CGATCCCGAAAAGATCAAGGAGAACCAAAAGAAGCGATTCAAGGATGTAGGGCTGGTCGAAACAGTGATCGCCGAGGACACCGAGTGGCGGCAGCGGAGGCACCGGGCCGACAATTTCAACAAAGTGAAGAACATTTGCAGCAAAGAAATCGGGGAAAAGATGAAAAAGAAAGAGCCTGTGGGAGATGAGTCTGAACCTGTTCCAGATGATGTCAAGGAAGACTTGTGCAAAATAACCTCCGAGATTTTGAAGCCCCTTTCCGTGAGCCAAATTAAGGTTTGATGAATGAAGCAAATTGCTTTAAGTTGAATTTAAAAAGCTTGTAATTACAGAAAATCCGTTCGCTCGTAGATCAGGCTATTCTGGACAACGAGAAGCAACTCCAGGAATCTGAGAAGAAAAGAAATAACGCACTCAGGGAGGTTGGAAACCATTTACACACTAGCGTCCCCATCAGCGACGACGAGGACGAGAACAAAGTCGAGAGGACTTATGGAGACTGCACCGTGGCCAAAAAATACTCACACGTCGATTTAATCGTGATGATTGATGGAATGAACGGGGAGAAGGGAGCTATAGTTTCTGGAGGTCGAGGGTACTTCCTGACGGGTCCCGCTGTATTCTTGGAGCAGGCCCTGATCCAGCACTCCCTCCACATTCTCTTTAAGAAGGGCTACACCCCGCTCTACACGCCCTTCTTTATGCGGAAAGAGGTCATGCAAGAAGTCGCCCAGCTCTCGCAATTTGACGAGGAATTATACAAAGTGATTGGAAAGGGCAGTGAAAAGGGCGATGACGGCGGGACCGATGAGAAGTACCTAATTGCAACATCTGAACAGCCGATTGCTGCCTACCACAGGGACGAGTGGCTGCCTGAGTCCACCCTTCCCAAGAAATATGCCGGGCTCTCTACTTGCTTCCGGCAGGAAGTTGGCTCCCACGGAAGGGACACTCGTGGCATTTTCCGGGTGCACCAATTCGAGAAGGTCGAGCAATTTGTGCTGACCTCCCCATTCGATGATGAATCTTGGAAAATGATGGACGAAATGATCGCAAATGCAGAGGAATTCTGCCAGTCGCTAGGCATCCCTTACAGAATTGTGAACATCGTTTCCGGTGCTTTGAACCACGCTGCATCCAAGAAGCTCGACTTGGAGGCGTGGTTCGCTGGGAGTGGGGCGTATAGGGAGCTCGTGTCCTGCTCTAATTGTCTCGATTACCAGGCTCGACGACTGCTCGTGCGTTACGGCCAAACGAAAAAGATGAACGCCGCTGTCGACTATGTTCACATGCTGAATGCGACTATGTGCGCAACAACGAGGGTGATTTGCGCTATTTTGGAGACTCACCAGACGGAGACCGGCGTCCAAGTCCCAGAGGTCTTAAGGAAATATATGCCAGAGGCCTATCAGAATGAAATTCCATTTGTAAAGCCTCCCCCAATTGAGGTAGAGGCTGCTTCCAAAAAAACGAAGAAACAAAAAGATGGGCAAGCTAAGAATGGCCTTTAAGCATTCCCAGCATGCATTTAGCGCTTTTTATAATAAATAATCTTAACAGCGAACTGGTGGGCTTCTGCAGTAATAAAAAAAACACAATTTATTTTCGATTTTTTCATTTTTACGTTATCCTAAACCTTCACAAGACATTTTACGTTTTAATCTTCCATCTGTTCATTCAACTGTGCTAGCAAAGCGGCTCTTCGCGACTCAAGTTCACTTTCACTGAGAGCTTGGTCGTCCCCATTTTTGGACGAAACCGAGTTCCCTTTTTCGGATCCATTGCTCTCTGGGGGGCTCATGGAAGGCGATCGCCGCCTTTCTTTGTCTTTTCGCTTCCGGTCTTTCTTCTTTTTCTTGTGTGCGAAAATGTCTGGACTCTGGGGTAAGGATGCGGAAGAATGAGGTTCCGATTCATACGACGGCTGCCAAGAATTCAATTATACCATCAGCAACCCAAATCTGGTAAATTATGAATACTTACCGTTCGGGAACTTCTGCGGTGCTTCTTTTTCTTTCTTTTCTTCGAAATCTTTTCGCTCGTCATACTGTCTGTGCTACTAGAGCGCTATTGAAGAAATGGTGAAATAACTAAATATTAACAAGTAAAACAAAACAAATTACCGAATGAGACCTCGAGTATTTCTTTTTACGAACCTTCTCACGCTCAATGTCGGAATTCATCTCAATTTCCTGGAAAGGAAATTTTCTTCCTAAATCATTCTTGTAAATAAATTCTCATACTTACTGATTTAGAGCTAGATCTAGATCTTTTCTTGTGCTTTTTATTTTTCTTAGATTTTCTTGAACGGGAATGATGGTGACTGCACGAATCCTCGCTTTCCTTTATAAAGTCTTCCCATACCTTTTCCACGGAACTTTCCTTTTCGTAGATAATAAACGCCTCCAAAGTTTCAACCAACTTCCTCGCATTCTCATAGGGCTCTGAGATTGCAATACCATGTTCATGCCACACGTTCTTTATTTCGTTCTCTAGTTTTCTAATTCGCCGGTTCTCCTCTTTCAGCCTTTCTCGTTCTATAGACTCGGCCTACGAATAGTTTGAAAATTCACAAAAACAAACCTAAAGGGGTCTAATTGCGAAATAAATACCTTTTCTAGCAGCGAATTGTAGGTAAGTTTAACATTCCCGGCATCCAGCGTCGCAGAACGTTTATCCTCGCAAACGACTGTAGCAAAATCCTCGAAAGTTGTTGAAGCTTGCACAGCGAAATTCTTCTCTTTGAGAATTTCTTTGATAACTTTCTTCTCGTCATGAAACCGAGCTTTAAGATCTTCTACATAAAATTTAAAAAGGTCCAACGGTGTAGATCCGGACTGTCCCAATAATGCAGAAAATCTTAAATCGGCGGATATTATCGGGTAGAGCTCCACCCACAGCGACATAGACGTGAGTTTTCCCTCTTCATGCAAAGAGTCCAGAAGGGCTAGAAAATGATCTCGATTTTTCCTCTGTTGCCTCTTCAACCGTTTCTTCTCCCGTTCCTTCCCTTCCTCTTCCTCCCTCTCCAAAGTGCGAATATGTTCTTCGAATACTATCAGAGCATCTTCCTTATCCATTCCTAGGAGGTTGACGTCGTTCTTAAAGGCTGAATTCTCCAGAAGCATCACCTGCGCCTCAGACCACGTAGTCTGGTAAGTTATAGAAGTCATTGATTCGAGAAGTTCCCCAAGCACCTTCATATTTCGCTTCTTCAGCAGGCGGGCCTCTTCTTTCTCCCGTTTGGCTAAATTGAAAACACAGTCTTCGTAAATGTCTCTCCGGTCGGGTTCTGGGACTGCGGACCACACTTTTAAATTTCCAAACAACTCCTCGCACTTGTAGTATTTCACAAGGGAACTCATCTTCTCCGAAGACATGAGGAACTTCTCCAAATCCTCCTTAGCTTTCTTTGCCCGAAGCCGCGACTCTTCGCGCTCGTCTTTAATCTTTTGAGTTTTATAAGCATTGAAAGCCTGCTTTTTCTCATTTAGGTTCTTAAACGCGCTATAACGCGGGTCCTTGGAGATTATTTTCACACATTGATCCCAATTGGCATTAGATGGGACATTCTTTTCTTTCAGAAGTTCCTTGAAGGCTTCAATTGCCTCTTTTTTGTCCTTAAATTCTAGCTTAAGAGGTTCTGGACTTGGCTGCCTAACTGAAAATTAATCTTTATTATTTTAATTTCCATTTAGTTTGGAATTATAATCGTGAGGAAGATAGTTACCATCCTTAGATTCCTGAATGGGCTCTGGCATCTCAATTGCAGCTAGAGTCGCTGCCATCGCTTGATCCAAAGCAGACGAAGAGTTCTCATTGCTTCCAGGATTTACATGTGAGGGAGAAGATGAAGCGTGATCAGGAGTTGTCATTTTTGTTACGCTTGGCGGTATTACCTGCAAAGCGGGCGCAACGGGGGGAATGATCATGCCAGCCATCGAGGAAGAAGTCATTGCTGCCACAGCTTTTGCAGCAGTAGCCGCTCTATAAATAATTGCTTAGTGACAAGTGCTAAACATGAATAAAAGAAGCACTTACTCTTCTGCCTTGATTTTCGCTTGCATTTCGACAAATTCCGGGGGCGCATCCCAACGGGACTCCTTCGTGTTGACGTTGTGGTAGAAAACTTTCCCATTCTCCGACCGGTACTCCTTCCACGGGCAAGCGGACATCAATTTCTCTGCAGGACTCTTCAACTCATCTGGCTTTTCCCAGGAGCTCTGCTTAGTAATGCTGTTGTAATAATAAACCCTTCCATCGGGCGCTTTGTGCTCACTCCACTCAGAGTTGGCTGCGAAAGGCGCTATATCGGCCGGTGCTCCGAAGCCGGGTGGAGGAATATTGAACTGGGCGACCATGGGAGGAAACCCCAGAGGAGGAGGAATCCCGGGCATTGTTGAAACAGCGCTTACATTGGGTGGCACATTCATAGTTTACTATTCTTGAACCAGTTTCCTAAAACGGGAGCATTATTGAATATAACCTCATTCATATATTTGAAATGTGAATAAACTTTACCCAGAGCTCCTTTTATGCTCACCCACCCGTTTTAGTTATAACGAAATAACGAACAAGTAGTAAAATTAGGCGTTGTAATCACTATGCCGTAGAAACATCACCGCCAAATTGACACTTTCGCCCGGAGAGAAAATCAAAAATGGTTGCCAACCCACCACCAACCAACCGGAGTGGATGTCATTCGCGTATATGGGTTCGTCAACGCGTCTGTTCATTCTTCTAACAAAAAATAGCAATACAAATTCCTTTTAACGGTATAATTAATATAAATCAGTAAAAAGAAACAGAAATCTTGCATTTAATAACGCTTGTTATCCGTAATTTAAATATTTAATTTCTCTATAACTGTTATACTTAAAATATGATGACAATTCTTTTAATGCAATTCAGAATATTTAGAAGATGAAGAAGATATTCGACAGTTTTGAGTTGTCAAATTATTTACGTTTGCTATGCACTCGAAAAAACATTTGCAATTGTACAGGAGTCCAGATTTGTTTAATAAACTTGTTTAGTTTTCTAATTTAAGTGACAACATGACAGTAGCTGAGTTTTTTGGCTGCGCCTTTCTAGCATTCGGGCCACCACTTTCCATGTTTATATTTACAATCGCTCACGATCCCATTCGCATTATTATCTTAATTGCGGCTGCATTCTTTTGGCTACTTTCCTTATTAGTTTCTTCCCTGATCTGGTTAGCAGTCGTTCCTTTGCGGGAATTCCCAGCATTCGGCGTAGTCGTCTCAGTAACATTCCAGGTAAAATCTTTGTCTACATGGCCATGGAAAGTGTTCACCTAAATTGGTTTTGTTCTTTTTATAGGAAGTCTTCCGATGGGTTATATATAAAATACTCCGCAAAACAGAAAGAGGGCTCAAGGAGGTCGCGGAGAATGAGCGAGTAACAGAAAACAAGCACATCCTCGCCTACGTATCAGGCCTAGGATTTGGGATAATTAGCGGACTTTTTGCTCTGGTCAACGTTTTGGCCGACATGGTAAGATCGAATGAATCACCGACTTTCCGCCTACTTTTTTAATTTGCTCAGGTTGGCCCCGGGACGATGGGGTACAACGGAGGCAGTGAGATATTTTTTATAACGTCCGCTGCCCAAACGCTGTGTACCATTCTTTTGCAAACATTCTGGGGAGTGATATTCTTCAACGCGATGGACATGCGCAACTACGTCCAGCTAACATATGTGGTGCTGAGCCACCTACTGGTCTCCTGCCTGACGCTCTTGAACAAGAACGAGCTCTACGCAGCGACCCTGACCTCTAGCTACGTAATAACACTGCTCACGGGCGTCCTGGCTTTCAGAGAAGCTGGCGGCAGTTTTTTATCATTCAAGAAATTCATCACTTGTAAATAAAGTATAATTGTATAACTGGTGTAAATTTACGTCGAATAAGAGCGTAACTGAATCTGCTTCATCGTTCGCGCTGTTACTTGTTGTATGAGTAACGTGGAATTAAACTAAATAGCTAGATACTAAGGATTACGTGAGTATTCAAATAAATTTTGCTAATTAAAAGGATATTTTATTAGAAAGGGAATTCACCCAGGAGGCGATTGCAATCACAAGGAATTCATTAAAAATAATTATATTCGCACAGATTCAAACAGAGTATGGTAGACATTTCGCTGGGTACACACAAATTAAAGTTACATGTCCAGATTACTAATTAAGTCAGATTTTAATAGTAATTCTTTTTTAATAGCTTAAAATTCCCGAAAGGCAAGCATCTTCCAATTCTGTTTAACAAGAAAATCTATTACATTGCGAACTAAAAAAATATCAAAAACTTCTTTTTAAATATTGTTGGCAAATTTTTAGTGGATAAATGTATGCTTATTTATTTCTAATTAAATATTCTTACATCGTCCTACATACACTAAGTAGAAGCCCTTGGGCACGGTTCTCACGCAGCGCGATGTTTACAAAAATCGAAAGTATATTTTACGTCCGTCGTTTACCGTATTTAAGGCGTGAATATATATTTTATTTGGGGGACAAAAATATGAAATGAGTCTCTTTCTCTGTCTGTAATAAAAAATAAAACATTTCTCTAAATAAAATTGGACAATGATCGGGTAAGCCTCATCGGTATAATCGAGTGAAATCCCTCAGTGCCTGTGTCACGGCTTTTGTTGTTTCAGATCTGAAACAGAAAGGGTGTATTTTAAAAAGAACCCAATATTTGGCATCGTCCTGAAGTAAAAATTACCTCAACACTGAATTACAAAAATCGTCTAATTGTTGCTGTGTAGCTGTTACACATCCTCCGCTGTTCTTGTTCGGCAAAGCATCGACGGCGCTTTTCAGGTATTTTTCCATATTTTCCTTCTCCACAACCTTCAGCTCGCAAATGACCTCCGCTACATCGTCCAGCATATAAGAATGCAGGCAAAAAACAGAAGCATGAATTAAATTCATGAGCAGCGCTTCCCCGTTCTGATTGGCAATTTGCTTTACGAGTATTTTTGAGATCTCATCCTTTTTGCTGGGCTTTCCACAACGCAATAAGTTGCAAAAGAATTTCATAACAGATATGTTCGCTTCACGGTGGTCAAGCGTACAGGCGAGTAAAGCGCACTGCAGAATTGGTGTCACAAGAGGACTCTGCAGAAAGGGCACAGGACAGCACTCAATAAATCGAGAGCAAAGTCTAAAGAAGTCATCCACCGTGTCAGGATTGTTCTTCAGTCCGTTTTCTACTCTGAGCATATTAAAAGTAGGCTCGATGAACACTTTAAGCATTTCAAGTAGCCCAGAGGTGCATTCTTCCGATTTGGCGAATTCATCGACCAAGATACTGCCTAAATATAGGAAGCAACTGTGGTGGTGCATTGCGTAGAGGCATACCATTTGCTTCACCAGAGGCTCCAGGAGGTGAGAGGCCTGGTGACCTACCGCCCTGATGCCGTATCGAATAAACCTACAGGTTCTCTCTATAATACGAACATCTGTCTGATACTTGTCCATCACTTTCGATATTAAAGGCCATGAATCAGTGAGTATTTGAACACTGGGGTGGACCTCTGTTGACCTCACGTCCGGGTTCGTATGGCGTATGACGGCGCAGGCCCTATCGATCCAATAAGTAGGATCGGATCTAGTTCCCTTCGATACCGTGTTTCCCTCCGACTCCAGAAGCTGCACCAACGGCGCAAACTGGAAGGAGCAAATCTCGTGCAATGCATGCTCTAGTTGTGGCCTTGGCAAACGAGATATAATTATCGATATCCCTTTTAATAGGCCAATGGCCAGTTCATTGCTTATTTCAAAACTGTCTAAACTTCTACCGATTTCTATTAGTCCGTTTAAATGGCAGGTCATGTGAATCTTACATGCTGCACAAATTGAGGTCAGTGCATTGGCGGCAGCTGCTGCGAGACCGTTTTTTTGTTGTAGAGAGTAAAGGAGAAAATTTAGAACAGCCTGCAGGGATTCTGGGTGGGATTCAATCCATTCACATAGCTCACCCAAGAGCATAATTGATGTATACCTAAATGCTATATGTGTGTTCTCCGGAAGATTAAGGATTGCTTCAACTACTTTTGGAACGATCTCGTTTTCATCCCTAGAATGTAAATAACAATAAAAAGAAATTTTACTTAAACACAAAGCTTAAAACTCACGGCATAATATTTTTAGCAACATTCTCCATCACAAAGAGGGCAGATTCGCTACTTTCCCAAGTTGCTGACGGCTCTTGCAAAATGAGGAACATTTGCTTGAAACAATTGCTAGATCCCACGATGAAAACCACATCCTTAATTAAATCAGATACTTTTCTCCGAAAGTCCTGAAATAAATAAATATCAAACCGTGCGCCTCAAGGTCGCTCAGATTACGTTAAAAAAGTCCCCTTCGTCTATTAAGCCTTCGTGATCGGAGTCCAGTTGTGAATGCCTGTAGAGCGCTCCTAGCAGTCTTTCTATGTACGGTTTAAAATGACTGGTTAGCTGATCGTTGTTCTTTTGGTACAGTTCCTCGCTGAGCCGGTACCACAGGTTAAAAGTTATCTCTGCAATTTCGTAATCATAATGCCCCACGCAAGTTAGAACGAGATCCAGCGACTTTATTGAATAATGCGGCGTTTGATCGTTTGATACAATTTTCTTTAAAAATGTTTCTCCTTAAAAAGGGAAAAGGATTAAAACTATAACTTTCATAAATTCCAATCTACCAAAATACCAAGAACTGTGAAGATTCGACAATAATTAGTAGCCTTATCCATGTCCTCGTGCGCGACACTGCTGTGGTAGCAGCTCTCGAGTGCGAGGACTCCGTTAAAAATTTGAATTTCCAACATTTGTTGATTACTGTGTTGACTCTGGTTGTGCTCCAGAACCTGGAGCAGTGTGCACAGGCAGTTTGTGCCTGAGTCGTGCAGCTTCTTTGATGTGTCCGGGGAACTTAGAAGCCTGAAAACTTGTTGGGCGATGGGATTCTCAGTTACGTTGCTCAATGAAATCGCATGGATTGTGATCCACGAGGTGAAGCAACGTATGATGTGGTCGAGGATATTCACATTTTGCAAATAACTTGACAGGCACACCACGAGAAATTCCATCACAGTGCCTGAACTCGCCTCCAGCTCCTTGTGGATTTCATCTCGCCTGTTGGCACCTAGCCGCAAATTCCTTGAATCAATTTCCTCGGGAATAAAGGTCAACACTTCAAGGAGTGGCCACACCGACTCCTCTTTATTGGATAGCTTCTCTAGAATCGATAAAACTGGACTTTTCCATGAATACATAATTAAGGCTAAATCGGAAATTGCTAGACAGAGCTGGGTCACAATAATTGGATCCGTTTCGCTGCTAATATCCAGTATGTGTGCCAACAAGGAGTCGCGGAAACTTTCATGGGCTTGAGGAGGTAACTCATGGAAGGAGTGCTGAATTTTACTCCTCAGCGTATGCGCCCCAAAGTAGCACGAGTGCAAGTCTCGCTTTTGTGCCAGAAGCACATTTGCGACGTTCCACGAATAGATCTGGAAAGAACCATTCGCCCATTAGTAGCAGACCTGCCTGAGGGGTTATGTTTCGCCCAACTCACCGACTTCTGCAATTTCTCTAGCCATTTTGATGCCTGTTCCTTTTCCTCGACATTTGGGTTGTTGTACATAGCGTAGATGCCCTGGTAAACGACATCCATCGGCGGCTCTTCCGTAATCATCTTTACAAAATTATCATTTGCTGCCCTCGTACACTTGTCAACTTCAATATTCACCGAGATTATGGTCACCAAATATATCCGTCGTAAGATTTTTATAAAATTTTATTTCCAGATGGTCATAAAAGATTTTCTAATAGCTAGGGTTATCACAACTGTATTTCTTCACATAGTTTTTAGGGTAATTTGTCTGTTTCTTTAACTTGACCTCTCCACAGTTTCTGGAATCTTAATATTTACATAAAACCACTCAACTTGACAACGAATAGAACCGCTGCAAACTAAATGCGATTTTACAGGGGCACTCCGAAAAACTTACAAAGCAATTGTCAGATTTGACCAGCGGTTACATCTTCGAAAATTGTCTGAGCTGGGAGAGGGATATTTGCTTATTTTCGTAAAATCAAATTAATAAAATACTAGAATCAATTTTAAATACAAAATTTAAAGACCGCTATGAATTGCAAAACAAACATTATTACTGCTCTTTATGATTTCATTTTAATAGAAAATCACAAACCTTTGTAGGTAATATTATTAACTCTTTTTCTTGACTAGTTATCGCCAAAAAATAAATAATAAGTTTTTAACATTCAACAATTTTGCCCTATATTTGCTAATCAATTATACAATATAGGGAAAATAGTATTTGATGCTACACGCCTTGAGCTCAACTTGTACTCACCAAATTAAAAACGAGGTATACGTGGAATTTATATGTATTTTAATAAATTTTTTTAGTTGGACTATCATTAGATAAATAGCTACTGGCTTGGCTACTGAAATGATAAGTAGGATAAAATTAATTAATCTCTCGCACAACCTGAGCCCACTCCCTTTTCTCAGTGGTTTTGTTAAAAAGCGCCCCAAAGTGGGTCCAAGGCTTGTTAGGTGTGCTCCACAAAATGCATTTACCAACTCATGTACATATATTTGTTTGCAAATCATAAAAAAAGTAAAACAGTATACATATTTTTGTGAAAATCTCTTTGCCAGCGTGGAAAGGCGGTAAATGATCGCTGAGGGCGTTTATCTATCTGCTGATGAATGTGCCTTTTGCCCAAAATCAATAAAATGTAAAAAAGCCCTCATTCGAGTGAGTGAGCAATAAAGGGCAAGATTTTCTCTGTTTCATATAAGAAGAAATGTGCCACGCAAAAAGAAGAGCCAAGAGGAAGACCCACCGACTCCCGGCCCAGGCTTTTTACGGCAGGCGGTAGGCAAGCAACCGCCGAGCAGCAGGTAGGAAGCGAGGGAGCGCATGGCACATTCCAGAAACTTCACAGTTCACACCCTCCCCCGCAATCCGCAGCAGAAATTTCCAGAGGGACGCGCACACAGTTCCCTCCCTTCCTGCTCCCGCCATCAGGCACATGCACACTTACTCAGGAACTCCTGCGTCCTGCTTACGCTCGCCAGGAACCAACCAGGGAAAATATCCCAAGCGACGCCGAACTTCGATTGGAACACGTGTGTGGGAAATTCCCAAATTCGGAAGGGGAGTGCAAAACGAGCGGGACCGAATTGCATCACTGTAACCCAGTGCCACTGTAAAAATAGAAAGAAAAAAAATCCATTTGTCCTTCAACATCTGTCCTCTCGGGCGTTGCATCAACCATGCGCGCATCCCCTCGCATCCGGCGTGCGTTCGTCGTCGAACCGCGACGCACGACAATAACCGATCAATCGGCGTTTTTCTCCCTAAATAAAAAAATAAAAAATTGTAAGCGGCGAAACGCCTGCAATGCCCGCCGGAGCCGGATACAACGCGGGACCACCAAGCGCTCCTCCGCCCGGCGGCTTCGAGGGTTCCGCTTTGGTTGCCTGCCCTCGTCGTCGTCGCCCACTTCGGGCGAACATTTGTCCCACACAGGAGGGTGGTGTAACTGTACCGCCGCGACAGGGACAAGGGAGGGCTCCTGTTCACCCCACGGGAGCCACCCGTAGCCCTAAAAAGGCTTGCACGAGGGAGAAGCAAAGCACCTTTGGGTGGTAGCTGCGATTTCGCTGCGGAGGAAAAGACGTGGATAGGATACTCACCGCCGATGTCCTGCCGAGCGGGGACGCGGCACCTCGAGCTCAAGTGCTGGAAAAGACTCCGCGACCAGAGTCAACCTTGCGATTCTCTTTCTATGTGGAAGCACATTAAAACTTATTGACTTTCCATCTTTTTAAGTGCGGAGATCTTCCGCAAAATGGGTACATACGTACAAATTTATATGCATCTGCATGCAAAGTACATATTTTCAACTCTAATTTTCAGGATTCACACTTCTTTTCATTAATAAATTATGTATTCCTATTTCCTAATTGATCAATTTAATAACTCCTGCTATAGTACTTTTTGGAGGAAATTTAAGTAGAAAATTTAGAACTCCTGCCAAATAGAAAAATTATAGAATAATAAAAACATGGGAATAATTTTATATGTAAGTAACAAAATTTCAAGGTATTTATTTCAAATGTTTGAATAAAATTTCAGCTTTATCATTTTGCACTCGAACGCCCCAAATTTCTATAAAAAAAGAAAGGGGAATAGAGAGGTTGGTTAAGCACTTGATGGAAAGTCCTCACAATTTAGAATTATTTGATACCTCAGCTGGATGCATAATAAGCAGGAAGTAACGAAACAACGCGTTCTTGCGCCCCTTGCCATTCACACTTTTTGTCCAACTTGAACAACCCCTTTCCATATGAAAAAAAAGATAGTCCCTAAAAAAGTAAAAATATCGTAGCGTGAAACAGTACACATCTAAATAAATAAAAATGATTATTACAGTGCCATGAGGGGAAAGTCCTGTTTCACAAAACTTTATTTGAAATATTTGATTTTAAACGAGTAAGGCATCAATCCAAGTGTTAAAAAATCGGACTTCAATTTGTAACTACAAATGTGACAAAAAATACTCTTTCAGTACTCTTTTGAAGTTTATATCTAATTTTTTTAAATTAAACATTTGTTAAAATTTAGTACATTGTACTCTGTTGGGACTAGAAATTAACATTTTCTTTTTTAAATTCCTGCCTTCTGTTATTTTGAGAGTGCTCTTTACATCACAACAGTTTGAGTCTGTATGTGCATAAAAATAAAACATAAAGGGTTCAAATATAACCTTTTAAAAAAATGCTTTTATTTCATTAATATTGGCTACGTTCCGTGCTTGTCTTTTTCTTTTTGTAAATCTAGTTTGGTTTTTTCTCTTGTTTAAAATTTTATTACAAATATAATCAATTCAGTTTAGCTTGATTTTATTGGTTTTTTTTCTTCAACTTTATTATTTTCACTATTAATTCCTTTTGTTTTACTTCATTTACAGGTTTTTACTTAAATCTGATTCTATCCTTAAAAACAAAAGTGGCCTTAAACTGTTACACTATTTATAAATTAATAGCATTTACGTTTACTACATCAGTTTTATTCTGCATTCAGAAACTTTTCGAAAATTTTACAATGTCGTGCGCCTTTTATTTTGAAAATTGAATGCTTCAAAATGACATTATTTCACTTATTAATAAAACAATCAGAGTTTGCATATTATTTCTATACAAAGTGCTTACGTCTCCCATTAATTCAGTCACTTCACTAAATTTAACTGTAATTAGTACTAAAAGGACGACAAAAATTACGTTGGTTTTGCCAATTTACAAAATTTAACCCTTGGTTGTTATTCAGCAGTTAATGTAATACTTCCAGTCTAAAATCCGCCCATACTTTATAAAGTAAGGGTTCGAATCAATAAACAAATATTATTCGTTTATTTAGAAAATGATTGGTTATTTGTTTGATAGCAAGGTCCCTCGACCGAATGGATTAACACAAAATTCGAATAGCAATCACGGGTTAGGTAAAAAGCAAAAACTCTATAAAAAAAAATGTGTAATTAGTAAAGCAAGTCACATTTACTGCTTCAGTCGTTTTTTCGTCTTTCTTAAATTTCATCCGAGAAGGACAATGCTTTTCTATATAAGTAATTGCAATAAAATGCAGCTTATTAAAATATTTTTTGGTTGTTTTTCACAATATTTTACAAGTAAAAATATTTTAATATTTGCAGTCTATAGTTATGTTCTGAGTACGTATTTAAGGTGGACATTTTTCTGAAGTTTGGAATGAAGGATTGCATTTACTGACAAATGTGTGCCCTCTCGTAAGTTTTGTAATATTGCCCATCTCCAACTCAGACGAAAAGCATAACATTAACAGATTTTCGACAGCTTATTCTTGGGACTTATTAAATTGACAAACCGTTAATATATTAAATAAACGAAGTCATTCGAATACCCGAAATTATAATTACGAGAAATGAAAATTGTTAATATGATAATGATAAAAATTTTGAAACGGAACATTGAATTCCCAAAAATGTATTACTTTTCGATAAAAGTTTTGTGTTTAAATCTGTTTCGATTGATGATGTATGCAAACAAGTTTAACCCTGTACTTCATGAGAAGCCTATGCGAAAACAGAGGTTAGCCACTTGCAATGACTATTAATAATCTAAAATATATTAAGTCCCAGCTACAAATTAAGAAAAACACGCAGAGCTGAAGCAAGCACGAACCTACTACAAAACCATCACGTGTATAGAGGCTGTGAAGGAGAACTCCACGCCTCTCTAATCCGCCTGATTGAGCCAAAGTGATAACCACAAACAAATAAACATACATATATGCAATCTCGTGAACAACGTCTGACAAAGCGAAGAAAACAGCGAAGAAAGTAATTCCGAATGCCAAAAGAACTTAAGGAATGATGTAGAATGAAAGTAAATCGGAAGGAGCGCATTCACACACACTTTGTTCAATTTTTTCATTTTGAATTTTTTATAATTTTATTTATTAAAATTGTTTTACTTCTTTTCATGTTCACTTTTTTTTTCTCTCTTTAATTAATATATTAAATCTTAAACTTTAAAGAAAATCTTGCGATCTTTAAATAAAAAAAGTAAATTAAGAAAAAATTTCTTATTTTATTTTGTGTCTGACTAAATATTATTATAACACCTGATTGTCTTCTTCTTCCACTTCGTTATCTTCGTCGTCCTCTTCCTCATCTGTAAGAGAAGAAATAAATGTGGGATAAGTTTTTAATATTATAAAGGAAACATTTTAAAGGAGCCGTTTCGCATGTTTCGGAAACCTACCTTCTCCGTCTATGTCGTCGTCTTCCTCATCATCGTACGGCAGGTCACAACAATCATTTTCATTTTCACTCTCTATTTCGTCAAGAATTTCTTCTTCGATGGTTTCTTCATCATCGTCGTCTTCTTCTCCACCACCATTTTCTTCTTTTTTTGCTTTTTTTGTTTCTGTGTTTTTATCCTTGAAAGACAAAGAAGATCTTTTATAAAATTGTTCCAGTTCACACAACACCTCCTGCAAACAAAAAAAGAAAAGGAACGAAATTTTAGTTTTCGAACAAATTAATAATTCCATCGTTCCAAATACTTACAACAACAAAGTGCAATTTCGAAAATTTTTACTACTAATCTTTATTCAATAATTAACCAGTTTAGATAAAACCCCAAAAAATAAACATACAAAGAAAAAACACCATCAAACTTTTTATCGTTATTATAATAAATAGATAGTTAAAAAAAAATTTTCGGTTGCTCTGCGGTCACTAATTTTGTTTTCCATTCAGAATATTTTTTAAGTTTGTACCAAATATTTAGCATAGTTTGGAAGCTTTGAAGATTGTGTATGAGATAGTGCGCAATTATAAAATCTTCACTTTACGTTGTTTCTAATCAAAAAATAATTCTACTTTTCATGCCATTTGTTCACTACAGTCCGCACTTAATAAAAAAAGATTCAAGGAAAATCAAGGAAATCAGTGTACGTTAAATGTTTGTTATTTAACAATTAGCGCTGCTTCAAGATATGCTGCTTTAATTCGCATAATAATTTTATGTACAGATTATGTATAGATGTTTTCTTGTTTAAAAAATAAGAAGTTAAGGTAACACACGCGCCTTAAAACATTAGCAGGTTTTATGATTTTTTAGTAACAGTTCTTAAGTACATAGTATGTAATACAAATTAAGCTGGACGCTAAAGTAACTTTGAGCCTTAATGAGGTATCATTGAAAACAGGTTTAGTGATCGAAGTGTTGAGATAATATCTGACGTACTGTGCCATTTTGTCAGGTGTTATTTTGATAGCCGACGAGTGTTTACAATGCAATAAATTAGTCAATTTCATACGAATTGAGATTACGCGTCTTTTATGTAATATGAATTATGTTTTATAGTGTTTTACTAATGAGCTGTATATATATGTCCTTGAATTATTTGAACTAACTCATTGTTTTAAATTTTCGATAACTATTTTTAAGTCAGACTAAAATCATTATGTTTTTAACTGCACGCGTTATTTTTTAATTTCTCGTACAGTGAATTGATCAATAATATTGTCAGCATTCTCCCCTAAAATCTCATTCTAAAATAATAATAACGCATTATTTACCAAATAATATCCACCACATTCCATAACGTCTTCTTATGTAATGGATTTGATGTAACAATTTTGCCAAACATGTCTCAATAGCTATTAAAAATATGGTTAAAAAATTAATTTTCAACTAATTATCTCGTCATGCTATTTTTAGAAATTTTAAAGTCAAAAAAAACATAGGAATAGTTGAGAACTATTGTGATTAAAATTAAGTGCAAACCGATTGCAATTTGGGTTCTCTTTATTAAAAAATTGTGTAACTCGAATTGTTGTATTCTTGCACCCGATTCCTGCACATTTGGGTACAAGGGACTCTTTTGACTCCCTTTAAACAGGATGGAGTTATGGTTCAGGTGCTTTGGGGCTATGTACAAAAGGCACATAGTGTGCTCCAGTGACCTGCTTTTGAATCGAATGTTATTGAACTAATTTAAATGGATTTTTACGCATTGAGTTTTATTATTAAAACATGAAATTGCACACTCTATTTTTGACTAACAAAATGAGCAGTGTAAAATAATCCGATTGTTTAGAAATATAAGAAACGATAATTAGGAATCTACGAGTTTTTATTATTGTGACAATTTCGTAATTGATAGACGCTTTCTCTGAGGTAAATAGCGAACGCGATGGGGCCGAATGAAGATGAGGATAAACAAGATGTTGAATATGTCATCGCGTTTGTTATTGCATTCTTTTTAAGGGTTAATTAAATAAAATCGTTACTGTCCTATTCGAAGAGTAACAGACAACTGCATAATTATACCATATTTTTTTAATAATCCCAATCCAAAAAGGGCTAGAAGAATATAGAAACTTCCAGACTTTTTCGCCGGCAGTGGTTTCGGCTTCGGTCGGTTTCGCTGGTGCTCGAATTTCCGTGAGCACTTGACCATTGCATGCCGTTTTATTTTTTATTCCGTGTCTCGCGTCGCAGTGCGTACACCTGTCGCGGCACCATACGCAAGTCCGGCTTACTCAAGACGCGGACCAACGGGGCCATGGCGAGCGAACATGAGACATATTATGGCTTGGTCTGACCAAAACTCTGCATCTTCGCAACTCGCTTTTATTATTGACTAAAGGCAGCAGCCAGGGGGCATTTGCGGTGATTAAGGTGAGAATTGTTCTGACCCTTTCTCTCCACTGCTCTAGTGCGTGCTTGGCATGAAAAGGACAACTTTTAGAGGTGGATCGTCCTTGAGCCACACCCCAGGCGTATTTTCCGTATTTGAGACAATTATTAGATTCAAGATTGTCATCAAATCAAGAATTCGCGTTCTAGTAAAGAGGATTATTTTACCCGATTTACTTCAAGAAGGAGCCTTGTTGGACAGTTTAGAATTGGTAGTCAAGAATATGTTTCTTTGAAAAGCGCGCCAAAATTAGAATATCGTCAGAAATGATTAAACGCGATTGTCTGAAGCCATAAAGTAGGAACAAGAAAAAGAAATTTAATGTAAGCTAGTAAAAGTTTCTCCTTTTATTTAGGGGAACTATTCTGATACTTCTCTGGATTAAGAAAAGAAAAGAGTAGCCATCATGAAGTAAAGCAAATTGATATCCCTTTGGGGGGGGGGGGGGGGGGGGGGGGGGGGGGGGGGGCAAGAAAATATCAAGAGATCTGCGCTTATTAGAAATAATTTCTGCATTCAGGCAGGGCTAATATTCATTCATTTGCACTGACGCAATCTTAATCTTATTTAAAGTGAAAAAGACAGTCGAAATAGAAAAGAGTGGCGAGGGAGCACGGAAGCACCAGAAGCCGGAGCAGAGCCAAGTCAAGTGGCAAGCCGACAGACAGACAGCGACACCAAGACCGAGCCTCGACCGCCGGCAGGGTAAGAGAGAAGTGACAATATTTTTAAGAAGGAGGCAAACAAATAATAAGCAAAACGTCCGAGTCGAGCACATAGCGAGTACATTTCAGGTGAATGATTTCAAAAGCATGCGAGGCGCATGGGCACCATGAGCCCCAACGCGAACCAACCACTCGCAACTCCTTTCGGGGGGCGATCTCCTTCGAGTATTTTACAAAGTTTATCATCTTCATCTCCATTCCCCAACTCCACCGAAAGCGCACTTACATCGCTTGTGGGTTGTGGGGCGGGGGTGCTGCGCTCAACGGACTTGGGGCGCGGGAGTATCCGCAGACCTCAAACTACACATCAAACGGTGCGGGCGGAGCGCGGTGCTCCCTGATCTGCTTTGAGCACAAAACACCCGCCATTTTTCAAGAGGGGTTAGCGGACAAGTTTTTTTGAATTCTATATTAGAACAACCTGGCCGACGAAAGCACATGTTTCAAAAGTTGCCTTTTTTTCAAACATCTAAAAATAAAAGAAGTATTAACACCTGCCTTCACGCTGTACATAGAATAGGGGAACTCAGGCGGAGAAAATCTGGGGAAATACCTAGGAAATGACGCCAAGCTTGTTTTTTTCCTAGTTTGGTGTTTGTGTGGCCCATACTTGCGTCTGCTAGTGTGTGTGTGTATGTCAGCGTACACCCGTGGGATGTTTGGGCAATTTAATTTTCCCTTCGCCGCGAGCGACGCCTTCCATCGCATTTTTTATTCCTACTCGATTTTTCTATTTGAAAAATAATCAGGCGTTGATAACGCCCGTACTTTATTAGCTTTTTATAAAAGAAAAGAAGCAAACACCTATCGCTTGGCAAAAATCTTTAAAAAAGAAAAAGCGTTTTATACTTATCGCAACTTAACCGAACAAGAATGAGGTCAAAAACATTGCTGAGTAGAAAAGAGACGAGTGTACGATTGCGATAGTTTTGAGGGGAAATTTTCGAGTAGCGAGTGTACACAAAACTATTTTGCGAGTAAAATGCTGCCCTGTTTCATTTTTTAAAGATTAATATCAAGAAAAGCTGACAACTTCCCGCTAAGTATGGAACAGGCGTAAGCGGCGTATGTAACATCGTCGCGCCGCCGACTCTCAAGAAGCTTTGCACACGGTTTCGCCTCCCTCATTCTCAGAAGCGCTAATCTCCGGCCACCGCGCCGGCGATGAAGGCCCATTAGGGAATCATCGATATTTAGTGGAATATATATACATAAAAAATGAAGCCGTTTTTAAACTAATTGCTCCACTTGGAGTTTCTATGACCCCCCTCCGTGATTGTCGAACGACGGTGTTATTTTCGAACAAATTCGAGATCCAAATTTGCGCGTTGGCTTGAAAACAAAACATGCCCGCCAGGGTTGCGTGTGTGTATGTATATGGACCGGGGGGCGCTCGAATTCGTGTAGGTGTGCGTGAGTGTATGAATTAAAATGACACTTCGAAAAGCACGCCGATGCGGGAGCAGGATTTTTTTTTTTTGGTGTATTTTTGACTTTTTCAGGCGCGTTTCCACTGAATCAGTGAGCCCCATTCAAAGTAAATTTTCTTCACACAAACCGCCTCTATTCGTGTCCGATCAATTTCCCACTACAGCAAGGTTACTGACATCCAATCCATTTAGCATTTTACAACTCCACTTCTAGCCAATCGCAACGGCTTTCGGTGGAGTTGTGGTGACCAATTGTTTTGCGCCACTCGAGCACATTTTCGGAGCTAAGTAGCCTCAACCGCTTAATTTCTTTAAGCGAAATGGGGAAGGTAATGATAAAAGTTGAAGAAACGAAGCAGATATCGAAAAAGAGGGAACAAGCCCACCCATTCAGTTGCCGCGCTTCTCGAGCAAGCGAGATGGGAAGCATTTGGTTGAGCTCGAAGGAAATTTTTGTGAAGACAGCGTAAAATTTGAACCGGCCGGCTTCTGCTGGTTGTTAACGTTTAAGTTTAACTATTATTCGCGCTCTCAGTTTGTGGCTCTAACCTTTTTGCTTCGCTGCTCGAGAGCTCGGACACAGCAGAGGCGTTTAAAAAATAAAGAGGCAAACAAACACACGGCACCCACCAACAAGTTTGTAAATGCGCGCGCTTCGAGCTTCCAACTAGATTGCGAAGAGTTGCCCCATCGTATCCCTCGCTCGCACATTTACGCTTTATTTCTGGAATTCCTAGAATCCTTTTCCCTGTCGAGCACCCTACACGTTAACACTCATTAGGAGACTTTGATATCAGAAGATAATAAATCCATTCACTCAATTTTCAGGGCACACAAAAATTCACCAACCGCATCCTTTTCAGCGCCTTATAAAAATTATTAACTACTCACTTCGGCGGGCCTTTTTGTTCCTTTGACCGGTTCCTTTTCTTTTGTTTCTGTTTCTGTTGCTGACTTTTTCTCCTCCGCCGCAATTTTGTCTACCTTGACTTCAGTGTTATTTTCTGTTGTCGAACTCATTGTTTTTGTTCGTTTTTAAAATTAAAATTATATAACTTAAACAACCGATGGGATTCGGAATCGCTATAAACAATTTCACCGTACCGCACGCACGCTTTTAACCCGTACAAATATTACAATTATTTAAACCCGAGCTCTTTAAAAACTGGAGTACCTTTAGCACTTAAACTTATTTACTTCTTGCAAGTGAACGGTTTGGATTCTTAAAACCGACTGAGCAATGAGTATTCTTTCAGTAAATAAAATCGAAGATGGCGCGACGCTCGGTCTTCCCATCTAGTCAATGTGTTTAAACTTCACATTTATTTTTCTCGCAATTTTTAATCTCTGTAGACCTTTAGAGTATCCCGTTGGCATTTGCATATTTTTCTTAATTTTATAAAAATATTATAGAACCAATCGCGATTATCTGCGATTAATTTATGCGCAGTTTGGAGGGTTTCATGAGTATATGTACGGAAAATGTGATTTGGTATCATGGGTAAAATCGCCGTCTAAAATTAAATATGGCGTCTGGCGGCCGATTCAAAATTTCAATTATTCGATAAAATCATTATTTCCACAAAAGTAGTGGGATTTTCTTGTCATTAAATAATAGAGGTGTTATTTCAAAAACTTTCATTGTCACAATTCCAATTTTGAAGTGAGTAACCATGAGTTGTGACGTATTTCCTCAAAATTCCCTCCTCAGACGACCGGATGGGAAATGACAGAAATTCCACCTTGTTTTCCTCCACAACGCGTGCAATTGGATGAGGAACGCGCGCGTAAAATGTCGTGGCTTGGAGTAATAATTTGCATAAAACCGCAGTCTTTTGGTTAGCTCTGCGGACGGCGGAAGTCGTCGGTTGCTCTGGGTGGGCACAGGCTATCCTAGAGCCCGAAATTCTCTTTAGCGGCACCCAAAGTAAAAGATTCTCGAGATCCGAGCTCCGGGCAGATGTGTTTTTCTTTTAGCACTTAGCATCTCGGGACCAGAGAAGTTCGTTATCGCCTCTGGTAGGCTTTGTGGTCACCTGGGACGCGGACGTTGGGACGTTGGAATTTGCAATTTCAGAGCCGCAAAACTCTGCTTACGCTTTATGGACCTAATCTCGAGTCGAGCACGGCAAGTTCTTGCTCGGCAGTAAGCGCTAAGCGGAGAACTACGGGATAATAAAATCAGAGTTATTTAAATTGATGAATCAACCCTCGTAAAAACGTGGATAAAGTTATAATTTTAGGTTGCGCTTTTCGTGGAGCCGGGTGTTGCGAGGGTGAGAGCAAAAGCTATTATCTGAACGAACGTGGAAAAAAAGCTTTCGTTCTGAATAACCGATTTTTTTATGATCAAATAAGAACGCACTACGAAACGAACGTCTGTGATCGATTTAATCAAGTTTTTAAAAGCTTTACAATTCATACGGCTTATTAGTTAGTAGAACAGGCAGCTAAAGGTTGCCTGCTAATAAGAATTAATATTGGCGTTTTCAATCTATTAAAGTTATTGATTTCTCTCTTTAACACAATTTGTTCGGATGTTTATTCCGTTCGCTGAGTAACCTAGTAGTGGAAGCAGGAGGGGGTCAGTTTTTGAACCAACAAGGCAAATTCCAATTGCTGTAAGGTTTACAGGGTATACAATTTGATAAAAAGGATAGGAATTATACAAGTTCGTATTGATCTAGGGTTTATATATGTATGTACATATAATAAAAAGCTTTTACTGAACAAGAGAAAATTAAATGCTCTAATTTAATTAGAGATTTAACATTTCATCTATGCGTTTAATCAAAAAAACTTTTGTCAAGTGACGGGACAATTTTCATGAAAGTGTTGTACACATATTCTTCATTCCTTGGTGTCTCAACATTATTTTATGTTATTTTTGGAATCATATTTAACATTTTAATCTTATTGTATAGTTTCCTTATTATAATCACGGAAATTACAATTTCAACAAATAGGAAATCATTTTTTAAAAATTTTTATGATTTTCGAATTAGCCCAAAACTGTTCCTATCTTCACTATTTACTACGAATGGAGCGAAAGTGACAGCCGCAGACTTCCGGCGTGTCTCTTTCCGACAAGTTTCGTTGACGAGTGAACTGTCAAAATGGTACGTGAAGATGAAAATTATAACTTCAGGAATTATCTCAAATCATCGGACATTAACAGTGCTTTTAAAATGAAATATTTCCTAAAGATACCTTGCTGCATTGAAGAAGCTCCGGGTCGATGAGTATTTGCACAGATTAATGTTTGCCTTATTTTATTGTAGGTAAACGTACCCAAACAGCGTCGTACCTTCTGCAAGAAGTGCAAATGCCACAAATTGCACAAAGTAACACAATACAAGAAGTCCAAGGAACGCAAGGGCGCCCAGGGCAGGAGACGTTACGATAGGAAACAACAGGGTTTCGGTGGTCAAACCAAGCCTATTTTCAGGAAGAAGGTGGGTATTTAGTGGCTTAGCGTTTGCATTCTTGTAGAACCAATTTACTGATTTTATCCAGTTTCTTGGTGGGAACAAAGTGTGCTAAATTAACTGGAGTGATACGCTTAAGGCTTTTGTTTACTTAAAAGTACTTTTGTTTAAAACTTCAAACAGTGTTTAACTTTTTCAAAATGTTCGCTTTGCCGGTAGAACTTGATGTGGTTCCTTCGGCGTTGTGTGGTCGAGTTGCCGGCGGGGAACCAAAAAGGCATGCTTGTAATATTTACTTTTTATTTATTTCAGGCCAAGACTACCAAAAAGATTGTGTTACGTATGGAGTGCACTGAATGCAAGTACCGCAAGCAATCTCCTCTGAAACGCTGCAAACACTTCGAGTTGGGCGGTGACAAGAAGAGGAAGGGACAAATGATTCAGTTCTAAATACACATTCGCTAATAAATATAACGTTTTTATTAACTAAAAACAAACAGGTGGTTTTCCTTATAATCCCACACACTGCTTCACGTCTCCATATTCTCCGATGCCACTCCGTCTGGCAGAATTGCGTCTGGGGTGCTGGAATTAGAAATGTAGATTTAAAAGTTTCTTACACATTTTATACAAGTTGAAATCTTGAGTAGATTCGTAGATGAACTTACTCCAGAATGTGTGGATCAAATCCCTCGGCTTTCATTTTCATTTTAACTGCACCCGGAGGCACACCGAACTGCATCATCTTAAAATATTTCCGATATCTTGCATCTTCGTTAGCTTTTATACCTTCGGGAGCTTGGACTTGAGCGGGTGTTTCCTCGACTGCTTCCTTTTGAATTTCAATGTTCTCAGAGCCTTCTACTTTTACCTGACTTTCTTGATTATTTTGAACCTGTGCAGGAACTGAAGGATTCTGTGTTTTGTTCTCTAGGTCCGGTATCGAGGAAAGCTAAAAGACAACATGTACAATTAATTCAGCGTATGCGAATGCAATAAAAGTGGCAGTCTCACCTTCGACTCAATTATTACCAAAGACGCTTCAACCTTTTGTAGTTTTCTTTCAACATCGACGAATTTGGCTTCGCATTTGAGGGCGAAATCGTTGAGGAAGGAGCAGGTGCTTACGATGAAATGATTTACAAAAGCCAAAATCCTTTTCTGGTGAATTGGTGGAACCTGCAAAAATTAGTATTTAATAGTTGAAACTCAGGGATATTTTTCTGCAAAAGACTTGACTCTTGTCGACTGTATATCCAAAAAGCGGCACATCTTCCATCTTCATTGCGTTGATTAGATACAAAACAGATGTTTTCGGTGTTTTTGAAATTGGGATGTAAATTTTCGGAGTAATCACTTTTGACAACTGCCATGTCCGAACGAGCTCGGTAGTGCCAGATGGGAGGGGTTTTAACTGTTATACAAAGATGCTGAAGGAAAAATGTTGAAAAGTTGATTTTTAATTTTTAATTGTGTTTTAATGAATTTCGTAGTTATAGATAAAATAGCCTGCCTGTCTACATCTCTAAGTTCTAACTATTCTATTAAATAATATGATTTAAAAGTATGCAGCTTAAACACAGCCTTCTCATGAAAATGCGTGTGCGTGGTAAGGCAGTTTTTCAAAATATTAACAATAAATCGCTCTCCTAAAGCTAGTCTATTAGGGAAATGCAAATATCTTAACAACGGAGAATTGCGGGAGTTTATTAAGCAAATTACGAAAAATAGCAACTTTACATGAAGTGCTCTAGGAGTGGGTCTAGCTGGAGGAGAAAAGCACATCGGCGATCTGCGCCTCAATTGAAAGGTGCAGCCTCTTGAACCGGGCCCTGGACTGGACCTCTTCTCGCAGGCTCGCCATTTGAATAAAAGCACTTTGAATGTGATCATTAAATCAACTACTTCCAAGGCATCAATTCTATTGGTGGTGTGGCAACTGTTTGTTTTTCGCTCATCTAAGATCTCGCCGAGAAAAAATTGATTTTGGAAAATGCTGTTTTCTGCACCGACAATTATTCGCCACTCTGCGCTGTTTTAATTGGTTCAATTGCCGTTTGAATTTGTTTTAAAAAGACGACCGTTGAGGAGACGTGCAGGCTTTTGTATAAATTAGTGGCTGTTGAACTTTGCCTGGTGTAATTTGATTAGAGCACGAGTGCAGCTCTTCAGCCGGGCTAGACGCGGATTATTGGGAGTAGCAAGTGCCAATTTGCTCTAATGCATTTAGAATAATTTAGTTCTTGAACCGCGTTTACTTTGGTGACCTAAAAATAAGGATGGTTTTGAGGCACTTTTATTTAATATAAGCATATTTCTTTAATTGGAATCCTAATGAAAATAATGGGCCTAACACTTTTAATCGATTCACGTGAATCTTGGAATAGATTCATTCACATGAAGTGGAAGTTAGCTCAAAAATTTAGCTAGTTTCTTATAAGTTATGTAAGAAAGCATGCTAATGAAGCCAAAACATATAAACTGAAATGCTTTGGAAAGTAAGGGAATATAGTAAAATGAGTTTATATTATTTTTCAAATTATTCATCTGTATTAGGCAACTTTTAAGTTACACTTGTTGTAAGTAGCGCACTATTCAGCCGTTATTGTCATGGAGACAAATTTTGAATGTTATAATATTAAGTAATTGATTTTATTTTCAGCTTACGTATTAATATTTAGCTAAACATTGAACTTGAGGTTTAATTTCAAATTGAAATTCAAGAAGTAATTAGATGTATTGCCCGTTACTGCGGATTTAATTAGAGAGATCCAAAATTTTAAAATTCGATACTACAAGTAATTTTAAATAGTATATGTATGTACTTTTATGCAAAAAAGGAAAAGTAGAAAATACATTCACTGCAGCAATCTTTTTGTTTTAAAAAATGGTTCTACAATCTATAAAACAAACGTACATATATTGCTCATTTTTCTTCGTGCTTCTTACACAGAAAAGGTTACTTGATGATTAACGCATAGCTCAGAGGGTGTTGATACTTGCTCAAATCTTTTCCACTCAACGTACATTATCCGTAGATTTTTGTAAGATGCTTCTGACACACTTCTTGTAATTCGCCTTCAAGTGAATAAACAGACTTAAGTTTGCATCCCGCCAAGCTCGACCTAAAAGAGTCAAGTCTAATTTTCTGAGAGCGATAGACTTAGACGATTCTTCCACATACTTCGTATTGCTAAAAATTTGAAAGAGTCAACTAGCGGAGTTGTAACGCTCGCTTCTTCGCCTAGTGTTCCTCAGGGTTTGGGCATGAATGGGGCTCCAGCTCTAAATTGGATTAGAAGAGAACCCAGAGGCACTGAGCCGCGCAGCAAGGTGTCACCTCGATTTATCAAGTTCATTCCCACAGTTCGGAGATCTAAGACGATCTAAGACGCGCCAGAAGAAGCAGGAGCATAGACTGGTTTCCCAGCGGCACACGTGTTCAATAGCGCCCCAAGAAATTGGACGCTTGAGGCTTGAGCCATCGGTCGTCGCGACTCAAAATGAATTGATACTCACGATATGGTCCGAACCCGAAAGGCATACAAAGGCGCGGGCTCAGTGGCCGGGGGAACAGTTGATATCAAGCTGCTTTAACGACTGCTTCGTCGTGGACGTTAGTAAAAAGTCGTTAGTCACTCGAGCGGTTTGTGCCTCTGGCTCTGGTGCGTAGTTTGCGCGTCCGTTCGAACACCCTGGGAATGTGCTCCAGCGACTAGGCGAGATAACGTGTGATTAGTGTGATTTAACTGTAAGGAAGTGTTCTGATAGTAGATTTTAGTGCTTTGTGAACGCATGCCAAATACATAGTTGAGCAACTCGCATATATAGTTGCTATTTCTGTTGTACGTATCCTGTGGTCTCGAAAACCATCTTATCTTATCTGGAAACAATATTAGGGCGTAGGACTGACTTGATAGTACTAAACCTGATTTGCCACCTTGTTGGTGCATACTTGCAAGGAAGGACGGGGTATGAAATACCAACTTATGCCTACTTCGATTAACTTTATGAACGAATTGCTGCGAGACTGTCTTTGTTGCCAAATCCGAGGGTCGAAGTTTCACTTTTGGGCAGGGGACAAAGAGCATTCAGGAAGGGCGATGAAACCCTCCTGATTGCTTCGCTGCGTTCTTTGTGATGGACCACTTGAGCACTGCACTGTGCATAGATGCATACAGCATCGAAACATGCGACTATGCAAGTCTCATGCTCATCGAGAAGGTCTTTTATGTAGTATCATACTCTTGCGTATTAGCTACACACTTGAATTCTTAATGAGCTTTATGTAAATGTTTAGAACTATTTTGTTAGCAGATTAATACTTCAGAGTCATTGAATTCCGCTAACAGGTAGAAAAGCGGACCTTAGACAAAGAAATATGTGTATGACGAAAATTATTATAATCAGATACTTCATTTCGTTCTCAAGTATCTAATCACGGAGATTCTGTAAATTGACCTTCTACGTTTCGCATACGATCTTCCGGGGTGCAGGAGTTCACTACTTAGGAGTTCGTTTTTCCAGCCCAAGAACGCAAATTGAAGGAAATTAGCACAATATTGCTATGAAGGTAGTCGTGTGAAAGACACGTTAAGAAGCTGGCCATTGGACAATTTGATCAATGTCCGCGTCTATCTTGAAAAACAGAAAAACATACGTGCAGTGTGTACTCAATATTTATGAGATTAAGTTACCATACCTACTTTGGTATTTATCAACTTATTAATTGCCGCTTTCGATTGATGTTTTCCTATAGAATTAATCACTGTGTAAGCCTAATTCCACTTGTGTGAAAACTTATCTTTAGCACTACTATAAAATGAAATGCTGCTCTATTTCCTTGTGGCTGATCACGAAAATTTTGCCTTTTTGTCGAGTTATCAATAAATATTTGTAAACAGCCTAGAGATGGCGGAAAACAGTTAACTGCGAAATTAGAAACATTAAAAAAGAAATTCTCAAATTAAAGTCTTAAATCATAAGGAAGGAAAACCCGTATTAGAATTGGTTCAAGGTCCCTCATAATATTGCATCGGAGGTCAGACACATTAAATACGCTCGGTTGATGTCGGTAAAAAGGTAATAATATGTATTAAGTGATAGTACTATAATTACTACCTCATTAATTCAGAAGTAATTGTAAAGCAGTATATTTTCCTTTTCATAATAAAATTACTCAGTTTTTTTTTATTTAAGAAATTTAATTATTATTTAAGCACATCATTACTGTAGTGATTATTTTTATGAGAGAAAGACAAGAAGTAAAGAATTAAAGTGACGCGAGCTGCTAATAATTTTCCCAAGTTTTTTATTAAGTCTACTGCGTTTGCATCTACTCTTGCGTTATGCACCTTTCAGTCATAGTTTAAACCTGGAAAGGTGTCAATATGCAAACTCGTTTGGCTTTAACTCATCAAAATATCTAAAACTTTTGTACAGTGGCGCGGACGCGTGGGCTCTAGTTTGTAGTTTTCCTCATCTAGAAAGTGATTTCAGAGTATTATCCGTGATTTGTTCCAATTATTTTTCAAAATTACGATTTAATTTCTTAAAACGACATCGTTTTCTTAGAAATTGTTCATTTAAACCTGTTTTAATTGAATTTAAAATTTTACCTTTTTCTTTCTTTTACGAGTATATATGATAGCAATAATATATACATATAACTTTAGATCTATTTCAGTTTAATAAAAGTGAGCTATGAGTTAGACCTAGATTTATATAAAACATAAGAAAATAGTTTTTAATATTTTGACGCAAACAGGTTCATTTTTAAATGCGTTTGGAAGCATGGTGATTGGTGATGGAATGCTAATCACTTAATTTATTTTTCGAGTTGTTGCTTAAATTTGGTTGTTATTTGATGTTTTAACTTCCGCTGTTCATCCGTCGTAATTTAAAACAAGTTCCGGCTCTTTCGTCAATCCCTCGATTAAGTTCTTATTTTATTACTAATTAACACTAATAGAATATTTTGCTTTTTAAATGTCTATCTTAACATTCGAATGAAAACAACATTTTTATTCAAAACACTTTTTGGGTATTAATTAGCAATATCATTTGGTTGTAAAATTAATATATGTAATTCTTTAGAATGTCTTGACGTAATAAGAATTAAATATATGAAATTATGCAAAAACCTGAAATGTGACGATATTTACTAAATAACTGCTCGGAATTATAGTTTCAAGAATTGGCGGTATATTAAAAAATAAAAAAAATGTCTAGTCATCATCTAGTCAGCAACTGACCTTCACTCACCTTCATTCATTAATTTTCACAACCACCTTTTTAGTTAACCGGCCAGTTCAATTATAATAATACAATTCGAAGATTTCTAGTGTAAAAAACTGAAATGGGGAATTATGAATGAAGAGAAAGCTGCTCATATATTTTTATTCATGGGAAGTTTTCATAGCGAAGATTGGAAATCATGGGACATTTTATATTCCTTTAATTTGTAAAATTCAAATTTAAGGACAGTTGTTGATAACACGCAAGTTTATCTCCACATATGTACATGAAGGAAAAAATATTAACGCGCTATCCCGGACTCGTAATTGGATAATTTTATCTTACCAAACTCCAGGCTTCTTTGCCTGAGTTTTAAATTAAAACAGCCTAAAAATAATTTTGGTGGTTCCCCAGATTTTGACGACCGAAAATACATATACATATTCAAATCACAAGAAATAAAGGTGATTGGAAAATAGATTTATGTATACATTCCTGAGAATTACAGCTAAGCAGAATTAGTTTAATAAAGAATCGCAAACTATTATAATACATTTTATTTTCGAACACTGTGTCATCAGAAGCATGATAGTTAAAAACCGCACTGTCTGTTGTTTTCAAGCTTTTATATTTTATTTGGTTTGGTAATAAAATTAAGTTTAATGTTTTATTCTTAATTTTGGTAGTTGCAGCAGCATCAACAATGCTAAAAACGATTTTTACAAAATTTGGAAATAAATATAATAGAAATTTAAAAGGCCTTATCTTAACGATAGATAAAGTCAGAGTACCATGACCTTTTTAAAAATTTCAGGCCTGCAAAGCTTTTCTAGAAATTGTCTTGTCGTTGGCTGGTTGTATGAAAATATTTCAAATAGGCTGAGTAAAAGTTCTTTTTATAATTAATTTTTTTAATTGAAGAGCAAATCGTTTTCATTTAAATTCGTGAACGGAGGTTTTGAAACATACTCTTATTGAATTGTACGTTCAAATTACGCCACTAAAATAATGACGCATTCTGAAAGAAATGCGCTCTAGACTTATGTTTATACTAATTACGATTCGACGAGTGGCTACCTGTTGCTGTGAAACGCAAACAAATCAATCGATTGTTTCTAAGCGATTGACCGATCGTTGATCCGACCTACGCCTCTGGATCATTGGAACTGAAAAGTGTTATTTAGTGCGTATCTTGTAATCGGAATGTTGAACGAAAACACGATCTTAAAGCTGTGTTTTACATTTTTCAAACCAAAGTTTTCTCTAATCATAGTAATTCTAGCCAAAAATTGAAGGTGCAGTATCTTTAGAGTGCCATTATCGCACCTTATCAAAATTTGAGATAAAGACAAACATTTTTAAAATATACCCAAAACCTTTCAACCCCACATGCAGAAGCACTACAGAAGTGATAAGGTCCGCACGATATGTGAGAGTGAGAGAGAAACTCGTAGATACCTACAATCTAAGTAACAATTTTATTACCGTGTCCTTTACGAGCATAAAGCTTAAAAGATTGCTTTTGGTAAGTCTACTTAGAAGATGTACGGCATTTTTTAAATAAAACGTTGTATTTTATATTCTTTGTTTTAATCTCAAATGTCTTAATACATACTTCAAAATGTTGTAACTTTCGTTCAGGCTAATTTACGAACCGACAAAGAAAATGAGTTGAAACACGTGTCTATGAAAACCATCTAATCAGTTCTATTATAAAATGTTTCTGCACTTCTATAAACTATTTTCGCATTAGTTCCTTTTAAAATAGATTTTTGTTTTGGACCACCATTGAATTATATGTAAGAGCAATTAGAACGCGTAAGTTTTAAAAAATTTCTTCTTCTATTGTTTTTAAGCTAATCTCTTATTTTTTAAAAACTTGATTTTGCATAAAAAACAAATACATTTATTCGCAGAATGAAAGCCGTTGACATTGTAAATGTTTTTAGAGGTGCGTTGGAATTTTTTCGCGCCAAGCTTTTAAACGTTGCATCTATTTATAAAAAGAGAATTGGGCCTCTTGAGTAAAATGAGTATTTGCTGGCTGTTGACTTCTGGCTTAGAACAAAGCAACGAGTTCAAGATTGATTTTGACGAAGAACACTCAGTAATCGATAATTGTTAATATAAAATCTGTGCAACATGGTTATCAGCTTTAGTGTTATAACGAACTGTTTTAATTTATGCCACCAATTATCGCGAATGTTACTTTTTTGTTTTGTTCTTTGAATCATTCATTTGCCGCCAACGCTTGAGACCGATGAAACATAGACTGAATCTTTTAAGTAGGCGCTAAAAATAAACAAATACTAGCAAGCAAGATCGCATTCAGTGTAACCCGGTTGATAAAATCTGGCTAGATGAAATGCTAACATAGACTGCATGCAATAGATGTAAATCGTAATAAAATCGTATGCGGCATTGGATACTTAGAAAATAAAAGTAATTAAATAGGTCTTGGGCGGCATATGTGCTATTTTACTATGTATTTTATCACTCTATCGGTAATCAACAAAGTGTAATTTATGTGACTTTAATTACAACTCCTTAAGCTGGATCGTTTCAGGGAAGAGAAGCGAGAGTTTTGAAAAATTGTACGTTTCTGTTTTTCTTGTGTTCAAGAAACTTATATTTTTATTAACTTACTGGAACTGTTCGAAATTTAACAAATGCTTTTGTGGTAATTTTATGACAGAGAATATCTCTTTTTTATAGTCGATTAGCGGATTAAACCGACACGTAGAAATATAATTTAGAAACGTGAGTATACATATATGTAGCATATACATAGATATCTCATATCAGTAATATCAATATAGTTAATTAAAAGTTTCAGGTGTTTGATTTCCTGCTTTTATTTGATTTATTAATTTTTCGTATGCATTTTGCTACTTTTTAATTTCGTCCTCCGATGCTTAGATTGTACTGATAATGTGTGTAGTGCTACGTTTTATAGAAATAAGCGCTGCATTCGGACTATCATTATTGATTGCAAAAGCATATCTTATAAAATATGTCATATCACCTTATTTGTTTAGTGATATTTTTTAGATTGTCGTCCGATTAGAATTAGCAACCTCGCAATAAACGTATTAGTTTATTGGGACCTTGTGCTAACATGCAGCTTATTATTATATGTATACGTTTTTTAAAAACAGTCTATTGAATTTACAGAGTTTCTTAACTTGTTTCTTTATTTTGGGACTGTTCCAATTAAGTACGACGATCTTAAAAACTGAAGCATTATTTGTATGTATAAATAAATTTGAAAAACGTGTTGATGTTGCTAAACATTATCGAATCACTATGCTGTCTAGACCGAATTCCATAGCAT
Source organism: Machimus atricapillus (assembly GCA_933228815.1). Taxonomy (NCBI): domain Eukaryota; kingdom Metazoa; phylum Arthropoda; class Insecta; order Diptera; family Asilidae; genus Machimus; species Machimus atricapillus. Next base: position 82,414,871 of record OW121784.1, on the reverse strand, counting down.
CACATTGGTTCATATGTTTAATACAATCAAAAACGTTTTTATGCTTCTGACGACTAACTCTAATTTGGGTTCATCGTGGGTGATATTAAGATCAATTTATTCCTGTAGGCAGTTGCTACGCGTCAATGTGGTCATCTTATTGAAGGAATACTTCCACTTAAAGATCTAAGAAGATATCACAGGCGCTTTATTTAAGTTGACCTCGTGTTAAACGAGAACTTGAACTTTTTCATTTTTTCCTCCTTAAGTTGAAGTGTGACCAGAATATTCCTCTGACCACCGCGCGTCACTCCACATAATTAGCATATTTTCTGTGTCATTTAACTTCGTTTACATTCCCATTTTGTGGGAGCGCATCATGTTTTTTTTATACATAGCATGTTCTTTTAGTGTTAATTTGAAGCTAATTTATGCATTAGCTTGTTGAATGAACCCGCGAAATACAAAAGGTTGTTAGCATTATCAGTTTATCTGTCTAATCTGGAGGAAAATTATTTTATTTTTTTTTCTCGTTTCCGCACAACTGTTTTGTGTTTTTCGAAAATATCTGCTAACTGTAAATCAGTTATCTGCATCTGGGCAATCTGTGATCGGTCAAATGAAATAAAAACGAGAAGATATCATCACGTATCTATTTAATTTGCGGCACTAATTGCCATTTGCATACAGATGAGGTGATTTATATGCATATCGCATATCTTCTAAAAAAACGTAAATATTCTATTATAGTTTTTTTTAGCTCTTTTAGCTTCATATTTGACAGAGACTATCTTAAGAATAAGTACAATACTTACGTTGAATTAAGGAATCCAACCAGGTACAAAATAAGGGTATTCACAATTTGTTGTATTTCTTATTGTATCGCTTTACCGAGAATAAAATTTGTATTTCCCATAATGGTTCCTATGGATATTTTTTCCTCCTCTTACAACCCTCTAATAGCAAACAACAAAACGTGTCAGTCAACTAACGCACGCTTAATATATACGACCTACCAGTTTTTTATGTTTTTATGTTTTAATATTATGCACGGGAACCAAATATATGTATGTACATTAATTTCTGAATAGTACTATAAAAACTTGAAAAACTTGAAATTAAGGTGGAATATAATTATAAATTTTTTGTCTGCCTTACATTCCTTATTACTTTAAGGCGCCAGCGTAAAAATGTTCTAGAGCAGGAAAAACACTTATAAGGATACCAAAGCCCTCAAAACCAAACACAAATTATGGTGGATGTGTGGCTGGAAACTAATTTGTTCGTAAACTTTTCTTCCATTTTCAAATTCGTGTAATTCGATATTCTTAATCTTCTTACGGACATTTCTGACGAGGTGGAGCAGCACAAATAATATTAAAGCCTACCCATCAGCCGCGACTTCAGGAAGAACGTCCTCGTAGGTGTCAAGCACAAATTGTTTACTTTGGGAATTACACGGTCCGCGGATATTTTTGTGTTATGAACTGTAGCATGGAATCAATTTTAAACATTAAAATTTTCCTACAAGGTTTACTGAATACTCGGTATCTATCCCTTTATGCAATTATTTGATCCTTTCTGCCCAGTGGCTTTATCGACAAGATGCAAAAATAGCAATTGATCGCTAATAGGCTGCTCTGAGGTCAGGTATATTCAGATTGCTTTGCTAACTGTGAACTGCAACTGTTAATATAATTAAACCAATTTAGCTCCTCGGATTACATTATCGGTATCAAGAATTAAAACAGCAATTTTGCGATTGAATGGCGCTGGCTTTTTTTCCCTTACGTTGAATTATTCTTGCCGCCGTACTTGACCAGTTCTGACCTAGACACATAACATGATCTGTAAACAGAAAAAAATCAATGTAAAATGGGAGTAATGGGACAAATTAAGTCGCTTTGAATAAATAATTAATTTTGATTGATTGATTTGGAAAGAAATAGTATGTGCATTAAATTCATTAGAATTGCCGATAAAAATTGTTTTGCAAAGCTTTAAAGTAATTGTTTAAAAAATGAGTTATTAATATTTTAATAAATAATAAAGTAAATAAAACAAAACAGTCACTGTTAAAATGAATAAAGACAGAAAATGATGAGAATAATACGCAATAAGCACAACAGGATATTTTTGGAAAATAAAAATGTTTTTTTAAAATTCTATTTTACATTCGAAATAAACATTTAAGCGAGTTTTTGTTACTCCTAATTAAGAAATTTTATTTTAAATATAAAAAGTTAAACATCAAACAAGTCTAGGCTTTCATTTTTAAAAAAGTGAAAAAAATGGAATTAATCGCTGAAACTGAAATAAGAAATGATCTCAAAAGAGTTTTATATAAACTTTTCCCATTAAAGTTTATCGAATATCAATTAGTTATTATTATAGTAGTAGTATTATATTAGAAAATGCGCAACAGTCTGGCATTTTAATAAGTAAATGCGTTTTTTATTTCTTTTTACATGCGCGAATATTTCTTTGCTCGACGTCTATTTTTCAAGGTTATTGAACAACCCTGCATCAGAGGTGGCTCTATATCAGAGACAGAGTCAATATGACTAAAAAGGTTTCTAAAATAAACGTCGGGAAGAAATGTGTTCGAGACTCTGTAAAATATACCCATTGATAGATTTTATGAAAATGAAATTAAATTACCCTCCTCTTATATATTTATACATATGTATGAAGTACATATTTTGCAAGAGCTATTTGTTTACATTTGAATTAAAACAACATGCAGCTGTTGTTCTTTAATAACCCAAAGCCGATAATTCTTTCTGAAGAGAATGTGAATGTAGCTATTAAGTATAAATTGTCCCATATCTCTTTGGGCCTGCTTTATAGTATCCATATAGAGCTTAAACTTTTGATGTAGTCTAATTTAAAAATAAATGTCGGGAAAGGTATTTCGTATATACATAATTCGATGTCAAGATTACTGACTAAATAAAAAGCTTTCCTATTGTAAAATCCGAGCTACGATCCACTTTTTATCACTACTTTTATATCAATTTTCCTTGGCCTCTGCTGCTACTAAAATGTTAATTAATTTTAATCATATGCAGATGTTAAACGCAGAATAAATTAAATTTTCAAATTGTAAGCTATCGCCTTCATTCTGTAAATATACGGACAGATAAAATAAGTGTTTGTGTGGTTTATAGCATAACCAAAATTATCAAGTTTCACGATAAGAAATTGAATTTTTTTAGGCATCCGTTCTTATGATAAAATAAATAAATAACGGATTAAAAAAACAACATCTCTCTCAGACCAGCTTACGAAAAGTTTGTTTAATCAGGCAAAGAGTGAATCTTGCAGAGCTTGCTATTTTTTAGAATACAGATTAATTTTTTTTATGAATATCTGCTGATATGTGGCTTTTATTTATTAGCAAAACAGAAAAATGTCTTCATAGCTAATTGAAATTGTATTATTGTATGTAGGGAAAGTCCTCACATGCGTAGCATCCCATTATTAACTCTTTCGATTATTTGTACAGCTTTACGAGCTGTTCGCTTTTCTTTCTGTATGTAAATTCCTCTGCAAAAGCAAACTTCAAAGAGGGAAAAGGTCAATTGTTGCAATTAAGGAGCAGAATCGGTCGGCGCTTTTGTGTGAATTTAATTTAATTCCATTTTCTCGCTGTCAATCATGCGCATTAGCCCCAAAACTGACATTAATTGGTTCCAATTATTATAGTTACCAGTAGAGTGCACATGCTATCGTACCGTCATTTTTTTATTATAATTTTTTCTTACAACTTCTCTTTTCCTATTTCAGATTGACCATTGCACAGGGTGAAAATGCATATTAAGGACTTGTGCTCGAAGCAGTGCTGCCTCGCGACGGCAGGAGTGCTACTGGCAGCCACGGGATTAATTTTTGCCACCTTTTGGCTAGATTTATTTTACTACATGCTAGGAAAGGTTAGTTCAAATGAATGACTGTTAGAGAAACACAAACAAAAACTTTTTGTCTGTTCTTGATTTTGGTCGTGACTGGATTACACTACGCTCAATTATTTGATTCGCAATTAACCGAGTAAAACATGTTATGAAATCAAGTAAATGTGCACCTGCATAGTTGATTTATTAATTGAGAAAATATTTTATTTTGTTCAATTGAACTTTATGAATGATACGTGCAATCAAAAAATTAATCGCAAATAAAATATCAACTGATCGCTACTTAATAAAATAATGCAGGTTAGATAAGCCTAGAAGGTAGAAAAACATATTGCTCACGTTATAACACTGACGCATTAATACGTAAAATTAAAATTGTTTTTAACATTCTTCACTTAATGTATGAACAGAGTAAAGTTTGCAGCGAGAATTCAATCAATTTGTTGTTTTTATTACACTATAGAAAAGCTAACAAATTCTGCGACGTTTTTCATAAGATTCATCGTATTAGATAAAAAGTAAAAAGAATAAGTTCGAAGAATATTTAATAAACTCAACTTGATAACTCGTCTCGGACTCTGGAGGCCACATATCTAAACTAGCTTGTATTCATAGATGGGTATACATATATGTATGTATATAGAAAGCTCCGAAGCATGTCATTATGCAACTAGATAGAACCAATATTGTGTTACTGCCTACATGCTTTGGAATTGATAGTTAAAAAAACGCCGTCTTCTGAAAAAATTGCTCACTTAATGTTGTCTTAGAATCGGTAATTTACAGACGACCAGAAAAGATACATCTCTATTGAGAGAATCGTAAAAAATATTATTACGAGTAGATCGAAAAATCTATTATTGCTCAACTACTGATTTTGTAATCTTGGACAGCAGGAACGATTAAAAACACTTTTCTTACTTTTTTTAAGGAAATGACTCTAAAACCGAACTCTAGAAGCTATGAAGCCTGGAAATCACCGCCATTAGCACTAAGCATCGATATTTACTTATTCAACTGGACAAATCCTCAGGAACTGAGGGTTCGAGGCGCGAAGCCTGTTCTGGTGCAATTGGGACCTTACAGATTCAGGGAGGTTAAAGATAAAGTTGACATTGACTGGCATCCTGAGAACGGCACAGTCAGCTTTAAGACGAAGAGCTTATATTACTTTGATGCAGAAGGAAGCAAGGGGAGTCTAGACGATGTAGTAACTACGCTTAATATCATTGCTCTGGTAAGCTACTAACTAAATTAAGCCGTGAGGCAAATGGAGTGACATTTTTCGTTTTTTAGTCTGCTGCAACGAAATCGAAAAAATGGGATTTCGTGAAACGGAAGAGTGTCTCTATAGGACTAGGATTATATAGTCAGGAGATTCACATTACAAAATCAGCTCGAGAGCTACTTTTTGAAGGATATAGTGACGATATGATTGATGTAGCAAGGGAAATGCCAATTTTTGGAGAAGACGTTGAGGTCCCATTTGATAAATTTGGATGGTTCTACCCGGTACGATCGCTTAGCTTTTAAAGAAGCTTAGAACAAATTCGCTGTTAGATTCTTATATAACTGCATGAAATGATACTAACTGGAATAATTATACGCCGATATCAAATCTCCCATTCATTTTTTTTAAAAGCTTGCTTGTTGCTTCAGCTAATTGTGTCGGGGATCGTAATTTTCATTAAAATAATTGTCTACACATTCAGTAAATTATTTTTCCCTATTAAAATTACAATCCAAGCGCCAAGTCTCATTTTACACGTTTTTACAGAGAAATGGTAGCGCCGATTTAATGGGACATTTCAACATGTTTACTGGCGAAGATGATATTGAAAATATCGGCAAAATGCACACATGGAACTACAAAACAAACAGCGGTGCATTCGAGTCATATTGTGGAATGGTGAACGGTTCTGCGGGAGAATTTTTCCCGCAAAATTTGAAAAAGGACACTCCCATCTCCTTGTGGACTCCAGACATGTGCCGCACATTAAATTTTGACTACACGGAGACAGAAAATATTTTAGGAATTGAAGGATATAAATACAGTGGAACGTCCAAATCAGTTGATAATGGTAAAATAAAAAATGTTATATACAGTGGTTATATGTTTGCCTATACATATATCTTGATCATTTCCAGGTACTCTTTATCCCGAGAACAAGTGCTTCTGCGGTGATGAGTGCGTGCGATCTGGAGTAATAGATATCTCTGCCTGCCGGTTCGGTTCCCCTGTTTTTGTGTCCTACCCTCATTTCTTCAATGCTGATCCCTTTTATCGCCAGCAAGTTATTGGACTGATGCCATCGAAAAAGAGGCACGAGTTCTACATGATCCTCGAGCCCACGACTGGTATTGCTTTGGAAGTGGCTGCAAGACTTCAAATTAATGTACTCCTCGAAGAATTTCCAAGCATAGCGTAAGTCTAAACTCAAATTTTCTTTAATGTATGGTTTTAATATAATAATTAATTTTATTTTACAGGCTTTATAGTAAAGCTCCTTCAATATTCTTCCCAGTGATTTGGTTTGAACAAAAGGTCACTATAAATGAAGCATTAGCGTCAGATTTAAAAATGCTTCTGTCCATTCCGACAACAGGACACATATGTTCAGGGATTGTTTTCACAATCGGTCTTATCATGATTTTCTGGTTCCCAGTGGATAAATTGGTTAGGCGACGAAACAGTACGCTCAAGTCTAAGAAAAAGCAGACTACAAAAGATAAAGAGGCTGGTGAAAAAGGAGAAGAGGCCTCACCATTCCTCACAAGAAATGGAAAATTACCGAATATTACTTTCATTGATGTTTCCAAATCTGAGAAAGCATCACCAAAGAAAGAAAAACATTCCGAATAACACAGGCATTTATTAAGGTCCTAGAAGGCTTATTTATTTTATAACGCTTAGCCATGCCGTTCCTAGTTTTAGTAATTTCAACCACATCTTTAAGGATTCCTTCCAATCCCGTCTTTCACTGCGATTGCATTTATTGTTAATCACCTTGCCGTTGGGACCAATTCCTGGATGTGGGATCACGCTAGTTGTTTAACGAAAATGTGATAAACTCCCCAAAGAAATACTATATGATTACGTATAGTTACTCGTGCTGGGAAGGTATTATAGATGATACGGCCTAATTTTAAGGACATTTGGGCAGTTTGCTTGCTCACTTGATGCGTGCCTAGGGAAAGATGCCTTCATAATTCACTCGTATGTCTATGGATGTTTTATACGACTTTTTGAATGGTGATAAAGTTTAATCGAACTGTTATAATAGTATTAGTGTTAGGTTTAAGCTAAGCATGTTAGTCGCATCTAAACATTTTTATGAAGTTCTCAAACAGAGCTGTTGCGTGTTCAGATGTTAATGTTAAAATCTTTGATCTATTAAATGTTTATTATAAAAGTTATTGTTTTTTATTTGTAACCATTAATCAGGGACTTGTACGCCAATATTGTTCCTTTTTGGATAGTTGTTTTGCTGAAAAAAGAAGATATAAGGAAGATCTTGAAAATTGGCTAAATAGCAGCATTCAAAGAGAAGACATTTGTTTTTTTCAACTTATGATTTGGAAGCATTTATTTATCCCTTTTCTGTACATTAATTTTAATTTACGACAAGAACCTCTAAAAATATAAGACTGCAACGACTGTAATTGGTTAGTTATCGTTTGCTGTTATTTCATTTAAATGAAGTACTTCTGAACGAACAGGCTTGTCGCAAGCATCCCCAAAGTAAACAGACTAAAGTTGATAAAACAGGAGCTCACAGCACTGTTGCATAAATTCACCAAATCAAGTTTGCTGGACACCTCCTCAGGAAGATCCAAGTATACTTTATCTACTCCAAAAGACTGAATCAATTGCCTCAATTTATCGATATCGACGTAATCATCCTTCGACGACCAAATAGTGAGAGTCACCTCGTTGGTCGAGCTTAACCCCCGGTAGAGGTTTTTCAACTGTTGCAAGCTGTTAGACGCAATACCTGCACGTACGGGAAACGTGATTTTATGTTTGCTGTTTGTAATGTTATTGCTCTAAGCAAGGGAAAACAATATGTAATTTCGTTCAACCAAATAGTCAAAGAAGAAGAATACCCCTATAACCTCTAACATATTATTAATATCATTATCCGAGTAGGATCCGTTTCTGTAATTCTCGCCCCATTGTGTCGTCCAGCCGATCGACACGACCGCATTATCGAATCGCTTACAACCGGCAAGGAACTCGGTGGGATCGACAGGTTTTGCTGAAGTGGCATTAACCGGACCATTCAGGATGTCAGCGTTTAGCCAAATCGGGTAGTCCATCTATAAAATCACACTTGAACCTTGAAAACCTCTTAAAGAATTAATGAAAAATTACTAAGTTCCATAGATCCTGCAAAGTTACAAGGGAATCTTTAAAAACCTTCGTCGACTTGAAGTCCAACTTAACTCCCTTCGATCGCTCACTGTTTTTCTTGTTATGCTCTAATATCTGCCTCAGGAATGCTTCGAGCGATATATCAGATGTATTTTCTGGAGGATGACCCATCACCGGAATTTCCTTTCCACTTTTGTCAGTTACTAAAGTCCCCATTATGATGTCAGCCTCAATCATTTTTACGGTACCTGAAAATTTGTTTTAATTAAGAGTGAACATCTAGCTGAAAAGATATAGAAGTGACAAAAAATTCCTAATTAGAATTTTTAAACTTGATGTCTCTATTTCCTTAGGGTTGGGATATAACAAAACTCCTTTAAGAAGTAATTTAAGACGACAAGTTTCAATCTTTATCACTTCCTTATGGCTGAAATATTTAGCGGAAGAAAAACTAAATTTTGAAACACTCTCACTTTTCGTCACATAGGCGAATCGGAGGGATGATTTATCCTAATTGATTAAATGACCAATTAAAGATCGATTGAGTTTGGTTTTATGAACCAGGGCAAAAGTCAAGATTGTTGAATAATGAATACACTTTAATTTTGGGCAGATAGCCTCTCGCTGTTGAGTTGAGTTCGCCACAGGTTTTACTCAAATTGGAAACAATGAAAGGTTAAATAGGTTAAAAACTAATTATTAACCGGCGCAAAGTTCCACGTTTTAGGAGATTTAAGTTCGAAGCAATCTGCAATGGTGTAATAAAAAATCTGCACAATGTGCGACTGGGGATTCTTTTAAATTGACTCTTTCAAGTGTAACAGAACAGAATCGTAAATGTGCGATGCGTTCAAATGACCTCAACAAAATAAGGTGCTTGGGACTTGAGAATACAAATTAGCCCCATTCCGTCAATGAAAATACTCTGACAATTCATGACTTATTGATTGTTTTTATGTTTTGTTATTGTCGTCAATTCTATTTGTCTTTAGGTGGAGCAAAATGCAAAAGTAACTTACTGCTGAGGGCATCGTTGAGTTTTTGCTGGCTGTTCACGGCGTGGGCCCATCCGATGGCTGTTAGATTAGTTGTCCCCATGTGGTGCACTTCGGCTGTTCGTGACTGAGCGATATTTAGAGTCCCTGCATGCAAAATTTGTAAACTATAAATAATAATGTAAAGACATGCTCCTGAAATGAAAAATTCAAATTGTAAGCGTTTTTATGTTCAAACACTAAATACTGCATAAGCTTTGAAATGTATGCTACCGATGGCTGCTTTATCCAAATTTTTGTGGAAGTAAATGGAAGCAATGAAGCACAGTATGAATTGAAAACAAAAGCTCCATTTTAGAAATACGGTTTGGTTTTTTAAGTCAATATTTGCAAAAATCGTGACTGTATTAAAAGGCGTTTCTAAAGTATATCATTTCATTTGTAAATTATTGTTTTCAATATTTTAAAAAGCTTGAAAACACAGTAACGTATTTCATATTCTATGCTAAAAAAAGAACTTCCTTACAGTTAATGGTTTTGTATAACATTGCCAAGAAAGAACACTTTCCAAAGTCCTAATTTAATTTGTTCTAGGAATAACTTCAGAACAGAAGCGTTCTTACTTTCTAAGATGATTCCACTAAATTGATGGTCTACATCAAGGACAATTTTCTAGATAGAAGACACCATTCCGGATAATAAGCAGCTGCGCTTCCCGAGCGCATGACTATAATTTTGAAAGGTTTCAAAAACCTGGATTTTCCCTGGTAGGATAGAGGAACCGGGATTATTTGCGCAAGCCTAGGGATTTTGTAGCTATGCCGTTTTTACCGGTAATGATGGCGGTTTCATAGAAAGATGTACATAAATCGATTCCCAGGGTGCGCATTAACTAAAAAGGCATAGTAAACCAACATGTAAACCGTTCGCTAGAACTAAAAAAAATCACCTTTTTGGAACATATATACGGGATTTTCTTGATTTTAATTTTCTTCGAAAAATTGGCTTGCTCTTTCACCTACTCGAAACGGACCTTCGCACCTGGTTATTTACACAGAATAAAGAAAAAGTTGATACAGAAATATTGGGGCTTCGTTTCTTTAATAGACAAAGGATGCCCTTACCTACGACGAGGAAGCAACTAAAAATCCACCTGCGAACAACCATTTCTGCTTATTACTACAAAAAACTGGTTAAAGATACAAGTGCGATGTTATGTAAAAAATGGATTTTTTATTTGTTTATTTGATTAATGGGGAATGTAGAGAGCAAAAGGTTTAATTACGAATTTATTATTTTGCTTCGACCGAACGACCATTCGCTAACGATTTCAGCTGCTGTACACGGCAACGCGACCTTTTCAGCACCAGAAATGGAATTCCACCGGTACTTTGTAAACTTCAGCACATTTTCACAAATTGCCGGTCTATTTAATTAATTTAATTATTTAAAATCAGGGATTAATGGAAACACTACCGGAGCTCGCGGGGTTTGCTCGACGTCTGCCACTACCTTCTTTCTTCTTCAGGTGTTAAGGAATGAAAACAGCTGATTGAAATTTGACGGCTGGATAAAAGACTTACCAGATTGAAAGAACTTTAGGTATGAAATTGCAGTTCCGAGGAACTCACATACGTAATATTTTAAATCGAACAATTATTAAAAGTTATAAGCCTTCCAAGTTCCTGACTGAATTAAAAAAAGAAAATTTTCAATTAAATGCTTGATGAATTTAAAATGCACCTACCTGCTATCCGCAAAAAGAAGAAGCACTGCTAGATTAGCTGTCATCCGCCGTTGCGGGAGTGGGCTGGAGAATATTTGTGATTTTTTATTTAGAATTTTCATAGCAAAAGATAAGGCCAAGTCGCTTCTCGAGAGGATGGGTCTGTGAGTAGGATTAAGTTTCTTCAGGAGGGATCAATAGAAAGCCAGCAGCAAGATGTCCTCATCGATCGTCCAGCAGTTCGTCTCTGGCCTGAAGTCGCGGCATCGCGATGTCCAAAGTAAAGCGGCCCAGGAGTTGTTCCTCTATGTGAAAACAGAGCTCCGGGAAATGTCTCAGGAGGAGCTGGTGCAATTCTTCGACGACTTCAACCACCATATATTCGATATGGTCTCCAGCTCAGACGTTAATGAGAAGAAAGGCGGTGTTCTGGCCATAAGTAATATTTCTAGAAATTCTAAGGGAGTCCTTAAAACTGAGTTATTTTCGTTGCAGAATGTCTCATAAGTGGTGATGTAGTGAACACTACAACCCGCATCTCCCGGTACTCAAATAACCTGAGGAATCTGCTCCCATCGAACGATATTTCGGTCATGGAGATGGCGGCCAGGACCCTGGTAAAACTTGCTCTCTTGCCGGGATCGAAAGGTGCAGAGTCGTTCGACTTCGATATAAAGCGTGCTTTTGAATGGCTCTCAGAAGACAGGCATGAGGTAAGGAACTGTTTTCCAGCCAACTTGAATACTTTATTAACTCCTCAACCCCTTCACAGTACCGTCGACATGCTTCAGTCCTAATCCTAAGGGAACTGGCCCTCGCTATGCCAACCTATTTCTACCAGTCAATGTCGACGTTTTTCGAAAACATTTTCAACGCAATATACGACCCAAAGCCGGCCATACGCGATTCAGCCGGCGAAGCACTGCGGGCTGCACTGATCGTTACATCCCAGAGAGAGAGCACTAAGCAATCGAGCAAAACCCAGTGGTATATGACATGCTTTGAGGAGGCTATGAAGAGCTTTACCACCGACAATGCCCCCAGAGAAAAGGGTGCGACTAAGGAGGATCGTATTCATGGAGGTCTGATTGTTTTCAATGAGCTGTTTCGGTGCTCAAATTCAAGTTGGGAAAGGCGGTACACCGGTTTAAAGGCGCTCCATCCAGAAAGTAGGAAATACCACCAGAGCGAAGCCACCTCTGTCCTTGTCCCTAGGATTAAAGCTTCATTCATAGAAAAGATTGGACAAAGTTCAGCCCATCTAGACTCTGAGAATTCGTCACTTAAATTTTCTGCGGCAAATATTCAAGAGTCGGCTAATAGTAGGCAAATTCTTGTAGAACACTACGTTGAAATTTGCGATCGTGTATTCGAACAGAGGCACACTAGATCACTGTATGTCCAGCAGGGCCTATTGCAGATCCTGCCTCGGTTAGCAGCATTTAACAAGGATATTTTCGTAAAGAAATATCTTAATATTTCCATAAACTACCTACTCACCATTTTGCGGGGAAAAGAGAGGGACAGGAATACTGCCTATGTAACAATTGGGTACATCGCCGTTGCTGTTGAACGAGACATCGACAGGCATTTAAAAAACATTATGGACGCGGTAAAAGCGGCTCTACCTTCTAGAGACACTCCGAGTAAGAAGAAGCCTTCGATTGACCCTGCAATTTTCACCTGTGTTACTCTCCTGGGGAATGCGGTCAAATCGGGGATAACTGAGGATGTTAAGGAAATTCTGGAACCGATGTTCGCTACAGGTCTTTCTCCAGCATTAACCGTTTGCCTCCGGGAGCTAGCTGAGAATGTACCCCATGTTAAGAAACGCATTTCCGATGGATTGATTCACATGCTGTCTCAAGTTCTAATGAATAAAATTCCACCGTTGCTGGGCACTCCAAAACATAATTTGAGCGTTCCTTTTTCATCGTTGACTCTAGCAGATTCACATCAGTACGACGTTCCCACTATCGTTCTGGCTCTGAAGACTCTAGGGAGTTTCTCCTTCGAGGACCAATCTATGTTGGAATTTGTTCAAAGGTATTTCTTTTTTCCATTTTCACCACTAAATATATAAAATAAATAAATTTTTTCAGGTGCGCTGATCATTTTGTATCTCACGAACAACAAGAGATCCGACTCGAAGCGGTCCAGACATGCACCCGTCTCCTTAAGCTCGCTATTCAGTCTACCGACCAAAACATGAGTTACACAGACACCCTTCGGGAGACTGTTTCTCATGTTCTTGAACGACTCCTCATTGTGGGAATAACTGATATTGACTGCAACGTGCGCTTGAGAGTACTGCGGTCACTGGACGAGACCTTCGACGCTCAACTAGCGCAACCAGAGTCCTTAAGCGCTTTGCTAGTGACTCTGAATGATGAAGTCTTTGAAATTCGTGAACTGGCCATAGTAACCATCGGCAGGTTGTCTGCTATGAACCCTGCTTATGTAATGCCCAGCTTACGAAAGACCTTAGTTCAACTATTAACCGAATTAGAGTATTCTGGGATGAGCCGAAATAAAGAGCAGAGCGCTCGAATGCTGGACCATTTGATAGTCAGTACTCCTAGGTAAGTTACATTTTTCTCCTAGTACTATAATTGCTTTAAAATAAACTTGTGATCAGATTGATATCATCATACATGCGACCAATCTTAACTGTCCTTGTCCCAAAGTTAAAGGAGCCCGAGTCGAATCCTGGGGTGATCTTGAATGTTCTACGCGCCATAAGCGATCTGGCTGAAGTGCATGGCGGCTGCAATGAAATGGAGAGGTGGGCAGATGATTTACTTTCAATTCTTCTTGAAATGTTAGGGGATTCCGGTAGTCCCGACAAGAGGGGAGTTGCTCTGTGGACATTGGGTCAACTGGTTAGTGCCACCGGTAGAGTTGTAACACCGTATCACAAATATCCAGTTCTTATCGATATTTTAATAAATTTTCTGAAAACGGAGCAGCGGCGATATATTCGGCGGGAAACAATTCGTGTTCTAGGCTTATTAGGGGCAATGGATCCATACAAGCACAAAATGAATAAAGGTCTCATTGACAGTCAAAGAGATTCGATATTAATTTCGTTGTCCGATATAAAGGCCGACGAGAATCAGGATCTTTCGACGGCGGAAATGCTGGTTAGCATGGGTAACCTGCTAGAGGAATATTATCCTGCGGTTGCTGTTTCCACGCTCATGAGAATATTGCGCGATCCCACCCTCGCACAACACCACACGAGTGTTGTTCAGGCCGTTACTTTCATTTTTAAAAGTCTCGGTATTAAATGTGTGCCTTACCTGTCTCAAGTTTTGCCAAACTTGCTGGAGAACGTTAGGATAGCCGACATGAATCTGAGAGAATTTCTCTTCCAGCAATTGTCTACACTCATTGAAATTGTAAAGCAGCACATCATCTGCTATATGAGCGATATTTTTAAGTTGATTAAAGAGTTCTGGACTATTAACACTCCACTACAATCTACGCTAATTAACCTTATTGAGAAAATTGCCATAGCCCTTGGGTGCGAGTTTAAAGACTACTTGTCCCAGTTAATGCCGCAAATATTGCGTGTCCTTCAGCATGACAGCTCAAAAGATAGAATAGTTACTGTAAAACTTCTCCAAGCACTACAGAAATTTGGTAATAATCTAGACGACTACTTGCACTTGGTAGTACCACCAATAGTAAAATTATTTGATGCCCCAGACTGCCCTCATCAAGTCTCTGTTGCGGCTCTAGAAACAATTGATCATCTTGCGCGAATTTTAGATTTCACAGATTTCTCTTCACGAATAATTCACCCATTAGTTCGGGTGCTGGACAATAACAGCGATCTCAGGGATCAAGCTATGTCCACTCTTTGTTCCTTGGTAATTCAACTGGGGAGAAAATATTTGGTGTTCGTTCCCTTGGTACACAGGGTTATGATAAAACATAGGATTGCTTGCTCAGAGTATGAGAAGCTCATCCCAAAAATACAAAGCAATACAACTGTCTGTCTAGACGATGAATTTCGCTTGCGACAGGCGAAATATAAAAGCAATGATGTTTCGCTGAGCTGCAGCGATATTAATACGATAAAAAAATTGAATGTATCCTCCACCGACCTGCAAATGGCTTGGCAAGCCACTCGGAGAGTATCAAAGGATGATTGGCTCGAATGGCTGAAACGACTTAGTATAGGATTATTGAAAGAATCGCCATCTCCGGCACTGCGGTCTTGCCGAGCTTTAGCCCAAAACTATCCTAAACTTCTAAGAGATTTATTTAACGCTGCGTTTATCTCATGTTGGACGGAGTTGTCTTCTCAACTCAAAAAGGAACTAACTCACAGTTTACTGCAGGCGTTAGAAGTTCAGGATATGCCTGAAATAACACAGACTATTTTAAATTTAGCTGAATTTATGGAACACTGCGATAAGGATCCTCTACCTATTGAACCAAAAATGCTCGGATCCAGGGCCATGGCCTGCAGAGCCTATGCTAAAGCCTTGCACTATAAAGAGGAAGAGTTCCAAGCTGAAAAGGATCCGCAGGTGTTTGAGTCCCTGATTTTAATAAATAATAAGCTGCAACAAAAGGAGGCAGCTGAAGGTCTCCTGACTACCTTTAGGAATGCAGCTGATGAGCTAAAGGTTCAAGGACGTTGGTATGAAAAATTACATAACTGGGATCAGGCTCTCAAGCACTACGGCGATAAATTGAAAATCGATTCGAATGATTTGGAGTCTCGTTTGGGGCACATGAGATGCTTAGAAGCGTTGGGAGAATGGTCTGATCTTGGAGCCGTTGCACGTCAGGAGTGGGAAAGCCTGGGCAATGACGGAAAATCTAGAGCAGGATCACTTGCAGCTGTCGCTGCCTGGGGATTGCAGGACTGGGAGGGAATGCAGGAATATGTGAAGTGTATTCCGGAAGACACTCAGGATGGGAGCTTCTATCGGGCTGTTCTTGCTGTGCATTATGGAGATTTCGAAACCGCTCAGCGACTTATAGAAGAAACGCGTGATCTTTTGGACACAGAATTAACAGCGATGGCAGGAGAGTCTTATGAACGAGCCTATGGAGCAATGGTTTGTGTGCAAATGTTAGCTGAACTGGAAGAAGTTATTCAGTATAAACTTATTCCGGAGAGGAGGGACATTATCAAGGATATGTGGTGGAAGAGATTGCAGGGCGGACAGAGGCTTGTAGAAGATTGGAGACGCATCATACAAGTCCATTCGCTGGTTGTAACTCCACAAGAAGATGTGCACACCTGGCTGAAATATGCTTCGCTGTGCAGGAAGAGTGGGTCCTTGAAATTATCTCATAAAACACTCGTAATGCTTTTAGGAACAGACCCATCACTCAATCCCGCGGAGCCCCTTCCTGTTAATCAACCGCAAGTAACATTCGCGTATACAAAGCATTTGGCTATGTCCGATGATATTCCAGGGGCCTACCAGCAGCTTAACAGCTTTGTGAACACATATAACGCTCAGTGCAATTGCTCCTTGGATGATATGAAAAAGGAAGATCGGAGATTGCTGGCTAGGTGCTACATGCGCTTGGGATTGTGGCAAAATAAGATCCAAGGAATCACAGATAATTCTATTAAGAGCATTTTAGCTTCCTACGACAGAGCGACTACCTTCGACCCTAATTGGTATAAGGCCTGGCATTCATGGGCCTATATGAACTTCAAAGTTGTGCAAACTCAAAAGCAACAGCTGCAAGACCAGCAAAGTAGCATGCCTGAAACAGTCCGAGCCCTCAAGGAGAAGCAGATTATCGCACAATATGCAGTTCCTGCAGTTGATGGTTTCTTCAGATCAATAAATTTACTTCAGGGCAATTCCCTGCAAGACACTCTGCGCCTGTTGACCCTTTGGTTTGACTATGGGCAGTATCCCGAGGTTTATGACGCCCTGCTTGTTGGTATGAAAATGATTGAGATCAATACTTGGCTTCAGGTGATCCCACAATTAATAGCCCGAATAGACACAAATCGAACTCTAGTTGGGCAACTGATTCATCAGCTTTTAATAGACATCGGCAAATCACATCCTCAAGCCTTAGTGTACCCTCTCACAGTTGCTTCAAAATCAGCCTCAATAGCTCGGAAAAATGCTGCACATAAAATCCTAGACTCTATGCGGAAGCATTCACCAACTCTAGTCGAACAGGCGATGATGTGCAGTGAGGAGCTCATCCGAGTAGCTATTCTATGGCACGAACAGTGGCATGAGGGTCTTGAGGAAGCCTCCCGGTTATACTTCGGAGATCGCAATATTAAGGGTATGTTCGACACCTTGGAGCCCCTGCATGCCATGTTGGAACGTGGGCCACAGACCTTGAAGGAGACTTCCTTTAATCAAGCCTATGGCAGGGAATTGACTGAAGCGAATGAATGGTGTCAGCACTACAAAGTTTCAGGAAATATTCGGGATCTAGATCAGGCTTGGGATATTTACTATCATGTATTTAGGAAGATATCAAGGCAGCTACCACAACTTACTTCTTTAGAACTTCAGTATGTCAGTCCGAAGCTTTTAGCATGCAAGGACCTCGAACTGGCTGTGCCAGGTAGCTATAATCCTGGACAAGAATTAATTCGAATATCACATATTAAGACAAACCTCCAAGTCATAACATCTAAGCAAAGACCCAGAAAATTGTGCATTCGTGGGTCGAATGGCAAGGACTATATGTTCCTACTTAAAGGACACGAAGATTTGCGTCAGGACGAAAGAGTAATGCAACTATTTAGTCTAGTAAATACTCTTCTTCTAAACGATCCAGACACATTTAGAAGAAACTTGACTATTCAGCGTTATGCAGTAATACCGTTAAGCACAAATTCAGGACTTATTGGATGGGTGCCACACTGTGATACTTTGCATACTCTAATTCGGGACTATCGAGAGAAAAAAAAGCAACTTCTTAATTTAGAGCACAGAATAATGCTCCGTATGGCTCCTGATTACGATCATCTTACATTAATGCAAAAGGTTGAAGTGTTTGAAAACGCCCTGGAGCACACCAAAGGGGACGACCTAGCAAAATTGCTTTGGCTGAAGAGCCCCTCTTCAGAAGTGTGGTTCGATCGACGGACAAATTATACAAGATCACTGGCGGTGATGTCAATGGTTGGATATATTCTAGGATTGGGAGACAGACATCCTTCCAACTTGATGTTGGACAGGCTTAGTGGAAAGATTCTTCATATCGACTTCGGAGATTGCTTCGAGGTTGCAATGACTAGAGAGAAATTCCCCGAAAAGATCCCCTTCCGCTTAACTCGAATGCTTATCAATGCAATGGAGGTCACTGGGATTGAAGGAACTTACCGACGCACGTGCGAGAGCGTTATGCTGGTGCTGCGACGCAATAAGGACAGTTTAATGGCTGTTTTAGAAGCTTTCGTGTACGATCCTCTCCTTAACTGGCGTCTTCTAGACACCGACAAAAATCGTCGATCGAAAACAAATAATGACGGCACTGCCATGGGAAGCCTAAATGGCTCAGTCGACGATGCCTTCCATTTGCTTTTGAGCAACCAAAATGCAAAGACGAAATTTGAGGGACAGTTGGGTAACAACGCAACGACGGAGGTTACCAATAAGAAAGCCAGATTGATTGTCGACAGAGTCAAGCAGAAGCTAACCGGAAATGATTTTCACACTCAAAACGCTGTAACCGTGCAGCAGCAGGTGGATTTACTTATCCAGCAGGCGACCAATAATGAGAATTTATGTCAGTGCTATATCGGATGGTGTCCTTTCTGGTAGATAAAATTTTTGAACGTATTCGTATAAGTCTTTAAGTGTAGAGTTAGATTTAAGCATAAAACATTTCTAGATGCAGACATTATGACTAACCGGCTTCAAACTTTGTTGAAATAATTTAAGAGGACATGCTTTGATTTATGATTTTGACCTATTATACAAATGTAAATTGAGTACGATATGTTGTTTTAATTTAAAAATTCCTTTCATGGAAATTCTCGTAAGGCAGAAGGTAAGTAATCTTCATTTTTTCTCAAAGTTTTACAGAAGACTATGGTTTATTACTTTATTATACATTTTCGCAAAAAAAGACATTTATTAATGGTTCTTTACATATGTCGTTTAAATACTTCCGATCTTGAGGTATTTCGTCAAAAAAATTACAAAAAAAAATTAATATCCACGTTCATCCAAACCTGTAAATCGGTGTGGTAAAAGTTCGGAAATAGATGTGCAGAAAACTCTGCATGGTGCTGGTTTAGCTAAATATATAGGGAAGTCGCGTTTGGCAAACTCCGAGAGTACCTGCCTACAAATTCCGCAGGGTGCGGTAAAAGAGTTCTCCTCATACGCTACAACAGCGCAAGCGGCAAACTCCCTCTGACCTTCGCTAACTGCTTTCACAACAGCCGTCCTTTCGGCGCAAATAGTTGGTCCAAATGCAGCATTTTCAATGTTACACCCTGTAAATATATCTCCATTTGTCGTGCGGATAGCCGCTCCCACTGCAAAATTACTGTAGGGGCAGTATGCGGCTTTCCGGGCGTCTATGGCGGCTGTAATTAGCTCTTGAACTGGTGGATCTGAAATTTGTTTATATTGTGTTTATATAAAAAAAAAGGCGCTTTGCATAGAACTCCTATTTTGCAATATTAAAGACACACAGAAGAAAATAATATGTATGTATTTACCCAGGTTTTTAAATTCTAATATTTTATCACCATCGACAGTCCCGTTTACTCCAACTGCTGCCATCCTAATAAAAATAATCAATTAATATATGAATTTATCTTTAGCGTATATTATTGAAAAGTTCTCTAACAATTTCTTTATCTCATTTGGGCAGTTTTAGGAATAAAAAAAAATTTTCAAATAGAAAATCCTAAACTACATAATGGTTAAATTAAAAGAATAATCTTTTAGAAGTGAATGCAAAAATGGTAAATTGTTAATTGCCAGCTAGTCATTTTATATAATGTGAGATGTACTGTAAAATCGTTCGATTTTCCAAATGCATTAAAAATATGAAGAATTTTAAAATAAAGATAAGATGAAATATGAGACTATTCTTAAAATCCATGCAACTGTAAATTTAGCAAAAAAAAAGCGCAATTCCTTTAAACTATATTAAAACCATTTTTAGTGGATTCCGAAATACAACAACCGAGGTAAAGTGCTGAAATAATCTCTTTACCTAAATTAATATAGAAAATTTCACTCTTTAACAAAGAAAAGAATTAACTGAACGAGGGAGCTCCAATAAATCTATCGTCCGTGCTAATTAGAACTTCACTTCCAACTGGCGCTGGATTAAAATATTGATACTTAGCTAGTTGTCGCCACGTAAGAGACCCCCAGAACGGGCAGAGGGAAAATAATCGGCCGATGTGCACAGATAAGCAAATCCGAGCCCCAAAGCTCTGACCACTCTGCTGGCCGTGGAAACGAGGCCGTTTTGATTTACTACGGTATATGCTCTGGCAGTTGATTGGGAAATTGGGAGATTTTGCCGAATTACAGAGAAGGGCTAACATTTATTATATTATTATTCTTAATCCTCTGAGTATCGGCAGCTGGGTCAGAGCACGTCTAGAGTTTGGTTGGTTACGGCTAACTTTCAACTAAAATAGGCATACCATTAACGGCTGTTTAAACCTGCCGAAAGACCGCAATTTATGCTAACAGAGCAAGACTAGAAAGAAGAAATCATACCACACAAGCCTCCTTAACTGATTCAAAACCATTTTAGTTCACAACCAGCAAAGCAAGAAAAACAAACCTGAAATCAGCTGTTTTCCCCAAACACTGGCAGGTTTAGCTGCGGGCTGTCATTCGTGACGGCGAGATCCGAGATGACATTACTAGGGTTGCGGAAATTTATTTCGATCATTTTCTAAATGCATCTGGAATATATTTAAAATGAATTATGTTAGAATCTTTCTTCAACAAAAACTTATTTTTTAAACTTAAAAAATTACAACGCGTTTAAATAGCCATCTTATTCAAATTTTCTTGATAAATTCAAACCTGAAAGCTGTCACCTTAAAAAATATCCCGTCCCTGGGAGCGTTTCCGAGACGAATTCGCCGCGAAAGCGAAAAAGTCGATGTGCCAAGAGTTTTTCATTTGAGTGATATTGCAAGTTTGTTGTTCGCGGGATTTAATTGAAAATATTAAGAATAATTCCGCTAATTATCCCAAATAATCGAAGACGGGAGTATACACGAAGTAACTGTGCTAAAATTCGTTCTATTTATTAGTTTATCAGGGCAATATTGTGGCCAAAAATCCAAAAGAGCAAATAAAGTAGCCTGGGAGAGAAACCGTAAGGGAAAACGCCAGTTTGGGTCTTGTTGTCAATTTTTAAAGAAAAAATTCGATCGTGGAGCGTACTGTGCTCGCACTTTCTTGAAAAAGATTATAAAATTGATTGAAAAGGAGTTAATGTGAGTGACCCCACACCGCACGTTTTTTAATATAAACTGCCAGAAGAAGGGGACCCAATCGCGCAGAAGAGGCGCAGAACAAAGGAGGTGGACATTGCCAAAATATTTTAAGAACCGCCGCAAACAAAGAAAGATAGAAGACTGGAAAGAGAGACTTCTGCGCCGCCAAAGTGGGTCCAAAGCAAATTTGAGACTGCATTAAAAACTGACGACGAAATATGAGTGAACTAACGCCAGAAGAGGTCGGTTGGGACATGGGACGGCACCGCCGCCTAGGCTAATTTTGGGCTTTTCGGGATGATGAACTTTTGGCATGTTTTGATTTTCAGATTAGAGCAAGGAGATTGCGTCGCTTGGGACTGTTAGAAGGCGGCGCACCCGCCGCTGCTGCGCAAGAGATCGTGCTTAAGTCAGCTGACGAGCAGACAGACGATTGCGAGAAGGATTCCAGGCCCAACGATGAGATTCAGACTCCTAGCAGCGGGGACCACAGCAAACAGCCGCCCTCAGAGGGCTCACACCTCTTAGCTGAAAGCGAAGGTTAGTCGGAAGGACTCCTTCCTCCATCAGGTTGATTTGTTTTTAATTTTTGCTGACACGAACGCTCGAAAATCTAGGCAAGATTTCACCTTGTTGCATGGCTCTTAATGACGTGTAAATCGACCTTTAGCTACTTTTAATCTCTAGTTGGATTCTGGACCTTCTGAGCTCAGAGCGGATTATTTAGATCCTAATTTCCATAGTCTCCTCGGAAAAACCTTGTCAAATGCATATTGCATATTTATAATATAATAATTATTATTACTATCATTAATAATTGAAGCGGCCTGAATTTTAAAGTCAAAAGTGCTTTTTATAGATAGATAAATTCCTTTAACTCTCAGATCTAAAATTGTTAATTTTCAGGCGAAAAACCAGTTAATAACGTGGCCGAAGTTTCGCGGCTCGTCAGAGACATACCCTCAGAGCCGACTATACCTGTGCCTAAAGAAATTTCATCAGATATTGTTATTAGTAAAATGGAAGTCGATGAGCCTCCGCCTTGTGAGGAGCCCGAAGATAACATTGAAAAAATGGAAACTGATGAAAAGATTAAAGCTAAGGTTTACAGACCAGTGCCTGCATTGCAGCAACTAGAAGCAAGTCTTTCTCGAGTTTTAGACTCTGTATTTAGCGAGAATTGTGAAAGTGAGATTCTCTGCTCGCAATCGGTGGACTACTATGAAAAATACTGGGAAGACAACCCACATCACTACTCTAGCCTAATCTCACATATTTTAGTAGAACGAATAAAAAAGTACATGGAAGGCGAACACGCCGAACGGCTAGACACAGACGATTCAGATTTTCTGTCCACACCGAAAAAGATAAAGAGCGACGAAACAGTGCAGGCAACAGAAGAAGGCAATCCTGGGACCTCCAGAGGAGATATTTTACCAGGAACATGCCGTTCGGATCCAATTATGATAACTTATTGCACTGCGCAGCAATCTGCTGTTTTGTACCTTCTTGAGTGCTATCAAAGGGCTGAACAGGAGAAACAGGATCGTCTTGCAGACCCTAAGGGTGTTAGCCAAGAAATTTTGGATGTTGTAGACGAGGCGGCTCGCCAAGCGCTTCGCCATTGCGTTAGTGTCCTTTGTGATGTTTTTACAGATAACAAAAATTTAAAACTTGATGCGTCACCTCTCTTAGATTTAATGTATAGAAATCGAATACCATATAATTTTCTCCACGACTTTGTAGCTGAAGCGTGTGTAATTAAAGCGAACTTTGAGCGGATATTTTCGCCATTGTTGCGCAATTTATTTTTTGGTATGCAACGCTCCATTGTTGTGAGCAATATTAGAACTGACCAAATCGAGATCTTGGCGAATTTAGTAACGATCAAGGTCGGCAATACACGACCTATCTGCGACCTGATTTCGAAGCAGTACAATTTTTATCCAAAGTTGTGCACGATTTGTCCAGGTCGAGAAATTGTCAAGTGCAGCTATTTGGGTCCATTTTTATCAGTCTCTATTTTCGCTGAGGAGAACGTTGAATTTGCTGAGGCCCACGGTAAATCTGGACAATTGGAATCGATGACTTGCAAATTAAGAATGGTGAGATCTTCTGTAGTTTCTACACTTTTTATGAATTACCTCAATGTATTCCTTTTCAGCAACTGAATTCTGTTCGAATGCTAATGCACACCGTCTTCCACTCGCTGCTCGTGAATCTCGAGAGCCGAAACAGTATGCTTATGTATATAACGTTAATTTTGAAAAGCAACGAAAGGCGAGTCCAGTTCATTTCCGACGAGAAATCACAAGCTCGTGACGGTTTCATGCTCAATCTCATGTCGGTTCTTCAGCAATTATCGGTTAAGGTAAAATTGGAGAGAGTTGACCCAATGTATCCTTTTCATTGGGAGTCATTGATTTCAATAGCGAATGACACTAAGCTACGCTTCACGTCGGAAGAGTATGCTGAGTGGGTGAAAACACGTAAGAAACATGTAAAGTCTAATTTAACAATTTGTTGTAATTAATATTTCTTATTTGTCTCTGAAGCGAATGGAGGATTGGAAATGCCTAACTTTCAGACCCATTGCTGGTTCCTGACATTGCAGGCCAACCATTTGGGTATAATGCCCGCTATCCAGAGATTTAAGCAAAAGTGTCGTGCTATTAAGGAATTGAACAGGATGATCGAAGAAGTCGATAGGACTAAATCCCAGTGGGAAAATACACCGTTTGCCAACAGGAATATTCAGATACGCGAACGATGGTCAAAGCAACTTAAAAAGCTGCAAAGGTGAGTCTCTTATTTCTGTCCCATTTTAATATTATATGATGGATGTAAAAAATATAGATCGAGGGCCTGCAGTGAGGTTTGCTTACTGGATCCCAAGCTACTCCAATCCTGCATGATGTTCTACTCGACTGTCTGTGAGTTCCTCCTGTATCAGATGGAAGGCCGAAAAGTGGATGGTCCATTTATAGCAAAGCTAAATCCAACAACACTGACGCCAACTGATGAATTTTCCGCACTGCCTGAATGGTACGTCGACGACATTGCAGAGTACATCCTGTTCGTAATGCAATACTGCACATCGGTGGGCCGGGCTACCGTGGATCATTCGATCATCACGTTTCTGCTCACGTGCGTTTGTGCGCCGCACTGCATTAAGAACCCATACGTCACTGCCAAGATAATTGAAGTACTTTTCGTGTTTTCATTGACATACTATGCCCTTGTACGTAGCAATTCTCTTAGAATTTAGGACTAAAAAACTAATGCATTTCTTTATTCTTCAGATTTTAAATCACGAATTAGCTCAAACAGTACTCGTTAGCTCTCTTATGAAATTTTATACAGACATTGAAACGACTGGGCAAAGCACTGAGTTTTATGATAAGTTTACTATAAGGTAAAACTTCGAGGATGACTGTTTAATTTTTTAGACTAATTGCGTATCATTCCAGGTATCACATAAGTTTTTTATTCAAAGGAATGTGGGATAGTCCTGTACATCGTCAGGTAATGATAAATGAATCAAAAAGCGGCAAACAATTTGTCAAATTTATCAATATGCTGATGAATGATACAACTTTCCTCCTCGACGAGTGTCTGGAATACTTGAAGAGGATACACCAAACACAGGTGAACAATTTTGTGATTGTATTTTGAAAATGTTGTTAAACTAAATTCGGTGATTTCTAGATTTTAATGAGAAATGAAGAGGCTTGGGCTGAACTTGAAACAGATCAACAGCAATCTCGAATTAATCAACTTACCCAAGACGAGCGCCAGTGTAGATCCTATCTAACTTTAGCAAGAGAAACTGTAGAAATGTTTCATTATTTGACGGTATGAATTTGTTTTTGTTTTGTTTCATAGCAAATCAAGAACTTAAATTGTGGGTGATTTTTTTCAGGTTGATATTAAGGAGCCATTTATGCGTGCTGAACTCGTGGACAGACTGAGTTCAATGTTGAACTTCAATTTGCAACAGCTTTGCGGTCCCAAGTGCAATGACTTGAAAGTTAGAAATCCCGCCAAATACGGGTGGGAGCCGAGGAGACTTCTTGGGCAAATTTTTGATATATACTTGCATCTTGACTGTGATAGATTTGCAGAGGCCCTGGCAGCAGACGAGAGATCTTTTGAAAAGCATCTTTTCGATGACGCTGCAGATAGAATTGAGCGGCATAGTATCCGATCAACAATTGAGGTGGAAAAATTCAGAGCTCTTTTGTCTCGAGCTCATGATATTTACGGTAATTTATTTGGAGATATTGTTTTTAATTAATATTTAATTTCCTGATTACATAATTACAGTGGCAAACCAACAGAGCGAGGATGAATATGCTGATGCTCCTGATGAGTTCAAGGATCCACTGATGGATACATTGATGCTAGACCCAGTCACATTGCCTTCGGGGACGGTCATGGACCGTGCAATCATAACTCGCCATTTGCTGAACAGTAACACAGATCCGTTCAATCGGCAGCCACTCACAGAAGATATGCTGGTGAGTAATGACGAGCTCAAAGAACGCATCGCTGCCTGGCGGAGAGAAAAAAAAGAAAAGCGACAGCAAAGGAACCAGGAGAACCTGAATTTAAATTTGAACGACAAAAGTTAATAGAAACAGACTTCATTTCCCTTAAACTGTGGTATATCAAAACTCTAGTTTAGGCAAATTTACTTTACGTTTGGTTACCAAGAGTATTTATGAGAATTTGCAACTCTTCTGCATTCTATCATGGAAGACTTCAGATTTTTCGTAATAAAATTTATTCATAAATTTAAAATGCTGTTTTTGTATCAACATATGAGTCCCTTGTGCTAATTGCTAAAAATGATTGGATGTCAGTTTCGTACAAACTTTGATATTTAATGATAGAAAGTTTTTGGCATAAACAAGCTACTAGAGGTAATGCGATAGCAAATACCAAGGGAGCTGTACTTCAATATTAAAAGCGACTTTGAGCAAAGCGTACTTGGTCTTTGTACCGAGCATCTTTTATCCCTCCAGAAAGTTTGACTCCATCGCCCCAAAAGAGCGTATTGCGACGCACGCTTAAGAGCACTTGTGTGCCAGGTAATTTTGTGCGGAGGAAACGAGGCTCAGATGTGTGAACTGAATAATCCTCCTTTTCTCCTGGCCTTCATGATGCTCAGACATTCAAGTAGAACTTTGGAACTTTTTGCAGATTGGTATTGGACCAGCTCTGCTTTTCTTGAAGAGGTAATCTTTCCCTTAGAACTTGGCTCTCATAATTAGTGAATTAGTTTAATTGTGAGCGAACTTATCACTTTAATAAATTTGTGATATTTACCCCAGAAGACTGCTCGATAATACCATCGCATGATGAATCATTTATAAAGTAGAACAAAAAGTCAAAAAGTTCGTTTTCTTGGCTTCTTGCATTTTGGAAAATTAGCAAAGTTTTCGGGGTCAGCGAGGGGAATCTTATCCGAAAATTCTTCAATGGTCTTAATTACGGCTAATTGAAGAAGTTGCCTGCTGCACTTCCCTATCTGCTAAGAAGACGAATTGCACACCCCTCGCCTTGGTCTGATGGGAATGAAATATCAAATTAAGTGATTATCAGATGACCCCGTTAAGGGAAACTTTTCTAAAACTTTCTGTTCTCAATCTGAAGACGCCCATTCAAGATTCAAAACACTTAAGAAAGTTTCATTAACCGTAATCGCCCGACATTAGCAGTTCAATTTATTTTTAAAATTCTCATGAAAGCTCCAAAATTTGTCCTTGGTGGATTCTATAAAAAATACATAAGTTTCAAATTGATTTGGGATGCGATATCCAACAGAAGTTCAAGTCTCTTTGTGAAGACCGATCAAATATAATGGAAAGTATGTAAATGATTTGAATGCCCCATGTCTATTATACATACATTAATTTTTTTAGGTGTTAACATCATGAAGACATCACATTTCAACAGATAGATTGCATGTAAAATGAAAAATTCATTTTCTCCATAAAAATTCAAAAGGTCATTTCTCATATATTTTTGTTAAATTGATACGAGAAGCGTGCTGCCTGCAAAATGGCAGTAGTGTTAAATAAACGGCAATTTTTGCAGTCAAGTGCGTTTTAATGACATAATAAATGAAATGATTCCGGTGACAGTCACTCTTGTATTTTTAACAGAATGCATTTATAAAATGTTGCAAATTTAATGCAGTGGCTGCTCTCATTATCGAAGTAAATTGGAGCGATCTCCTCGCGGAGCCGTAAATCATTTTCGCCGGCCAGTTGCCATCGAAGTTACGCAGCAGCTCAGCAGCACGGCACGGCTTGGAATATTCATAATTTTTTTTTGAGCTTGGCAATTTATGGAAATGCAGTGCATTCACATTCATTTCGGCAAACAATTTACGCTAATCTAAGCATGCAAAATTAATTTATTTTTTCCCCTTTTAATGACACTGGAAAAGACAAGTGCCGGGGTCCAGCTCTTTATGCAAATGGACTTATGCCATAATTGAGGTGGTCTTCAGCACCGAGTATGCTCCTCACTTTTTACTTTTTAATGGTTTTCGTAAACTCATTGAAATTCCATGCCCTGGGCGAGAGGACCAGAAATTAAATAGTTCTGAATATGATTACTTTACGATCTGAATGAAAACCGAGAGTTCTATTGAAAACTAAATAATGAATATTATAATAACATTTTGTACGAACTAGCGCACCAACGTTTCAGACATTCTGGGTGGAAATGTAACAAATTTATCCTTGAACTCCAGGCAAATTTTAATATTTACATGTATGTATTTGAGCCGTTTACTGGCCAAATCGATAAACTCCCAAAGCAAAAAGTGGAGAAAACTGATGAAATTACACACATTTGATTGATTTGATATACTACTTATACTTAAAATTATTAACATAATTCAAAGTTAAATGTTAAGCTTGCATAAGGGATTTTAGTATTAAGTATGAAGATACAGAGAAATTCAAAAGTGGAGTAATCGATTAAGCGATTGAACGGTTTATTTGCTGCCTTCATTTTACGATGGTATGCCAGCATTTTGCTGAGAATTGAATCATGGTGTGAATTTCACTTGTGTGCCAGGAACTTTCATTTTACAATACTTTTAAAGAAAGCAATGAACGATATTTTTGTGAAGTTTATTTTAAATTCTTTGGAAAATCACAAGATTGAATTCTTTTCAGCCTACAGCGAAGGATTAACAAAGATCCTATAAAAATTCAAACCTATAAAGTAAATATGAAAATTAATCTGCGGATAATTGGCTAACCGCGCATAATGCGACGCGATCGCGACTTACTGCAAATCTCTTTCGCGCCACCGGTGAGAATTCCTTGAGTATTCGAAACGTATCATAAAATAAAATTTATCCTATCAAATCGCAGCCGTCGCACAAAAGCCCTAATGTGGCAGAAAGGAGGCAGGCCCTCCTTCCTGTATTAAATTGATTGAAATTCTTCGTGAAGTAGGCAGCAGGTTCGCAGAATAGGTGGAGTCGTGGAGTGGAGTTGTATGCGTACCTGCCCTGAACGTGCTCGGATTTCGATTTTAGTTCTTTTGCAAAGAAAAGACGATTATTTGATTGGAATTTATCCTCAAAGGATTCTGGACTAGGCAATGGCAGGAACGGACAACGGGCGAGAAGTACGCTTTTTATCGCTTTATTAAACTATTTCTCTGATCTGCGAAAGTAAGTTTGAATTTTTTTACTTCGGTAGTTAATTAGGTTGTTAAAAGAGCTGAATGGGGAAAGTATATTAAATGAAAAACATATGTATGTAAAGGAAAATAAATTGATTCGGTTTTTATTTACGACATGCATCTTTCAAATGTTCAAAATGTAACTAAATTATCGCATAGAATGTGTTGTTTTTCTGAAAGATCCAACGGATCCATCCTCGGTGTTCAGATGCACTTTTGGAGTCCACAAGGAAAGCCTGCATCAAAAACATAAAATATTAGTTTCTAAAACTAAAACTAAGCAATAAAGTGGTAGTTTAACAACTTACCCAGCTATCAATTCACCGAATTAGCGTCATAGAAGGGCACCATGCCAGACGGATGAAAACTTAATAAATGAAAGATTTATGATCCCACAAGAAGCCCAAATTGAATTCATCACAAATATTAAAAGTTTCGCTGACTGTCGGGAGAGCGAAATAATGGAAAGCTGAACAATATCCCCTGGATTGGGTGAAGTGGCCTCAAAGTTTTGTTTCTTTATTACTATAATTAAAACATCAGCTATAAGGAGGAAAAATCCTTGCGAACTTTTTGCAATATGAACTTTCCTGGCAAACCATAAAGTTATTTGGCTCATGTGGTCGGATTGTTCCCGAAGGAGGACCTCGGACCTGTTTTACTTTCCCTCTTCTCCGCTAGTTAAGTAGTTTAACTTGTTAAGCTTCCACTCCATAGTATTGGCAGTTAGTTATATGCTTTAAACTAACCGTTCTCCTGTTGGTCAAGGTGTTCTGAAATTAAAAATAGGGATGGATAATAATCATTATTTCTAAAATTGAAAACAAAACAATCGATCACTTGTTATTAACCTAAAATCAATTAAGTCATTTTTTTTAGTCTAACTTAGACTGAATAATAACTTGCATAAACGGTTTTTTAATTTCAGATTGATTACGAAGTAATACTAATTAAAATTACTCTCATTTTACCAATAATTTAGAAGATCTTCAAAGGGCGCTATTAAACAGTTAAAATCATAATTTAGAAAAAACTCACGGCTTATTTCAAAGGTTCATACCCTTTTTAGCTTCCGTAAGATGAGCGAGATTTATATGCAAGCCACTTGCATTGCACTTAAAGTGGAACATTTGCAAGGCAGAGGATGGACGGGTTATGTAAATTTCATCGAGTTTAATGACACCCGCGTGCTTTAAATAGATAAAGGACAAAACACAGCGCCGAGGGGGCCAGTGAGCAATAAGTGGAGGATCAGCCTGGGTTTGCATGTTTGCACTGGAAATTATTCTGATTAATATTCAATTTGTGTCACTGTCGGCGCTCATTCCGAATGCAAAAATTAATGGGGCTTTGCTTTGCGTCGGGACAATGGTCGTTGCGTTTTTTTTATCTAATGGCTAACACAGAAAATGCCTCAATTATTAGAACATTTTAACGAGAATCTATAACAAGAATTTTACAAGCTTAAGACATTAATACTATTATTTTTTAAAGTATATTGATAACTAAGTTTGAATATTTCTCTTATTTTGGGTTTTTTTTTTAAAATTTGTTCAATAAAAATTGTTGATGGTGCAATCTGAATAATATAATATAGATTTAAATACTATTGAACTGGTAGAACATTTTTTTCTAGAAGTGATATTTTTATATGTATGTGTATACAATCTAAAAAATGTCTATATTCGCAAATAAAACTGATTTAGCAAGAAATCTTTTGGAGTGAGAAAAAGCGGAAGTACAGAGTACCCAGTCTTTGGCTCATTTATTTCATAGAATCTCAGCGTAACATCCTTATCTAAATGGCAAGTTTATCGGGATCTACAGATTCCTCAGACAGTGTGAAAAAATTCGCCTGCTCCCGTAATTAAGTACATTTCCGGTAGGAGCATTCTAGCGCATCTGGCATCTCAGCAATGTGCTAAGCTAGCTAATCGTTGAGCTCGTGGAAATCTTTGACAAAGCCACAGGATCCAGGGTGGGTGCTTATCACCTGCACCCCGAGGCATGCACGCCCGAGCAAGTTATTAAGGAAGGGTATCGACATTTCAGCGTTTGACGACTATACGAGACTACCCCTAGCTATACCTGGAGCGCGCATGATTTCACGCATGCCCGGGAATTAATAAATTCTTCCGGTAGTGCATGATACGCTCGATAAGGGTGGAAAGAAAGTAGTAAAAACGTCGAAAATGACATCATCTGGCACAAATTCTAGCCCTAAAGTCCGAGAGGGTGTTGGGAATGCAGCCACCACCCAGCCATAGTCCTTCTCTTCTTCGACTCTGACTCCCACACCCTCGCCTCTTGCAGTGCTCCGCCGTTTTCTCGTCACGTCTCCTCGACTCCACTCGCGTTTGTTATTGTCGACAGTTTTTCGATAATGGATTTCGTCGAGCCGACGTCGGGCGAAGTCAGACTCCTTGCCAAATTGCAATTGCAATAAGGAGCCGAGCGCAGACCCTTCCCGATTTACGAGCACTTCCCGGGAAGAGTGATGTTGTTTTTTCCCAGTTCCAATTTAAAGTGGTTAACTTAATGAGTGGACTCCGAAGAATTACGTAAAAATGGCCCGTGCCAGGGGTTCCGTCGGTGCACCTCGGGAGGAGCTCTCATGACGTCGCCACACTTGTCGTTGGTGTGGAAGACGCAAAACGGGCTCCACCAAAAGTACAAGGGATGTTTACATCCGCCCCAACGTAACCTCAAAGCCGGATATCACGATATACTTGCTGTTGTAACCGTGTTGTAACCGTGTCGTGCCAACCGTTGGACAATTTCCCCATAATTACACCTTCCGTAATTAGTGTGATTGCTCTTCGTGGTAAGCAGTTTCGTCGTATTTACTTAAAATTGATCGTTCAGCTGATTTGGAAAAATCGAAGGGAAATGGTGTGTGAGTGCTCGACGAGTGGTGCTAAATTTCTATCCTTTCCGTAGAAGGACGACCGGAGGGGGTTTTAAGCTCTCCTACGGATGGGAGTCCCGCCCACTGAAGGCCGAACCCACGTGACGCTTCATTTACGCGAAATTACATTTATCCGCTAATAAATTGAATTGCTGGCGTGCTGGAAGTGAAAGAGTTGATGGGTTGTCTTCGTTTGTGATAGGTGCGGAAATAGACTTATGTATCAGATTAACAATTATGACATGTAGGATATGATATTCTTCTCCTATCCTCTCATTTTCCAAGTTATCTTCAATCTTCAATTAAATTAAGTTCAGTAAGATTACGTCCAGTCAATTTATAATCTCTGGTTGTGCTGAAGAGTCACAGGGTAAACGTTTGGAGATATTATGAACATTTTTTAAAATAAATTTCCTTAGCGTGAATGCTCAGAGCTTAAAAATTTCAATATTTGATAGTAGGATATATGGCGGGTAAATTTAGAGAATCTCTTGTACTTAATAGTTAGAATAAATATTAATATAAATAAGAAGATATTAACACAGTACAAGTGATAGATATTAAATTGCATTTTGTGCGATAGAGTACGAATATGAAAACAAACTTTTGTACGCTATTTGAAGAAAATGGGATAAAAAGATGGAGACTTACAAAATTAACTAAATGTAATATAAAATTATAACGCTTTTTAAATGGCAACTTCATGATTTTTTTATACTCTAACAGCAGTGACTTTATAATTATTTATAACGATATTACAACTTTTAAAATAAATTCAAATTATCATCACTAGTGTTATTATACTATATAGTGAAGCTTCGATTTTGAGTCAATTTTTGAAAATCTTGGTCTGGAACCGTGTTTAGCAATCTAAAAAATATGAAGATAAAGTATGTAAAATAAATTAGGAATGTCGCTAGCATAAAAACCAATGTTTCAGTTGGTAACACCATAAAAGTAGCTTTTCAGCATAAAAGCTCACAAATTGGGGCTGCACGCACGTGGCTCCCCACAGAGCCGGCTCGACGTTAGTGAGGTCGCTCTTGCGCAGACGCGGGCCCCACTGGCGAGTTCCCGATTCTCGGAGGCAAATGCAACATTTTCTGGAGCTGGAGGTCTTCTGAGACGCGGCGAGCTCCTCAAAGCTCGCGAAGAGGCCGTCTCATCTTAGCCCCAGTGGGCCTCCGCGCCGCCGACTTGGCCGCTTCATCCCCGCTGGAGCCGGTGCCAGCGCTAGGTGCTATTTGAATTTGGTCGCGAACTCCTCGGCTGAACCAACCGAGATTTGGATATCAACTTGATATCAGACAGCCGTGGAGATCGGGTGGCTTTCGCGGGGAAAGGTGCCCAATTTTGAAAACAGAAGCACGCGATTGAGCCGAATTTGGCTCGGCCCGATTGATTGGGGGGCTCCGCCGAACACTGGCCGTGTCAGTCTCGAAGAAACGGTCGCTGCGTCGGGCACGGGAAGTGCACCTCTCCTGCGAGCGGAAGAGCGTCACGCTGTTTACTTGTAAACTTGGCGGCGGACAGGTGCATTCAAATTCGCGCGGTTTCGAATTTATTTTTACAAATTTCTTCTCACCTGCTGTGACTGCTTCGACCCTACCAGAGATTAGAATTAGTCCTAATCGGGCTTTTATGCATTTTTATTGAATTTGAAAATTATCTGTTTTAATTTTTCCATTATATGGTTTTGCTACATACGATTAAATCCGGTTAAAAAAAAAAAATTTAAGACCCTTGTAAGGTGTTTAAGTGGTGTTTCAGTGATCTTGTGGGGAAGTTGATTTGCTGCAGTGAGCGGTGCTTACTATCCGAAAATACATCAAAATTGTTGGCTTTCTTTAGTGCTCTTTTGTTACCGGGAATCGCATCATCTGCTTTTGGCCAAAATGCGTCGAAACGTGAAACTGATAGTTTTCGTGAGCCTCATTTGGATGTTTTTTATGGTTTACTACTTCCAAACAAATACTGGCAAGGTAAGTTCGCGTCATGCTCCGCTTTTTCCGCCACCATATGGGCCGCGAGGCTCCTACCTTTGGCCATATTTTGTTTTAGATAAATCTAGATGAAACCTGGAGCCGCGGTCGGGTGGAACGCGCGTAAATCTTTCTCATGTAGCATGTGTGCACCCAACAATGTCCGATGTGACTCACTCCAATAAAAGTGATCAAATATCGGGCTGAAATTGGTGCTCTGCCTCTGGACCTCCCTGATGGGATGCTGGCCCGAGTTTTCAGGGTGCCCTATACGCTCGGATGAAATTAATCATCAGGCAGTGACGCGTCGAAATTAATTATTCCCGACAATAAAGCCTGCAAATAGAAATTTCCGAATGCGAGCATAATCAGCAAATTGAACGGTGTAACCTGTAACCGAACGCCTTGGTCGTTTCTTGGCTGGGTAGGGCCTCTTCAAACTGCACATTTGCTGGCCATTAAAAACCCACTTGGAGGCCATTGCGAAGAACTCGAATCCAATTAGAGAGTAATCGGCTTTTAAGTGATCGTAATCTCTGATTTCGGTTCGATTTCGAGAAACGGGAAATTTTACTTCGATCTCCGAAATATTTCGAATGTGGGATCCGCCACTTTCATATTTTTGATTAGGAAAGCCGTTGGCCTTGACATTTTGGTGGTTCATTTAAATTTGGAGCTCTTTAGGTCGCCTTTTACCCGTCGGGTTTTTCTGGCCACGTTGTTTTCGGTGATGAGTTGATCTGACGCAGGTAGACAACGTTTCTATGAAGCTATAAATTTAAAGTAGCTTTAGGCATTAACTGATGCAAATTATGACATTTTCTTTAAGATGAAGAAAAGAATCACAGAATTAATTGAGTAAAGCGAAAAAATATTTTAGTTGCCATTTTTTAAAAATACAATTTAGGAGAACAAGCGCGGCTTAAATTTAATCTTATCCATCCAAAATTTTATGTTGAATGTATATTAAAATATCGTATAGTACCGATATAATTTCTAGATAAGAAAAATATTTTACTTCCTATTTATAATTTTATTTTTTACGCTGCCAAATGTTAATTTAATTAGGAATCTTTCTTCTAGAGTGCAATTTTTTAAAGGCTTTGAATTATAAATAAATTCGCTAATATTGCGAAAAAAGCACAAATCAACTTAACCAAACCGCCCCGCCCGAACTCTATCACAACTCGTTTGCATAATTTATCACTTATTCTTAAAGTTTTAAAAATCAACTTCTTCTGAGGAGCCTTCTCGAGAAATTGTGAGAGCATAAAACTAGTTGCACCGGAAAATGATAAACTTACCGTGTCCGCGAACGTAAAAGCGATTTTGTGCTCAGTATTCGTGTATTCGTATTCATCCAGTTTCGCTTTAGGTTACCTTGACTTTATAAGATTCTTTTTTAGTCGTATAGCTGAAGGCATGGCTGCTCTGCGACATTTTTTGCATTGATTAGCACAGATGATTTCAGCAGTTGCACCTCCTTTTCGAGAATTACTTGCACTTTT
This sequence comes from Machimus atricapillus, assembly GCA_933228815.1. Classification (NCBI taxonomy): domain Eukaryota; kingdom Metazoa; phylum Arthropoda; class Insecta; order Diptera; family Asilidae; genus Machimus; species Machimus atricapillus. The sequence continues at coordinate 82,379,330 of OW121784.1, read as the reverse complement.
GTGGAAATTTAATGCACTCTCATTTGTTGAAGGCAGTCAACATTCTGGAAGTTTTAAGCTTTTCAGGATAAGTGACCTTGAGCACACGTGTGCAATCCGATTATTGGGGCTTACGTAGAAACTAATTACTCCTTTTTAATTTCTTAAGAAGACACTTAAATGCAAGAAGCCTTTCTTAATGATAAAAATCCGATGGGCACTCGCTCCTTAATTTTCTATTTGTTTAAAAACCTTCGAGCGCCCATTACGGTCTACCAGTTATTAAGAATAAGCTTTTAATTTCCGTTCAAATCCTTTATGTTCAACCCATCAAAGGAAATTATTGTACTTTTGAACTCAATTCAGAAACTTTTTATGAGGTCTTAGTAAACTTTCTGAAAAAAATTGCAGAGTACTTTAGTTCACTGAAAGGAAAAAGGCGCTTTCGGCTCTATTGTTAAGATTCCAAGGATCCGTGCAGACTTAAAAATGTCTCTCTTCACAAAAGAAGTGTTCGCCTCAGATACATAAGTGCAAAAGCGGTTAGTACCAAAATTTATATACCTACATTACATACATATGTATGTATATAAAAAAAACCTTTTTGCAAGAATTAAAGGACTTAAAAGTGCTGTTCTAATTTAAAATTTTTCTGGCTAATAAAAATAAGTGACCAATTAAAATAATCTAGGGAAATGTACCTATGCTGCATCAATATTTATTTTGAAATTAAAAAGTGATATTACATATACATACATACATATGTTGTCAGATTGAGTATCAAAATCGATCCTAAATAATTAAAAACATTCCTCTTCATGTACGTTATTAAAATGCAATGAATACCAGGGATATTCCAATTCCACTGAAAATTGTTTTCATTATTTTATTTACTTCGTTATGAATAAATCACGGATACCTCCAAACCAAGGGCAAACTCGATAAATTCGTTATCATTTATTAAGTAGGACTCTCGAGCTTGATACTCGAAATCCTCTCAAATTTATGTAGAATGATTAGACTAAACATAATTTAATTACTTGATACTAAATGATTGACAGAATGAGATATTAAGTGGAATTGTTGCGGCGGTTACAGTGTTACAGATGGATCGATAGCAGCACAAAAGGATGCTGTTGTTCATTATTCTGCCCGCAATTTATTCATAGTGATTTACCTACATGGATAAATATAGAACTGTGACATTGATCCTATAAAGAAAAATTGCTCGCTTTCCGACTATTCACAGGATTTATTACGCTTTTACTGGAATGCTGGAATGCTTAAATGGTCTTAAAGGTCTCGCGATGGATTCAAATAGAATCCGCCACATCAAAGGATGCTGTGGAAGCACTTTTCTCGGTAGGGACATTTCTGCTCGCTTTAGAGTTAAATAAGATTTTGCTCTTCCCTTTAAAAAAAAGTATATACTTAAAAACGTGCTGTAACGTGGCTGAAAGTGCTTCTGCTGAGCTGTCAGATCCAACAGTCGATTTAGCCCTTTCTCGGGAGCGTATAATTATTTTCTTAAACTCTGAGGACTCTCTGCAGAGTCTTCCTTCGCTCGCCATTTTTCCATTCTGCTTCACTTTGATAATTAAACGTTCTGGAAGCTCGTCTGAAGTTGTTGAGGCACGAACTACTTGCGCCTTTAAAAAAAAAAAGGGCAAAACGGCCAGCACAAGAATGCAAAGTGAAATAAAATGAAAGGGATTTTGCTTTTTATGATTATTTTTTAAAACAACTGCCTTTTTTGCAAGTCAAAGTACTTTTCTGGGTAGTGCTCTTTTCGGCGCCGAAATATAATTCGATCGCACTCAGTTAAAGTGAAATTTCTCAGAATATTTTTAGGTTCCTTCCTTTGCTCTGGTGTTGCTTATGTTTAAATTTTGAGGGGATTTACTTCATAATTTCGTTTATTCTTTGTTTACAATTCGCCCAGTAACTGAGTTAAAACATTTTTTTTTACCTTGAGTTTAAATTAATATTAAGTGAGAAAAATGTAAACATGTTTTTCAGTTTGCATCTGTACTATTTGTTAAATATAGGAACTTATTATAATTTACATACAATTGTATTGTAACCCAGTTTTTTAAGGCTTTCTCTGTGATTTTTCATTTTAAAATACTAAGCATTTTAAATAAGGTTGTATTATGTTTTCACAAAGATCAAATTAGTTTTTTTAATGCCTTGCTGTGTTGTGCAATAAGGAAGGAAGTACGATATATGAAATTTTTCTCATCTCTGAATAGTTATTAGAATTTATGACATCCCAAATTAAACTTCACTCAAAATGTGCAAAATTAAAAAATTTCCTGAGAAAGCGGAAACTGCAGCAAGCGGTGAGGGAATTGCTCCGAAAATGAAATCTCATTTGTGATTACTTCCCGCAAAAGCCCTTTGCTGAGGCGAGCTATGACGAAGCGCTGCTTGGAACATTTTCAATTATTTTCACAGCAATGAAGAATTGCTTAATCCGTCTGCACCGCGCGGATCTGCTCCGACTGCAGCACCGCATACACACACATTCAGCAATTCAGCAATCTTCTGCAAATATCTTTAAGACGGCTGGGGCCTTGGCGCACATTAGCCCCCTTCGGGGTAGCTACGTGATGCACTCAAATCGCATCGAGTGCAAGAGGAAACTGTCGGAGTCGGAGGTGGTCTGGCGCTGCAGTTTTACCTCGATGCTAAGCAGATCTCGCAATTATTACTATGCGCCATAAAAAAAGATCGCTCGTTCGTCGGCGGTAAGTCGCCGATATCTGAAATCCGTGATTTTGTGGATGTTCGACTAAAAACGTGCAACGCCATAAAAGCGATGAGCAATTTTTATGGCACCGACCAATTGGCTCTGTACCTTTTATACCATTTCGATGTCTGACAAAACTGCGAACTATTCGCCAACGAAATTGTCCGGCAGCATTTATTTCGTTCGATTGGGTGGTCAGTGGGTGTTTTCATCGCGTTTCGCCAGAGGGCGAACAGAGGTATCATCGCCACCACAATTTGGTGCGACGAAAAAAAGTGTTGGAACGAGTGGTGCATGTAAATGCAAATTCGATTTTCACTTCCCATCGCAATTTTGAACACGATTGGCCGTGAGTTCTTTACGTTTAATATTCACAATCCGATCAAATTTTCAGTTGATGTGATTGATATTTGGGCAACAAATTATTTCACGCGTCTTTTTACGGTCGTGGCTATTAGCATTAAATTTAAATGAGAATTTCGTACCATACGGTTGGGACCGAAACATACACAGACGTTGTTTGATAGGTTTTTTATTATGAAAATTGAAGGCACTGTAGTGGACTGAAATATGCTATATAATAAGCTCTTGTGGAACCACACCACAGGCAAGATTTAAGATAATGTGCCAAAGTAAAGCTGGCTATTTGTAACAGACCAATTGCTGTCCTAACAAAGAATATACAGGAAAAACTATATTAAACGCAGACCCATCTTGGATCAATACAACCGAGTCATGGTTATGGTTTCTTTTTTATTTTATTTTACCTATTGGGCGATTGTTAAATCTTTGTTACCTCCTTATATCGTATAGAATTTATTGTGAAACATCTTCAGCTTCTAGATCCCTTAAATTCCTCATATTTTTCATGTGAGGTTTTCGATTTGAAATGTCTTATCATCAAAACCGTTTATTTCTGTAGCCATTCTTTATACGAAAATAGAGCCATAATATTTCTTTATCGTTTGCACACGCATCCCCTTGCAATCAGTGCAGTTCCTAAGTTCGTGGCGCTATTGATTTTCATTCTTTTGGATTGCTTATTTTAGCTGGCAGTCTATTGAAAGCATACACATAAGCGAAATCCCCTGAAAAGCTGCCAGAAAAAAGAAAAGGTTGCTTGAAAGGAATAAGGAATATTCTTGGCTAGCATACGGCAGCTAAACTAAAGTAAAGGAGGTTTTGAACGCCCCAAAGAAGCCCTCAACTCAAATGGTGTTAGATTTCTTCCTAAATGAGGAGCTGTCTGCAGCATTGCTGCACCGGGGAGCTGCGGGGGGCATTAAGGGTGTGAAAACTTTTAAAAGATAAACAAAGAAAGGAATTTTTCGCCCTCGACGGAAAGAAGGAGCAATATTTTGCTTTTACGAAACAAGCAAAAGAAGGCAAACACGAGTTCGTCCGTTTGTTCGGGGTTACAACGAATGAACTAAGTTTTAAGCGAAGGAGCCCAACGTGTGCTAGATAATGCGGAAAATAGAAGGAGCCCCGTCTCGTCACGCGAGAAACGAAATTCTCAAAGTAATGCCTTGACTTTTAAATTAAAGTAGAGCAACGGCATGCTAAAGGAATTCGGACTGAAGGAGGTTGAGTCCTTGTTTTCTTCCAGTTTCCGCAGCTCTTTTTACCTTTCCGGGCGACAGGAGCCATTTGTGCGACGTACGAGGTGGAGATAAGAAAGGACTTAGGTCCTCCCGATCTCCTTTCAGGAGGGTTGTTTGTAAGCAGGCTTTTGGGGAATAGTTTTGACAGAAAGTGGATAGCTGATTTATGTGAGCTTCCCCGAGGAGCTGAGTTATTGTTGGCGCTGTTTGTTTGGATCAGGGCCCCATCCAGCCTCGCTCGGACCCTTTGAGCCGCCGCCCTGCTGCCCTCCTGGCCCTGCCCTGCGGAAGGTGCGGGCGGCGGCAGATTTGCTAGATTCATCATTCTGAGTGAATATGTGTTCCCACATTGTGCGGCGTCTGCCTTTCAGATCTTATTGAAAGTTGTAAATTGAGGGCTGTGGGTAATTCACGAAACAGCCCTCGGATGAGGCGGAGCACAGTGCATATGTATGGATGGAAAAAACGGCAAGTCAGCCCTTTATGCGATTTTATCTGTGATTTATTGGCTAAATGATGTGGAAAGATTTATTCAATTTGTGCAACGACTCTGCGTTAGCATTTAGCGACAGATCGTGTAGAAAGCGAATCAGGCTATTTGACTTGTTCTGTTTTTTTTGTTTTGCAAATTCATCAAGATGAGGAAATTTAGATATATGCACAGATTTATTGTAATTTTTTTTATTTTTTTACACTATGTTGTTTCACATGTTGGACACTTTGGCGCACTTAAATGAACTTCTTTTTTCAGTTCATTCGAGAGAGAAGGAATCTCTTTTTGAGGCTGGAATGAACATTATAAGATTGATGATTGGATATATATCGCTTTAGTGAAATAAGAAAGTTTTCTATTAACTTCCTACGACAGCATTTAAGAGAGTTTTCGTAAAATGATTTATTTTTTAAGGGAAAAGTAGTGAAGGAACAATTTTCTTTGGTTAGGATAGTCCAAAGAATCGATTGGTTATTATATGAACTATAAAGTTCACATATAGCCATCTAAAACAGAGGTCTTTCTTTCTCTTTATAAGTTTTCTTTTTGGCAGACTCTTCTAAAAGTTGAGAAAGTGACCCAAAACTTTCTGGCACCCATACCCTAGAAGCTAGAGTTATATTTCAACTAAAAATTTGATTCCAACTCGTGTAGAAGAAATCTTTATTAAAGCGTAGAAACGGATCCTTCTTAGAAGGACGGTTCATATGCTCCTAATCAAAATGACTTTGAATCTAATTACTTTTAAATCTTATTTCACGCATCCAAAAATTCATGCTTTGTGATTTAGGTACACTTGCTTGTCCTCTTTGTTACGCCTCAATAATTTCCCTATAAATACATTTTGAATTTGACGAAATATTATTATAATTCAAAATAAATTGGCAGAATAGAACATTAACTCTAGGAATTGAAATTGTTGCGCAAACAAATTATAGAAGAGATAATTGAGACTGGGTTTTTTGGGGTCCCCGTTACGAGGTAGAAAAACACTAATCATTGCGAATTAAGCTCATTACCATGCCAATGTTTTTCTCCGAAAAAGTTCGCGGAGAAAAAAAATTGTCACACCTGGTAATTCAATGTGAAATTACGGAAGCGATAAAATTTAATTAATGTGAAACTGCGCCATTGTTTGGCCTGGCAGCGGATTGCGATAACGTTGGCTCCGCCTAACGCACATCGAGGCAAACTGGGCCCCATTGAGTGGAGCCGCAATGGGCCGAAGACGGACTCGATTTTTCTGGTCTTTCAAGTGCCATGTGAGCCGCGGGGGGCTAATTAATAACTGATTGCGTTCCACACACCAATTCACCTGAAGATCGCCGGAGCGAGGACGCGTGATGGCTTCAATTTGGGGCGATATGCTGCTTCCTTTGATTGTTCGTCGGATGCAACACTTTTTATATTGCACGCGAAAAAAGCATCGAAGAAGAATTTTCAGCTCGTTTCGCAACAGCTATACAGCCAGAGTCGGGCTCCGCGTCCCCGATGGGGCCCCATTGATGCCGGGGCTGCGGCAATAGAGGCATACATTCACTTGGTGGTTGCGTTTTTTAGCAGATTCCCGCAACCGTGCCAACCGGGGCTAATCAGAATGCACCAGCAAAGTCATGGCGCGTTTTTCATGTCAAGTACAAACACCAGAACCAGATATCCACTCCTATTGACGGATGTTGCGGGTTCTGTGTTACGCTTTTCGTTCCGTTGATAATATCAAAATCAGACAAATGGCGAATGAATTTCGCGGGGTGCTGGCTGTGCGCCCCGCGCTACTAATTCTTTTAATATTTTTTTTCTCCGCCGATTCTATTTCAGGTCGGGAGTCTTTTATTAAAAGTTACGGGCCCAGGCGCTCCTCTTCCACAGAACCCGCGGCCACTCGAGGTGAAGGGCATTCGCCCCACCTCAGTCTCGAATGGCATCCAGATGTGCCGAGATGCTTTTTTACTTTTAATTGAATTTATTTTCGGAGTAATGCCGCCCCATACTCAAGAGATTTCTGAATTTCTTTAAATATAAGTTGAGCAGGTTCCGACGGTTGCGGCCGCCACGACGGTTAAGACTGGCAGAGGGATTAGATGCAAAATTATGACGGACTGTTGCAAAGATAGCGTTCGGCCAGAAAAAACCTCCAGCTTATGCGAATTATTTATGCAAGAGCTTTTCTCCAAGGAGGGCAAGATATAATTCCTTTGTTCCTAAAAATTACGGAGGAGTTATGAGTTCTTAGTTTTTATAAGAAAAAATAAGTTGTGTTTATAGCGACTATAATACCGCCGCAGCTAACTCTCGTAATAATAAATGCACTGTCTAGAGGAATTTAAAAGAAAAGAATTCTCAAAGTTTTGTTTTGTTTTCATATGTACATACATTTGTTGTAAAGCTCTATTACAGCAAACACTTCAACTTTATTCAAACATGCTGAAAATCAAAAATGTTGTTTAAGATTTATAAATTCGACCATACATTTACATACGAACAGAGCAGGTATTAAGATACCTATATGTAAACATCTGTTAAAGTAACTTCTCAAAGACTATTGTTTATGACTTAAAAGTATATATAAATTTTATGTAGGTCAGTCTATGCTCACTTCCGGTTGTTTGTTAAGACTTCTCGTAAAACGTAGGTTTGCAGCGAACGAATAAATCCCAGAACCAGTACAAATCAAAAAAGCAGACACCGAACGGAAAGACACGCTTTAGGCCCAAATGGAAACTGCAAACTTTGTGTACGCCTCTTCCGTGTTCGTCGGAACAAGGAAACGCACGTCCTGATGATTTTCCTGTAATTCCTGAATGAAAATTCTTAAGGAATGGGTTCTTATACTCTAGGCGTTTTGCATGTTTGCCACAAGCAGCCGAATAGGTCCCTTCTTAAGGGATGATGAGCTTTTTAAAAGTTTTTCTGTGCGAAACATTTCTGAGAATTACCGATGCAAAAAATTTTGAAAGTAGAAAAAATATGCGAAATATTTGAGCTGTAAAAGTTTGAAGTAAAATTTCCCAGAATTATAGAGAATCGGGCGTAAAATCACGGGCAAGGGAACATGCTAAAAACAAGTTCTCTGACGTTTCGTCTTCTAATTAAATTGCAAACCGTCTGCAGCTCTCTACGAAATTTTGCTTTTTTCCCTGGAGTGTAGACAGAGCGCGCACACATAGTGCTTTTCTCTAGGATCCTTATTTTTTTTTTTTTTTGTAAAAAGTACATATTGTCCCGAGCGACAGTCCATTGTTAAAAAGGCAACTTCTTTTCCTTCCTGCATAATAATTTAAAAGGACGTGAAGTCACATGCTCTTAAATTTGCCTTTTTCGAGGAGTTCTCCCGAGAATGCATGCGGATTTCAGGTTATTCGCGACCCAGAGCAAAGGGCTTGTTTAATGCATGTAAACAGTGGCGCAGAAAGCACAGGGCGGAGTGAATTTGTATAAATCTATGTATTTTGTCCCTACGGAGTTGATTGGGTTTTGACTCTGCACTTTGTTATCGGATAATCTCGCAAAAAATGAGTTGAAATACGCAAATTACTCTACCCACTCAAATCCAATGGTATATCTGCATCTTCCGATTTCTGGTGGTTATGTTCATGGCCTGAGGGGTTTGGTGTTTGGTATATGCAATTCTCATGATATTTTGAAATGTTGGCAATCTAGCTCATAATTACGCCTATAAGAAGCAATTTGGGAGCTGGAGCCCGGCTGGGGCCCGTGTTTTTGCCTATACAATTATGGGCACTGTTCTCCGGAGCCGGCAATTCAGAAGCCGCCGCACCTGTAAATAAACGAAATTGTTATCGTTCGTTCCCATGTGCTGCTTTTACCTGGCGCTTTGTGCACCGCTCCAAGGTACAAATGTTGAAACAGAGATAAATATTCCACCCCACCTGCACAAACTAAACCAAGAATGTTGCGGGATTCACACATGCTCACATTATGTTCATACATAGGGTGTGGGTTTTCTGCAAAGACATTATCGGTCAGACTTGCGGCGTTTATTGCATAATCTGAGATAAGATGTTCGATGAGAAGAAACCCTGCCAAGATAAGAATGCTCAGATTTTGGGGATGCGCATATGTACATTCAAATAGTAAACCTTAATTAAGGTTTTCTTGATTACCAGGAGAAATTATACATGCAAACATCGAGCGCGTTAAAAAAACAAAAATTTGATTAGACTGGTGTATAAATGATAAGGTCTGCCGCACATATTCCGCTTTTATCTCCTCTGGGGGAAAATTCAGCATTCTGGTGGGCATTAACTGCACAAAATTATGTCACACTCGCCTCATGCACCACTTGCAAGCATTTCAAATTAACATGCAATCAAAGACTGTATATATATTAAGACGTCCCAAGCAGTGCAACTCACAATTTCCTAAAGCTCTACAACAGGCATCCTACATCAGCCGACATAGCTTTCCGAGGAGGCTTGATTTTTGTCGTCCACTTTTCTGAGTAAAAAGCTCTCTCTGCTGAAATTTTTCTTCTCTTGCGCATAGATGATTTTGCGAGACGCGGATCGCAGGCGGCGTTTGCTTTTCTATCGGGAAGAAGTAAGTCGTTTGTGTGTGTGCATTTTGCATATATGTATGTCGGATTTTTGACATAGCCAACGCCGCCTGCGATCCGCGTCTCGCAAAATCATCTATGCGCAAGAGAAGAAAAATTTCAGCGGAGAGAGCTTTTTACTCAGAAAAGTGGACGACAAAAATCAAGCCTCCTCGGAAAGCTATGTCGGCTGATGTAGGATGCCTGTTGTAGAGCTTTAGGAAATTGTGAGTTGCACTGCTTGGGACGTCTTAATATATATACAGTCTTTGATGCAATCTCTACTCGACCGTTATTTGTCGCATCGCGGTATGTGCCCGCAGTTCATCACATTTTTGCTCCCTTTTTCGTTCCCGCACCCACCCCGGGGAACCGTCCGGAAAATTCTAAGCTGTTAGAAAAAGCCTCGAGTATGTGAAGGGGTTCAGCGGCCCGCGGCGAAATTCACCAGTATTGTAATTAAAGTGATTTAATTTGCACAACAATAACGTTGCAGAAAAGCGACGGGCATTTTCGTGGGCTACAAACTGGAAAAAAGGGGGCCCTAAATTATAATATAAAATCACTGCCATGGTGTAGAAAAATGTGAGGAAATTCATTTTTTTTTGTGGGATGTGCCTGTGAGAGGAAGAAATATTTTTTAACCGCTTTGTGGACGAAGTGTGGGTGGTGGCTTTTGTTCCAGAGAGAAAAGAGAAAAGTAAAAAGGATTGGCGAAGTGAAATTGTTTCCGTTGATACGCTTCCAGCTTCATTCTATTTGCTGCAGTGCATGCGAATGATAAAAAGCAAATTCAGCTATTGCTGAATCAAAGGAATTTCCTCGTTCTAAATCCAAACTTGGAGCGGAATGGGCGACATAAAGCACCTGGGCTTTTGTCGTGCGACAGATAGAAGTAATTTGAATCGTTTCTATTTCGGATTTGTGACATCCGAGCTCCAGATGGAGCAACAACAGGCGGCCGCAACCATGCGAGGCACAAGATTGGCTACCTCGCAGCCGGAAGTGGAGAAAGTAATCATCCGGACGGCTGTGGAGCTGCCAAGGTCGTTCTCGGAAATTTTTTTAATAATTCAAGACCGCTCCGGTGCCCCTGTCGCTTCGAGTCTTGTGCCTTGCAGCAACCAGTGAATCTGGTGGCCGCCAGACTTCCGTCACCGGGTCGCCGATTTTGGTTTGCTGTTGCTTGCCCCGGCTTGAATCAGACTCTAATTTATACTTGCTGAGAGCTCCGAAGCCTAGCCACTGCCACCTGGATGGAATCAAGGTGAAAGGTAGACAGACACGCTGAGCAATTAACTGCCTTAAAATTTGGTCGCTTTGTAAGCTGGAACTTTGGCGCAGAAATTCACCTGAAATTTGCTTAACCTCCCGGAACAATGAAAGTGAATTTGTTTTTCGACTAAAAGCGATGTCGAGAGTTTGTTTGTCTGTCGCTTTGACGTCGAAACAAGTGGGCCTGGCGACGTGCTCGAGAAATCTGAATCCACCAGGAAGTGGCGGTAAAATATAGAAGCAATCATTTTTCGTTTCCCCGCTCCACCGTATTTTACGTTAAATAAAGTTGACATTTCATTTCCCTTATGCCCGTTGGCGAAAGTGAAATTTCCGAGCATCATTCTTGAACTATACGCGTGTGCGTGCCGTGCCCCCTACAACGAGATAGTCGCACATCGAGCCCCTCCAACTGAAAATCCCTTTATCCACAACGTCTATAAAGTTCTCGTCTTTTGGTGAGCCTCATGCTTCTGATAAAACTTCTCTCCACTCGAGCCGGCACCAAAGTCTCTCGGTTCGGTCTACACGACCAGCAGCGTCTGATTGATCACTAGAAACTTTTATCGGGGTTCCTTTGCGCTTTCGAACATTATCTGGGGCCCCGATGTGCAGGAAGTTGTTCAATGGCATGAAATTGAAAGTCACAATATTGAATGAAGTGGATAATAATGGACATGTGCTGGATCCTTGAGTGGCATAGATCTCTGCCGTCTCCTCACAGCACCTCTATCTTTTTGGAATTGTCGCAAGATGCGTAGAAGGACGTAAGATGTTTGAACTGGGTGCCATTTCGGACGAGAATGTTGAGGGGATGTCGATACTAATCCTTTTCATTTGTAACTTTCTCATGTGTGAGGAAAATACAGACATTGAATTTCGATATCTACTTCTATTCTATCTAGGAGAAGGAGGTAGGAGCTGTTCAAGAATTTGTTATATCTATGTTTTCGTAATAAATAATCAATATTCAGTTAAAAACTTGTGTGTTTGAAATACTTTTGGCATCGAGCCTTTACAATTTATCAAATATGTATTTTCAAAGGAAATTGTTATAATCATTATATAATCTATTTGTTTTGCCATTGCAAAGATATCTCTATATTAGCGTCCTTTCTGATCATACTAATAGTTGAATTTTATTTATTTAAATTTGGATGTATTTCTCAAGTGGATAAGCTTAGTTTACGGAGAAACTTCTTTAAAAGTTCTACAAAATCACCATCCCTAAGCGTAATTCATAAATTCCCGTGATAAAAAAATGAAATTAAAGTTGAACTTCAACAGTGCTCTCCAACGCAATGCATCACACCAGAACTATTTTAAACTTAGCACTCATTATTCTCACAATTTTTCTGTTGAATTGCTCTCAGATTGCTCCTTAACATACTTTCGAAAGCGCAATTTTTTTATTTCCACTTCTGCGTGCTCGAAATTAATCTACCATTTGCATGAATAGCTCCCGAACATGTACCAGGAGTCCGCCTTTCAACCACGTTAAGCTGGGCTAACTCGTTTCCGCGCTGATAAGAATCTTAAATTCTTCAGTAAATGTGGGTTAATTCAATTTTCGTGAGCGCTACTGTGCAATTAAGTTAAAAAATATTTTATTCAACGGATTAAATTTCCCTAGCCAGATGTTGCTCCCAGTCCAGTGATTTGGCTATGTAATGAAGATTCAACGTAACATGTGGATAGAAAGGAAAAAAAAACATTGCGCATTTTCATAAAAAATGAATTTATGCGACTACGTCTGCTCCGGTGGGAGTAGTCGGGACCATCATATCAACCCGGCAACCAACACATGTCACCATCAATTAGTATAAAGTGAAAATTAAAGCATCTGAAGAAGTACGAAATAATGTATACCAAAAATGTCCAACTCACGTCCGAAAGAGGAAGCATAAAATTATTTGCGGGGAACTGATAGTGTCATCATTTTATTGGCCAGATACCAAGTCCAGGGAGTGAGCGGCCTTTTCGACATCCATCTTAATGAGATTGGCCCACGATGCTTAGCTTTTCGAAAATATGAATCGGTAATTCAGGAAACTTCATTATATTGAGACGTGACGGTTTTTCCTTTGAAAAAAATGAGAAATGAATGCCTCGACTCAATTCTCAGATAAATTGGGTATCATCGCGTTCTTAAAGAATGGCAAAGAAGTTTTCTCCGGTCGCCAAGCAAAATGAAAAGAAAAATAAATAGATCATATTGTGCGTTCAATTCGAGAAATGTGTGGGATTTCAGAACGTGTGTCTTTGTTTAGGTATTTCTTTTTTACTTTTTTGTAAACTTGAGAGCTTTTTCCATTTTAGCACTTAAATTGCCATGTCACTCGCATATATGGGAGACAAGCAATAGCTGAATATGATGCCGAATAAAATCTGGCAGTTTTTTTAAGTGATGAGCAAGTACACTCATTCGTTTTTTGATTGTCGAGTCCGCCGAAAATAAAGATTTGTAAAAAAAGATCCATTACAATTAAATCGACGTCAGTTAAAAATTGTTCCTTCTTATTGATCAAAGCATCTCTAGGATTTTTTAATTATATCTTTAATAACGTTTTTTTTATGGAAGTAAAGTATGAGTTTTTAAACCACTTTTCAATAATTGGTATAACTAGTTCGCATGCTTGCTGTAATCGTTAGGAAAATTGTGTGTAAAGTCTTCTTTTGCAAAACTGAAAACAAATCACAGAAGGGTGTAAATGTAACAAAGGCAAACTTGAACTTGTAAAGTATTTTCAAAGCATGTCACGCATTTATAGCTGGCAAACAAAAAACAATTGAATTTGCTGGCTTATATCTGAAAACAGCAAAGCAAATTTAACATGGCGTAGATTTGAATTCCGAAAATAAATTTCCCTTGACTTTAATCCATTGTAATCGGTTCTCTGTTTGGTTTCAGCAGCGTTTGCCTTTTGATTAATGCGAAAAATATCGGAAAATACTGGTGTATGACTAATTGCCAGTTGGTAAATATTTGATGAAAAATACCGGGTGAATTTAAATCTAACTAAAAAATAACTTTTTATCTTCTTTTTTATTGTGTCTGACTCCCACATGAGCGGTAATTAATACCGGGTCAAGTTAAGGCGCCTATTTCGTATCAATGACCAGAGTTACATAACACAACCAAATCGGAAAATCCACAAATCCGTCAGCTGCATTAATTTAACAGAAAATGCAGCCCCAGTGCAATCTCCCGGTGCATACATAGGAAATGCCCCGAAGTGACGGTGGTTATCATCAATCAGAGCTTCGAGTACGTCGGGAATGAAATTTCTGAGAGTTATTATTACCTATGCACTATGCGCACCATCTGCTCCCTGTCATTTAAGCTGCAATTGGTCTGCGCGCCAACGTCTTGTGCTCGGAAAGTGAAACTTCCATTATGCAAATTCGTTTATTGGTGTAACTATCGCAAGAAGCTCGACTGCGGCGTTCAAGTTGAACGAACAGCGACCACGGACCGAACGGCTGCGCTAAATGCTCTCAATTACTTATTCATTCGCATTACTTACAAACTAATTACGCTCCATTTTAGCTTTGCACTTATTACATAACGCTCAATTTTGACCTTTCGAAAATTGTCCGTTTTAATGCTGAGATGTTAGGTTTAATGAGAGATGTTTTTTAATGTTTGAGTCGTCCTTTCTATCTAAGTATCGTCGTTTTTTTGTAATCTTGACTCTTGAGGAAGTCATGCTTTACTTTCTATCGAAGAATCAAAATAACACTTTCTTAAATGTTTTTTAAGACTTTTAAGGATTTTTAGCTTTGTGGACGAGTTCCTTAAGTTTTTCAAGCACATTGGCAAGCATTTACGCATGACTGGATGCTTAAGTGCTAAAACAGAATAATAAGTTTTATTTGAGACATACATATATTCATAAAAAATTTGCAATCAAAAGAAAGAATGCATTCTAACACAATGTTCCTTGTTTTTTTCAGGTGAGGCACTACAAAACACTTGTGCAAGCGTGACAATACGTGAGTACCTAATTAAAAAGGAGAACGCCGACGAGGGGCTTCGGGGCTCTGCTGGCATGCTGTACCCGAAACACTTGTAACAATAGCTGAAATGAGCCCCAGTGCAATAGAGGCCCCAAGCCTTTGCCCCTTCTACTGCATTCTATTCAAAAACCTCGCGAAAAATGTCTTTCGTGATTCGACGTGGGGCTCAAAAATTTTCAGCAAATGCGGAAAGTTGAAGTCGTTTGATGTCAATAATTAACCTACATCCCGCGATAATTAAGACGATTTTTGATGAAACTCTTTTGGCCTTGAATGTTTATTCTGTGGTCTGTGCCGTTTGGTAACCACAACACGTGGAACAGCAAAGTTTTGTGGTGAGATGCCAAATATTTCGTAATTAAATTTCAGAAAGTCCTCGTGTGGCTTTGTCTCATGAAGTTTTATCTAATAGTAGAAGTTTGGAAAAACAATTCTAATGGACATTTACTTCATTTCGGTTAATTTAAGTTTTCTTGGAAGTTGCAGGCCTTTAAATGGAATTTCATTTTGTTGTGGGGCACAAATGCATCTGTATAGAATAAAAGGTTTAACATATGTAGGTTTACCTAAGTTTTTAACATTCTTCTGAGTTAATTTGAATTGCATAGCCTAGCCTTAAATTAAATTACTTAAGCTTTCTATTCGTACGTGAATAAATGACAAAATGAATTCAGCTGTTGTGCCACATTTGAGCATTATATGGGCATTGTTCTGTTAGATTATTTTTGACATAATTAAGGTATTTACGCAATTTAATTAAAGTGACTACCTTCGCAATTTGAATTGAATAAACTAATGGTTATAAAGCCTATTTTTCAAACCGCCGCAAAAATAAAATTTGATTAGCAAAACGATCGCAGTAAACAGAGCAGAAAAATCATTTTGCAGATGTTAAATTGGGCAAGGGAGCTCAAGGTTACAATGTCCATTGTTAATTGACTGGGGCAGTAGTTCAAAGTTATTTAGATATTGTGATTGCCGCCCTTTTTCCGCATTTTCGTTTTTTATTTTACTCCATAATTTTTGGCAGTATATTATCCCTCATAAACTTTTAAAATTGTGTAAAAAATGAAAAAGTCTTGGGGCGCAGCAAAGGGAACTCAAACCCTGCTGTGTAATTTATTTTCTCCCACAGCAGAAGTGTGTGATGACTCACGCCCACCACGCCGCCCAAACAATACGCCAGCCACCGTTCATAAATTTAACGAGGCGACTCTCAAGAAATTCAGAAGATTAATGTGGCTGTGGGTAATTTTACGTGATGCTAAACTAAACGACAGAATTATTTCGTTCAGCACGTGAGGATACACATTGTGATTTTTTACATCTCATATAATAAATATGTATAATTAATCTGCCAAATAAAATGGTTGTACACTGCGTATTATTACAGTAAGGAACCCATTATGCATTATCTTTATCTTTTGAGAACCTTACCGCGAAGTTCTGCTGGTTTTTTCATTTGAATTAATTTAAGTATTTAAATCGATCGTCAAGATGAGAAATTATATTGGTCGTGTACAATTTAATCAGAGTAAACTAATTAATACATGGTGGAAGCTAACTCCTGAATTTATCGCCCCAAGTGATTTGTGTGCAAAACTCTCCGTCTTAAGAACTTCTTAGAGGAATGATATTAATTTAATTGCACATATGCACCTGAAGACTAATTTTCATCCTTCAGCTCTGTGTTCTCTAACAATGGGTGTATTTGTTCGTACATGATCCCTAGCAATTTCACACACCAGTCGGGCTGATGGTACTGCATTTACTTGTATTCATTACCCGCTGAAATCTCTGGTATTTAAGGTGTCTTAGGTATTTAACGACAGAGAGAGATGATGGCAAATTAATCAATGCCTCTTTCGGGATGCGTGTCTTAATAAATGTATTAATACTTCTTGCTTAAGAAGGCTACACACAACTTCACAGGTTCTTGGAAGTATTACGTATTATTATTTTGTTTTTCTGTTATCTATTACATTTTAAAAATAATTTACTTATTTATTATCATGTAGAAGTGTAAAAAACAATGGCTATCGAAAATACTTTCCAAACACGTCTGTCGATTAGGACGAAAATTCATTTCAAATTCAAATGTGCTTTTTGGATTGTACAATTTTCATCAAGTGAGAAAATATGCACCCTATTTTCAATAAGTGGCAATAATTCTAAAACTACCCCACAATTTTAAGTAGATCCCTATTTTATTCAAGTTACAGTCCACCGAAGTGGCATTGTATCCCAATCCTAGCATCTGCTTTTTGGGAAAACGAAACGTGCTTTACGCTCAGTTATCAGGTTCTATTTAAATCATCATACCCAGCAATATTTTATACCTGGATTAGGGCGAAGGTATCTCCTTGACAGTATCCGCCACGTACTTTCGCACTTTCTATATTTGCTGTAAAAGGATTCCGACGGCCCACCTTGTCTCTTCTGCGCCTCCGGAGACCTTTTTTGTTTGCCAAGTTCAAATTGAAACTGAAAGGTCTGTTGAAGTAAACAGAGATGGACTAACTCTATCAAGTAGAAGGGCTTTTTACCACCGTCCCTTCTTAGTGTTTGTACAAAGTTCTGATAAGTAAATTAGGCTGCTCGAGGGAAATGGAATTGAAAAAAAAGGTGTTGTGTGTGGGACATTTTCTTCGAAGCGCCTACTTAGGGATCTTAGATAACATGAGCAAGTTAACTTTGCAAAAAGTCGTAGTCAATAAACTATTTGCCAAAAGTGTAATTTTGGATAAAGTAAAAATGGGAATAAATATATCAAGTTTATTGGCTGTGAAACGTTCACACAAAATTCATCCAGAACACAAGTTTAGCTTTTATCTTAATCGCACCGAGAAGTTTTCCACATACGCTCCCTATACCCATCACAGTCCAGTGTCTCGTAAAATGGGAACATCTATCTAAAAGAACTTTCGCCATAAATGGCACCCAGTCCCAAAGTGAACGAGACGAGTGCTTCCTTCTCCCAGCTGCCATAACGTGATTGAAATAATTAGGCGAGGCACTCAGTAGAATTAAAAGGCCACAAACAGCTCATCGAGGGTGACATCGACCGAACCCCGCAGACTAAACAAACCGAAATTAGAACGCGCGTCAACAGGGCTCGCCCTCGCCCTCGCCCCGTTCGCCGAAAGATGGATTGGACTGCGAGGAATTGAGTGTTCAAAAAGTTTGCTTTTTGTTCGGTGACTTCAAAAAGTGACAAAAAATGTTCCAAGAAAAAGCAGAAGGTTCATCAACTCGAACCGTTCTGAAACTGAAGTGGCGATTTTTACAGCATATACATAGTTTCATGGCTCGTCATAAGCGGGGGTTGGGAATGAATTGGCGACTAGAATCGATTATTATTATTTTTCTATAATGGCGCTTCAGCCAGTAAGCCACTCGCAACGAGTGGGTCAACAGACGAGTCGACTAGTTTGCGAAACACTTGAAAACTATGCGATTAAACTCTCTTTTAATTGAATAATCTGCGGCTTAAAACGAGCTCCAACAATGAAGATTGAGACATGATCCACGGGTTTGTTTAAGCTCGAGCTGAACAATAGTTCATTAAGACTCGATTCATGCATGGCTTTTAAAGTAACGTAAATTAATATGTATGTATGTATGTATATAATAAAAATAAACTCGTACTACATACAATAAGGTTCAGACAGAGGAGCAAGCAATAAGATATCGTCATTGTTAATAGTAAGATTATACAAGCAGATTAGCCGCGACAGACGGTAAGTAGACAGACAATAGGATGATTGGAAAGGAGGCAGATACGGTGGTGATTTTAATGTCATCGATTTATTTCTATTAATGAATTGACAATAATGCCCATAATTGTGATATAGAAAGACAAAATATAGGTATTGAAGCATGGACTAGGTAGCCAAAAAGTTAAATTATCAAGGTCTATATAATGTGTTACTAAGAAATCGTCAAGTAAAACTCTTGGTATTGAATATTTCTCGTATTTACCATAGTGAAAACCGCAAAATCAGTAGGTACTTATATATCGATCTCGAAGACTTCTAGTACCATTTGAACGACTCAGAAAAACTCATGAGACTACAATAAATAACATGAAGCGCTAGTCCGTATGCAATCATCAGCACGCCAGGTGGGTAAGAAAAAAACATTGTGCACACTTCCCTAAGAAGTTAAGCAAATATGATAAAGTAAATATTGATGTTCAAAAAACACAAAAATGCTCATGCAGGAAAGTCAAACAGAATCGATATTTGCTCGACTGAAGCAGTATAGCACTTTTATGGCTATATAACAGACAAAAACAAGATTTGGTAGCCAGCATAAACGGCAACCACCGCAGAAAAGCATAAAACGCCAGAGCACAACCACACGCGCCAACTTTTTACAATAGTCCTATGTAAGAAGGAGCGGTAGGTACATTAGCGCTGCAGTTTTTCATCTCTGCTGTCTTAATAATTCATAGCCGCCCGTGAGGAAATTCCGTGGACCCGAAGATAACCCAAATTGAGATGCTTTCGTATTCTGAGCATGAAAGGCTTTAACAAAAAAGAAAAAATTTTTTTTTTATTATTTTTCAGAATTCGCAGCGCACGAGAAGGGGCCCCCTTTAGTGTCCGATAATTTCCCATTTTGCAGAGAAATTAATTTCGGGATGGAACGCGGTAACCGTCTCACTGAAAGGAAAACACGAAAACGAGTGCTATAAAAATTGCTTTATCGTACCCGTAGGGCAGTATTGGCTGGTTTTATCGAAAGGGTCCCCGATAATGTTTCAATAAAATTTTACGTATTTTTCTCACGGGCCAGCGCGCATCCCTCTCTAGGTGGAGGCGCCCGATGCCCATTACACCGGATCCATGGCAGGCAATTACAACATAAAATTAAATTCGCCTGGGGCGTCGCATTAAGGCACCGAGTTTACCTGAATGTAAACACTCCCTTACGAGAGGCATCCGCCCAGAAAATTAATTTTGTTGACTTATACCAACCCTGGAGCATAGCATTGGGAATTCCAAGGTGGTCGTGTTGACTCTGTGTAAGCACCATGCTCCCGAGGGCGGCTTCTTGGGCATTTGCGGGAATGAAGGGCTTTAATTGAGCCGATCGAAAAGAATTAAGCGATCAAGTGCTCTGATTCGAAAAAACATCTGGGAAAGGGTTTCTCACGACCCTTTTTAGCATTCCTAGCGTGCGTACAGCCTAAGCACTCATTGTTTCTGTAAACAAAAACCCAACTTGATTTAGGGTTTTCGCCTCCGCAATAAATATTCAAGTGGCGATCCAGAAGCTCCATTTTTTCCGGAGTGCGTTGCACTCCCCCGTCATATGTTGTGGGGCGGTCTGAGACGTGTTAAATTGACTCGGGTTGTGGGCATCTGGATGTAACCTTTCCTCCATTCCGAAATCCAGAAAAAATCCCCTCCTAAAAATTACACATGGAACAGAGGACTTTCCCATAGACCTTTGCAGCAAATAAATCTGCTTTGATTTTAAGCAACGTCGATTGACATGTTCTTGCTGATGGAACTTCGCCTTCGGAGTCACGCTAATGTGCAAAATCGATTTGTGGTGCTCGTTCGGGTTTCGCCCGGTTTCTCGGCCCTCAGGGCGATAGCGCCAGAATGAGATTTTTTGGCCCCTTCCTACCATATTCAGCAGGATTGAAAGCGTTTCACTCGAGTAAGCTTGACTGAGCTGAAATGCTGAAGAACTCCAGCAACCCCCCCCCCTCACGTAATATAAAAAACAGCGGTCGACCTCGAATGATAAACGATTTTTAAATTACGAGCCCGCCAGAAAACAAGCGGCGGGCGGCGGCGGACAGAGGGAAGCGTCCTGCATTTTCTCGGAAGATTAGGGCGCTCCACGGTTTTACTATTAGATATTCTTCTGATGACAAACGAGCCCGGGAATTATTATCGTCCGGAAAAATGCGAAGCCCCACATGCTCGGATTCCCGCGCTCAGAACGATTATTCTAATGAGGGAACGGCGGTTTCCCTGATGAGTTTCGAGATTTTCGTTATGACTCCTTTTTTCCACAGTTCGAAAAATATGCGACTTTGATTTATTGCACATGAGTGCCTTGCCTGTCGGAAGGAAGAATGTTCACTTCGGCAGGTTTTTCTCTCAAGTCACTTGAGGAAGATGGAAACAGACGGCGTTATTAAGGGAGAAGCACTAAAGCACTCATAACATGCAGAGTGAACGTCGGTCTGGTGGTGCAAAAATTCTGCTGCATTCTCAAATATCTCAGCAATTTGAAGAAGCATTTTCCTGAATGACGCCTGGGTAGTACTTTCATATTCAGACTAGGAATTTTCTTCAATTTCAATAACTTAGTGCTCCTTACAAATACAATGTTACGCTATGTGCAGAATCAAGCTTCCTCTGTAAAATTTGGTAACAAAGTTACATTACTAAATTGATTGATCAATTTTGAAAGGTGCGAATGAACTCAACATGAAAAAATTGGTCCGTATATTTGACTGAACTTAACATTTCATGAGTAGAAAAATATACTAGGTACCTAGTAAAATGTGGTTAGAAATCTGAACCTTTTTTTAGTAAACTGGTAATTTTGTATCATCTTTAGTCCCCTTTTATGGTACCTATTTATAGAGAATTTTCATATGTTTATTTATATATGTACATACATAGTATAATAAATTAGAAGTGACGACAGCAATTACAATTGCCCACAAACAGTATTTTTATTTTTATCGAAAACTTTTATAAGTCACAGGAAATTCTAAAAGATGCCTGCATTAAATACTTGTACATTTTATGCGAAATTCCTCATATTTAGGGTTTATTATTTTATTTTTATTTATTATTTCTAATCATAATTTTAGTTATAACAATGAACGATTAAGTTTTGCATCTAAAATGGTATATTTAAACAATTTGAAATGCTCCTCAATAGCTTCGAAGGGCAATTAACAAAACAAAAACTATTTGAGTAAGAACATCAGTCGTAATTGTTATTCACTCCCCCACTCATTTATACATTTAGCCTGACCCCATCAATCTTCCACGACGAGAGACTAAGTGAATTAGCTCGTAATGTGGGAGGAATAATTATTATATAATTTATTGAGTTAATCGGCAAGGGTCCTTATAATTAGGAAAGGATTTATTTTCTGTGAAAATGTTAAATTACAAGTATTATATTAATTGGATGGATTTTATTCCATACTTGTATTTAAAAGGTTTGATGGCACATTAATAAATACAAAATAAGATAAAAATAAAGAAGTTAAAAAGTACTATATTTATATACGAAAAAGTACATATTTATTAAAGTCAAAGAGTTAGGTAATGAACATAAGAGGGAATGAAATTAAGGGGACGAATCTGTTGACTTTGAGAAAACATTAATTACGTTTTCGAGGTAATCATTAATTAATTACATTACTTTTGTATGTCTGAGCACAATGAATGGGTACCTTTGTAAGAAAATGGCCGTAGAAATGTTGGAATCAACAAAGAATCAACCATGGTAACGTATACCAATTCATATTTCCACCCAAAAATTTCGTGGCGGAAATAAAGAATTTCCAACAACTTGCCGTCGTTTAAAGTAATTTAATTTTATTAGCGACTTCGCAGGTGTTTTGATTTTGCTTGTTTAACGTGAAAGGCGCCGCGCACAGCGTCACCAACATTCCTTATAAATACGTTCCATTCGCAGCGGGTTTAATCTGGCCAGGAATTTACCTTTGTCGTTCAATCAAGTTCATACCGTGGAACCGTGGAATAAAAACCTCCTGCCTCCTGAGGAAAATCCTCAAAAAACCCACGCAAAACGGGTTGTTGTTTTCTGTTTCTCCCTAGAACACCCTCGGCGGATTGTTTCATGGGCTTGAATTTGCACGGGAAAATTTCTTGGGCACACATTTGAATGACAAATTATTTGCTGTGACACGTTACAGATAGCTGCTTTATACCACTGGGAGCCGGAAGGACTGATGCTTTTTCCCGCAGGCGTTGAGAGAGTGGTTTATTGATTTTTAGGGAATGTGTTTATGTAACCGAGCCCCGGACATAAGGCGAAAGCAATGCGCCTATTTTGAACGGATTAGATCCTGAAGGTGATATGTGGTTCAGCTTTGAGCCACCCTATCGAGTTTTGAATAAACTTTTTCCAAGATCGATGTATTTATTGGATGAAATCGCTTAATTTTAAAACGAGATTGGGTACTCTTATAAAGGGCGGTTTACCTTGATATCAGCTCCACCTGCTTTAGAAAAATATCTCTTACAAATTGCGCAATATTCGGAGTTCTTAGGTCGGAGAGAAATTTCCCATAATTTAAATATTTTCATTTTGAGAGACAGACTTGATCTAACCCTTAAGTGGCTATACATAAAGAGTAGAAAGCATTTTATATGCCGTCTTTATCATACAGTCTTTTATTTATCTTTTGTGGAGGTCTGGTTTTGCAGCATGAAAAAATAAGAATTAAATTCTTTCTTCAAAAAATGTTTAAAAACAAAAAATATATTAATAATAAAAGGATAATTTGATACAAGTCACAAATACAAACAATTTTACGTACTCGTATAGTATTATTATTTTTTCAAGCGGTAGAAGTACATATAATCTTTTGATATCTTTTCTACCGCAATGACATAAATCCTTTATATGCATACTTGCTCGTTTTTAAGATTCAATTCAAAAATAAAATTGTTTTATTGAACTAATAACTCTAAAAATCTCGTGCAATAGAAATACGGTGGGAAATGGGTTCATCCGGACGCGTTGCTTCCTTATTGAATTCGCATGTAATTTTTCATAAAGCATTTGATCTGCGGATGTGAAATTGCACACAGGTAAAGTGGGGTAAAAATTTCTTAAGCAACGTAGCCCAAGCGGAGTCAACACGCCGGAATAGTTCAAGTATTCACACGTCTTTATGGCTTGTGCACGTGTCAAAGAAGTTGAAACCTTTCCTCTGGAGACGACGTCAAACCTAAATGGTTCCACAGCTTCTTTGAAACTTTGATTCCTGATGGAGCAGCAATGTCAAGCGAACTTTCCGAACACAATTTCTTGAAGACCATCACACCTGTTTTAGAGTTGGAGCTTGCTTGAGGTGAGCCCCTCCTCCGTCCTCGAAGAAGTTATGTCAAGGTTTTTCATCGGAAGAAGGGTGGACTACTTGAGGCTTTATTTCGGAACATCTTCGCTATTGAGCAATAAAAAAGCTGACGGTCGTTGAACGCACACCGTCGCGTCACGCCGGTGCGACCAGGGAATCGTTCGACGGTGGAATCAGACGTGCAATTAAGTACGTGACTCCGAACATGGCCCTCGTTCCCAGCGCGCACCTTGTCGAGAGACAATTTTACAATTAGATGCGAAAAGCGAATTTTAAAATGTGGAGTAAGTAAAATTCCGGCGGCGAAATCCGCCCCATTAGAATGAAATTGGGGCTTCTGGCCCCAGGGCCCCCGCAGACGGGGGGGTTCGGGAGTAGGTCGCCCGTTGTGAGCATTGCGGTTGACAGTGATTGCCATGAAACTGGGATTTGGGTAAGCAGGCAAACGACAACATCGGAGCGCCGCCACTGCTTCGGGTCCCAGGTCCCAGGTCCCAGGGACTGATTTTGTATTCAGGTAGGGTATCTGTGTTTTACAGATGAAATTATGTAGGTTTTCTTCTTTTGTTTCAGGTGGACTGGGTCGCCGCTATTCCGACAGCGGTTTTATTTATTCTGGTAATAGAAATCGTCAGCCCAATTTTCGACTTGCCTCCGAGTAATTTTGTTGGTGCACTGCTGCTTTTCATTATTTCGGTTTCTCTGCCATTACTGCGATCCGTCGACCTTATTTTATTTTAAAGAGAAAACTTTCCTGCCTTAAAGGGCGTCGTCTTAAGAACAATGTCCGCCTTAAAGTAATGGCGCAATTTCTTATTGCTATACCAAGTTAAGTTTACACAACAACGACATAACAACTGTTCCGTCGTCTGCCTTCCGTGCGCTGTAAATATTTTTATTTCTGTTTGCAAAGTTATTAAATTCGCGTTGAAACCTCTTTGATCTGGATTTCCATGTTTGGCAGTGGTTGCTCTGGAACTTCGTTTACGTCTTTTAAGAAAATTAGTTTGTAAAATGTGCCCTGGGTGAGGGTAAGGCAATCCGAAGTCTCTGCTTGAGACTTCTTGAGTTGATTACTTTTGAAGGTTATTGAAGTAATTGAACTTGTTTAGGTTCTCGTTTTTCGATTTTGCGGAAAAAATGGGTAAAATCCTTTTAAGTCTTGATGCGTTTTGTGCAAGTTTAATTTGCTTAAAGGTCCTGTTAAAATATTCATTTTAACGAAAACTTCCACGATGCAATGCGTCTTCTGCCCTCCTTCAACGTGGGTGAGATTAGCAAAGTGCTCTAAACTTATGAAAAGTCATTTACAAACTATTCAAGAAAGCTTAAGTCGAGCCCACAGAGAAACACGCACTATAGAATACATTATCAAGTTATCGAGCAAGCAATGTTGGGCTTTGTCAACCGCTAACATTCTTATTAACTTTGTGAAACTGGTATAGAGGCAATAAATAATTGCTTAATGTAAAAATGGTTTTCAATTTATAAATTTGTTTAAAGCAATTTTTAACACCTTAAATTCAGTATTTGTACCAAATAAAATAAATCCCCAAATGGTACATATAAAACTTTTTCATTAGCCTGCAAGTGCAAGGACATAAACATTAGAATGTGACCCTCATAAAGCCTTGTTTCATTTTTCCAGAGAACAGCGGAATTGTTTATGGTAATCACGAGTGATAAAATTTCAGCTGAACCACACATAGCATTTCTTTTGTATGTATATTCTTTTGACCCATTTACTGCATAGCCAGAGAGCACTTCATGCAGCCAAAAAATGATTAAAGTGTTGGTTTTTGCTGGATATTTTTATTTATTTTTAAACCATAATTTATACTTCAAGTGCCGGCAGAAATTAATAAATTTTTATTGCATGCTAATATTTTGCATTCATTGAAATTTTGTGCAATAAAGTTTTATTATGAGATTGACACCATTCTCTGCAAAGGACAGGAACATTTTAATTTGTTCGTTAGGGAGGTTCAAGAAAAATCGAGAAAATTGCAGCATAAGAACTGTTTCCAAAACAACTATAATGTTTAATTTCTCACTAGTCTACCTCTTTGCATTTTTTTTAGATTCGATATGACGTAAAAAATACAAAAATAAACAAATAATAATAAAAGCCAAAGGGAATAAGGATATTAATTAATTTCATATGCATTCACTTGTTTAATTCAGCTTAACAAAAGCAATTGCTGAATTGCGTAGTTATTAACCATAAAAAATGAATTCTCAAACACAGCGATAGTATTTGTTAGCAAGCGCTTACTCTAAAATTTAAGTAGTAAACATTTATTAACATAATTAATAAAAAAGCTAAGGTGTAAAGGTGTTTTGTTTCTTTAAGTTTCAGTTGATTTTCTAGTTTTATAGCTTTTGAGGTCAAAAGAGTTAAGTCGGTTGTATTTGCCGATTGTGCCTGAAGATAGGTAACTTATTAAAATTTGTATACCTAGGTCTTTGGCAAAGTTTACCTTAGGCAAAAAGGAAAACACACAAGTTAAATACATTTTCGACTTTAAAATAGCGGCACCGGATAATCTCATAGATGAATTTGACTTCAAAGAGCAACTACACGTTAGAATCTGGCGTTCTGAGGTTGGAGCCTGCCCCCGGGTTCGGGGCGGATTTCACAGTCGGCTTATTCTAAATGGGTTTGCATTATTTACAAAATTAGCGATTTGCATGGGGTCTTTTGAAGACGCGGATTTGGTCCCGAAATGCGCAGCAACACCCGCCTCCTGGGCCGGTCACCGGAACCGCGTTGACCCGCACGGGAATATTTGTTTAAAGCTGCCCGGCGAAATGTGCATTTCCTTTTAATGTCCATTGCTTCCTGCCACTGCACAGGGTGACCCAGATGAAGGCTTTGCGTGCCAGCCTATGTGCACCGAGGCGAAACTTAGTTTTCACCTCCGAATGCATTAAATGCCGCAAACTGAAGCGCACCGGCGCGCGGCGGGGGCTCCATTAGAGCTGGGGCCTGGGACCAGCGTGCTACTGCTTTCCGGTGGAAATATGCGAAAAATCCCGGGCTCCCTGGTGCCCCAGTGTCTTAATTTTCCCTTTAATTCGGTGAATAGCGTGCTGAATTCATCGGTTCCGTCGTCCGCCGCTGCGGCTCACGCTTTCCGACTGATTAAGCATACTTTTATGCTTGTTAACTTAATTTTCCCTATTGCCCAGAAAGAGAGAGAGAGGAGGCTGAAACTGAAATTTTAATTAATTCAATTTTTCCACCCATTTTTTCAATCGTTGGGACAATTTTTATTTCTGCGGTAATTGGGGCTCCCGGTGGACATCTGGCTGGATCCGAAAAAAAACTTTCCTCCTCGGCAATCAGCGAATTTTATTTTATCAATTTCCTAAGCAATCTGCGAGAGATATGACGATAGAGGCAATGTTGCCTAGAAACGAGTCAAAAGAACGCGGGACTATAATAAAAACTGCAGATTTTTCTCTGGCTGTTTTCCCTCCCAATTTTAGCAAATAAAAAGACATCGTTTGGTGCCACTTGGCGAGGCGGAATCAAAGAAGACATCGAGGCGAATAAAATCAAGAGATTGCTCCTTAGTCCTTGGTGACTATGGAAATCATTTTTTTGCCTCGCCGCCGCCCGTTCAGAGTTTGGGCACTCCTCTCCCAGAAAAATGATAGTTGGGAAGCTCAATGACCTGCTAAAGGCCCCGGGTGATTGCACATATATAAAGTGTCGTCGCTTAAGCTGCAGGGGGCAAAATCCTCCCGAGCATATTCATATTCAGCGACAAAATTGAATTCATCCCCGGGTCGATGGGCAATTCCATCATTTTTAAGCTGAAAATTTCATAAGCCAGCTCAGTGCGCGGAAACTCTTAGCCCCCCACAAGGCCCCTGTTTTATAGGCGAACGATGAAAAATTAGAGCACATGTGCAAGTGAGCGAAACGATTTGGGTATTGTTTGCGAACCATCCTTAAATGTTTCAGGAAGAACGATATCTGATTTCGGGGCATGCGGATGATTTCAATGTAGGCCATTCTCTTTGAGTTCAATTTATGAGGCTATGCACTATGCATATACATTTAGCATAGGTATTCCTGTAGGAAGTACAAAGTATTCGGGTTATCCTTTTTTCCCAACTTCATTCGGTTAGATATTATCTGATGACTATTCTGGGCGTAGTACCGGCTCAAAAATCATGCTGTTGAAACTTTAGGTCCAATTACTGGTATGATTTAGTTTAAGAAAATAGTACTAAATTTTGCGATTAGTCTAAATTTTTTTAACATGCAGCATAGTAAAATAAAATTACTTTAACTTTTTTTACATTTCGTATCATACCTATTTATTCAAGACTTTGTGTTACTTGAAGTGAAGATTTTGATCTTTTCTGAATCATTAATACCTAAATCTTAGTTTAATAAATATAAATCAGAGATAAGATCTCAGTGTAATTAAGAATATACGAGCTTTAACAAATTATTCAGCATGATTTGTAAGGCAAGTGTGCCTTTCACATCTAAATATAACTCGTTTCGCACATATCTCCTCAAATGTTCGCAAACAATTCTCGGAAAAGCGTCTGATTTTCTTCAGTCAAGACAGATAATACTTTCTAATTTCAGTTACATTTTCATCCTCAGTCTCCTAAAAGACGAAGATGCGAAGGTATTCAAGTCTTTGCTGAGGAAAACGGAAATGTTCGAGCATAAATGGAAACATGTCCTACCCATCACGTCGCAATGCACATTGAACAGACCGAGGCCAGTCCGCACAGTATCAGTATGTTCCCACAGGATATGTTTGTGAATAATAAGTCGAGAGAGACTTCGAATTGCAAATTTATTTACCATGTGCCATTAGTAACGAAAGGAGGCGGGTAAGCATTTTGTCCTTTCGTTTCAGGGATCGTTTACATCTATATTTCCTTTTTGCTATGGACAATACAAATACTGTATTTATATTTTACGTGTGAATTTCTGAGAATATGTGGTTTATGAATCTTGTGGTTTGGCAAACAAGATTTGTGGTAATGACCTGCTGGACTTGTGTTCTTTGCCAAAAATATTGAATGATAGAATGAAATGAATTACTTTATGTTAAGAAAATTCAATGACTTAAATGGTCACAACGAAAACATTGTTGAGAATTCTACTTTTCATTTACTAAAGTAAACTGAATACGTGGGTGAATAATTGTTGGAAGGTTGCAACCGACAATGTTTCTCAATCACGTATTCAGCTATTGCTTGTTATCCATAAATGTTGATCTCGTTCTATTTTCTTACTTTTCCGCTTTTTCCCAAAAGATTTGTTTCCCTTCAGGCATATTGCCCAAAATATCTGTGCTTATCAGCTGTTTACACATAATTACCCAAGGGCGAAAGATAAAGCTCATAAATACGTGTGACATTCTGAAGGACACATCGAAGCACGGACATCCTGCGGGAACAATCCTTCGATTTTCCCATTTGGATTAGATTAAAGGACGAGCGCCCGCAGAATCAAGCGATGTATTGATAAGGCCGTAATCCGTTAATAAGATTGCATTAAACTCATTAGCTCTTGTCAACGGTCTTGAACATGGGCCCCATGAATATTTATGAGGCAACTAATTATATGACTTTGATAACTTGGCAAATCCACTCGATCTCGCATGCAGTCGCAAAGCATCGCAGCCTTTGAAATGTTTGTCCGACACATCTGGAGCACTGAGATATACTTAAGATGTTCGAGTGTAAACAGCTCTTTACACGACATTTGCATTAATGGCATGCAGTGGGAGTGCGAATCTGTTTAGTTCCAATAATAGCCAACTTGGCTCGCTTAATCAAAAATTCAAGTGATTCTCTTCCAGCTTAAGATGCAACTTGCAGCATCCTACCCGAGCCAAGCCTCGTAAATAATTGAAAACTACTTGTTCACACCGGTCGGAGTGACCGTGGTTAATCCGGTCCATGACGACTTGGTGCTCAAGTGGTGATCCGTTAAAAAAAAGTGGATCTTTCAAAAGACTCGCGCTGTTCAGCCTTCAGATGTTGGTCATCACGGATCGCGGCAGAATTCAAGTTTTTCTCCATTCTTCGGCTACATCATCCACATTCTCCGCGGCAGATGGAGAGTCGACTTTCAGTTTCCTTCAAGACGTTTTCACTTTCAAGTGGCATAATTTACCCGCAGGGTCAAATGCTTGGTGGAATTATGTAATTTAATAGTGTAGAAAAAAAACTGAAGCATTTAAAGGCGACTTTGGGAAATATGCGCTTCTTCCAAATTTTTGTCGAAATTTCTCTTTTTTGCCGCGAAGGTCCACGACAGCAATCATTAACCCATTATCTGGAATATAATCAGTGGCGGAAACGTCTTCTGTTCGCTTTTGAACCAACTTGACTACCGCGATTTCTTTCTTCGCTCAAATCAATTACAAAAAAGAAACTTTCTTATGTAAAATATAATATATTTTGCGAAAATCGCAAATTGGGAAATGTACAAATAGTTTCGACCTAATCGGTACTGAAGAGTGATTTTTTTTGTATGCACAAACGCAGAATTGAGGCCACTTCGATTAGCGCTGGATATGCAACGCGGCTTATGAATTTAAGCGTTTGAGCTACTTAATCTAGATAGATTTATATAATAGAAAATGCTCCCTGTTAACTAATTGAAATTCCAGACAGGATTAAAGCTGAAAATAGATAAAAGCGTAAAAGTAATTACTTGGAGAGGCGCTCAGTGCTCACGTTGCTATGTGACGTAGAGAGGTCGTCCTGTCTAGCAATTGATAAAAGTGGCTCGTTATGAAGAAGAATTAATTAGATGAAGGTGCACCTATGTATAATCGAAAGTAAATGGAATTACATTTCCGATTGGTTACTCTTTACCGGAATTATTTAAAGCTGCTACCGCAGATCGATTGATAAATATTTAACTTAAAAAAAAGGGCAGAGATCTTTGGTTCTTATGACCGTCACAGGAAGGTACATCGAATTTGAAATGCTTGAATATGTTAGGCACCAACCAAATAAATATATTAGGAGGTTTCGAGTGATACCCGAATCGGAATCGATTTTGTGAGCTAGAATTTTTGTTTGTGTATTTTAAAAGTTAAACGCATTAAAATTTGAAAGCAAAGCTTTAGCGTCAGAAGTCTTCTTTGAAAAGGCATGATAAAATCTCTAACTTCAAGTTCTTCTTCTTCTAACACCTTAAACTCTTTCAATTGACTGGCAAAATATTTAACTTGTACTATACATACAATTTTAAGCTCTATTCATTACAATTTTTTAAGTTGATGAAGTTACCGCCTACTTGGAAATCTATTCAAATCGCAGATCGCTTAATTGAAGAGATTTAACGACCAATTCATATTTAGCTAAGGTAACGCCTGTCTATTGCTAGCCATGCAATTTTATTGAGAAATTACAGAAATTCGGTAGTTAATTAACACTTGCCGCGACCCGTGAAATGGCTGTTAATTAGCATCACTAGCAAATAGTCATTGACTGGAATGAAATTCTCTAGTATCTTGAGGTAGCACAAAATTCGTGGGCTTCGCTATAGAAGTTGAATAATTAGGAAAGTTTTTAATTAACTTTAGTGAGCGCTATTTTAATTTAGTCTAATAATACGCCCCCGGTGCGCGGCAATTCTCATATCGGACCGCAAAACAGCTAATAAATAGACCTTCTTCCCTCTGGGGGCCCCACTGCGGGGTCCACTTTGCAGTCAGGACGACGATAAAAGCCCTCCTTATCGTTAAAATAACTATTAAGGCGGAAACGAAGCCAATGATGTCGTGGCCAGCGCGGTCTTCATCTGAGGCTACTTGCGAGGATCCTGCTTAAGGAGATCATATCTGGAGCCCCAGGCAATTAGCACGAATCTGGCGGAAAGCCTCCGAGGGGGGGTTTATGTCTACAGTGGATAAATACTTCCGAGGCTGGGCCCCAGAGAGCCGCTTCCTTAAAACATGGTCTCATTTATTAGACGTGGTCTTCGGATAGCCTGCCGCTGTGTGCGCGGTGGTGTCGTTTGCGCTGTAAATCCTCAATTAAGCTCTCAGCACAAATCCCCCTGAAGCTCTGCAGCTGATACCTCCGGGTAATTGGGTGTCATTTCATCATAAAATTAATTACGAGTGTGGGCCTTCGCAGCGGTAGCGCCCCACAGCGCAGGGAACTCTCATTGTGAGTCTCTGCAAAAAACGAAGCATAGTATAAAAAAATCGCTACAGCTCTGGGAGGATTAACGCCAGTGAAAGATCAGCCTAATCAATTTCGGCGGGCGCAACAAGTTTCTCTACTTTTCCTGGTCGTAAAAACGACACCGCCGCTGATGAAGTGGCTCGTGCCGGTGCCAACGCGCATCAATCAAAATTGATGGGTTGAGTTGTTCCAGGACGCGGGCTGGGGTACTTTGCAGCATCGCGAATCGAGGTGCGAAAAATCCACCAGGGATCGGGGGATGGCTTTTAAATAGCGCAATTTATTGTCCATTCAGATGAGGCCTATTTTACTAATTGTTACTGCGAAACATGCGCCAGGGAGCTCGCGGTGGTGGCTCCTCTGATTAATGAAAGCGCGCGCTCGCCTCACCTGGCCTTCGGTTGCCCCCGTGAGGTTCATTGCTGGCGCGCGGTGGTGCTGCGAAGCGAATTCGCGCCAACCATTCACCTGCACTGGGGCACATGCACCAGCGGAGCCTGCATCTGCAATTGATGCACTCGAGATAAAAAAAAAAGAACGCATGTGGAAAAGTGCAATCCAAAAACGTACATATAACTCTTCCTGTTTGCAGCATTTCTGCGGTTGCACGTGCGCGTGGTGGGGCATTTTTCAGTCTGACTGAAAGTATGAACTACACGACGAGACGCCTTACCAAGTACTTGAAAAGTGCTGCAACTATTTGCTGGATTTAGTTAGCCTCAACTTCGAGCATACGAAGTACATAGCTTGACAAATGTTCGAAGTCTCCAGAGCGCCAAATTCGCATATTTTCTATAGAAAATTGAATGCTATTGACTTTTTGACGTGGGACGTTTTCTCAGTGTGCTGACCGACCCACCCAACACTTGGCGTTTCGTTTTCATGAATATTAAATGTTTAAGAACAAATTTGGTCAAAAAGATAAGGCGGTGGCGACTGCGTCTTAAGGTTATTAAACGCATTTAACTTGCGATCCATTCATTCTTGAACCTTAGTTGAGAAATATTTTTAAAAAGCACTCTCGGAAGCAAGTTTTTCCATAAATGAATACATAGAGAGAGTAACTTTAAATTTATGGAGTTCAATGAATAGTTTCTTGAAGGTACATGGAATACAAATTTGTTTTATAAAGTTGTAGGTATTCGGAATGTGGTTTTGTTTTGCAAGTTGACTTAAAGCATTACCTACGCATTTTCGTTAACTTTTATTGTTATTTTCAACTTAGTATAAATACTATATCATTTCCCTCTTATAACCCGTAAAATAAAAATCAGATGCATTTCAGCTGAAAGAGACAATTTACGATAAAATTCGAATCGTTTTCACAGATACGAAACCTGTGTGTCTATTAACATGAAATATGTTTCATCAGCCCTTCAAAAAATATTTTTGCACCTATTCATTTCATGGGGTGCTGCACATTGATAATAGCAATAATTTAAATATGGAATTACATTTATTACAAGCACTGCAGTGGCTGGTAAAAACTGCGTAATAAACATTCCCGACGAAGTGTGAACAAAATAATGTACATTTCCGAGAGAAATTTTCTTCGGGGAATTAATAAAAACATTATAAAATATTCAGAGCTTTTCAACAAAATGATAAAGTACAGGGCTCGAAGTGGCCATTAATCATGACATTTCACGTATCATGTGGCACGCTAGCAAAATAAATGACGGGACAATTTGGCCAGAAATTATATTAAAGGAATTATTCATTTCATTTAGGTGCTCTTGTATAAATTAAGCAACAATTAGGACTGAGGTCACATTTCAAAGGGCACATTTTTTTGAGGCTCATTCTAATTTATTTTGAGGGAATAAAAATGCTTTTCGTAATGGGCGATTAATATAATTGCAATTTATACTCAAAAGGTCTCAGCCGCAATTACGCAAACAAACATAATATGCCATAGGGAAAAAAAATTAATGTACTTCTTAAGCTCGGTGACAATTAATTGAGCACACATCGGATCATTAATCATATTGGTTCGTTTCACAGCTCATTTACTGTCTCGTATGCCTATTCGTCTATTTAATTTATTTGTATTCCACTGAGCCCCATGATGTCGGGGTCTAATGTTATCTTGTCGTCTTGTCTTACTAACGAGGAAACTTACATAGAAAGACAGACTTCAGAGCTCGGGCTGAATGGGCTGATAGTGTTTCTTTTGAAATCAATTGTGCAAACAGAAGCAGCTATTCGAATCTATTTGTGTTTTTAAAAGGCAGTAAAAAATTACGAAGAAAAGATTTTCTATAGGTGAGAAGATTACGATTTTTTAATGGATTTAAGCCATTGAAAGTATTTCAGGAAGCATTCTACTAATTTGATTAGTCAATTATTGCGTTTTTTCAATTTGTATATTGAAAAACATTTTCTTCTCAATTTATTATAAATCTACGGATTAGGCTCCTTAAAAATTCGGAAAATGCTGAATTTATTAAATAAGTACATTCTGTTGCTATGGATTTTAAGTATTAATGAATTCGCCGTTTCTTTCTTGCACTATTTTTCTATTTTTTTTTTTTTTATAAAATCTAATTTGCTAGCTTGACTAACCAATTTTTTTCAACTAATGTCGTTCGGTACATTACACATTTGTTATGGATTCGAGTGCAGTCCTCATTATGAATGCCTTTTAAACAATCACAATTTTTCATACTAAAACCAAAAACAAGGCAGCATAGAAAGAAAAGTGTGCTATTAATCACTCCATTGAAGAGAGAGAATAATGAAATATTGAAAAAAATCATTAAAGCAGTCGTAATGGGGAGCAATTAATTTTTTTTATATAAAGAGCTTGCTTGCAGTGCTTCCGGAACTCCGGTTGAGTTCAAAAGCGTATAAAACGTTTCCCCGGATGCTAAATGGGGAGCGAGCACTTAAGGAAAATAGCGTGAACTCCTCCGGGAACAGGAGGGTGATTACATTTCTACGTCTGTTTAGAAAAAATTGCGTTTATTTATTCTGAGGGCGAACTGCCCCCGCCCCCGCGGGAGCCCCATTAGAGCGGTTGAGAGCTCCGACCTGCCGTGACCCGGCCACGAATCTTTGCCCCCAATCCCCGTGCATTGTGGCGATGACACTGCGCGGCCCAGCGGGGGGTCCGGGGCCCCATCTTCCAGCCGTCACCGGAGCGCGTATTATCGCTAATGAATAAATTGCCGCGGTAAATGAATCGAAATAACGCGATAACCGACAAATGGCCCCTGATTGATTTGCAATATGATCCTGGTGGAACTAAGCGAATCCCATTCCGCTTCCGTGTCTTGTCTTGTCTTGTCCGCTTGGCTGCCGAGGAGCGCCTTCTGGGGGTAAATGTGGCGGAGGGCGAAAAACCGGGCGACATTCTCCACGGATGACTTCCTCTTTGTGGAAAAAGCAGGAAAAAAACCATTAAATCCGAGGCGGCAGACACCCCGACTAGAACGGCCTCGGAAGATGACTTAATGGGGCGCGCTCGTCTCCAAGATCTGTGCTGATTATATCAAAAGTCGTGAGGTAACGTAGCGCCATTAATTGTTATGGAGCATTTGCTTTCATTGCTCGGGCTCCGGTGGTAATGGGGCCGCATAATGGCCATATCAGCGGGAACTCGGATTGTGAGAGGAGGCCTATGGCCCCGTGATTTGTCTTCCTAACTCGGAGCCCGAGCCTTTCACTTTCATGCTGACTTGTGGTCTAGTCGGCGCATTCGCCGCAAGACACAGCGCGTTTTTGCTCGTTAGCGACTATTAAACTGATTCGATATTTGAAATTGTCTTTTCCAGGTTGAAAATCGAGCGCTCCGTCTTCGGGAGGTTGCGACTGCCGCTCAACAGTACCAGGACGAGGTTGTGCCGTCGACGTCTGTGCAATACTTCGACAAGCAGCAGCAGCAGCAGCAGCCGCAACTGCAACCGCAGCTGCACCATTCCATCGCCCTCGTGCAATCGCCTCGCGTCAGCGGATTAGGATTAAGCGGGATTGCCAGCGGCGTTGGGGCTGGAGGAGGAGCTCCTGCGAACCCCGAGACGTCGCCCGTGTCGTGGGATTACTTTGATGAAGCCGGGTACATAAGACGCGGCGGCCTCAGGAAGGGCGAGGACCCGTACGTTCGAAACCGCTTCAATCAACAGGCGAGCGACTCGCTGCCGAGCAATCGGGAAATTCCAGATACCCGAAATCCCATGTAAGTATAAGGAGCTAGAATGGCTCTAGTCTTAAGGAGAATCCAATCTATTTCAAGGCTGGAGGTATTAATACCAAATTGCCAGGGGCTTATGCCTGAGCCGAAACGGGGTGGGACTGCGGCGCCCCAACTTCTCTATCTAACCTTGCGGGCACAACGTGCACATGCCTTAATCGACTTCTGATTTCTTCTTGCATCAAGATAAGGTTTTTGCCTGGAATAACCCAGGGAAACAGCAAAATTGATATAATCACAGTAAGATGATTTTCGTCCGCCGGATTGGTCTGTCCTTCAAGTCGAGAGTTATTCTATCTCTGGGGGAATTGGGACTCTGTGCATTACGGGGGCGCATAGAATGGATATGCGGATCCATAAACAACCTTAAGCAGATTACGACAGGACAAATCTCCTCTAGTCTTGTTTGGGATATATTAGTTTCCCTTTGGTGCCATTCTCCCTGCTGTACCAAGGGACATGGGGGTCTGAGAACTAGCGAACATTTCCCGAAAACTCTCCGAGGTTGTAAATTCAAATAGACTTCTATATGTGAGGAAGTTTCCAACATTAATTGAAACATAAACTTCGAAGTCAGAAAGGGGCAATGCAAAAGTTTTAAAATCAATAAACAAACGTTTGGTCTTAGTTTTAGAACTTCATGCAGCACAATTTAATAAGCATAACATAGATATCACAATTATTTCAAAAATTCCCATAAAAATCTGCTTTTGAAATTGGCATTACCTACTTTTCAGAGTGAATTGCCTTCACAGCAATTGGAAAATATCTTGAACTAAATAGAAATCGCAATTTTTAATGTAGAGAGCTGCTTTTCAGATTTCAAATTTCGCAGTCGAATGCACAATAATTCAGCAATTGGTTTTGTTAAGCTTAATTATGCAGACAACAGTTTTAAGCACATTTTTAAACATAGTCATCTTGTTATTACCTCACAACACATTCACAATACATAATA
Organism: Machimus atricapillus; assembly: GCA_933228815.1. NCBI lineage: Eukaryota > Metazoa > Arthropoda > Insecta > Diptera > Asilidae > Machimus > Machimus atricapillus. Next base: position 82,342,215 of record OW121784.1, on the reverse strand, counting down.
ACAAAAGATGATGTATCTTCAATTAATCGTAATAAATCACTTATTTTTAGTCTTCTGTCGATATCCAGTTTAGTTCCATTTAATAAATAATTTTCAGAGCCCGATTCGTAATTTGAACAGTTTCAAATAGTTAATCTATAAGAAAATAAAATTAGATAACTAGTAATTTTAAAATAGAAATAAATTTTTTTCAAACCCATAAAGTAAATTCGGTATGCGGTATGAAGTAAACGTTACAAAGGACAATGCTCAAAAAAAACCCAGGCCCGGCTGTAATGAAATATATCTCATAATTTTAGTAAAAAATAGCGTTTCGAACTTTTTTCAGGAATTTCGAACTTATTGAGAAGAAAATAATTAGAAATAAAAAGTATCGAATTACGAAATTTGTTTTACAGCATTAATTTATTAATTTTTTTTTCCAATTATAGTTCCTCTTTTTTGCATTCGACTTTAAACTTTCGAATTTTGACTAGGCAGATTTGGATTACGGCTTTTTAATTAATATTGTATTTCAATTAAAATTTAAAATCAAATGCAGCCAAAAATGATTGATTTCATCTCTCCCCCATGCCTCGGGTATCCACAGGGTCGAAAACATTCGTTTTCCAATTAGTCGTACATTCCCACAGATCAGCATTATTTAAAAGGACATGACCGAGATAACATGGAGCGAAATTTCGAGATATATTCCGTGACTGAAAACACGGGGCTCAGTGTCGAGGCAGGGCTGAGCCAATAATTCACGTTTTTCCTCTAAACACAATTAACCCAACTAATCCGTATTTATGGCGGTGTAGCATTCGCCGAACGAGTTGCGAGGACGGGGGCACAGACATCCGTGTCGATTTATAATGTGTGGTATTACAGCATCCGCAACATCTCTTTGAAACACATTTATTGCGTAGCCACAAATTATTGTATTATGTTGTTCGGCACTAAAGGCTCGGCGGCGGCTTGGTTAGTCACAGAGACTAAATTACACCCGAGGACATAAAAAGGCGCATATTTCTCGACAGTCCAGCACACCCCCTAAGTTCAATAGAGCTCATATTTCCTGCAGAGCGCGAATAAGGGCATCAAGTGGCAGAGTTAGTGCTTTTGTCAGTCGAGAAATGTATCGATGATAATGTGAGTCTATTCCAATAAATAATAAAAACAGTTTTGATGAGGGCTTTTACTGGGTAAATGTTGTCGATTGGCTCTTCGATCGAACGTGTAGGGCGAGCCGTTTTATTGGAAATGACAATTTATTTGATGTCCGAAGAGTTAATTACTGAAGAATGTAAATGTAGGGAAAAAAATCAATTTTCAATTTACATTTTCAAATGCATTTGCATGACTTAAGAGCTTTGCTTGTCAGCTTTAAATGACAGAATATTGGTCTTCAGTTCTCTAATTAAATATAGGAAAATTATTTCATGTCGGATTATTTTAAATTATAAGTTAGCAAACTGCCGCAAATTACTGGGTATTCAGCAATATGAATTGCGACAAATGAAAGCCATTCAACCATACATATATTTTGTTAAGTAGGCGTAATTGTTCCTAATTGATAATAAAAAAATGAGACAACTGAAAGGGAGAATATCAAAAAATGCTTGAACTAAATTTTTCTATTTTAAACTGGGAAACTTATACAGATTGAAGCCGTGATTCTGATTGCACCATGATTAATATTTTGAGGAAATCGATACGTCCGATAGACCATATTTTCTCAAGTTAAAACTCCTGCCAAAAGGATGTTTGCACCTATACCAAATTTCACCGTCTTTCCAGACCGCTCAACGGAAATAATTCTCAGTTAAAGCGAACTGCAGCAGCACTTCGACTGTAGCCAATTTCCCATTACCTGGCTCGTGCACTTTTATCTAGATCAAGATTTATTAGTAATGAGATTGTGATTTATTTAAAGCCCGGCGACTTCTCCAAGCAATTCCTTTTATTTTTGTTGTTGCTATTTTTCAATTCATGTCTCCCCGTTTGGAATCTACTGAACATGGATTCGTACGGCGGCATGAGAGAGGGCGTTTCGCCTCAGCGGGAGACTTAAGAAGCTTAATCTAAAAGATAGGCAAAGAGCCGGCATTAAAACGCGTAAGTTAAACTGGAATCTTCTGAGTCAGTAGAGCATAAAACCCGGCAATTTATCGCCGAGCCAGGTCAACGGCCCAATTACAAATAATAGCGGACAAAGTGGGCTAATACAGCTCTGGAAAACCACACGGAGGAGGCGACAGGGACGACCGCCGTCTGCGTTTAATTAAATAAATGTGTTTAACTAATTGAAAGAACCATTCGAGGGTTTTATCGCAATTTTGCTTGTCCTTTCCGCACCGGCTGTCTGTACACAGGCCATAAAAATTTCGATTTCATTTGAGCTCACAATGGCCCCGTTCGTGTCCTCCTTGCCGGGGACAACGAGGAAGGGCCTTGTCCAAACAAATGGGACATATTATCCAATTTAATGGTCGAGTTGAATAGGGGGTAGTCGCTGCGGTGCGGTGCGATACCCCGAATAAGGGAGGAGCTATTCATGTGGCGATGTCCAGCTGACCATAAATTCGCCGCAACATAAGACCAAAACCAAGAAGAAGAAAGTAAGCTGCTCCAACTGTTTTAAGTAAAGGGGATTAAAAGCAGCAAAACAAATTCGCTAAACAACGTAAAGTTCTCCAGGAGTCGTCTTTAGCTTATTCTTTTTTGTAAAAAGATGCCGACCGAGCTTATCCCGGGCATAAGGGAAATCACTCTCCCGGTGGACATATTTCCCAGAAGCCCTGGGCTGGACACCTTTTACTGCCGGGTATAAATCCAGCACAGAAACGTGTTTCTAATTGTAAATGCGGGCAGAGAAGGGGAGTAGGACTTTTAGCCTAGCCTAGTTTGTGGTCGCTGTTTGCAGTTTCCGCCTAATAGAACCGAAGCCCTGCGGGGCGCTTTTTGGAATTGAAAGGAAATCGCCCAATTATTTGACTGTTCATGTTGATTGTTTCCCACTTTAATGGCGAAAACTTGGTGACGGACAGTAAATTTCACGGGCGACTTAAACGATTCTGGAGAGTGGAGGGCGCCCCAATCGAGGGCGAAGCACCCATAATCGATGAGGACCATCTTGCTGCAGAACAGTGCTATATTTTTACGATTGCCCCTGTCTAATGGGGCAAGTGGGTGGCCCTTACGACGCCAATTTTCGCAAGTGCCGGGGATAAAACGCGACCAGGGATATTATTCCATATTGCATCGCGCGTTTGCGGAATTCTTATGCAATTCGAACGACGCATTGCCGTTGAAATGGATTTCAGTCCGAGTTATTTCCACAGCCACGAGTTACTCAACGGCCTGAGGCGGCTTTTGTTGAGCCGCTTGTGCGTCCAGGCGCTTTTAAAACATCGCCGTTAAACGTCAGCATAAATTCAAAAAGATTGTTCGCTTGCATAAAATTCATATTAATAGTCTGCTTGGAGAAATGCTATATGCGCGCATGAGGCTCCCACCTTCCACGTCATGTTGCAAATTAACTAAATTATAAAAATGTTCAAACAATTTGTTCCCATTCAATTGGATTTTTAATTTTGTAAGAGAACGAAATTGAAATTTTGTATTGTGTGGTTCCTGGCATACATCGTCGAGTGGGAGAATGTACAACAAAAGTTCAATTATTTGGAAGCACAAAACGTTCACCTGCGGAGCTCCAAACTTTCAAGGTATAAAACATTTTTGTGGGAGCTCGCGTGTGACCTCCTTCTTCCACGTTTAGACGAATGAATATGCATTTAAAAAACGCGGTATGCATAAAAATACATCACGTCACACTTTGACAGCTTTTTATATGATGCTCGTACGCGATGACTGATGGCCAATCCTCAAAATTGAGCTTTTCCTCTTTCGTTCCCTGCCATATTGTTAGATTTTGAAACGATACAACATATTGCAACATAATGCATTCGGTCACATTTGGATCCTTATACTTCAGCCACTTGTGCTCCGAGGCATTATCTGTATACCTAAATCGAGAAAAAACATCTTATACCTAAATTTTTACGGCTTTCGCTTTATTGAAATTGAAAAAGTAAAGTGGAACAATTTCCTTTATTATTTTACGAATAACGATAACTAAAAAAGGTAAAAATTAATATAAACTGCATATACTGAACATAAATTCTGTTTACAATAATGGAAAATGCGAGTTTTGCATCTTTTATCATCTGTTAAAATATTTATACGAAACTGAAGTGGACTCATTTTTCTACGCTTTTCCAGCAAATAAAGAAGAAAACAGTGTCGAAGAAAAATATAGTGTAAAATTTAACGACTTCAATTTTCTTTCACAAATTGCTTTTCCCTTGTAAATAAAACGAAACAAGGCGACTGAAAAATGTCTGTGGAAGACAAAGCTGTCAGACGGAGTACATTCGAACATTTTTGTATTCATAGAAAAATAAAACAGAGCAGTTTTTCTCCACGTAGCATACGTGAACAAAACGTTCCTGCGTCGCTGCTTATCCGGCAGACAAGAAATCGTGTGGAGTCCTGCGGGAATTATAAGGGGAATGAGTTCGGTGGCTGTGCCGACGCTTCGATCTATTTCCAATTTCGGTTGAAAAACTACCAGAGGAGGACTTCTCTGCATGCTCTGTAAATTCTTTTTCCACATGCACCAAATTTTGTTTGTCTGGTGCGGGGTGCCGGAACGGATCCGCATAAGCGCCATGAGTAGAAACAAATTTCGACAGCGATTTTCCAATATGCTTCCTCGATTTGTGTATGAAGGTGAAGCTATATGAATAAGCCATGCCGCAGCTCTAAAGCCCTTTCTACGGGTGCCGCCAGTCCCCTGAATTCCTTTCACTTCGAAATAAATTTCAAATAAACTAGTTTCCGTGTGCAAATGCAATAAACCGACTGAAGTCATCTGGTAACCTTTCGCGAGCGCATTTACCTTCCTAACGTCGTCGCGGCTCCGCGACTGTTTTCGCGGGGGCTCCGGGGTGCTCCGGGGGTCTCATGTTTGCACTGGTCCAGCACCGCGGTCGCCGCGACGAGAGCGAAACCGCTCCCTCGGGACCGCGGGGAATTCTTTGCGGCGACTAAATGTTAAATCGCGTGGAAGACTTCTTGAGTTTGGAGTGCCTTGCGTTTTTTTTGCCTTAATTAATTCCCTTCATGGGCCAAGTAAAAGATGTGTCTTTTGTCTTTTATTCATGAGCCAAGTCGGTCGCCAGAAGCACCAGGAGTGGTCAGGAGCCAGAGCGAGTCCCTCGGGAAGTTATGCAATCGCCTTAAATTTTCTTTCAGCCGAGGAGCTCTGCTGCTCCTTGCTGCGTGTAATTAGTGCGGCATTAATTCAAATGACGACTTGAGCAGCAGAGTCACCAATTACGAGGGCTTAGTGCCCAGGTGGAGAGTCCACCGGATTCGTTTGAATATAGACAGCCTAATTACCCTGCCACCTACGCTTCCCCATTCCCCGCGCTCCGAAGCCCTTTGTGGGTTAATAGGATCTCTACGGGTCAATTGTGTAACCCGGCTTTCGAGACAGATTACTTGGACAAAAGAACGGGTGCTCGACACTATGACGAATCGGTGACAAGATTACCTCAAAGCGGGGCCCCATTCACGGCACGTTCCCTTTCAAAGCGGTGAGTGCTCTTCCCTTTTCCTCGTTTTTTTTGTGATAAATTGCAAGAAATTTAAATTTGAGCAGAGTCAGCGAAAGTGGTTTGGTGTTGTTTTGCGACACGAGACTCGCTCGCGCCAGCAACTTTTCGTATTTTTCAATTTGTTAGTTGTAAGCTAATTACGACACCTTGAGACGTTAAACAAAAGGAAAGGAAGTCACACTGTGCTGAGACGTGGTGGCGCTTCGCAATTTGTTGGGATTACATTTTTTTCTGAACTTGTCTTTCAACAAAAGAGAAGTTAACTTTCTCAAGCCAAATGTCCAGTCATTCTGCACTTTGGAGCGAATTTGCTCTGCTTGTTTGCGTTTTAAGACTCCTGTATATTGTTTTTTGTAACTTAGGGCTCAGCGTGGGGCCCAGAGAATGTTTGTGCCGCAACCGAATTAAGCATGTGTTTTCTTTGATAGAAAAAAAGACGTATGGATCTATCTTAATCAAACAGATCCGCGTCGACGTTGGTTGGACTATAAAAAAAATAAAAAAAGATTGGTAATTTTTTCGCAAAGATTTCACTGGAGTAAAACGTCTTCTGTTTAATCAATCTTACTTTCATGCAAAGTACGGCAGGGGCTAATGAGTAGGATAATTTAAATGTATAATTAATATATGTATATATTTAGTCAGCTTAATTTAAAAAGCGTATCACTTTTTGCTGAAAACATGTCCCTCATTGTTTTGGTGAAAATAAACAAATCACAACAAAAATTTTGCCACAAATTGGAACATGCGCTTAGAATGAATCAGTGCCAATTATTTTGAAGTAATTCGGAATGCTTCATACCATGATTTCTCTACCAAAAACAACTGAAAACAATTTGCATAAACTGAAAATGTAGGTATACTGCAAAATGCCTTCAAATCGCAAGAACGCTGAACATTATCTGAATATCTCTCATCCGTTATTAAATGCACGAAAATCTCTGAATCATGGGAAAGGGAAAGAAACGGCAAAAGAAATCTTGAAGTATTTTAAGCCCTAACCACAGTTTTTTCCTATATTCTTTGTTTGCATTTGCCGCAATTTTTGCATTTCTGTTTTCTTTTTAGAGTATGAAGCATAATGTCCATGAAAATTTCTGGAGATATAATCGGGTAATTGCTCTAAAGATGCTGCGTGAGAAAGATTTTTAGAAATTGAATTAAGCGTAAATTGTGTAGCTAATTTGCTACACCAATAATAAGCCAATTACAGAACTGCAAAAAACTTCTTTTTTTAGTAGTGAATTAAGCCCTATGTATGTGGATTGATTTTACTGATCTCAATCTATCATTAAAAATTTCACGGAAATTTGCTATGAAATGGCTAACGCAACAATTTAAAAAAAAACAATGGTTAGAAGTCGAATGTTAAATTTATTAATAATTGCGTGCACGTGGAGCTCGAAAGTTCTAAATCCAAAGAGATAAAACAAAATCGGCTGTTGGATACGACCCTTAGCTAATAAAAAAATCATGAGAAAATTCAATTCTGAAACCATTACAAATTAAATAAATAGCTCTGACGTATTATTTTAATCTGAACCCTCACAGAAATGGATCATCTTAAATTTAGTTATAATACGAATTCCTCTCAACCCCACGTGTCCATCCCTGAATTGTTAATTTGTACAAAAAGTACACAACAGCTGGACGGGCACGGGACACTCGGTTTCATTTCTAATTCAAACAGGCAGGACAGCACCTTCGAATAATTTACATACTGAAACACCCGAACTAAGCGGAAACGCACCAATGGGATCAGAGCTCTATCGCGTTGTATTTTTGTGCGGCACACAAGCACATTGATGTCATCGATATTTTAATTATGCACGTTGTACACGTGCACTTTCTTGTGACTGAGTCTAATGAGTCGGACAATTTTGTTAAACCCAAAACTGTCGAATTGAAATTAATTAGTATTAAGATTGAAGGCGTTGATTAAATTAGTACTTTGGGAAATTAGCAATTAGGCTTTTAAATTTAATTGACTTAATCATTTATAATGTAGGTTCCTATGTTATATGTAATGGAAAAGAAATAGTAAAAAATGAATTCATTTCAAAAATTGCTGAAAATGATAGTTATTCAGCCATGGCTTTGCATAGCTGAATAGATAGCTTTGCGACAATGCATGGATATGGAAAGCTTAGTAGTATAGAATTTTTAATTTTTTAAGGGAATATTTCATTCCAGGTGCCGGAGAAAAAAATGGCGAACTGACCTGCCAGCGACGAGTGTGATTATAACATTCCACAATGAGGCCCGTTCTACGCTCCTTAGAACGATAGTTAGGTAACGAGCAGGCTGATACCAACATACCTAAGTTAAAATACTAAAATCTTTAATTATGCCTTTTATTAGTGTATTGAACCGGAGTCCGGAGCACCTCATTAAGGAGATCATTCTTGTGGACGACTTCAGCGATAATCGTAAGTTCAACCCCCTCGAAACCCCCATAAAGTAGACTTAACCCAGTTTGTTCTTGTTAACAGCTGACGATGGCCTGGAGCTGGCCAGAATAAACAAAGTGCGGGTTATTAGGAACGATAAACGTGAGGGCCTGGTTCGGTCCCGAGTACGAGGGGCTGATGCAGCAATTGCTGAAGTCTTGACATTCTTAGACAGCCACGTCGAATGCAACGAGAACTGGCTGGAGCCCCTCCTCGAAAGGGTCGCAGAGGACCCCAGCCGGGTTGTGTGTCCGGTGATCGATGTCATCAGCATGGACAATTTCCAGTACATAGGCGCTTCGGCTGATTTGCGGGGCGGTTTCGACTGGAACCTAGTTTTCAAGTGGGAGTACTTGAGCCCCACGGAGAGAGTGGAGCGCCAAAAGGATCCCACAGCAGCCATACGGACACCCATGATTGCAGGGGGGCTTTTCGTCATCAACCGGGCGTACTTTGCGAAGCTCGGGAAGTACGACATGAAGATGGACGTGTGGGGCGGGGAGAACCTTGAAATTTCGTTCCGTGTGTGGCAGTGCGGAGGGAGTTTAGAAATCATTCCGTGCAGCCGTGTAGGACATGTTTTCAGGAAGAGACATCCCTACACATTCCCAGGTGGAAGTGGAAATGTTTTTGCCAGGAATACCCGCCGGGCGGCTGAGGTCTGGATGGATGAGTTCAAGCAGTATTATTACGCGGCCGTTCCCCTGGCCAAGAACATCCCGTTCGGAAAGTAAGTCCATTTGTAAAGTTGGTCGTCCAAAACCCAAATGAAACTAATTGCGGCTCATTTGTAGCATCGACGACCGATTAGCACTCCGGGAGAAACTACAATGCAAGCCGTTTAAGTGGTACTTGGAGAACGTCTACCCGGAGCTCCAAATACCCGAAACCCAGCAATTTGGGACGCTTCGTCAGAGCAGATATTGCCTGGACACCCTCGGCCACTTAATCGACGGGACCGTGGGTAAGCATATTTGCCAGGCTGGACCAACGAAACCGTCCAATAACTTTTCCCTTAATCCTAATGTAGGTCTCTACCAGTGCCACAACACAGGTGGTAATCAGGAGTGGAGCATTACAAAACGTGGCCAAATCAAACATCACGACCTCTGCCTAACTCTGGTCACGTTCTCGCGTGGCTCACAAGTGGTAATGAAATTCTGTGATGAATCCGAAAATCAAATGTGGAAATTCCGGGAAGGCGGTTTCCTCCAACATTCGAAAATGAACATTTGCCTGGACACCAGATACGTCCAGGAGCGCGGCGTAACGGCCGAGCGGTGCAATTCTGGACTCGACTCTCAGCGGTGGCAATTTGTTAGCAAATTTTCGTGAGACTATTCCAGTTTTGGTAGTGGCCAAACCCACTGAGAAACCCTCTAATTGTGATTCTTGTTCTGCGCTATTTATTTTCGCCAGTTTTTGTTTTTAACTTTTAGAATTTTTGTATATTTTCGATAAATGTTTAAATAGGAACTTTTTTACTGAAAACACTTTTTTTATTTAAAGGGTTGATACGTTAGAGATGTGAGAAGATTTTGAAGATTTTTGTGCGCACGAAACACTGGATATTTATGTCTGTGTTTGCATATGCACAAATCTAATTTATACGATTCGATTTCTAAGAGTGCCACGTTGAGGCATTACTTCGATTAAATCTTGAAAAGTTCATACCAAAGCGACAAAAGGAACTCCGGTATTTATTCTAAATGGGCAAATGTACCTAAAATTTGCTAAAGAATTTTCCACCTCCAGGAAACATTAAGTCTTGGAGCAAGAACGTCCAGATGTGCAGATGTTGGTTTTCTCAAAGCAAAGTTTAAATTTAGTCTAGTCTAGACCAAGAAAACATATTTATCTTTATAGGGAAGTACTTCCTCGTTTGAAGCCACTATATCCAGGGAAACGTTATGGACTGCTGAAACTTTGACCAACCCACAAAAAAACGTGTGAGTCTTTACGTCGGGTACGTCTCTAGGAAATATTTTGATCCTCTCAGCCAATGAATAGAAATTTATTTATATGAAATGTATGATATGCCAACAAGACCCTTTTCACATGCAGAAAAAATAAATAAACTCTGTTGTCAAAATTAGCGCAACCGTAGGAAATATGTATGCCTTTACAGGAAGCATAAAAGCGGAGTTTTTCCAAGAAAAAGTTTTGTGTCATAGAGCCTAAAATTCAGGCGAATGAAAAATAAAAAAAAAGTATATCATTAAAATTAAATTTTCTCTTAAACAGAGAACGACCTTAACTTGACACAGATTGCAAAAGTTCATTTAAATAAAAATGGTAGGTATGTAGGTACCTACTCACAGCTATACTTGCAAAAATGCTCTATCCAATTACCCCTTTCCCGCGGTGATTGTCATGTTTTTGCGCTTATCATTCCTCTTAAAAGGAAAACATAAATCTCAAAACTGCTGAGATTGGTGAAAATCCCTCAGCGCAATTCGTCTTTATCTTCAAAATTTGTAAAATGAATTGTTGTAAAAATGGAGAGGGTATTAAGCACCTGCGAAGGTCATCTATCCTCTACCAGAAAGCACAGCGTGTAATTTTTCGGTTAATTACTCTCATTTCTTATTCAGCTCTTTTATGTGGTAGGAAAATCCTTTGAATTTTCAAGGAATCCTGTTGTCCGGGTTGCTGCACGAGTCCCTGTCGAAAAGAGGGAAAGTCAACTTTATAATTACGCCCCGCCCCCGCCGCTCCACGGATGGGTTTGGTCAATGGCACCCGGGTCAGTAGCGATTTTAAAACCTCTCTAGGCTTTTATTAAATAACTTTTCCTATCAGAGCCTGGACTAGTCCGCTTAGTAAAATCGCCTTTCTGAAAGAATTCCAACGGCCAAGGGTTATCCCTAATAATCCCGAAAAATACGGCTATGCTACTTTTAGGATTATTTAAATTATGAAATTTCGATAAGAGGCTAAAAGGGATAATTATTACGAGAATTATGAGGGGAACTCTTCCCTGCGAATTTTAATTGCATTTCATTACGCAGTCAATATCCTGAAAATTACAAAATTTTCGTAGAAAAGTTCTCAGATCTCCTGCAGCACCGGTGCCTTGTCTGGCGCTGTTTAAAATTCCCTGTGGAAAATAGCCGTTCTCCGAAAGGAAACAGGGATGAAATTGATATGTCAAAGAATCCACTTTTGCGGAAGTTTAATCTCCAATTAAAATTATCTGCAAACAGGTTTCGGCAAAAGTAAAACAATTTTCCAGGAGTAGGGACTTTTCGAAGGGACCGACTGAAGGTTAAATGGTGATTTGGACAGGAGAAGCTCCTAAGAAGTTTTCATAATTTCGCTGCAGGAGATGGAACTGTTACGGAATCAGAAGTTTCCGGAGAGTTTTGTTCAATGAATAATATTAGGGAAATTTTTAGAATTAGTCGGGAGTACTTTAATATTTATTGTTGTTGGCTTTTTCGTGAAACCCTTTATACAGAAAGGAAAGGAACCTTGTTGGTTAGTCGATCTGCTACTTTCCGCAGTGTTTAATTAGGAAATTTGTAGATATTTAGTACCCAGTTTAATTACTTTAAGGCTATAAATACTTTCTTGAATTTGAGTTGTTTGAATCTAAAACAAAATCATAAAACTAAAATTTGCGTTTAAAAGAACCCTCTAAAATCCAACTGAACTGGAAAATGAAGACCAATATTAAATGCAATTTATACCAGTTCATTCGTGCGTACAAATCTCTTTCGGAATTCGATTCAATACAATTAAACAGAACACACTACTCATTTACATATTATCTTCCAATCTTTCGACAGCATAACTATATAATTAACAATTTGCCCTTAGATGTTGTTACCGAAAATAACGCAAACTATCGTAGCTTTTGTAATTTTTGTAAAACAAAGGTGACTAGAATCAATTCCATAAAACTCAACTAAGGCCACACTAGCCAGACTCAGTGCTGCTAAGAGATCAAAGCAAGAATGTAAAATAACAATGGTTAGAAGGAAAAATATTTCATAGTAGATTACAAACATTGGTATCGTTAGAGATAAACATACATTCCCCCAATTATAAATTATATTTTTTCGGTTTAGCAATGTTCAGGACATTCACATTTTCCCTAAAAACTAAGATAAAACAACTTTGGAAAGTCAGTGAACTTAATCACGACTATTGTTATTAATAATAACATTAGTATAATCTAGTAAAAAGTGTATATAAGTGAACATAATAAAATGCAAATAATTACACGCGTTTGTATGTATTGTTTAAATCGATAATTCAAAAAGAACGCATAAAGTAACAAAATAAAAAAAAAATCATTGTGTACTGTTTGCTTCAAATAGGTAAGAAGAGAGTAAAATTGTTTTTATCTCCCATTAAATGAATTTTGTTAACCACAAGTAAGAATCTTATTGTTGATTAGAAAGAATAAAAAAAAAATTAACCACTTTGTTAGTTTCTAAGAATACCTATATTTTAGTTGTACCTAAAAGCTTTGTAAAATAAGATGATGACGAGAAAAGATATTATTTACGTTATAATTTATGAGAAAAAGTTTACTTAAGGTTGGTGCTTTTGAGTTACTTTACAACAAATAAATGAGTGTTCCTTTTTATTCTTAAAAGTGTACGAAAGTTATTGTAACAAAAAAAAAACATTTTTCTTAAAAGTATAGAATAAAAAATTATTTACAATTTTTATAAAACGTTGTTTGTACTCAAATAATACTTTAATACTTTTAGGGTACAGGTTAAGTATAAAAGCGGCATCAAATTAAGTGGTATTAATAACTATTTTAAAATACAGGGTCTAAAACAAATTAGATTAGGCACCTCTTATAAGAATTTATTCTTCTCACAATTTCTTTGAGGATAGGTGCATAAATTTAGAGTTGCTGAGCAATTACACAATTTGTTATTATGCGTCTTACGAGCAACATCTCAAATTAGAAATCCCCTGTGTGCTTATGGTGTTTAACGTTTCACAGCCTTCGAAAGAAATTATTGCCAATTAGCAATTGCTCATGACGTAAATAATTGGGTATTTGGGTTGCTATCCCTTGCTATTTAGGATTGCAATTCAATAATCCCATTGAAACGTGTTATTGAGGCGACTAAATTATTTTAATTTATTTGGAATTAACCAGAGTATGATGACAAATTTTTTTTCTTTTATATAAAAGTGGTTAATTTGACACGTGATCAAATTTGTTTAAATTGATTATTTAAATTAGCTACTGAGCTGGAAAAATGTAGTAGCGCCCGTGAAAAAGTCGAGTAAAATTGTTCCTTTATTTTGCTAAAAATAGAAACTTTGGTGAGTAAATTGTTATTCGTAGGGTTTTTGTTAATTCCTAAAACATGCTTTTTCTTTCCTTTCTTAGTTCAAAGCCCTTTCAGCGGAAAAGTAGGTACATATAGTGTTGATAGCAACTGCGCTTAATTTTCATCTCTTGGCAAAAGCAGGCAAATGAGGTGGGACTGACTGCACGTAGCGAGATCGCGGACTTAGAGGAACTAATATTTAAATTCCAAGAAGCACTCTGTTGCCACCGCCCAGGGCTTAATATGCTTATTACCTGCTGCTTAAAATTCCATTCAAAATGTGAAGTTGGCTCGAAGTCGTATCATCCGCGCCCAGACGATGTAAGCTTAATTTGCAACGCAACTTCCTCTTTTTATCGCCAAAACACATTTTCCTCAAAAGTTTCTTGTAACGTTGTGCTGTAGGGCGTAGGGTTGTTAAAGGAAAAAAAATAAAGTAAAAAACTTCCATAAGGTCGGGATGACAAGCCCGAATAATCCGGCTCCATCGATTTTCCCTCCGCAGGGAGACGGTTGTTTGTGAAAACCTTCGGCAGTAGCGGGCAACAATGAGGCTCCAAGGCCTCTGTTCACTTAATTTTAGAGATTATGCCCCAAAGTCAAGATGAGGTTTCTTCGAGATCGCATTTGTTTGCCGCACAAAAGCCCTTTTAGGCGAAAAATTTTAATATCGAGACGGCGCGGCGGCGTAAAGACCTCCGTCACCCAAGGATCAAAAATTGGTCGCTTTAATTATTTTAATCCATTTGAAAAGGCGCAATTCTGGGACCGGGAATTGAAAGATGAAAGTCACCACCAGAACCGAACGCTCGTTGTATTTCACACTAGCGGGAGCGGGGGCGCCTACCTCCTAATGATCGGTATAAGTACCACAATACTTCGAAGGAAAACTTTGAAAATCATTTTACCAGCTAAAATGGAAGTTGTATCAAAAAGCATTTATATACGACACGGTGGAAATTTTATTTCAACTCAATTTGATTGTGTTAAGCATTCCGGGGGGGCTCTCAACAGGGCTTCTCAGGGGCTCCAAATAAAGGGTGCCATAGTGAAGGCACTCAAACAAATTGTTGGTTTTTATTAAGCTATCGGAAGTGGGGTGCGGGGGAGCTCCGAAGCCAAAAGAAAGCCTTTTACCAGATGTTGCAATTCATCCCGCTATGCATGGCTTAAGCCCAAGTGAAAAGTCGGGTTCATTCTTGGTACACCAAGGGTGGCGGAGTGCGGAGATGCGGGGGCAAAAAGCCAGGCATGAAAAGGCTTCCGACGACTCCTGCAGGACATGTCCGGGAATCGAGGACACAATTTGCATAGCGCTCAATAACCGATGTGTAGAGAGGCATTCATCGAAATGGAATTTGTGGTCATTTGGGTGCTGAAGCGCCTGATTGTAGCGTCCTTAAGCGGCTCCGATTATGTTTAACATGGGCTTATCCACTCAACGATACTCTGGTCGGCTTTAGCGGCGGAAAGCCCACCTCTCAATTCGAGCTGTTCTCGCCTAACGACACGAGCGCTCCGCAAATTCCGCCCCATTTTATGTTCCGGAAGTTGAGATTTTTCCCTCAAAACGAAAGCAAAGACGTCCCTGACTTCCCTGAGGAGTGAAATGTAAGCACGACACCACAATCACGTCAGTCGTCGCATTCCGGCACCTGATGTCGCCAATAAGTGTGGTAATGATGGCAGGCGTACGTCGATTGAATAATTCACCGATTTCGCATTTTTCATGGTCTAATGATGCGCGTCGAACGAGATTTGCGCTTAGCGGAGCGGGTGTATCACTTTACACCAGCCCCCAGTCCTCCGAGATCAATTTGGAATTAAATTCGATACCTGGAAATCGCTGCCTACATCGAATGGCGCTAAATCTGAAGGAGATGGCCAATAACGAACTGAAATCTTGAAATATGTCATGACTCTGGGGTATATAACATGTCTTTTATCCACGTTCCTTGAAAGTTGAGAACGGGTGAAAATAGATCCAGGAGGACATACGTACTTACTTTATAAGTCATGATACCTAGAAAGTTATGCTTCATTTCATTCTTATTTTTCCTTGCAGTTTGCTTCATAAAATTTTTTACCTAGCTTTAGCAAGATATATCGATGTCGTCAATAAATTTTTTAAAATAGCTTAAAATAGTCATTTTTCCAAAATAATTCGTTTTCAGTAGGTACAACTTTTTCCCCTTTTCTGAAGCTCAATTTAGACGAGGGTGACATTTACAAAAGAATTTTAGATATTCATATTTGTAATTTTATATGCTTGCTCTAAATATCAAACATCAGACTCTCAGAAATTGCATCTTGTAGAGGATAATAGGATATTTAGCTAATAACTCCAAATTGCAACTTCAATACATATATTAATTCACAAACGTATATATTTAATTGATATTGCTATAATTATTAATCATCGTAGAAGACGGAAACCTACCTGCTCTTAATTAAATTTAGGTTTGTCAAGTAATTTCCAGCCTACCGGTCTGATTAATGAAAGTTCATCGACTTCGAGCATGTGGGGCGTAAAATTCTGCTGCAAGGCTGGCGGCAGACTACCCATCAATCTGAGGTCATGCACCGCAAAGCACAGCTCGTGATATAAATTTAACGACTCGCTATTATTTGTCGATATACATATATCTTGAAAAGGGCTAAAATTTATGTTCGAACCCGAAAATGTAGCAGCCCATGAACACCAGTTAGCCTTCAGCTACCGCAGATTGGAAGGCCCCTAACTTGTGCCCCGGTTGGAACCTCCTCCAATAGATTTTCTCCCGAATTTAAACACTTTCCGCACCCGGGAATTTTGGTCTGTCTGGGGGTTTCCTAGGAAGGCAGGGCCTGGCCCACAAGATTCGGCAGGGTAAAAAATTGTTTACTAAAGT
Source organism: Machimus atricapillus (assembly GCA_933228815.1). Taxonomy (NCBI): domain Eukaryota; kingdom Metazoa; phylum Arthropoda; class Insecta; order Diptera; family Asilidae; genus Machimus; species Machimus atricapillus. Next base: position 82,325,905 of record OW121784.1, on the reverse strand, counting down.
TTTCGTTACGGCATACCAACCAGGAACTATTAAATAAAGTCAGACGTAAATAAAACGATTCGAGAAAGGAATTCTCCGAATACTGATTGCAGCAAATTCTCACCAAATTTATTTTCAGTCGCTGAGGATACCGGGTGCAAGGATCCGAAGGACGAGAGAGCGCTCTCAAGGGTAATGAATTTTAATGTGAAAATTAGTTCGCGCCACGTCCCGGCCAGGCATCCCTGATGAAGAATTGGCCAAAGGGACCGGGGAGATAAATGTGGCGTGCTGCAGAAATATTGAATTTATCGGAATTTCCTATCGATTATCGGCTGTGGCGGGACAATAGTACAAAATACTATGCGTTTTTGGCAAGGGGATTTATCGTGGCCACGCTGCGGTGGTTAAATGCTGTCCACTGTCCAGAGCCGAAACCACAACCACTCGAACGGGCCCTATCAGATTGTACGCATAAAATTAGTTTCCAGACCTTGGTGTTTTAATTTCCGTCGAAGGTCCGGACGTGGCAGATGGATGTTTTATCTACTTCCTTTCTGTAGATTTTTGTCCTGTCTGCGCCCGAGACGGGGGCATTTTTTGGTCTTTCCTGTGTTTGACTAGCACTGTTTGGATACAAAAGCAAGCAACAATCGGCTGGATATTATGTTCGAGTCTATCCCCATGAAAGGGACTTATTGAAAAAGTTTGCGCCTTTTACGCCATTTTCGATATCTGGCTCTGGCCATGTCAGTTCAGGGCTTTTTATGAATTTTTATTGAATTTTGGGCTCCGATTTCAAACATACAGCGCCAAATAAGGATTGCTTGGATGCCTTTCCCTGCCATATGGAGGAAAGTCTGCGAAATTTAATAAATCAGACCAAAAAAGCACGGTCTCTGAAGTGCGTTCGAGACTCGGTGGTTGGTGCTTTATGTTTTCAAATAAGATACAAAATTCTCAAAAAATATCAAATCTAATTTGAGTAAGTTAGCTCCAATTTTCCACCGTCTAGACGATATCTAATCTTAGAAGCTTACAGTTTAATACATTTTGCCCTTTTCGGTTTACGGCAGTATGCCTTCCATACTAAAGGCTTAAAATCGAAGCAAAATAAAAACAAAAGTAGGTCATTGAAAAGGCTTGGGGAGCATAATCAATTTGTGAAATTTAAAAGTTAAAAATATCTCGGGAAAATATACATACATACATGTATAAGTGACCGACAAATTTCTATTTTTTACATATTTGTCACTTTTGACTCCAAATGGGCACTCCTACAAAGTTTTATCAAAACCCGTAAGGAGATCTTAAACTCAATCTGTTCCTGTTTCGTTTCTCAATCATTTTATCTTCTTATAAAAATAACTAAAAGTACTAACAATGCAGAATTTTAAATTTCTCCATTTAAGCGCGATTTAAAAGGTAATTCTATTAAAACAAATGAGAGCACAAATGTTGCTTTTAAATCACGAGCACGTTTTACGATTCATTTTCAGGGAGGATTAAATTTTAAACTTTCTCAATCGAAGAGTCATTAAGATTATATTTATCCGACGGGTGTTGTTCATCTGAAACGTTTTTCAGAAAGTAAACTTTCACCAAATCAGCAGACCTTCCTATTATTTGCTTTTCTTTCTCTCTTAAGGGCTGTTAAGGTTAACGTCTTCATTAGGAAGTAAGCCACTGCATAACTCCGTGAGGAAATATTGCCCTAATTAATGCAGAAGCGCTATCCTCTTAATAAATGCTTTATTATTTTTTCGGTCCCCGGCGAAAGAGAAGAGGACTCCGTTACTAAGCGTCTTAAGGAATCATCCTCGGTCCCGGAGGTTTTCCAGCGTAACTTGCAGCATCATTCTTAGGGCGAGGCTGGGGGACGTTTTGTTCTGTCGGCCTTAATTATGCCCTCGAAATTCTATTGTTCGGCTTGGTCCGTGAATCCATTAGCAGACTGCGCCTCATATCTCACAGGATGTCATGAGCTTGTATCTAATTAAACGCCATGCCGCTCTCCACATTGTCCCCAACCAGAAGGATGCTGCTGGACACGTGGCGCTGGTAAGCGTTCCCTCCGCCCCCCACTTGGATTTATGGACATCCAGAATGCACTGCCACGATGAGTGGCGTTACATTCGTGTTAATTGCTTTTGTTCCGAGCCCTGTAGGTATGTGTGTCTGATTGCTGAATCGAGTTACGGTGCGGCGCATCTGCGGTTAATTAGTCTACCGGACTCACACTTGAGCGGTAATTGCTGGCGCAAGGCCATTTTCCAGAGCGGCCTGCAACGGCCAAATATTTACATTCAGCTTTGAGGACTGCTACTGAGCTTTAACCTATTCAAGCGTGAAGAACCACATGAGGAAAATCCTAATCGAAAAAGATTTTCCTAGAAGACACCACCATCATAGGGTCATGAATTCTGTCATGAGAGCTATCCCATGTTTCGCAATCCAGTCGACTGCGCAATTCAGCTATTACTTCCTTCAGCTGAATTGAGTGGTCAACATCCGGAATTGAATTTTCTTATGTTCGTTTTTAAACCTCACTGCTTTAGTGGTTGATTATGCAGGAGCATGTGTGAACTTAGTTTTAAACTTCCCTGTTCTCATGAAAATTTTAATTTGTCCGAAATGTTCCAGAAACTTTTAAAAGGTATAGGCATTACGAAATCCTTTCAGGGTTTATATACTTCTCCTTTGGTCCAGCAGCAACCCCAATGACTGCTTTAAATTCCTCCTTAAATTACAAGAAGGAATTTGTGGTTGCAAAAGTGCATCCTGACTCTCGAGCAGGATATTCGAGATTCACCCTATTAAACAAATTTGATTCAGTTTCCGTCGGATCCGGAATGCTTTTCTCTATTCACTTCAACTTAAGCGAATCAGGCTGAGTAAATGACAAGACGTTCCCGAACTTCTGGAAGGGAGCAGGGACTATAAATCATGATAGCAGCAGGATGCGATGGGAATTCTTTTGCTTGTTAGCTCTTGGGAAGTCTATTTGACGAGGAGCATGATTGGATTTTGAAAATATTGGCAGGGTGTTTTTTTACTAAGGGAAAATACGGAGAATAACGAGATTCCCCTTTCTTTAGTAGTCGATGTGTTTTAAGCAATATTTCTTAGAAGATATCGGATTGAATTTAAGAAGGGAAAATGGCGCAGTTCACGGATTTATGCAGTAGATTTTTACTTGAAGACTTTATTTAACCCTTACTTTGAGTAGAAACTTAACTTTCAAAAGATCAAATTTGTTCAATAGGAATTTCCGCTCAATAAAATTGTGATTGAAAGAATTGAGACTTGATTGAAAGACAAAATATAAAAAATAAAGAATTATTATCTAGTTTTTAATTTAATCTAAAACAACAATATTAAAAGCCGATCAAAAACGATTTCATAATTAAATACACACATGAAGTGAATAGGAGGATGTAATTCTTAAAACCCTGAAAATCCACCTTTCGCAAATTGCTTCGGATGGGTCCTCAAAAGCTGTCACTTCTTTTAAAAATCTAACCAATAAAAGCAATCACAACGAGGACAGAACGACAACATTCGGCATACGACCCAATCCAAATCAGACCCTATAAAAGTTCACATCCATGATTCCATGATTTGACGTGGATGGAGCAGAATATCCAATTTGGAAGGGAAATGAGTCAAATGAAGATGGCTCACGGAGATCCTGTCTAATCTGTTGCAGACAAAAGTCCGCAACATATCCGAACAGTGGAGATGTTTATTAGCCACTCTAATCTGGAGGAAAAGCCTCTGCGGATGCTCCTGGTGGCACGTCCAGAGTGGCTGCTGAAATTGAAGTTTCTTGCCACCAGCATGACGGCCATCCGTGGAATGCGAGGACATCCAATTACTACCGGGATTGCGTTGTTTTTGGCCTGGTGCGGATGGTTTTTGCAACTGGTATTAGGACATGTGGATGAAAAACATGTTCGCAATTGACCAAAGTGTGAGATTAGTCGGGATGATGGATGTGAACGAGCACCAAAAAAAGGGTCGTGGTTTTTGGTGAGCCCACTCCTCAAACAAATTCAAAGTGCCAGGCTTTTGGCAGCGGTCCTACGGAATGAAGCCGGTCTTATTTTCACAAAGTGACACCATTATATCCATAAGAAATGAATAGACGTAGTGTGGGAGGAAAGCTTAATAAAACTTTCGTTATTGAAATTTCCGACGAGTTAGCGTAATTTCTGCCTTCGCTATTTACACCAAAAATGGAACGCAGCTGTTCACGCCATTCAAATAGACGGAAGACAGCGCAAGGACGCGGCCTGGACATTAACAGACTGAATTTTTAGAAATTAGATAAGCGCGATGGGAAGTGTCTGTCCGTTGCCCCTTAATTCCCGAAAATAGTCCTGCAAAACAATGCCCACGAACGGGTAAGAGGGAAGCTAAAGTGACACTTTCAGGCAAACGAGTGTTTTCTTTCTTCTCTTCACAAACAGAATTTGAAGTTTCTTCGTTCGATAAAACTTTTTTAATGGTAAGTGGACAAAATTAAATTACAAGAAGCAATTTAGATGATACTTTTCCTCCGTCTTTAATCACCGAAAAAGCAGAGGAGCATAGTTTGGAATTTCAAAATTAACAAGAATTGGGAGTTTCCACGCAACGGAAGACAATGATCCAACAAAGTTCGTTAACCTCTGCTGAGTGGAAATTTCAATTTCAAATTTAAAAATATTACACACAAAAACAGTTGGCTATAATTATATACATATGTATGTACATACCTTAAATTTTATCAGTCTGCCAATGTCGATCAATTTGAGGATTTTTTAATTATGCGTTGTGTAGTCATCGTTCGGGTGTAGATAAACTAATTAGAAACAATACAGGGAAAGAAATTATTATTGCATTATCTTTAATATACATACTTTATACATACATATTTTGCTATCGTTCTTTGGTCACGCGTGCTGAAAAATTATTTCCTCTAAACACTCCTTCGCTAAAATTAAAAGAAAAAGTTAATCAATAGTATAAATTAGATGGGATCAAAGAAACTTGAATGAAAAATTACAATTTTACAAGCTTTTTATTAGCTTGCAATGTATGTATGTTTGTGCGGGTGGAATCTTGCTACTCAATTTTGAAGCAGATATCTTCAACCGATTGAGCTGAAATTTTGCATACAACTTTAGTTCTGGTGACAATGCAATATGCAATACTCAAAATTGCAATATCTTTAAAATGGCCGCCGCCACAAGATGGTGGACCATGTATTTTTGGTCGACCCCCTTAATATGGGTATCAAATGAAAGAGCTTGAAGAGTAGGAAACGATAGTAACGCCATTTCTTAATCCAATATGGCGGACGTCACAAAATGGCGATTTATAATTTTCATAGTAACCCCTATGATATGGGTATCAAATGAAAGGGCTTGATAAGCGTTTTTTAGTCAAAAAATAAATTAAATAAAAAAACATTTTTAAAAACAATCTTTTTAAATGCTCTAAAAAGAAGAAAATAAAATTTTCCTTTAAAATTTTAACTATCAACTTATAACCTCATTATACACAATTTATATGATCATAAAAGCTTGTCGCGAGTAAATTTCAATTTAATTAAATACTTATAGGTACTTACGCAAACCTCGCGACAAGCTTTTATGATCATATAAATTGTGTATAATGAGGTTATAAGTTGATAGTTAAAATTTTAAAGGAAAATTTTATTTTCTTCTTTTTAGAGCATTTAAAAAGATTGTTTTTAAAAATGTTTTTTTATTTAATTTTTTAATTTCAATATGAACAATTTTTAAGTTTAGCAAGGTTAAATTTAAAAAATTTAATCCTAATTACATTGGTTAACTGCAGCGTAAAAACTTAAAATGAATTTGTCCAAATGTTTTAGGTTTCTAAAGAAAAGAAATATGTGTATAAAAAGCATAACACTGCTAATAAAAGTAGGCAAGCCAAAGTTAAGTTACTCAAGAACTAGCATAGGAATTAATGCTGTCCTCAGCCGTTAAAGCGAATGAGAACTCATTCGAACGGAAGGGAGGATTCATCGATTTTAATTAGCAGTAGGATGTTTACATTGCGAATAAAGTTTTTCTCCTAATTAGACAGAAAGTTCCTTCATTAGCGAACTAGCGGCGGCGGTGGTCGCCAATGCATGAGGTCGACAAAATTACAGGTGTTCCCACTCATCCAGAAGGGTTCAAAGGAAGGAGGAGAGGACTTCAATAGCGCCGCCGGATGCAAGCATAAATCCCCTAGTTGAAGTGCATCTACGGGACCTGCATGCAGCTCGGCCGGGCGCACTCTCAGCCATTCAAACAGTGCAGCGAAATATTATTTATGCGGAAGAAAATTCATAGGAGCTTAAAAGTTATGTCCTGTATGTGCCAGGGAAATTTTTCGTAGAATGCAGAGGCCGGGGCGCGCATGCAGTGCACTGGGTGCATTTTAGGGCTTCCATGCTGGCGCTTCCCGGGCGGCGTGAATCGTGGGGCATTTCACGACAGTAGGAGGAGGACACGCTCTGCAGAATCGCCTTATTACTTCCTCTTTATCTCGCACACCATCGCCACTTTCGGGGACAAATTCTGGAAGGAATGCAATACAGTGTAACGTCCGCCTGATAGCGCCCCGAAGAAATCCCCTGAAAATGGAGCCGAAGCCGGAGATATACAGACGATTGCAAAATATCTCCGGAGACCAGGGAAATACCTTTTAAAGGTAAATGGGGAAATCATAGGAACGCCGAGTATCTTTGAATTGAGGATGCTCGAATAAATCTCTGTGGACTGCCAACGGCGCGAATAATAATACTCACCCGAGCTGCCCGCCGAGAATCGCTAAAAGGACATTCTCCTCCATTCTTCGGGAATAAAAGAAAGAAAAACGTAAGTTGCAAGGCGGAACGGAAGTTGTAACTTACACTCACGTACGAACTGGATAAAACTTTTATTGCAGAATATCTCTCTTATAAAATGCTTAAAAGGAAATTTATGTGATCCCTTTCTTAGAGAATCATAACAGCAGCAGCCGGACATGTTTGGACAGGTCATGGTTCGATAAACCTCCCAGCGATATTCAGAAGGATTAATATGCACTGAAAATTAATCTTGACAAATGAGACTTTAATTAATTCGTCGTGCCCTTTCAACAGTCAAACACCTGCAATTTGAAATTTAATAGCATTTCCCTAACGAATTTCTACAGAGTTAGTAAGAATAATGCTCAATTTACCGACTTTAATAAAAATCTATTAGATTAACCATAAACTCAGAGATTTCCTTTTTATAGCTCTATAAACTGCCACTGGATTAATGCTCGCATCAGACAACAATGGAAGATTCTTTAGTCATGGGTAGATTTTTATTTTGTGTTTTTAATACTCAACAAAAGGAGAGTAATGTGAGTAATTTTTAAACTGTTCTGCTTCCATTTATTACATTATGGCTTCTCAGGTTCATACTTATACCCATAACATAATAATAAATAAAATTCAATTACATTTTGATATAATTGAAGTGTGAATTTAATTTTGAATTCAACCATTTTAAAATATTCTTTATAGCCTTGGGGAGAAAGACTGATTAGGTTAATATTCCGTATTAGTTGTTCAAGCTTTTTATTTTATTTAATTCCATTTAATGTGATGCAAATAATCGCAATTTTAATTCATATTTCAAAATATTTTAAATTGTTTACATTTTCCCCATGGCAGAAATCTTTTTTTTGCTTAAATACCATTAGTCTCACGAATTCAAGTTATATTTTAAAAAATAGCAAATTTTCATTACTAACGATTATGCCAATAGCAATTTATCGTACTAGTATTACTAAGTAATAATTAAAATTACTTTTCCCGATTTTTCATACAAAATTGTCCACAACTACCTTGTATTCTGTATACCGTGGTTGTAAAGTTAGAAAGATAGCAAATTGAGTAGGCCATTTCTGCAAATTGAGTAGGCCATGAGTTCAGTTCAGTTCATTTTTGCGACTTTTTTTTGAGTAGGCCATTCTATACTTCGACGTCGTGAGAGCCAGTCCTATTAATTAATATTGTGAAATTATTTTTGCAAAGCAGAAAACATCTGAATAGCAGTATAGTGATTGGTTTACATTTATAAATAAGAAAAATGGGAAAAAAGAGTAAGTTTGTTATAGAATTTCTTTGAAATCTAGAAAATAATGAGCTTTACCTTTACAGAGGGGAAGGGGCCTGGAGCTGGAGGTGATGAAAATCAAAAAAAAAATCCTTCCCAAGGGCAAGCAGCAGGCACTTCGGCACAACCTCAACAGCAGGGAAAAAAGCAACAAAAGAAGGAGCAAGGTAAGATTGAGAACAGCTTTTAATTTATATGAATATTTTGCATATCTTTAAAATGGCTGACACTGGCTGAAATGAAATAATTCAATTCATTGCACAAATATAGCAAAGCAATATTTTTATTACTTTGCATGCATCAACGGTGAAACGAATTGAAAATATGTAGCTAAATAAATTAAATTGCCCGTCTAGTGAGATTTGTATTTACGTATTTATATGTATATTCCGGGATTGCCCCCAAACTAAAATTTCAGCGATTGCGTCAGCCATTTAGTTTATTAAAGTATGTATGCGATAAATTTTATACGTATATACACGTACTTGACCGCGCTAAATCATATATCGATGGATGTGGCTGTGTTTGAAAAAGTAACCTAATTGATCGTCATGAACTTCGAAATAATCGTATAGAAATGATATATCAGTTGTTTAGGCACACCCTTATTGTAAATCAAAGTATTTTCTGAAAATAATTAATATTTAGTAAAAAATATTTACAAGGAGCTACCACCTTTTGTGGATGAATTGAAACGATCATACAATTACGAACGGACGTTCTTTTTCTTGTTATGAACATATTCTGGACTTTGAAATAGAAGTGTGCTCGATTCTCAACGATATTCCTGAAACTACATACTAAAATTGTTCAAAAGCAGTACTCCATCACAGGAATTCCATTCTTTGCTGAATGGTAACGTTTGTTTGCTTAGTAATTTCGTTTCAATAAACCATATCGGAGCTATTGCTTTGTCTGCTTAAGTATTTGTTTTCCGAAAAACAATTGCTCGGCTGAAATATTTTTTGCGACCAGTTGCTGAAATCATAAAATGGCATACGAACTAGATACCGGCATACAAGAGTCGGGTATACACATTTGAAATGGCTGACATTCGCGAATGGACCACAACGTGTATTAGGGTGCGCCGAGAACAAAAATGTTGCTGCAAGAGCAGTTTTGTATTCATTTGCTAGTCTATTACCTGACTCTTGTATGCCGTACGGAATCTTATATAATACAGTTCTCATGCCATCTATGCTAGAACACATGAAATTAGATCGAAGTAGTCGCAACGCGCCAGAGGTACGAAGTGCATACATATCTACATATTTCAATTTTCTAACTACATATTTAATATTAAGTGCCTGTATAGACGGTTCGATCTGCGGCTCGCCTTGAAGCGAACGTTCGTTCAGATATTTCGCGTTGAGTCCAGTCGCTACTATTATACGAAATGAACCGGTAGTTATATTTGAGCCGCACTTCCTCGCCATCCGAACTCTCCTCTCCGTTTGAATGGGCACTAAAAAAAGAAAATAATTTCTGTCATAGATTCCCTAAATTACACAACGAGCGTGAAAACCTACAGAAATTGGTAAGAACCTTCCTCTGTATTGTTTCTTAGTAATGATGCAGTTCGTTAACTATGTTTAACTGGTTGTTGAATGCAAAGACTATCCAAATTCTGGATAATCTTTGGTTGAATGTTCTCATTTGTTTAAAGAGTTTGGAAGAAAACGCAAAGTCGTGAATGCGTTTGGAGTTTAGGTCACTTATAAATTTCTAAATGCGTTGGTATTTAAAAATAGGAGGAATTTATAAAAAAGTAAATCATATATATTTTAACGGGTTCAAAGAAATGTTATTCTTTCCAAGCACATGATGCTTATATTCACAATAATTTTTACGTTCTTTGATTTTATAGGATCTGGGGATTCTGGATTAGCTCCAAGCATACCTCAGCCTCAGCCTCGGCCTCAGCCGACAAAAAAACACACTGCAGGTAATAAACATCTGTGTGTATAGCAAAGAAAGAAATAGGTACTATATAAGTTATTTATAAAAGGGGCTGGAGGCGATGTAGAGACCCAAAAACAACAACAGCAACAACAAAAGTATGGTGGTCGTAGCGGTCCCCAACAGGGGCAAGACCAGCAGCAGCATCGTGGTCAGCAAGAAGGTGGGATTCAAAAACAAAAACAGCAAGGTGGTCGGCATGAGCCGCAACGAAAAATTCAGCAACCCCAACAAGGTCCACCAGGTGGCCCTCCATTGGTAAGTGGTGTTAATATGAAACGGTAAAAACAAGAAAATCACGACACAAATTCTACTTTCACTGGTTTCCGAGATATGAGAAAAAAATTTGGCTTGTACATTATTATTGGCCCTAGATGTGCCATGTATGAAATAGTAGTAGTAGTAGTAGTAGTAGAGTATTATAAAAGTATGGCAATTTTTTTTATGGAAGTTTTTGAACCAATTCCTCAATATTAGCTTTAATAGGAAATAACAATATTAGGTTATATTAGTAGTCTTCACGATGTATCGAGAACGTGGAAATCGTCGAAGATCGAAAACGTCGAAAAGGTTCAGATTGTGAAAGTCCTTTTTCCGTCTCCCTCGAAATCATCAAAGTTTATGTCGAAGAAGAAGAACAAGAAGAAGTTAAACACAATATACGTATAAATGTAATTTTTGCATTATTGGCCATTTTTTTTAATTCCTTCACCTATTATTTTTTTAACTTAATTTCTTTAACCTTTATTTTAAAATAACAAATCAATCAACTGAAGGGAAGAGCAATCCCATTTGACGTTGACTTGGCAATCGAATAGAAACTCGATTTCTCGACGAGAAACATGCCCTTCGGCGTGGAAATAATCGAAGAATAGACAAATGTCGTAATTCATATAAATTTTCTACGATGTCGAACCATGCTTTCTCGATTCTCGACGATTTTCAAGCTTTCGACACAAAAGAACACAAAAGTTGGCTTACAGGTAACATTTCGTGACTGGGGTTACGCGGACCAGTGCCAGTTATAAGATTTGGTGGAGATGTGCCAGCTAATGGTTAAAAATGAGCTATGGGATTCCCACTTGGGAACTAAAAAAACTGTTTAACAATCAGCACTCCAATATACAATATGTCGTTTGCCCAACAATATTCAGGAAATATTTGCAAAACTTTATAAAAAAGCAAAAATCAAAGATCGATTTTTTCAAAATTGTTGACTACCACTAACTTCTTCAATTCCTTGTAATAAAACAATCTAAATGGTTTTAGAATCTCGTTACTTGCAGGAAAAATAGAAAATATAAATAAGAAAGTTAAATATCTACATATGTAGACATGCTTAGATTTTATTTAATTTATAAATATTTTAACAGCAGGGTCCTACACGTTTTGCCCAGCAAGGCCCCCGAGGTGGTACACAACAGCAACAACATCAGGGCCAAGGAGGACCTCCAGGTGGTCCTCCGCAACAACAAGGCGCCTGGGGTGGACCCCAGCATCAACATCAAAGCCGAGGAGGACCTCCAGGTGGTCCTTCAAAGCAACAACACGGCACCCAACGAGGTGACCCACACCCGAAGCAACAAAGCCGGGGTGGTACACCACAAAAACAGCAGCAACCGAGAGACTTAGAAGTACGAAAGGAACTACCGGTGCTTCCGAGAGCGATGGCGAAAATGAAAATTGACGAATTTAAACCCTCCAATATTCCTGTTCAAGCAGGGAGTCGGGGCAAGAAAATTAGTATTGAATCTAATTATTTGGATCTCGATATTAATAATTTGCCTAATGAGGCTTGGCAGTATGACGTTGTAATAGAACCTGATAAACCAAAAAAGTTCCTTCGATTGGCTTTCAACGAATTCAGCAAGTTGCAAGAAAAAAAAAATTATTTTCTTGCTTTTGATGGAAGCAAAATTGCTTTTTCCAATAAAAGGCTGGATTCTGACCTCTTAGGTGGTGGACACGAGATTCAAATTATCGAGCCAGATAGTCAAAAACTAAAAAAATATAAAGTGACTATAAAGGAAGCTGATTGCCCACTTGTAGAACTCAGCAGCTTGAGAAATTACAAAAACGATCGGATCTTTGATAAACCTATGCGCGCTGTACAGTGTTTAGATGTTGTACTGCGTTCCGCACTAGCTGATGCTAATTTCGCTGCACGAGCTGGGCGGAACTTTTATGTCAAACCAAACACTTATGTAGATCTCCTTGATGGCTACGAGTTGTAAAAGTATTGGGATCCACGTCAGGGGCTTGATAGAAGAGCACAAGAAAAAGTTCTATCGCTCATTAAAGGCATAGACGTGTCGTATCAAGAAACTGGGAATCCTACTGCAAAACGCTACAAATGTTTTGGTTTAGGCCAAGTACCTTCCAGACAGATGTTTGAAAAAGAAGGGAGGCAGGTTTCCGTCCGAGATTACTTTCTCAAGGACAAAAATATAACACTTCAATATGGTGATTTACCTTGCGTCATGGTATCGCAAGGTAGAGTTGCCCTCCCGTTGGAATTTTGCAAAATCCCTGGAGGGCAAGTAATTAATAAAAAGTTTTACGATCATCAAGTGCGTGCTATAATTAAGTCAGCAGCGACTACCACAGATGTAAGGAAAACCAAAATAATGGACCTTTTCCGGATGTTCCAACACGTTATGCATCCGATTATAAGGAGTTTTAAAATCAAGATTGGTAAGGATTTTTTGAAATTACAAGCACGAATCCTAGATGCGCCCAATTTGGAGTATGCTGGAAACCAAACTATTTTTCCGACAAAGGGATCTTGGCAACTTAGAAATCACCAATTCATTCAAACTTCAAATCTTATCAAATGGGCAATACTTATTTGTGACCGATGGGTCAGTGAACATGATGTGCAAAGGTTTAAAGTTTCGATGATTGAAGAAGGAAAGCGTTTAAAAATGAATATTTCGCAAGATGTAGAAATAGTCAAATTGACAGGTCGTATGGAGGACCATTTAAGTAAGTTAAAAGAAGCTGGGAAAGATATAGTTGTAGTAGTAATAACACCAACGCGAGACTTTTACGCTAAAGTTAAACAAACAGCTGAGATCAGATGCGGTGTACTCACACAGTGCATCAAAGGAGATACTATAACGTACAAGCACTCTGATCCAAGCACGGTCCACAACATTATGCTTAAAGTCAATGCGAAATTAAACGGTACGAACCATAAAATCTCTAAAGGCAATTATGAAAATGTCATGTTTTTGGGAGCTGACGTAACTCATCCATCCCCTGATCAGAGGAATATTCCGAGTGTAGTCGGTATTGCTGCAACACATGATCGTGTGGGATTTCAGTACAACATGCGTTTTCGGCTTCAAGATCCTCAACAAGAAATGATACAAGATATGGAAATGTTGTTCAAGGAACAACTACTATTTTACAAAGAGCGTGTTAAGGCTCTCCCGAAAAAAATTGTTTACTATAGAGACGGGGTCTCCGATGGCCAGTTTGAGCAAGTTAGGCAGGTTGAACTGAATGCGATAGATAGAGCTGTGTCGCAGATCCAGCAGGGGTACAAGCCTCTAATAACTTGTGTGATTTGCCAAAAGCGACATCATACAAGATTTTTCCCAACGGCGAGGACAGGAGATAAATTTAACAATGTGCTTCCTGGCACCGTTGTCGACTCGATGATAACTCACCCTGCGGAAAATCAATTCTTCATAGTGAGCCACGAGTCTGTTCAGGGAGTCGCTAAGCCTACGAAATATTGTCTCATCCGAGATGATTCAAAATTTAACATTGATGAACTTCAGACTATGACCTACAATTTGTGTCACATGTTCACAAGATGCAATAGGTCGGTATCTTATCCTGCTCCAGCGTACTATGCCCATTTGGCCGCTGCTAGAGGACGTGTCTATATCGAAGGAACAAGGTGTAACTTAAACAACCTGGATTTTGAGAACAATCAGCGAAGGATTAAGACAGAAATATTTAGAGATAAACCAATGTTTTTCGTTTAGTGTTCGGCCCGTGCACGTTATATTTTAATATGGACTAACTGTTTGAAATAATATTTTGTAGTAATAAATATGAATTTATGGTCTTTGGACCAACAAATATTTGAATTTGAATAAATTCGTATAAAATTAAGAAAAAAAGACTATTCAATAAATACAAATATCGTGAATTCATTATGTATCACAGAAAATCATTCATCGGAATTTCTCATTAAGGCTAACAAATGCAACGTGAAGTGAAGGATTGATGAGGGGATTATGCCGATGGATACCCATCGGGGACAAACCCGAACAAAAGTTGTGACAGTCCATTGTTTGAATTAATAATACTCACTTTGCTTAGGGCTAATTTCAAATTATTAATTAATATTAGCTATACTCTGACCACGCAGAGCAAATGTGTCTTGCAGATGCATGACAAATGCTCTGCTCATCGTATAACATAAATTTTGCAGTTAAATAGAGCTTCAGTTGCATATGTGGAATATCATGCAAGTGTTGAAAATTAATGCAATTCATGTCATTGGTATGTGGATCACTTTGTTTACGTGTATTGCCGCAAAATGCAACTTCATTCGCAAAGCCTTGGAAAATTCTAATGTCAATCTGATGCCAATTAACATTCATGCTGCTTTTGAAGTGTTCACATCCTTACTTTCAATTAATCGAAAAGTGTATAAACAAGTTGTGAATCCATCATGTTTAAAGAAAAATGCCAGTCCGTAGTAGCCTTGCACAATAGTTCAGATCTATATGGACGGAATTGTGAGTTGGCTGCAAAGATTTAGTTTTTGAATTCGTTTCTTAATTTGGTTCAATATTGCTTTATGCAACAACCAGCAATTATAACAGAAAAGTTTTTATTTGCATATTTATTCAATAAAATTGCAATTCCATTTGCTTACCTCGAATTGAAATATTGTGGAGAAATAATGTATTTTTAATGTTTTTACATCGTCACAAAATTAGATTGGAACTAGTTTAAAATAAAAAAGTCATAATTCTCTATTAAATGAACAAATTAAAAGAAGCCTACATATTGAAAAAATTATAAACTGAATTTACCTACTTAACGGCAACTAAACAAGAAATTCTATTGCATTTGTCCAGGAAGGTTTAGCAAACAAAATACAAAAAAAAACTAAATACTTATAGCATATTCGCATACATAAATAAAATAATTCTCCATCAGCTTCGGCTCCATAAAAATCTTTTACTTATAAGTATTTTCATCGTCTCTTTTTACTTACATACTGCTAGCGTTTAGTGTTTTCTAAACATTTTTTTTCTGAATTTTTGTACATATATCTCTGGCTTAGACGTATTTTTTTATATTTCGGCAAATTCTCGTAGAAAAAGATATTTTCAAATATTTAATCGGAACAAAAAACTTGTTTTAAATATCGCCCGAATTTGTCAATACATGTACAGAGAAATAAAGTCCGGAAAAGATCTCATTTATATTATATATTGAGGTTTTTCAAATACCACGAACATTTAGTGAACGAAAACTGATCGATATTATTATCAAAAGTTTCTTAAATGTTACCTTTTGAAGAAAATAAGTTACTTATGAAGTACATAAGACTCTATTTTTATTTTTCTTCGGATAATAATAGTGAATAGAATCTGAGAACGAAATATTAATTATACTGTAAAATAAATATCTTAAAATAAGCCAAAATCACAAATCCACTGTAAATTAATTTACACTTATTACTTATTATTTTCTGTTCCAATTTAAACTTCGGTGGACAGTAATCTGACAGAAACATCGCCAATTGTTTCAGCTGCACTGCGCGAAAATGCATATTTTGGTAAAGTGTTAGTTAAGCCGCTGATTCGGGCCCACCTTGTCCATTAATTTCGCCCTCATAAGCTCGGGGAGAGGGTGATTGAGGGACCTCCCCGAAAATTTCAAATGCAAAATTAGCGTGCCATTAAGAGTTTCCTAATTAACTTCAACATGCACTGGTACCATGGAGGGGGCATGTGCACTAGTTAAACTAGTTAGATACACAAAATTTCAAACGTAGGAATAGTGTGGTTTCTCCAGAAAACTTTATCCGGTATGGAAAGTTTGGCGGTTAATTTAAAATTTTTCCACCGAAGAAAAAAAAAATGGAGCAATGGAAATTTTGCACAAAATGGCAGTTCCGAAAGCTGGAATGTTAGTGAAATTATTTACGATGAAAGTTCACCACTTAACAAGCCAAGTAAGAAATTTATGCGTTTTCCATTTAACTAAACACTGAAAAGTGTTCTGGAAAATTCCATTAAAAAGCTTGCTCGGTTTAGCCTTAAATCCTGTTTATTATTACCTAGTTATGCAAATAACTTGACGGTGAAAACACTTTTATCCAGGACAGTTCCCGGCACGTTCCGGGAGGGCGCATGCATGCGGGGAGGGATGCTGCAAAGCGTAAACCATGATCAATAATTTCGCACGCTGTGATACGCTAAATTTGGGGTCCCGCGTGCTCAGTAAATAAACAGTTCACCCCTCGGATCTAATAATTATTATCTAATTCTGGTGCAGAGGGGGATTAAACAACAATTGCAAATATTGACCTCTGGTGCAGCAAGCGGCTCATTTGTGCCTTTGAGCCGGCCGTTCCGCCACTGGGGCGCACTGTCTCAAATTAATTTGTTTTTTGTTTGACCGCAGGCAAATGCAATTAGTGCACAATGATATGTCCTCATTTTCCGGACAGCCACAATTTACCCGGAAAACCAAAAACTTGGAATGGAAATGCCGAGAGCCAAGTGCTTACACAACTTCAATGAGCCGATGCGCTTCGAAGCATAACAAGAGGACTTTTTATTTTTGCATAAAAGGTGTTTTCATGCCACCAAATGGAAATATTTTGCAGCGTTTAAAGTGTACGGCCATTCATGGTGCTGCGGTTTCGTATTCCCAACCTTTTCGGGATTTTAAGTTTTTCCGTGGTCAGGGACAAGTTTGTTGTTTTATAAAATGTCGAGTGTGAAGTGAACGAATCTAAATAAGGATTTGTTTATCACACTTTTTGCAGATTTCCTACTGCATTTTTGTATACTTATTTAAAATTGTCGAGTGTTACTCCATTATTTTATTACATCTTAAAATTATTATGTTTGATAAGGAACTATTAGTGAGGATAATAAAAAATTTAAGTTTTGAAAACAGTGCCTTCAAAGAGTAAGAAAATTCATGTAATGGTACAGAGAACATTTTTCTCACTGTTGGTCCGGTAGACGGCAGAAAACTGGGGTTCTATAATTTCAAAATTAAAAAAAAAATTAATAATCCTTATAAATAGCTCTACTTAAATAACAAATAAAAATTAGCTCCAACCGTGGACCTTGAGCTTCTCAGAAGAGCTCGAGTCTAAGGTTCCCCTATAAATCCTCATTTAGCAGATAAATCAAATTACCGGCTGAAATTGACCGCTTAGTAGCGAACTTTATCATTAGCAAAAACGCAACAACTTGGCGCCTGGATTGCCGTAAAATTTGAAGATAAGATGCTCAGACACAATTAACAAGACGCTCCTCGGAGGCAGCCCCTGCCCGGGCCTTTCTTTCTGAAGGATTTTACACTTGGCCCGCGCTCGGAGGTGTCTCGACTTTTGCGGCGGGGCGCGATAATTTCGCAAATGTTGCGATGAAGAGGTACGAAGCAAGTGGGTCGAGGGGGCGGAAGGCCACAGTCATTAATTATACACATCTTGGCCAGCCGAAGTGGAAGTTTCCAATTTTGAGGATTCGAGCGAGACTCCGCAGCCCGCAGCCCGTCGGAGGGCGCTTGGGGCTGGTGAATGTAAGGTGCGAGGGTGGCGACAGGGTGCAAAAAACCAGAGCTCGGCTGGAAATTTATGGCTGGAACGACTCTGGGGCTCCGCTCCATGAGGCGCCTCCCTTCGCAGACTACGTCCTTGGACCTGGGATTATACGGGCGCTGATGTTCTTCAACGCAGGGCTTTTCGACTTTGGCTTTGTAATTGGGATGCCGGAACTTAAATAGTTTTTGGGGGAAAAACGCAAACAAACTTGTTGCGGAATTAAACCATTTACATTACTTTCTTTTCCGGCATGTTTGCTATTCCCTTCCCAACATAAGTCAACCATAATTTGGTTACAGAAATCCAACTGACTATGGACCCTTGAAATCTTAATGCACAAATAATCCCAGTCAGCAACTCTCGAAATATCCAAGCAGAGGTACCTCTATCCCAAAAAAGAATTCCAGAATCGTAAAAATAATGGCTAAAATTAGGAATCCCTCAAATTGAAAATGTAGCCGCAATAGCTCCGCTTACTTCTAAAGAGCTCGAGAATTTAATTCGAGCACCGGGAACGCTTTGGGATTTTATGCTTGGATATTCAATATTCATATTCAGAGTTCGGAGGCTTTGAGTTTGGGGATTATGAGGAGATTTCGCTTTTCGCATTATTATCCCGCTTTTCTTTGTTATGTGCCGAAATGCATTGACAATTTAATGATAATAAAAATCCTTTTTAAAAGACCAGGGAACCCTTAATAAATGTAAAAAACTAATCCTTACCTAGGCCTGAATGTCACTTTTCATATTTACAACATACGATTATCACTTTTAACTTTAAGTAGCTAAAAAAAGAACTCATTTCCAAGTTTAGGCGAAATCGCAAAAACTAACGCGGACCCAACCACACGATGGCGGGCAATATGGCAACTGCGGAATTTATGCACTCAGCTCTAGTACTTCCTCATCTTTTATGCTGCGGATCTGAAATGGTTTTCGACCAAGATGAAAATTTATCGACAGCGGTTCGTGTAAAGGATGAGCGGAGATATTTTTATTCAATGACAGTCTTAACGGTTTACGGTTTAACCGAAGAGGAAAAGCGAGAATAATTTTATTAATTACTGATTGTGGCTTTTGCTCTTGGACTTAAGGACCCCGATTAAGATTAAGCACTGAATCGGCCAGAGCAAATCGTCTTATAAAATTTGTACTAGTCGGACATATTTTTACTGTTATAACTCCCGCTAATTTTGGCATTTTTTGGCGGCTTCAGTTTTAGTTGATTTCAATTGTGAGGTGGTTGTGTATTTGGTGCAAAATAATGAAATCAGAATTCTGTCCTTCCTTGCTTAAAGGCGCTGTGGGGTAAGTTGCAAGTATTTTTCCTTTTTATAAATTCCTTTTCTATGGAATTACAATCAAATGACATAAAAAATTAACTCTCGGAAACGAAATTGAAAAAAAGGGAAAAAAAAGCGAATTATTGACGAGATTCAATTCGATGAAGCTAAACGCATAAATTCCGAGGTGTTGGGGGTTGTTCACCTGGGGGAAAACTTAATTTAAATTGGTCGGGAAGGAAGCAATAAAACGCAGATACCCCAGGGAGACGTGGCAATTGCAAAGAGTTTCCACACCAAGAGTTAGCAGAGCAAGTTTTCTCATTACGAATACTTAATTTCGCTTAATGCCTTAATTATTTCGTTTGTACCGTTGCAAGTGGATGATCCGTGGTTACTGTTTTCAGGCGGATGAGCTACGTGAGACAATTTCAATTTTCAACGATTCGTGAAGAGGAGATTCGAGGAGCTCCTGTAATCTTTAGGTCGCTTTCAAAGCATGTTTTGTAATCAGGTTTTCGCGCCGTGAATATCCATTTTTGAGTAGAGTGGGAATGGTTGAAAAATCTCCATAAAACCTTATTTATAGATAAAGAGGATGAAATCTAGTAAAACTGCTGGAAGAAATATAGACTCACAGTTTTAAGAAAGGTACGATCCTTTAATATGCCAAAAAATAGTGCAAAATCATGGAAACTTATTAAAATTAGCAACAATTACACAGGTGTGTCAATATAAACTTTAACTCTACGATAGGTGAAAAACATAAAGTTCTCGGCCACGTTAAAGGTAGGACAAGAACATGGACTGATCGCACGCTTCCTCGTATTTTTGCTGCCTAAGTTCTAATTCTTCGGGTGAAGGATCTCGCACTATTTCATCGAAGCTGTCCTCCAGCTCATTCTCCCTCTCGTCCTTGGTGTTGTCCACCAGTTCGTCTCCAATGATAGTGCGAATTTCGTTCGTCAGACTTTCGGACGCTTTCAGCTGTCCATAAATTGCCTCAGCCAGTTCGAGGGTTTGTCTAAGGTCTATTTTCATAGAAAGCTCATTGACGTGCTTTAGAATTTCGTTGAACTCGAAGTGATTGCGCATGATGGTGTCTTTCTGTTGGTCTAAAATTGCTGCAGCGATGAGCAGATGAAAATTGACACAGGGTAGTTTCGTCCACAGGCACTCCCAGAGCTCTAAAATATCTGTGGAGGAGAATTCACGTTTGTACCAGACCAACAGCCACCTAAAGCAGAAGTACATGTTGTCGGACCCATTCGATCTCAAGTACTCGAAGAGCTCGTGATCACAGAATTCGAGAAGTCGTTTTAGATCATTTAGCTGGCGCTTCATTCCAGCCTGGTCGATGTCGAAGTTCGAGAAAACGATATCCATGAAACCGACGAAACACCAAAAGGCATCGACTTCGTTCTGCTGGACGGCCAAAATTGGGGCGAGTAAATCGCTCATGCCTTGGACGTAGCCAAGATCGAAATTGTACATCACATAGGTCATGAGGATGTCCTGCAAAAGAATCAGGTTTGGGTTTTCCTCGCCAGCAAAGAATTCCTGTGTCCTATCGGTGCGTTTCACATCCTTTTCTATTTGGCACTTTCGGTCCCTGTAGCCAGAGAAGTTCCGCTCCTGGGCGACGGACATGGATAGCCACTGGGCCTTCATCTGGTAGTACTCGACGGATTTCTTTCTACGATACTCTACCCGGTCGGCTGTTGTAGCCTCCCACTGGTAGTAATTGAGGAGGTATTTCCAGACTTCGCAGCGGAGCTGATGCTCCATCCCACCACGGAAGACTATTTCCATGATTCGTGTGGGGTCCGAAATGCGGCCGTCTTCCGTTTGGAATTCGCGCCACTGCTTTTCGGTCAGGGGCAGGCCCCGCTGGACAACTCTTCGCTCCGGTAGTCGGTCCTTGACAGTCTCGCTGTTGTCCAAGGGCTGAGTGGGCTCATTACTTCTGCTGGACTCGCAACTGCTTTCCTCAAGGACTTCATATTCGTCTGACCGCAGAGCAGATCTAGGGTTGTGTGATAGGTGTGGGTTTGGGGTCACCACATCGGAAATTTTAGCAAACATATCAATATTCCTCCAAATTATGTTGGAGATCCATCCCCCCGACTCCTTGATCTCACCAATTTTGAGCTCATCGAAAGTTTTTCTCAGTTTTTGGGCCTCTTCGTCGAAAATTTCTGAAACGACGTGAGTGCCTTGCAGGCCTCTTACAAATTGATTAGCATTTCCGTTCTGGAAAAAGTACTCGCTGTGCACCGATCCATCCCGCTTAATGAGGCGAATCACTTGGCCTTTCGATAAGACGTCGATTGACTTGAGCGCGCTGAGTTCGGCTCGAAGGCACCGGGGCTTCGGCGGCGAGTCGAATTTTGTGTTGAAAACCTTACTCTCAGATCTGGTACGGGTCCGCTTCGAGATTGTGTCCACCAGGGACCACTCGTCCTGGTCCTGGGACTCGTCGTCCGTGATCAGAATGTTTTCGGTCGGCCGCCACTCGATGTAGACCTTTTTGTGGGGCTCATACTCGACAAGGTTGAGGGAGCCGCTTGTTTTGATTTCCGAAATGAAGTCGGCGCTCGCCTGCTTCAGGAGAATTCCGTCGTGGCTAACGAGAATCTGTAGATAAACGTGTAGGAAGTTATTTCTTTTGGAAGGAGGTACGGACGTACATGCCCAGTGCCAAGCTCGACGGCCTCTTCGTTGTTCTCCCCGGCGTGCTCCGATGACTGCCTCTCGGAGGCACGTGCTCTGTTCTCGAAATATTTGGTGCTTGTTGACTCGCTCATGGTACGATGGAAATGTTGCGGAAAAAACACTCAAGTTCGCTGGGTAATGTTTATTTTGACCATTCGGGAACAGCTGACTGGTTACACCTTTGTTATTTGTGACATCTGTCCCTTGTCACGTCGGCACTGCAGTTCACTGTCAGTTCCATGTTCGAAAACAGGGACTGCAGTCAACTTCAATGTTATTGTGACATTTAATTGCTGGCGAGTGGCACGTGCGAGTTGTAATTCTGTTTTTTTCTGAGTTATTTTAATAAGACATGGGCGACGTTGAGGACAACGTTCCGACGTCGACAGAGCCCGTTGAGAATGCCTGGGAAATGAAAATCCCGGAGTTCAAGCCGGAGGACAATCCGCACGGCTTGTTGGAGGAAAGTTCATTTGCGACACTTTTTCCAAAATACAGAGAAAAATATCTGCGAGAGTACTGGCCGCTGGTGCAGAAGACTTTGGAGGAGTTTAACATCAAGGCCGAGATGGATTTAATCGAGGGAAGTATGCGCGTTAAGACCACACGTAAAACTTGGGATCCCTTTGCAATTATCAAAGCCAGAGACATGATTAAATTGTTGGCACGTAGTGTGCCCTTCGAGCAGGCAAAACGAGTAATGCAGGACGAAATTGGATGCGATATCATCAAAATTGGGAACATGGTAAGGAAGAAGGACAAATTCGTGAAACGAAGGCAGCGCTTGATAGGCCCCAACGGTGCCACACTTAAATCAATCGAGCTCCTCACCGACTGCTACGTTCTCGTCCAGGGGAACACAGTGGCTGCTTTGGGGCCCTACAGAGGATTGCAACAGGTGCGAGAGGTGGTCGTCGACACAATGAACAATATTCACCCGCTGTACAACATAAAGGCTCTGATGATTAAGCGGGAGCTGATGAAGGACCCGAAATTGGCTGGTGATGATTGGTCTCGGTTTTTGCCCAAATTCAAAAATAAAAATATCAGCAAGAGAAAGCAGCCTAAGAAGAAGAACGTTAAAAAGGAGTATACGCCCTTCCCACCGCCGCAGCCCGAGAGCAAAATCGACAAGGAGTTGGCTTCTGGAGAATACTTCCTTAAGGAGAAGGAAAGAAGGGCAAAGAAAAACAAGGAAAGGCAGGAGAAGCAGGCTGAAGCGGCCAAGAAGCAGGAGGAGAAGAGGAATAAGGACTTTATTCCTCCGGAGGAGGCCAAGGTAAAGCGGAAACGGGACGACGGTGACGTGCAAGATAAAGTAGACGTTTTAGGGCTTAAAAATAAGATTAAGAAGGCTAACAAAAAAATCAAATTGAAATAAATTGCGTTTTAGGTTATTGTTAATTTTATTTCTGTTCTTTCCATTTTACCCGCACCTCAAAGTAAAGGGATGAAATAAACAACCCTTTTCCCGATTGCAAGGGAATCTTTTACACATCCATCGATATCCGTTCTAAATGTAACGTCAGCTGCTGGGTGAAGTCGTCCTCCACGTTGTCATCGTCCCAGTTGTCCTCCCAGACGTTCACTTCGTCCTCCTCATCTTTGGAATGTGCGAAATCTTCTGCTGGGAATTCCTCAAAGTCATCATCCTCCTCCAAAAGGCCCAAATCAATTTTTGGCTTATCCTTGTCCGCCATTTCAGCTATTTTATGATTCGCCCGAACCGCTCTCTGTATTTTGTTTATCACGCTGCTAACCTCACTATTTATCTTCAAGCACTTTCCATCATTAGCCTCCAGATGCCGCTTTTGAAGTTTTTTGTAGTTGAATTCTAGTGCTAGGCCTAGTGACATTTCTCCTCAAGCTTTTGTTTGTTTGCAAGTGGCAGCTGGTCGCAGTAAATTTTCTTTAAAAAAATGCAGAGGCCGACGCCCGCGACTTTCGCGAAAAACAAATCGAAATCGAAAAGTCAGCGGCGCAGCAGACGGCGAAGGCGGCAGGGCAAGCAGCAGCAGCTTCACGGCAAGGAAGTCTTCGCAGCATCGACTTCAGCTCCGCCGCAGCCGCCTGCCCCAAGCGGCGGGTCTCGGCTGTGGATGCAGACCTACGAAAATATCGTCAGATGGCAGGCCGAGCACCAGGCCAGCTACTGGAAGAACTTGGCACAGAAATTCAAAAACGAAAACGAACTGCTCCGAGAGAAGCTGCAGAGCTACAAGCAGAAAAGTGACGAGGGCTCCGAAAGCAGCAGCTCGGAGGCCGAGGAGGAGGACGTCCTGGTGGACGAGGGCTACCTCGATTTCATGGAGGTGACGCGGAAGCACCAGGAGAGCATGCGACTGCTGAGGGCGCAGCAGGACGAAGGTGGACCACCTAAACCTAAGGATAGTATAAAATAAGTAGTTTTAGATTTCAGTAGCTGCGTAGGTGTTTGTTGTATCTTTAAAATTGTATATCTTAAATCAAAATTAAAAATACTCAACTCAAACTACCCCGGCTATTATCTTGCTTTGGTATCAGCTTTGCATGTTGTTTTCGGGGCTTCTTGCTGCTCGGCCCATGGGTGTCTGGAATCAGGAGCAAACTGACCCCTCATAAATTTCTTGTTGCTAAAAAATTGCCCAAAAACAATCCTTCTCGGGAGATTTGATAACAAACTTCTATTTTCGGAAATTTTATCCATGGTAAGATAACAAGAAAAGAAACAGAAACATAGAATTAGAAACTGAAATATGCGCACCGCCCCAAAACTTATGTTTAGTGCTAATTCTCTTAAAACAAAATATTTGATTAAACACAGAATGGTTTGAGTTCTAAACTAGGAAATGCTAGCCACACAGTCCCAATAAGTTTACGAATGTTTACCCAATCTCTATGGTATATGAGGAAGTAACGATAAAATGAGGTTGATATTAAAAGCACCTTTAAGGCTGTATAAAACGTGACTATCGGAGAATTTTGTCATGATTATAAAAAAAAGGTAAATTAAAAATTTAAAAAACCCGACTGCGTTAAACGCGAACTAAAAAGATGGAAACAAGATGATTTTCTTTAATTTAAAATAGTCATTATTATTATCCGTCTTGAGCCTGCCAATTAAAAGGTGATATGTATGTAGATAAAGTCGTGAAATTTGTAATAAGTAATCCAATCAAATATGATAAATAATCGCAGTCGGTGGCATATCTACATATAACAGGAATCGCAGCAAGTAAAACTTGATTCTGATGCCGACGTCATCCTGCGTAGCCTAAGTTATTTAGGTAGCCTTAAATTTATTCTCCAAAAATCTTAATACATATGTACATAAATTTGTTAATATAATTCTTATCTATACGTGTACCAAATTTCAGTGCTATAGTTTTAATAGTTAAGGGTTCCTTGTTTTGCTTCAGAACCCTAAAATCATCGCTTTTTTGCGAGCTTTCCTCGAAGGAAAACGTAATCAATCTGACCAATGAAAATGCTCCGCGACGAAAAGATCTGCAGAATCCTTGAAAATATGCCCACGTAAAAAACTTTCATCACCTGCTTCACGAAGAAGCGCAGAGGTGGGTGGGAGGTGTGTCGAAGGAAATCAATTCGGATTCGAAGCGATCATAATTTTCGCAACAACGCAAAATTTCAATAAACATCAATCGGGCAAGTGAGTGATCGATCGTTCGTTCGTGTGTATGATCTTAAATTTGCAGCTCACTGGCGATTTATGAGCAGAAAATAATCAAGCAGCAGGCTATCGAAGTGCGGATCACCGCTCGGAGATTGCTCTTTGCTCAAAATTCTTTTTCTGCTCTTTGGCCTTAGAATGAAAATTTCCAAGGTGAAAATATCGAATAACAAGGACGCTGCGGGACGGAACGGACCGCGTGTAGGACGCGCCGCGCCGCTCTATGGGCTCGCGGGCAAAATGAAAAAAAGGGCAGGCTCGATCATGTGGCATGTAATTTTTAACCAATGCAATCAGCGCTTTTTTTCAGTGGCCGATCACTCCTTATCGATCATTTGGGCGCACACATAGGTTACCTTAGTTTTGATTTACGCGTAGCATGCGCGATTACCGCGATCATGTGCCCTTTTTTCTTGGTTTTATCCCTTTTTCGCTGGAGCGCGGCATTTCCCGCCTGGCCAGTCATTTCTACACGATCATCTCGGGTTAGGTCTTATGTGCGATCTCAGATAAAAAGACGATCGCTGCCTCGAGGAGTATATCACATCTGTTGGTCAGTGGCGTCTGGGTCTGGTGCGCTGTGTGATGGCTTTATAATCATAACAGATGGAATTTTGATCATATTTACACTTTCTGCTCATTGAGGGATCGCTGTATGCAAATAACACCGGCGCGGCGCGGCGGTTTTATTGATTTTGCGTTATTATGCGCCGACCGATGCGGCTGGATCCAATTTGGTTTCGTGGATTTCTCTAATTCCTCCGCAATTCCCGTGCCGTCGTCGCATTTGGGAAGAAATTAGTCTGCTCCGGTGGCTGCTGGACAGCCCCGCGGAGGTGTGCGGTGGCCACGGTCCGAGGTCTTATTGAATTTGTGTCTTGGCGGGCCCTCGAGCTTTCCAATTCGAGGAACGAAAAAAGTAAATAAATAAAAAAAAATACAGCCGAATCACGGAAAATCGTGAATTTGTTCTCTGTGATAACACATGTTGTGTCTTGCTTCACTGCAAAATGCTTTTAGTTAGCTGAGGTGGATGCGACAGGAACGGCGAAAAAAGAGGTCGCGGCCGTCGAAGCTGTAAAATAAAATTCTAGGAGCGTGCACTAGTCACACATGACCGTGGCAAGCAAGCGCGGCACAGCGCTGAGCCACGCTAGGGTCCCGGCTCCTAAAGATTGCAGTCGGTATGCAAAAGATTTTTTTTCCCCTTTTCTTATTTCGCGAATTTGCAAAGATATCTCAGGGGCAAAAGAAGATATTGTCAATGAAGTAATTCAAAGGCTGCTGCGGCTTTTTTCTCTCATTTCGGGCAGAGATCGCGGAATGCCACAAGGTGCCATACTAGCTCTCGCCGTTGTCCTAGAAATGTTCACGATCTTGTACTCAGATGTGTCACCGCGCTCAGGTGACCATAAATCCTAACAATTGATGGCTATTGAGATCTGAGTCCTGTGTACCGGAGGTGTCCGAAGCAAGAAGCACTTTTTAAACTATTCAAATTTGAAACTGTTAATTACCATCGAACACATTCAGCCGATCACGTTTTCCAAGATCGCTCGACGATGCCCCCGGGGACGACGGTTTAGTGTTTGGGTGAAAATTAGAAAACACTTCCTTACAAGACGAATGTGTCGCGCAGCATCTCTGCCGAGTCACGGCAAATTTTCGACGTGTAATTAAATGGACCATTAGGAAAATTAGCTTGCTTCTGGAAACGTTTTTCGTTTTAAGCATTGTTTCTCAGTTGTTTATGGTTTTAATGAAACGAAAAGAGGAGCTTAATCGTTTAGACCGCAGGACAGTTGATGGTTTTTAAGGACAACATCTACTAGGATTAGAGGCTTGACAAAATTGTATTCATAAAACTATTAAGTATGTACGTATTTAATATAGAACAAACAAAACTGGTAACTCGAAGAAAATCTAAAAATTTTACTTTATACGGATTTTATAGAATAAAATCATTGCAAAACCGGGTTTGTAATTGGGATTAACTATATACATAGATTATTTAGAAAATTCGAGCTTTAAAGCGAATTATGTTGACCATTGGCTTGTTCGGAACTCTCTCAATTTTACGGATTGAATAAGTTAATTTTTAATTCGTTAATGTTTCACACTAGACAGATGTAGCCCGTTAAGTTTTCCTCTTACGATTAATGAGAATGATTCATTAGACTAAATTAGTCACTAGATAAAATATGTTAGACACCTCTTACTGGACGCTGATACCATCAATCAAAATTGTTTGCGCAAAACGACAGCAAACCAGAGGTGTCCAAAAGGCTATCGGGCAGTTTAACCTATTAGAGATTCCAGTCAGCCCAGTATCAATCAATTGCATCATTTCCGCGATATTAATATAAATTACTTCCACCGATTCATAAATTCCTTATCTCGCGCGCCAAGTGCATTAATAAGTTGCATCCGAAAAGAGTCACAACAAGAGTAATTATTGGCATCGTCGGTCGCTGGGAACTGGTTCTGGGAATATAATTAACTCCCAGGAATATTGTACTTTTCACATAATATGCATATAAAATTCATCTTACTCTCGGTCCGCAGGCCACTGCCCGACCCCGGCGGCGGAGACCCGAGGCCCCAACGTGGCCATGGCTGGGGCCGTCGCATAATCCGCTTATCGAAGTAATTGACACCTGAAAACTAGAAAACTCTCCCGGTATCACAACATGACGAGGTAATTAAAAATTAAAAACTCACGGGCCATAGAGGCCGAGGTGAGTTAGGAATAAGTAGAATAAGTAGGGACTCACGACGAAGACGTTTTCTGTTATCAATTCCGTTCAGCGAAACAACGCAATTTGTCGGATGTACTCTCCCCTGAGCTGGAGCAGGCCTATCTGGGGCCGTCCGGCAGCAGGAAGAATGCGGCAAGACATCCCACCAAAACCAAAAGTGGCGATGAAAAGAAAATAAGGGCAAAACGATAAAAAACCCCGAGATGATCTTGCCGCGATCCTCCTCCGGATTTCAAGCCGGGCTCTCGCGGGTAAGACTTATGCCGATGGATGATAGTTCAGAAACCGCAGAAGAAAACCAAAAACAAGAAATGTCCATCGACAAGGTCGTCAATATATTTTCAAATCAATAAATTTATACCGGTGCAGGCGCTCCATAGGCGCGTCCTGGCCCCCTCCCCTTCAAGACGGGGACCACTCATCTGCCTTCAACTATTGCGGCACGTTGAGCCTCTTTCGGCGCGGCACGACCAGCAAAACTGCAAATATGATAAATTTCCATCACTTTAAATATGAGTTAAGGAGGAATGCGACTTTTTCCTGGCCACTGCACCCGCCATTGGGCTGCGGTCTCATTTGCGCCAAAGTGAAGACGTTCCGGCCCAGCTCCCCCCCTTTCCAGAGTGCGTCATCGATTAAAGAAGTCCCAAAAATTTCGGTACATAACAGTTTTGCGAATCTGGTCCCGAGGAGCCCCAGGTAGGGGCTCATTGTCGAAGGTGTGGTAGCGTGTGCCTCAAACCGCGCAAGGGCATTAGCGCTGCGTATGATGAATGGGAGTGAGAAGTCATTAGAGGTGTCAGAAATTTATCATTTTACACTAATTTAGGGCGGCAGGAACATACCGTGGCCAGCGATAAAAATGAACTTTTGCTTAAAATGTTTTGGGGTCTCAGCACCGCCGCCGTTGTCTTCGTGTGGTGACGAGAAGCGAATTTTGCCAGTTACGATAAGACGCCATCTCAATGACAAAGTTGAATCATATTTTAAGAAATATTAGACACAATATCACCATACTATCCTGAAGATGTAAAGATTGTATTATATTTGTATTTCTAATTAGGTAATAAAAGAATCTAAGGTCAGCGACCCTTAAAACTTTACTTATCTACCCGATTTTATAAATACATAAGTAGGTACTTATATATGTATGTAATGTAATTTCTGGGACCATATTTAATTTGGCAAAATTCTCTATTCCGATACAGAAATTTAAAAACAGCGACCACAAAAACCTTAAAGTATATACATATATCTATTCAGAGTTTACGACTACACTGTATACGAATTTCTTGTTCTTGCAAAATAGAGTATCTGAGAAAATAAAAGTACCAGAATATAATATCGAAATATCTCAAAGATCCTCATAGTAAGATTTATAAATGACGCGATAAAGCGAATAAAATCAAGTTAACTATTGCCTAATTCAGCTATCTTGCACAACACGCCTTAATCATTTGGATTACCTACACGGAAATGCATTTTCTTTCTGGTTCACAATTAAGCTCCGGCAATTGTGAAATAAATCGAGCTGATTTTAGATAAGCGACATGAAAGCGTGTCAGCTCCCAAATCGTCCCGAACGAGACATTTTCGCAGAAGTTAAAGTCTCGGTGCAATATTTCTTCGCGGACAGACAGCGCGCGTATAAAAGGGGAATCAAAACTGAATTCGCGCAATGTAAATGCATGTTGTTAGCAACATGCAATTACTGGCTAATTACAGCTAATCGAGCACAATTTTTTTTCCGTTTCTATAAATCGACTGGCCGGGTACCGCAGAGAGCCCCAACTAGGAGGACAGTGAGTTCCCAGGGTGACAAGATTTTCTCTAATTAACGCGCTGACACTTGACTGACTGGAAACCAGTAATCGGCAGATAAAAGTAATCGCAGTCCAGCCGGAACTCTGATTAATTTGATATCCTCGGCTCTAATCGACCTCATTAGAATTTATTTGGCAGATGTTAATTAGACCAAGACAAAGTTGGTCGGGTACACGATCGCATACCCTTTTTCTTGTAGTGCAGTAGGCAAGCGGCCGCGGGCTTCCAGGTGAATCTTAGAGGTGGATAACAGCCAATCACATATTTATTGAAGCGATCGTGGATTAATAAGCACGAGACACGCGGCCAGGGGGGAGTCGGTCGCGGGATCTTCTCGTTGCTAAAGTGCCGGCGCATAATAGCCCGAGAAAGGTGCTTCGAGGCACCGACACGGGATCACTGCGAATGGTAACAAACCAATGGCTATGTCCGATCAATTATGTTCGGAGATGGCATATCTTTGATCGCCGCATAAACTAGAAATGCTGAAAATTGCAATAAAACGCTGTAGACGCCGGTGTTCATCCGTGTTCATGTCGAGTTGGGCTATCGCGTTTTTTGTCCTTCGTGGGTCGTCAGTAACGACCTTCAGTAGATCCCCGCAAATTTGCTCAGAATAGCGAACTCATTAACTCAACGACAGCGGAGGGTTAGAGGCAGCCCTCAGAAGTCCTGGAAGCCCGAAAGGGATAATGTACACAGTCTCATGTCTGATTATGAGTTTCATATTGGGGCCGCTTTTGAGATCACGCGGGGCCTGCAGCTTGCCGCGATGATGGATTTCTTTCACTCCGCTGTGATTGATTGCGCCGTTCGGCTAACGAGTGAGAAAATGAGCATCGCCGAGAAGTAATTAGCACATGAGTGCATCTTAATTGTCCGATCAAATTATGCCTGCTTTGATGGAATTTGTTTTCGCCTTGCCAAACACCGGCTCCTGTGATCTCAGGGTGCTCGGAGCCGGAGGATATCCAAATGAAATTGCCACGAACAGCGATGCCATCGGCAGCTTTATTGCCAAATTTTTCAAGTGAAGCCCGCTCAAACTTTTTAGTGTTTTGTAATTCATATCTTTAACTTGAATAAAGTAGTAGTAGTAGTAGTAGTAAGTAAACAAAACCTTAAAAACATTAATAAAAATTAGATGATACTATATTTCGATATCCTTTCTTTAATTTCGAAAAATGGATAAAAATCGAAGCATTTACGAAAATCTATAGCTTTCAAAAGGGTAGTAAAGTAATACATTTTACAAGAAAAACATTTGTTTCGTTGTTTCGCGAAAAAAACTAATAAGGACATTTTACAATTTTCAAGAGCTAAACGAACGGCATGAATAAGTTAGCTTGTTTGGAATTTTTCTACAGAAAAGTATAATAATTAGAGTAGTTAGTATTTTGCTTTGGGAATAATGGAATTTTTAGGATTGAAGAAGTTAAGGCACCTAAGTAATTTAACGCTAATCGTTTTCCCCCGGCGTCATACTAAGCAGCGCAAAAACCAGAACATTTCTCTTCTCCTTGGGGTACAATCCACATATCGAAATGGCATTCCGAAGAAGCCTTCGCCTTTCTGAAGCAAATTTATCGATTATTCGAAAGGTTTCCCTTGCAGTGGGTACCTACGCCTGGGACCCCTAACAAAGGAGCCGGGCAAAGAGATCCAGCGGATCATAAAAAATTGACGAGTTAATTTACGCGCTCAGCATACCAAATCGCTATATGCATTTCACACCAATAGACACTCCACAGATCACGGATTGCGGAGCATAACCCGAGAGTGATACACATATGAGGTCTCGTCATAGCATAAGTATGCAGGGACCCCGGCTCGGCGGCGGGACGGACTCAAACCGGACAGCCGCGATCCGCTTCTATATGGTGTGGCTAGAGCACCAGCGTAGAAAGAAGCAACAAATCAAAAGATCTTTCTGGCTAACTATGAAGAGGCAGTGATTCCGCGCTGAAAGGTCTTCAACACTCGGCAACGGGCGGTGGACCGCGCTGTCGGAAGTTGAACGTTGCCGGGGTGGGGGGTAGTTTATTGTAAAACAGCTTAACACAATTGTCCGCATCAGCATCATCATCAATAACCTCTGCAATGTTTGGTATGTTGATAGTCGATCATTTTGCTTTCAGTTTATGCGTGTTCCTAGTTATTCATTTGTCTCATTACTGGAAGGAAGGCGCGGTCTCGCGGGCAGATGGACCTTGCAGACGCCGCTGTTTGCACCCTTTCGGACAGTCTGCAACCTCTGTCCAGGGAGCCCTCGTTACAGACCTCGATGGTTGCCTTGCCGGATTTGTCGAGGTTTCATGCAAAATAAAGCCGGGGACTGGTTCGCTTGCTTTATTAACCTTTTCCTGTGCCTTAGTAGGGAAAACGGGGCGCAAAAAGCTAATCACATGCTTCTTAATTTCACGGCCCAGCCATCAACGCGTCGTACAAGGCAGGCATTCCAGTGAAAATGGCCCGGGATAAAAAATTGTCAAACATGTGAGGTATGCTACAATTGCATTTTAATTGAAACATTGGTTACAAGATGAGTCTCCACTGATGCCTCACCTGATTACAGGAATCCGTCATCCGCATACTGGTGCGTCACACAGTTAAGTGTCCATAACTAGTTAACAAATCATGCCAGTCGTCATACATAGCCTTGCGCAAGAAGTAGCTGCCGATTCCCAGAGCAAAAACCCGGCTAATTCCTGAACTTATCCCCATATAGGCTCCGAAGATGAGCATCAATCTTCCCGGGCGGAGGGACCCCGTCCAATTGCCGGGGAAGCAGCACTTCAGACGGCCAGCAAGTTATAGTACAAATAGAGTGATTGGAACTTTTATGAGCTGGGACCCCATTTTTTTTTACTCCTCGCCGCACACTGTTAATACGTTTTTCATAGCAGCACCTTTGTCTTGAGGCCACCTCACGGTTTTATATACTTAACTTCTCATTAATTCTTGAAATAATCCAAAAATAGCTGCACGCAGCACAATCATCTTTCGAGGGTATCGCCATCGTCGTCATCATCATTACAGTCATCATCATTATTGCGAGGCAGGGACTTCTTCGACTAGGGCAAATCCAGAACTGCACTTGATCTTCGTTGACGAGGCGACTTTTATTTTATTTACTTATTTTTATTTTAGTTTTTTTTTTCCTAGTTTATTTATTTATTTTTTTCTGAGCCGCTGATTGAGCCGATGCTTGTTGCAGATCGAATTTCTGATGTCAAGCCATGTACCGCTTTCATGCTCTGGGGACGGTGGTAGTTACAACATTTTCCAGATGAGTTTCAAGTTTTTTGTCACACTTCCAGCAAATCAGACTTACAAAAGCTGCCTGCTTGTGCCCCCTTCGGCCAGGGGAGTCACTCACTCGGCTCGTGGAAATATGAAATCTATCGAGCTCCAGCGGCAGTTTTTTTAACATTCGTACATTCAGCGAGTGTTCCCTTTCGAACGCTTCTAGAGGCACTAAGCCGTGTAACCCATTTCATCTAATAAATTCTAGCAAAAAGTTGGGAATTTTCTGGCCTCTAGGGATTTCTACTGTCGCTGACTAGACAAGGCTATGAAAGATAGTTGCTAGTATTGTTAATGGAGGCTGCCAGAGAATTATTCTTCCCAAATTTTACAAAGATTAGTATTTTAGTCCTCAGGAAGCATTACGTATCTTAATTTCTTAAGAGACGAAAACCCCATAGGTGCTAATTTATTGTTAAAACTTCTTAATAATTAATTATTCAATTTATTTTTGAAGTACGAATGCAGTTTTGGAGAGTTTGGGTCCTATGCAGTTTACAAAAGCATATCCTATATCTTGTTTTAAAATCTTATGTAGGGCCAATAATTCAGCTGCATTATCTTGCGCATTTATTAAAATTACATTTTGAATCTGCCACGGATGCTGTGGAAAAAGGTGTTTAGTAAAATGACCCTCACAACATTTTGGCAAATAATGAAAAATTATCGTTCTCCATTCAGTTAATGAATTTTTGGATCTCTGCCAAATTTAGAAACACTTGCAGCGTTTCAATTACGCGAGATGACCACGATGTTGCGGTCGCAACACGAAAATCGAACAAATCAAAGATAACCTGGCGGCGATCCGGCTACCTCTCATCTCCGCGACTGAATTAATGGAATCATTCGTTAAAAAAGTCTAAAACGATTGAAATTTGTTATTTCTCGAAATCGATTCGCCGGCTTTTATTTGGTTTTTCTCGAATTATGGCCACTTGATTGCCGTGCAAAGCCGCCGCTGAATTAGCAACGAAGGGCCTTCGGCCTTGGCCGTTTTGATTCGGCCGCCGCCGCCGCGCAAAATTCTGCGCTGGTCCAGCAAAAGATATTTCCCTTTTCGGGGATTAATTTTTCGCGCTTATCTTAACGCTCCGATGTTATTCTCATTTGGGGAAATCAATTTCGCCAGCTTGTGTGGCGACCTGCGACTTCGATTCGGGCCCATCGCCTTCCTTCGCTTGGACGTAGATCAATTGACCCGATTGGTGAGGGTCGTTTCAATTTTTATATAATATAATATCATTGTTTATTTCTAAATAGTATAAAAATGTAACGTTGAGGCATTTTTTCGGACAGCATTATCTAATTATTTCGAAGTCCTATTTCAGCGATTTTTCGGTATTTTCTGGGCATTTTTCCGCCGTTTTGTTCGCTTTTTAGCGTATTTTCGGATTTTTCTACATTTATTTTTCGGCCCGTTTTTTCTTCACCCCCCGTGGAAACAATGCCCCGGGTCATATCTGGAGACATCAACGGTCGCGGATCGGCTTAGGTAGGAATTCTCACGAGAGCTGCTTTCGGCACAAAGAGTCTGTTTGAATGGTGTTTAACTAATTTACCCGTTAACGTTTCTGCACGTACCGCACGGGCATTCTGTCTAGAACTTAATTTTCCATAAGCAAAGGAGCCCCGGACTCCGGTAGGAAGAGATCCAGGCGCAGAAAAATCCAAAAAGCTGGCAACGGGGAAAGCGGCGCTGCACAACCGCGAACGAGCGAGCCTCTATCAGCAGCAGAATAATCAAACGTGAAAGATTTTGCAGATTTCATTAAGGTCGAGGTTATCCAAACATACCACACCACACGTTTCGTATGTGCCAATTGTTGGCTCGACGGATTGCGGCTACAAGCCCACTGGATTCGCTGGAGCAAGGCTGTTCCCGGCGGCGACGACGACGACCAAGACGACGGCGGGCGACGACCAAGACGACGGCGACGACGACCGAAGACGGTGTCTTTTTGTTGTGCTGGCATCACAGTTAAACCAAATCAAAAAATATCTTCGCCGGAATCGCACGTCGTCCAGGCCGGCAGCTAGCCAATACAGACTCAAAGGTTAAGTGAACGGAGGGAGATCTTAAGTAGAGCTCGACTTGGAAAGCTTCCTTCAGCCTCCTGCGCGGTGTCCCAAAGACGCTGTTGTTTCGCCTCTCGGAACACGTTACAGAAAACTCTGCAATTTCATGATAGATCTGAATGAGATTAGGGGAAATTCACTAAGTATGATAATGTGTGCTAATTAGATTCACTTCCTGGGTTCGAAAGGTTCTCAATTCATGCATCAAAAAAGGCCAGCTTGAGACGCTGTGTCTACCTTCGCGATGCACAATGTGCTCATTATTTTTGTGCCGTAGGTAAATTCCCCATGCGAGGTGATATTTTTTCGGGAGATATAAAGGGCCGTCCCGCGGAAAAAAACTTATATGCATCCAGTGCAATCGCCTCAGATCAGAATGGCTGAACTGTATCAAGATTTATTGTTATTAAATTAAGACGGGGTAACTAGCTCCATTTATAGTCATTCTCTTATTATAAGCTAGCCTTGGCTTCCGTAGAAACACGATAGCATCGTTATGCATTCTTTAGCTATGTTTTTTCATTTTCCTGCCAGGTTCAGGTTAGATAGTAAATTTTGCATTGAATTGAATTTTAAAAGCTCTCAAATTGGTGTATCAAGACTTCAAAATTTGTGATTGAATTTGTGTTGAAATTTTTGACCCAAAGTGGGTTGTATACAGGCAATTTAATTTTATTTTCCCGAAATAAATAAATGTTTGAGATGGGTAACTTTTCATAAATATCAATTCAGTGCAAAATTCTTTACTAAACCTATAGAACCAGAACCGATTTGAAAAAAAATCTTGTTTTGATTTTTTCTACAATATGTTGTAATTTATAAATAATTTTATAGTGTACAAAAAACCTTATATCTACTATATATAAAATTGAAATTGCTATAGAATCGATCAGTTTTAAATAGTACAGATAAATCAAACAAGAATTTTTGTTGAAATAAAAAAGAAAATGCAATGAAGGTAAACCGCTGGCATTCAATACAGTTTCTATCTACTGTGCACAGCTGAAAACTCGGTTATGCAAATTTATCGAACTAATCTACGTTTCGGCTAGTCGCAGTCAAAGCTAAACCGAGGTTCCGACGATGAGAACTAACTTCACCGGCAAAGCTCGAGAATTATTAAGAAAAAATTAAAGAAATTTATAACATCCTCTGCTTATGACCTCAGCAATTATAACTTTCTGGTCGCGGCTTTTGGATGACTGTTTACAATGACGCTAATTGCTTAACATCAATAACAGTTAATTAGCATAGTGAGCGCGGGGCAGGGAGGGGTCAGAATCCAATCCTGGCGCCCGATTGAGAGCCCACAACTTTGGCGAAAATTCGCGATTCTCGCATATTCCGCCGGGCCCTGATATCATTTTAATTAATGAGCCAAGACGTCTCGGCTGAGTTACGTGATTCTTATGCAAAAATGTGCATCACCTCAACCTTCGGCCAATATTTTTCGTTTTCGCCGACGAATTCCGCGCAGACGAGCGAGTGCACTGCCGATCTCCATCACCGTCAACTCGCGTTATAGTGATTTCTTAATTTCCGCAAAAAGAAGACGATCCTGCTGCGATCTGTGCACCGGGAGGCAGGCAGGAGATCGGCGGCTCGGCGGTCGCCGGGGCTAAGGCACGTCTTTAAGATTAGAATTCTGCTCATTTAATTCCTCCTCTTAATTCCGCTTGGGACTGCTTCCAAAAATTGATAACGAGAGCCTTATTTAGTTTCGAGCTCGACTTAGTTTCTCAGGCATCGGCATGCGGTGTGATGCGGTGCGCTTCCGCGCCGGGCATTGTGGCCGAGCGCCGTTGCTTCCTTATGGCTGTAGCGCACTCAGGCCGTTTCTTATCTTGTAGTAATCGCATGTAAATTAGCATTAACTTCTTTGTGTAAACACGAATTTAAATCGCTCATTTATTTTATCCGAGCCGAGCCCCAGCGCTACCTCCGCGCGGGGTCACCGTCGCTGTGAAGCAGAGTCGCGCAAAAATTAATGAACAATAAACTTTCAGCTCAGCGCTAGACTTCGAGCTGTGCGGCGGTCTTTTTGTCGCCTATATGACACGATGGGGGTTTTCAATGTAATCACAACCGCACCTCGCCAGATTTTCATTAAAAGTTTTATTTTCTCTAGAGGCAGCCCTTTGTATATGTAGATAAAATATATTCGCGGTTTTGATATTATTAATTTTTTCTCATAAAAGCCTACATAAATTTGTATGTCAATATTTTCAAAAGATCACTGCCTGAAGATTATGTTCCTAGGTTGTAGTCTAGCTCA
The DNA here is from genome assembly GCA_933228815.1 of Machimus atricapillus. Taxonomy (NCBI): domain Eukaryota; kingdom Metazoa; phylum Arthropoda; class Insecta; order Diptera; family Asilidae; genus Machimus; species Machimus atricapillus. Next base: position 82,288,087 of record OW121784.1, on the reverse strand, counting down.
GTAGTTGTTTAAAAATTACAATTTAAGAGTTGTATAAAGTATAACAAAAAGGATATGAATTATGGTTGAATATGTATTTAATTTTACCATTTAATCTTGGTAAAAAATGAGGGCCTAATTATACATAGAATCTAGCGAATAAATCAACAATGATGATGAAAGTTGTCGCGATGGCTTAATAAATTGACGATAATTGCTGTTGACACTGTTGATGTTCGCGACAAGAAACAAGCTGTGCCCTGCCAAATCGGTCTAATCCCGATCGCGATTTCGCGCCATTAATAAAGAAAGTAGACACAGACAAGCCATTAATTGCGGGAACAATATTTGAAGGAGTAAATGAATATTCCGGGCTAATCAGCGGGGTAAATGAAGCATACATCAGCGCGTCGTGCTGTGACACGAGTCAAAACGGGCTCAGTGGAATTGTCTCCTTGTCAAAACGAATTCCCCGGAGGTGCCTGAAAAAGCGCAACCCATTAGACCTGAAGATCTTAAGATGCGGGTAGGTGGTAAAAGGCACTATCCGGAAACATTTGCGCCCTGCATATGTGCGGTTTGCGACACCCACATGCGATGCAGCGATGCTCTGCAGAATCCGTCGTATAGCGTTGTCGGCGGCGGCGCGCGGTGCGATATTTGAAAGCTCATTGACTCGGGTGATCACAAAAGCGCTTCCGCGCATTATTGCCCGTTAAACGGCGGTACAATGAGCGGTAGTGGCGCGTTTTCATTATGTAACCGCGGCCGCCGAGAACGACCGACTATCGGCTTTCCTCGGAAAAGTTAGCGCTAAGTGTGAGAATAGAGTCCATACATCTTCCCGTGTTCACATTTCACCTGAATTCCAAACCATTCAATAGACTTTAGTGGTTTTTTCTGGAAGATCGTATACACGATCACGATTCTAGAATTACCGTACGAAGTGGGCGGTTCATAGAACCCACTGCGGTATCTCAGGCAGAGCTCCGCAAACTATGCACCGGGTCTGTCTTACGTACTATAACTACGAAAAAGATCTAAATAGGACGCGGCTCTCCGCGAACCGTTCTTCGCGCAAAACTGATTCGTTCAATAAATACCAGAGCCAGTGGCTTTAATAACTATGTCCACGGAGGAGCGCGAGCGGGGCCCCGGCCACTCGCGGCCCGGGACGGTAGCGGAGGCGCACAGAACAATGAAATGATCATACAGAAGTGAGTTATTGGATAATCGGTTGGAAAAAATCGTGAACCACCTGTAACCACCTGATGAAGCGAGATATGGCTGCCGCGGCGGCGGAGGAGAGATGAGATTGCTCTCGGAAAATTAAAACCCCTGCCAACCTGTTGAAGGCGAAAGGTGGCCGGGGTCGACATAAGTACAACATAATCGACTTCTTTTGTCTGCCTCTCGCGGAAAGAAAATTCCATAACGGAACTAGAAAGGCGCTGGTAATTGGTCGCTAGAGTTCCTGGTCTCTCTGATTGATCTGTTTGCAGCTTTTCGGAGCAATCAGCGAGCCAATTACGAGCTCGTTCCCAGGCCCAATTGACCTCGTTTTATTTAGCATCGGCCGCAAGCCGCGGCCATTGGGATCTAGCCCGTTCCCGGTGTGTTATTACAAATTATCTCGTCTATAATTGATTTTCGCAAAATAGTGGCTGCACCGGACCGAACGCGGTCCTCTGGACCAGTGGGTCTATGTCTATCGCGATCGCCGCGAGATCAAGATCCCCCTACCTGTCCGTGGCGCTCCGTCAAAAATCCATATTTAAGCGAAATCTGTAATTAAAGTGTTGGAATGCAAGACGAATTGAATATTGTCTAACTTGTAATTAATGTTATTCGCGGGCAGCGGATACCAGCGCATGATTGGAATCCCCCGTGCGCCCAGTGCCACTGCAAGTGCCAGGCTGTTTTGATATCCACCACGGATCCAGCGGATGATTGGATTCAATTGCGGGACACGGCCAGGAGAAAAGACTCCGGTGCAGCGCGCCGCCGCCGCGCGGCCTACAGCTCGAATTTATGAGATGATCATAGACTGCTTTTTTCCATGTTTTCTTTTAATATTCCGTTGCAGTTCGAGTCGTAAATGCTTACGATGTGATCGTGAGGTAATTTCTCATTGATGCAGGTCATGGTTGATTGTGCACATAACTTTCGGAGTTTGGACTTATTTCAACAATAATTATTATCGTTACGAACCGGCCTACGAACAGCGCCAAACCGGGCCGCAAGCCGCGCCTCTGGTAGCGAGCAAATTCATGATGTAATGAACATAATGACACCTCGCTGCTATTATTTCGGGCAATTATGATTTTTGCACTACTTCGATTAACATACAACATATGTACATAGATTCCTACAGATGTTTGCGTACGTTGCGACTTCTTTTGTTGAAACTCTTCCTACTTGAAAATAATATTCGCACTTTACGTAAAAGATAAAACGAAATAGTGCAAAAACATAATTATACTCGTAATAGGTAGTAAAAGTTTTTATACGCTTGCACTCATAGTGCAAAAATGCTGTTTTCAGGTCATGAGATAGTATGCAAAAGAGTTTAAGCGTAATTAAAGTTAACAGCCTGCTTAATTATTAATACTGTCTTTAGAACAATGAACCAGTTGAATACTTTTAGGCAATTTACTTCTTTAAAACAAAAAATCTGCATACTTGAGGAGAGAATTTCTTTCGATGACCACAGGCCTGTCGAGAGTCCCTGGAAAGCAATTTCAAGAAACTCTAGCCCGCAAGAAGAGCCCCTAAGCATTTTTCGAGGGAATTTCGTCCGATGTCCGGGATTCCAACAAGTCGGCGTGTTTTTCTTGAGCACGGGTACGGCATGCAAAATATTTCCTTCAATTTTAAGATTTTCTTTTGGTCGAACAAAAATTATTTTTAGCGAATAAAAGGCGGAATTCAGAGTAAAGGCGATTTTTCCGCGATATTGAGGTAATTAATCGCTTTTGTGCACTCAAGGTTTTTAACCCAGATAGATGCGATTAAAAGATTTCGAGGCGTTTTCGCCTGCCTCCCTGATCCGAGGTGGAAAACAATAAACCCATGCCAGGTTCCCGAGTGACCTTCTCTGAGAGTAAACCGTCCCGAAGAGCAGCCATAAAACAAGTAGAACAGCATTTCGCTATGTTTATGTCTTAATCAATCTCCGTTTATGTCGATGCTAGGAAAAGCCCGAGTAAGTTATTGAGTAGATTTACGGAACCATGTGAATAACTGCAGTGGTGTTCTGCCCTGACATGTTGCACTGATTATTCTGCTTTCTGTCTTTTCGTCCGTGTCTTCAGTGAGAATGGGAAATGGGAAACTTTTTATAGTTTACTCCTATGGACACATGCAGATCAGATGTCAGCCTGAGAGAAGATTTTGTGGTCAGTAGCTGTTTTGTAGATGTTATTGCCTTTCGTGTAGGCTAAAGTGCACAGGATATTTTATGCGATTAGGAGGAATACTTGAAAATATGTGAGCACATTTTAATTAAGTATAGTTGCTTATAATAATGGTATAGTTTAACTTTTATTTCAAATGCTTCTCTACTTTAAGTCGACATACCAGCCAACTATATTTTTCGAAGGATTTTCATATTCTTCGAAAGTATTTTTTTGCTGAAGGTATATTTTTGATTTTATAACACATTATTAGTTGGATTTAACTTGGTTTTTGCATTCGACCGTTAAATTCGTAAAAACTAACATGGCATTTAGAGTAGAAAAAGTTTTCACTTTATTAATTTAATAATTTTGCGGTAATTAACACATTGCCGTAAATTATCCTTATTCATATAACTATAGCTGAATTGCCACTATTTATGACAATGCATTGAGGACAGCAAAAGTGCGATCTTTTTAAAGTTTGATTAAGTATACCTCCAATAATGATTGTTATAAGCAATTTCTATCGTTAATAGTTTGATAGGAAGCTTCTATTCCTTGCAGTGCTGCGTCGTTGTACAATCGAGTTTCTCGAGACTTAATTAACGCCAACTTCCTTCCACGACCATAGTAATAGCCTTTTGCGCCGATTATTCCATCAGTCCTAATGACACAACTCATATGCGTGAAATTTGCTAATTTGTATAACTAACACGACCACTGAATTTGAACTCGTGAAAGCCGTCGAAAATTAGAGTAGATTACTCTGGCGCAAAATGGATTAAATGTTAAAGCATCTTGGCGAGGCCTCGCCGAAGAGGTTCCAGGCCCTCTTTGTGATTCGAGTGTGAAGTCCCAATGAAAGAGGCTCAGTTCGCGGCCGCGTATTCATGGCAATCATATGGGGAGCGTTGAATAGAAGTCGGTTGACTCGCAACGGAGCTAGTGCATCATAGTCATCTTCCGCATTACTGTGCACTCAGAATGCAACGAAGTATTGATAAATATTTGCGCGGTGATTTATTAATATCATCACTCATTCAAAAATCCTCCCCAAAGTCAATGGTGTGGTAATGTTCACCTCATCCTCCATACAGAGGTTGGATCATTCTGAAGGGCTCCGCGGAGCTGCGTGGCTCAAAGGCAACCTGATGAGGTTCTAGTGAACTCCTTTTGTTTGCTCTTAATGATAGAATACGGTACTCCGGTGGAATTCCGCCTTTCAATAGGTGGAATTGAATGAAAATGAAATATCTCTCATTGTGGCCGAGATGCTGTGGCATTGTCTCTTTGGGCTGCACTCTAATGTGACCGTTGCTTTAATTAATGTGGAGGAGTGTGTCGGTGCATTGTCTGGGCTGCACTTGCCTATTCCGGGCGTGAATATTAAATTTAGCAATAGTCCGCGACTGTGCGTTGAGCGCATGCAATACGATGTGTATAGCTCATTTTTGTAGATTGATTGCTCACATATGAGCAGCTCAATATTAAAATTATCGCTTTATTAGGGCATCAATGGATCGGAATGAATTCAATTTGTCAGCGTATGGAAATAGTATTGTGTGGGAATGCAGTTAAATAGCAAGCAATAGATCCGTTCTGCGCGATCTGCGCTTACGATGCGAGGCTGGTTTTGATTGTGGGTAATAGCCCTAAGCTCAATCCTCCATCAAGCGGACGAGCCCTGCACACAAAGATCTCTCTACCTCTTTAGCAGGACTACAGAAAATTGCTTATAATCGGGGGGATTGGGCCCATCAAACAAGCAGACACTAAATTTTGTATACAATTTGCAGCATGAATGATTTTGCTCGCCTGGCTTAAGTACTCCCTCAAAGTCCGTGCAATGGACAGCCTCCGTCCAGCATCAGAAATTGAGTCAATTTTTAAAGTGGCATGGCTCAAGCGCAGCGACCAGGCGAAGCATTGAGAAGAAGAAAGTTAGATTCGCCTTTTATGAGCCCTTGCCGAGGATTTTTTTTTATATGCAGACGAGTGCAAATGCACTATCAGCTAGATTACTTCTGCATCGCATCGAGTGCTTCTTCATTGCATATGCTATAGAAAAAAAAAACGAGGCTCGCATTCCTGCGCCGCGCTCCTAACGCTGATGGCACCGCGATATTAAAGCCATGGTCTCATAAGCGGGACACAAAACAAACGCGCCAGAGGATGATAGAAAAAATGCTGGGAAGTGCTGCAAAAAGACCCACAGGGGCACTGAAAGGGAAACTAATTATGCTCAGCCAAGTGCGAATGACTCTGGCGAAGAGCCGGCTCCTCGGCTGTTGGTCGATTGGTCGGCTCGCCGCGCTGCAATCTGCCTTCGGATGGCTCCGATGGGATGGCTGCCGAGCCGGCGGACCCCTTGCAAATGTTGGCTGCCTCAAAGAGGAGCACTTATAACATTTTGTCATGCATGTGATTATAAAGTTGCTACACCCATTTAATGAGTAGCGCTCTTCCGCCATTTTTGTAACATTTGGCTGCTTATGGGTTCCACTTTTTGCAGGCCAACCTGCCTGATGGCGTCCACTGGCTGCCTGGGTGGTGACAATTTCTTTTCCTTAATTTTCGTATTCAATTTCATGGATGGAGATCGATGGATCTCAGCGCGATAATGGCGGATGGAATTTATTTTCGGAAAATTGATACATATTATAAAATGGCCAACAAATACGAGTACATTGAAGTTTTTTTTCCGATTGAGTTACTGTCTAAATTTACCAGAATCATTTGTCTAGTTCGATATCACTAAGTGTGTACCTAATAATTGCAGATAAACTAAAAAACATCATATATTCTGATCCAAACAAAAATAAGTCAATAAAACTGAATCGCAAAGTAGTAGCTGAATTATTGGGAACAGTTTGTCTGCACTTTTTACCTTGAAATAACCCAATTTATATTGGTCTTACTCTAAGCTTAGTAACAATACAATATTCGAAATTATCACGGCTCTACCAAAAAAGGAGGCAACATTTGCGAAAGATATAAATCTTCCACCTTTAGAAAATTTCGAAACTCCAGCAGCACACAATAGCTCTCAAGTAACTAAAGCAAGTGAGCACCGGTAAAGTAGTTTAAAATGTATTTGGGTCAGGCTCAATTAAGATTTCATGCAGCTTAAAATAAATGATCCTATAAAGTGCAGTTAATTAAGCTAAAATAAACGCAATTACGCCGACCAGTAGCTGATAAGTTTAAATTGAAATTGAAAATACCATCGAACGCTGGGTGCTCTGCTCCGTTTCGGTGCATGCTGATAAGCTCATCTGCCCTTTTACTTTCAATTGTTGGAGACTGTGTCCCAGACACGCACGCTGGAAATTCTTCGGAATCAATTAAGCTTTCGGACTCTTGTATATTCAATTAATGGAATTGCGTTTATCAGTTAATTAGTCGGTGAATTTTTATTTTGTACATTTTCTTACCGGTAAATTTGAGGAAAACTTCCTATAAACCAGTAGTCGCATTCAAAGTAAAATTATTTTAGTGAAATCGTCCGAGTAAAAGTTATGGCATTTCTTAATAAACACTGTCAGTTTATGGTTCTCATAATTATTACTTTGTTTTTACCTTTTCATTGCACACATTTCATTTTAAGAGAAGCTTTCTCTTAAGAGGAAGTGTCTGGGATATTGTGGATGTGGGCGAGGAAAGTAGAACTGATGTACTTCCATCAATTTTTTTAAACTCACAATATATTTAAAAATATAGTAAAATAAAATTTAACGTGCTTTCTGCAAAAACTTTAAATTGTTTAATTTAGTAATACTGATGGTGATCTTCATTAATTTTTATTTATTATATTATTTTTTAAATGCTAAAGTTATGTTTTAATGCATAGACGATTTTTCAAGTGACATCTTTTAATTTACCGATAGGTGTTGGAGCTATCCTTGTAGTATTCGCGACTCAATCATGATAGAATAGTTCCTGGTTGGGACTTTGGAGTATGGTTAATCTTAGTCATGCATCTGCCGGACCCTTCACGAAGGACGGTGCGACAGCTGGCAGAACTATGACCGTTGGGAATTCTTCGGAATTAGAAGAAAGGCGAGTTTTCCCAATCTTTTTCGCTATATTAAATTATAACTCAGCACCGGCGGACACCGAGATAATGGGTTTATCTTCAGGTGAATAGAATAAGTGCAAGACCTGATCGTGAGCAATAAATTAAGTCGCGCGAACAGGTTAAATGATTTTCATATGCGCGTTCAATAGAGGTGCATTAAGCGGAGTATTAGCTATCATTGCCATGTGGAGATTTCCCGGAATAGCGCGCAGAGGCAGAGAAAAACACTTGCGGATACAGGTTTCAAGCTATGTGAGAATGGTAATGAATAACGATTGTGACGAAATATCGATCGCGCGGAGGCAGCTCGACGCGGCGGCAGCGTTTCAGCTGCGGCAACATGCAGTCTGCTGCGGTTCGGTTGACTCAAACGATTCGAACGTAATATTTTCTGCTTTAAATGCAAATTCAGAACAGTTAAGAAATAATGAGGCGAGAAACTCCTAAGCACTTCTTTTTTATTTCAAAAACGGCCCCACGATTCTGTGGTAAAACATAACAAACTCTGGGCGGCCACCGCGCTAAGAAAGAGATCAAGACCTGATCCGCCGCACACTGACAGGGAACATGAGAAATGCTAATTATCTTTTAATTAAAAGCTGCAGCGGCAACAATTACCCCTGTCATGTCTACATATATGCGGCGATCGTATTTTGGCCTGTGCCGGTGGAGGGCTGTCTAATTTGAATATTTAATTAACTAGACAAGATCGACTAGTATCTATCTAGAAGCAGACTTTAACGCCAGAAATTCTGTTTCCTCCACCGGAACCTTCAAGATATGCAATGCGCCTCAGCTTTGGTCAGAAGGGCAGGGGCTCGTTTCGCTGGACACTATGTCCGATGATAGGGATCGGCTAAGACTAACCACTTCGCCGGCAGAAGGGTCTAAAGCACAAATGGGGCAGAGCGTCGACGGCGGCTGGGAACACTCCGAGAGCCCGCCTCGTGTAATTATCCAGCCCTAACCCTCCATTTCAATCCTTCACGTCGGCAGCGACTGCTTTTCGCAAGTCAGTGAAAAGAATTGACTGAGCGAAACAATTGACGTGGACGCTATACAATATATTTTTATCAAAATGGCATCAGTAGCAGACCGTGCGCTTTTTATCTTGGCCAGTTGGTGGATGGTAGCCGGACGGCCGTTGTAAAATGGCACAGGTAAATCTCTGCGACAGTCCAGTCCAGGGCCCTCGATCTTGGGTAGAGTTCACATTTTTATGTGTTCGCGAGGACTTGATTAAGGGCGGCCCTTGAGAGAAAAACGCAAATGAAACAAAAATTTTCCGAAGCGAATCTCTGAGACGAATTTATGTATGCAAAGTGGTTTTTTGGTGACAGGACAAAAGGAATGTTTGGGATATGTGTGGACGTCGTCAGAGAAAAATGGTATACTTTACCTCAGCTAAATCTATAGGAATGTTGAGTTCGCCGAGGCGATTTTATTGTCATTCTTTCAGGGCTTATTTAAAAGCAGAAACTAAATGACATTTTGAATTTTTGCGAAAATCTTCCTTGTGCCTGCGCATTCGCAGAGGGCAATTTATTTGAGGCCGTACATCCTTTTTCATTTCTGTCCGCATATTCCACCAGAAATTTCTTGCAAATTGATCCACTGAAGCTCTTATTATCTTCTTTTGAGTTAAGCAACTGTGTGCACTTATTTTACAAAGGTTCAGGTTAATATATTTTATCTCTAATCTGTATTAGTACCAAATTTGTGTTACTTAATACTGAGTTTGTAATTTAAAAATCAGTAGAAGTTAAAAATTTACTTTCAATGAAATTCATACTGCTATAATTTCCTATGAAATTCGGTTTGATTTGATAACTATTTTCATAAAAAAAAAACATACGAATTCTACCAATTCTGATGTTCTAAATTAATTGTAGATCAATCTGTTTGTATATCATGTATACATAGGTACATATTTTTAGTAGTTTAGAATGGCCACTGTCTTCATAACATTCTCTTGAGGTTGGGTTCAAAATGGATCAAAGAATGGAATGATTGCACAAAGCAATTTACATAAAAGCCCAGCAGGTGCTGGTAGATATTTTTTTACCTCAAAGTGGAATGCTGCACTCGTCGCCGAAAGTCATTAGGTGTTTCGCATATTCTGAATTCTTCTACTAGCTCTTGAAAATGACCATACCTGACAATTTTTAATGTGCCCTAAATATGTTTTAACCACCATACCGCACGTGTTCGCTTATAGCTACTGATATCCGCGATATACGCCCATTAGCAACTGACTTATTTTGCAATGCAACATATATTCACCGGTATTCGTGCGGTTTACAGAAACCTGCATCGAAGCCCCATTACACAACTTCGACGACAAGATTCAAGAACAAAGTAGCAAGTGGGTGTCTATTCAATGTCAGTTGACTGCTGCAGATAACATTTTGAGTTGCGGTGGTGCTTTCTATTTAGGCCATATCGCGACGGTAGCTGGCTAGCTGCTGGCTGCAATGGCCTTAAAGTTCGCGACAGTCAGCCACCGTCCCTATCACAACCTGTGCCTAAATTCATTTCTCATTGCGCAAAGAACCATGCCTAGGAGTTCTATCACAACACTTTGTGACTATACCGCAAAAAGTGACTTCTATGGCTGAAAAAGACGAACTTCTTGGTAAGAGAACAGTGGGACTGGTGGCATGCAAGAACTGAGCTCTGGGTGAAATGGGAACAACTAACTGGAACCGCGGCTGGTCGGTCTCAAGAGCCAAACAAATATTTATCCGTCTCTTTGAGGTATCTGTTTACGGCAGCTAAAAGATTTAATACCTGCTAAAAGCCCAACTGGTTCGTGTGCGCAATTGCGGGTTTCAAAATAGATTTAAGTTCTGCTTCCACTTTTCTGGCGGAAACTATTGATAACGGCCTGCCCCGGTCTTTCATCTTCTTTCGCAAATTAATGCTTCCTTAATATAACAAAAGATAATGCGAAGGGGTTCTGCTGCGAGTTTCTCGAGAATATTTGTCCTAAAGGGGATTTCTTCTCTTTAACAACCTAATTTGTTAATGGGTTTTTGTGATCGCAGGTTTTGTGCCTTAAGGTCATTTACTACAAAATGTAAATAAAATAAAACTATTTGTAGAAGTCAGATGAACTTTTGTGTAAAAGCTTTTTCTATATTTGAAGGGCAGTAACCTTCGATCATAACTTAGAATGGAACCTTTTCCTTTTCTCTCATGTGGCTGAAGAAGGGAAAAAGCAATATGCACTTAAAGATTATATTCAGCCACGTTTTCAGTAATATGTACATAATATTCACGTTATTTTTTAAAGTTACAAAAAAAAATTTACAATTAATACTTTCGCATTCTGTGTAAATATAGACATTTTTTTAATATTTGTCCTAAGCATGAATTTCCTTAAGAGGAAGTTAGACAGTGTTTCCTGCTGAGAATGTTTTGTGCGATTGCTCCTATTCTATAAGAGTAGAGAAAAACCTCCCAAGACTTCCTGCAGCATCTTAATCTTAGGGGTATCATTAAAAAACACTTCGGTTAAGAACAAAAGGTTGCATCAGCGAGCTGCTCCGTCGCCTGTTGTAATCGAGAACGTATTAATCCATTACGAAGCCCCACTTCCGTCATTGGTTCCTTGTTCACTGATCGCTTAATAGAACCTTGCCGCTTATCTTAATTGCTGCTCTAACATAATTATTTATGAGTGAGACAGTATCTCTCTCCTTTATTTCCAGCATTGGCATCCCCCGCTCCGCTGTGCCGGGCGTACCCTCAGAAATTTTCAAAGGCCAATGGAATAAGATATGTCGCGGCAGAGTCACCCGAAATGACCAAATGGATATTTTATAGCATCATTAAGCGACTTTTGTATACCGAGGATGGTTGTTCCATTCCGCGGCCGTCGCCGTGTTTATGCTAAGAATCTTTGTACGGGAGATAAAAATCAATTTTGGATTTCTTCCATGTAGAGATACTCCCGGACACACCATTGTAGTGAGTCTGCGGAGAGGCGCTCTGGGTGCTGCGCACCGCGCGGTGCCACCATCGCCATCAGCGCGCGCACCGGCAGATGAGCCAGAAAACCACACGTTGAAAAGCTGTCAACAAGTATGTCAGGTACCCGGGAACCTCCAAGTCCCCGAACCGCGTGATCCCGAACCGAACCAGCCGCGTTGCGGTGGTATCATCGCCGAACACTTGCGGCTTCACCAGTGCCGCGAGACCAAAGAAATTTAGAAGACGATAGCAAACCATTCTCTGGTGTATAGTATATACATAACAAAAAAATCTGACCAGGATTTATTATATGGGTGACAAATGAAGATAATTTTGCTTAGTGCACATGCCCGACCACCGCGCAGTCCCGGGTGCCGGGTGGATGGATCCCCGTAATAAGGCGCAACATGGACCTAAATGCCAATAGAACTCCGCGGCTGGCCGGGCTCACTGTACCACACATTGTTAAACGGTGCCGATGAATAGTCGCCGAGATAATTTTCCAGCTATTAAATTGATATGATTAAATCTTTATCGGAGATTAAAGCCGGCGATTTGCGGCCTTCCCTGCCTTTTTCGCAAAGGGCCCAATCGCGACCGCTTGGGGTATGAAAGGGGTATACGGATGCCGACAATGCGAACTTTGTTTTGGCTCCGGGAGATGTCAATTGACAACTTGATGAAAGGGAATTTATGCCCAGAAATAATGGCCAGCAGATAAAATACGGAGAGGAGACGACAGGGCATCCATTGACATGACCACGGCCGTCAAAGTGACTGAGATTTAAGATGTATGCAAATAGTGTCATGTTGTTGCGGGGCTCCGAGGCCGCACCGCTGTGCGGATCTGGAGGCAGCTTTTTGCGTCCGACGACAACGCGATCGTCTTATCCTGCAGATGCCCCGCTACCACTGCTTTGGTGACAATTGAAATAGAGTTTTGCAGTTTTTGCGCCCTAAGATGGCTGCCGACGACAATTTATTCGCTTTTATTGGAATGCCGGGGACACTTGCTAGATAATCTTATGCCGGCGTTGCAGCAGATGCGAGAATATCTCGCGTTCAGGCTGCTTTGATATGCAAAAGGAAACACCTTGCAGAAAGTGCTACCTAATTTCGCACTGCGGCATCTGTAACTTAAAAGCAATTCTTATTTTTTACGGGATTTATCTTTTCAATTTTTCAAATCTGTCCAGTGGGAGAAAAATAAGCACTTGCAATTCTTCAAAGGGATTCCACTCTTATATGTATGGTAGCAACATTTACGCAATTTAGGTAATAAAAACCCATGTTTTAAGGGCTATTAAACAAAAAACTAGCGGTTATTTCAAATATATACTACATGATCACTTCAATCTGTTGCTTAGGAACAAAAGACTTAGGCGACAAACTCGATGATGTCGAGTAAAAACTGAATTCAACGATTGCTTTCACTAAGTTGAATTAAGCTTTCGACTTTAGGAACTAACTCAATGATTGCTTTTCTAAGTCTGAATTCTTTTGTTAGTTTAGATAAACTGTTGAAATGGAATTTTCGTAAATGGAATGTTTGTTTCTTTAGATGAACGACTTTATACTGGTTGGAATATTTTGTTGGATTGATTTATGTACGCGTTCTTGTAACATATTTTTTTAACTTTTTGTATCTTTGCCTTTTTGTTTTAAGTGACAGACTCCTATTACTAAATTGTATATGTCCAAACAAAATGCATCATAAATTCGACTATCAAAACAACAATCGGTCATTGAAGTTTCATGAATCCCGATGAGTTATTTCAAGTCTCATGCTTATTCTATGCAAACAATACCATATTTGGAGCTATTTTTTTGAATGAAGTTGAACCGACAAAACCCTCTCTTTAATAAATAAATATACAATCGAATCAAGATTGAACTACTTTTTTTATATACTATGTCACCCTACATAACTGATTTTATAAATCTTGCGAGAAAACCAATTGACTCGAGTCCCATGTAAGTGCCCCATTGAACGAATAATTGGCTGGAGATTCATTTCGAATGCCTTGTCGCTTAAACGCAGCCTTCTCACGAAACAACTGCGACGACGGGGTAGCACTGAGCCAGGTAATAAACACCTGCAGCCCAGTTGTTCTACGCATTTCATAACTCCGTTGACGCGGAGCACCTCCTTGTGAAAGCCACACTCGCCGCAGTGCGCGCCGGTGCTCAGGCTTTTCGATAAATATAAATTTTTGAGCCAAAAGTGGATTTCCGAAGTATCTATAGTTCCACTCGCTTTGATTCGGTATCGGTCTCTGCGATCGGCTGCCATATGGTAATTTATCTAGATGCCATTTAGCGATATTATTCATACATACCTACCGTTTAGCATGGCTCAATCGACATCGAATGAGATACTTTATCAAAATAAAAAAAAAATTAATAAAAGATTTCCAGAATATGCAGCGATGCAGGCTGCGGGGTCTCAATGGGGCAATGTGTAATTAATTTCAATAAAATCAGTCGGCCCCACTGGAAAAGAGAGAAACGAAAAAAAGTCCCTCGTTAAATCCACTTAATTACAGACTTACACTATTGGCCTTGTTTCAGCCTGGGATCAGCCGATCGCGGTTGCCTAGAAGGTTACAAAACGATTCCTTCAGCGGCCGCTGGTTGGTCTATTGCACCGTGGCCTACGTTAGTTTTCAGACTTGTCGAATGTCGTCCCCGTAACTCGGTGCGCGGCGGTCCGATGGTGCTAGTTACTGGTTCCAGAGGATAGAAATCTTCGGTACGTATACAATTATTACTTATTAAGGCTTTCGTCGAACGTACTTGAAACATAATTTATTGGCTGAAAGGTATTTCACTGTAGCTTTGTCTGGCATCGGACTAATGTGTACCTGCCACTTTGGAGCCGGCAGAATTGCCTCCGAGCTCTAACTTTGGGACATTTTATGATTTTCTTTAATTACTGCCAGCAACTAGAAGATTAATTAGGGTTAAACAAACACATGTCAGAGCCGCGTATTGCCGCTCCGGCATTCAGTTCGAGAGTTTCAGTTGAGCGCGAGTTTCGTTCTGAAACAAGAGTAAGTCTTCTCATAAAATTTAATTAACACGGGGCGCCCTGAAAGTAATGTTGTGTGGCTTTGGTGCATTTATTGCCTCGGTACGCACCCAACTCCACTGTTTTGTGTCTTAATTTATGAATACGCTTTTAACAATGTTATTGCTGCTCCGATGAGTCTACACAAAATAATAACGAGTTTTGCTTTTTATCTTATTTTAGGATTACTAAACCTACATATAATCTTAAGTGAAAGCTGCAATGGCGTCGTGACTTGAAGGACAAGTAAAACTGTCTAGATAGTAGAAAGTCTTAAACGAAAGCAACATACATATGTGAAACATGCATTCGAAGACCTTATTTATTGCGATTTTCATACATGCTGAGTATTAAGTGATCTCTCTATTCGTTCGTAAAAAGGTGCACTGTATTTTATTGAAGATAGAACAATCAATTATAACAAATTTTTGGTTGAAATGATCACTCATGTTTTTTAAGTGCTTGGTGAATAAAATAAATATTTTTAATGGTAGAGTTCATTAACCCCAGAAATATATGTCCGAGTATATTTCGCGTACGGATAAGGGTTTTAATGTGCAGCACTCGTCGCGAATCCCCTGATTTTCTATTCCAGACGCCCTTAATAATTCCTCTTCCGATGAAATATTGCGGAGGTTGGCGATTCTTTCGCCCCTAACGATGCTATTCCCAGAGGTGATCAAAAATTCAGCCTGCGGAATGGTTAGTTAATTCAATTAACTGCGTCAAATTCTGCACTCACACGTTTCTGTGTGGGCAGGAGATTCTCATCAGGCAGTTCCGCCAACCTGGAGCATCTTGGGGCTCCCTAAGACGAATCCCACAAGACATCGGGGAAAAAACGATAGTTCTAGCCACCCGGCACCGGCTCTCTCTCTCTGCTGCATCTGATCACGGAGGCTGCCAGGGCAGCTGAACGATTTTGTCTAGAACTAGGATCGCAGAATTGCAGCGCACACAGATTTGCAAGTCTTCGGCAACGGATGCAGTTATGAAAGAAATATGATCCGCAGAAGATGGTAACAGAATCTTCCTGTATCCACCACCATCGTGCGCACGGAGGCACATCTTCTGGAGCTGCCGAGAGAAAAGATGAGGAGCCTCGCAAGTAGGTAAAACTCAAAATACGTGACTTCTCATAAATTGTGGACACTATGTATGCCTCAGATATATCCGAGGATATATCCACATGCCGTGTACACACACAGCTCACATAGCTCCGCATAATTCAGTTATCTTCTTGAGTTCTGTAATTATTTTCAATTTTGCTGTTACGCGAAATGGTACAACTTCTTGTGGGTTATTTCTGAATGGCTCTGGCTTCTTCGTCTTTCGGTTCTTTCAATTTGCCTTACTGATCGCGAAGTTATTATCCATATCAGAGGAACGCAAAATGGGGAATGAACACAGGTAAAAAAACGACAGGTAAAAAGACTATGTGCCTCGTACCGAGCCAAGTTTCGCGGTGCGACGACGGTGCTGAACAGATGACAGGAATTCTAAAGACAGCAAAAGTCGGTAATAGGAGATCTAATGCTGGATTAGTGCCGGGTCTTCAGTTCGCTTCGGAGAAAGGCAACAAAACACTATATTCAAAGTATCTTCAGCTAATCAGATTTTTGTTGACGGTTATTATGATCTTCCGACTTTGTACTTTCCTAGGCAACTTAATATCTTTCGCCTGAACGTGATTGAGGACATTAAATTATTCCCGAAGACGATAGCAAATAAATTCTATTAGAAAACACACATTTTTTTACTTTCATCGCAATTGTGAGTGCCAATGTAGAGGGTGTAGTTATTAAGTTATTATTTATTATTATTACTTGAGACATTTAGATACACGTATTTTCATTGAAGACCCTTTTTTTCCCAGTATAATATTAATCTTAAATAATTTTTTTATAATGGACCTTTATTTACTCAGTCAATAACATTGTCCCTAAAAAAATTATTCAGTCACTTAAAGTTTGTTTAAAAAGATATTATAAAACTATATAGGTACATTCGTATCCTTATAATAGAAATAAAATATAAAACTGGGGTACGTCCTGAAGAAATAATTTGGGCCATATTGACTAGAAATTTTCGATTAGCGAATTGCAATTGTAAGACAGCTTAAAGTGATGGATTAAAACGTGTTTAAAAGCGAATGTTTGCCTATATAAAGGAATTTCTGCACAACTGTGCAGAATAGCGTATTTACCATTACAAATCCGATTAATTCGCTATAATAACTTATTTTCAGAAATAATGGAAACCCATAGAACCGAATTCGTTCTTGACATCAATGTGCAGAGCTCGGAGCATTATCTACCGGCAGTGCAATTTGTTTATCGACAAATTTATCTCGAGTTCTCAGCTCACAATATCTTGAGAGGCTGCAATTGCAACACCATAGAAATAGCTGAAAATGGTTTGCATTTAAAGCGTTTTCAATTAAGTCGAATTAAAACAATTCTCGACGCGAACTAATGGGGCCTGGCCCCATATGTGCTGCCGGGAGAGGTGACAAATCAAATCGCGACGGATCGGCCGATCGCTATCAAAGCAAGGCTACTTCAGGTAAGGTGAGCAATGAGCATGAGCTCTACCGCGCTGCTCCGGTGTGCAGCGTTCCGACCATTAATCGAAGCTCATACCTCGGTGCGATCTATTGACAAACATGACAAATGCCACCGGAGCCAATTAGCATAACAACGTCCCAACATCGGTCGCCTAATTTACAGAAAAACGTAGAACGCTGGGCAGGGTGTGGGCAGGACACTTTACGCGTTTTGCCACGAATCGCGACACCTCGCGCCGCTTCGGAACAAGCCCCGCACATGACTTAGTCACCCCATTGTCTGGTAGATCGCGCCTGCGCGGTAGCGGACACACGATCCACGGACCTTGCCCATCAATTAGCATTCGAAATTATAATTACCCAGTAGTATTCATTCTGAAATGCACATAATCGCGCCGCAGAAGGCATTTATGCAAATGACAAATGCGCGCGGCCCGCTGATCAACCTGCGCGAGGTGGCAAATTGAGGCCACTATCGGCGGATCAAAGTGATGAAAGACGCAAGGCGTCCGGACTGCAAATCACGAGCTTTTTCAAAATTAATTGCCGTAATAACATTATTTGCAGGCTGAGCAGTGCGCGGCAAGCTCCCAGCCACAGCTTCCCATTCCGCGGCTAAGTAAAATTAATCGTCGCGCTGAGGATTGTTCTTGGCGGTTTTCGCTGAATTCGAAATATCGTCGTGATGGGTCCGGCCGGTGAAGAATACCGCGTCAGGTGGCGGGGTGATTGTGTCGGGTCAAGTGGCTCCGATCGTTAATCATCCCTAATGGTCTAGTGACGGACCGGCACCCGTCCACTCTGTGGGAACTCCTTTTTTGGGGAAGACGACAACCTCGGTATTATCCCAATAATTGGGAAGACTAACGAACGCCCGGTTTGGTTTCCTGGCCGCAACCGGATGCCATTCTTTTGGCTGCTACTGCAAACCTGCTAAATTCGGCCACAATTTCTTAAAGACGATGATTAATGCCGAAAAATTTAGATAAATTTACAATTAACTTGTTAACGACGCTCTGCACTTAAGCTAATGTTTCACGATGGCTGCTCTTCACGCATGCGGCCTTATCACATGCAAATGAGGATCGTCTCAAGTATTGTTTTCGGGAGTAAACGTGTAAATTACGGACTTAAGTTACTTGACAGCAGCACAATTCCGCCTCGCCAGTGATCTTAACTGCTGCTAATCACACTAATTTCTTTTCTTTACCCCTTGAGAATAGGCGGTGTGGCGTGCTCAAATGATATTACCTTAATTTAACTTAATAATAGAAATTGTGACGTTAATGATTCAACTGCGTTGTGTTTTATTTCATAAAAATTCAGGGGAGATCTTAAAAAATATATATTAGAGTATATTGTCTCAGTGAAGAGTTTCGAAGAAGATGTCAAATAAGCACCGTATAAAAAATAAACATTTAAAACGTGTGAAATTTTCTGCGATAGCATAATTATTTATTATGTTACGTATTAAATAACTTTCTATAGACGGAATTCAAATCTTTAAGTAAAAAATATCTAAACTGAAACTTTAAAACGAAAGATTTAAGCGACGAACCTTAAGTTTGTATGTTTTTTGTTTTGACTGACGGGCTGATAGCTGAATACGCGAAAAGCTAAAAAAAAACATGATTTGAGCACAACTAAATTTCAAGGATTGTTTTGAATCTGAAATTTATTTTCAATATTTATAAAGAATAGATGTAGTACGTGAATCTTACAAAAGCCTTTAAGTTGCATCAATACTAATTCTTCAAAAAAGATCGCTTCCTCGCAGACAGCGAGCGAATGCATAGGGCTGCCTTGCAAAGCTCTAGAGACCGATCTCCCGTCCCGGGGCACGACGAGCGTCTTATGAATGCTTTCCTCGCGCGCCCAAGACATTTGCCAAACTAGGACTGCCGGCGTTCATATTTAAAATATTTCTTCGTCTTTGAAAAGGCACCGCTCCAGTTCTTCGCTGCGTCAGGCGGCCCCAACAATGGCTCTCATGGTTAGCCAACAAGAGTAAAATTCACGCTCTAACAAATAATGATCAACAAGACAAGTAGTTTTTAATGTGGGAAACAACAAGGAGAAGACTGAATGCGGCTGCGGCAGGCAACAAGTTTCCAAACAAAACCTGAATAGTTCGCCACCGGGCTGATTTATAAAACTCCTTTTGTGCTATGAACTTTTGATTAATGCTAAATTTCTAAAATGTCTACTTAGCACGACTCGCGCGAGGCTGGTATCTGATTTGAAATTTATCACATCCAGGAGCCTCTGGTGAGGTCCCAATTTTTAGATGTCATAGAGACGTGTGATGGAAAAGGATTGCACAAATCGTGGGGAAGGTGGAGTTTTTAGTTTTGAAGGGAATTGATTCTCCGATGTTTCCTTCGCTCGAGGAATGAGGAAACGAACTGCTACCACCTACTGTTCAGTCGGAAAAAATTGTTGCCAAATCAATCAGGCAGTTATGACGTGTCGATTCAATCCTCATTAAGTTTAAGGCTGCGACTCCAGGCTCTCTTCTGAGGTGGAAGAAAATCCAAATTTGGACAAGGCAATGTCATCACAGTACACAGTCTCAGTCTCAGTAATTGTGACACTTGCACTAATGCGAAAACGTAATTTGGACCGGAGATAAAGGATCAGACATCATTTAGGTGTGACACGGAGCCAGCCGATGCAAGAAGCTCAGTCCCCCTTGATAAAATTAAGATCTTAAGCTGAGAGTGCACCGATTTCGGCGGATGCTGCATGCGGAGTCGCGGTGCATTTTCTTATCACTGGCGATCTTGTTAATGCGAATGTGGTGTATCTTGTTCGAGAGGTTCGGATGTGACAAAATTTATGCTTACTTCAAGGTAATCAATCGTAGAGCAGTATAACCAAAGTAAAGAAACATTCAACACGACCGAGATTTGGACAGTGATAATGCGGTTCGACTGTCATGAAATCTATGTATATCGCGTCTTTATCAAATCACGAAACGAAAAACGCTCAATAAGGCAATCTCCTTCACGCGATTCAAAGCCAGTCTGCGGTATGTGCGCGGTTGAATCGAGTGCCTTGAATAATGCTAATTATTCCCATTTCCATGAATTAGCGCTTTCGACATACACCGCGAGATTCATGCAAGTCGCATAATCGCCTCCCTTAGCTATTAATTTCATTGTTCGCGGCTTGATTCCGTGCATAATTTTTTATCAGCCGCAGAGGCTAAGGTCTTAATTATTGACATTCAAAATTCCTACCTTATCAAAATTATTCTCCTCAGATAATTATATCATCATTATTTTTTCTTTTGACTTTTATAAGAAAACGAAAAATAACTATAGTGTTTGAAATTTTTAGAAAGCTTCAAAATATGTAGTTTTAGTGTTTGACGGTCAGTTTTGTTAATGGCAATATTATTATTTAGTATTTTTAGTGCGAGCAAAATCATTCAAGAAAACTAAAAAATTTATAGCGAACCTCTTTCAAAGAAAAAAAAAGAAGAACTGAAAGGAATGAAAACGGAATACCGTCAAATCTCTTCCACCCAGGCATTCGGTAGCTGGAGACATCGTTTCCTCGGTGCCCACCGTTTTTATCTCTATTCGATTCTCAGGTAAATGCGGCTACTGTTCCGTCCTCTAGGACTACAGTGCCTCAGTTTATTTAATTTCTTTCGCTACTTCCCGCCCTGCCTGCTTCGAGTGGTAGCATTTTATTTTGTGATGCAAGTATACAACACATGAACTGGAGCCGATGAGTAATCGGCATGAGAATAAAAGTTTATGATTCTTTCAAGAGGCCACAGGGCTCGATCCTATTCTCGTTATCTTCACAAGAAAAAAGAGGAGATCCAACAGCCTCCTCCTCGGCGGACATTACACGCAGAGGCTTCTGTAAATTGTGAACATTAGACAAACATTTGTAAAATGTTCACTTTATATCTGATCGAAATTATTATGCTGGCTGACGGTGATCGTTGCGAGGTGACGGCGCGATCGGATCGATACCACTGTAAGTAGATGCCGCCTGGCGATTTAGATATTTGTATAAATCAGGAGATATTCAATCTCTGAAAAGAAAGTAAATCGAGCTGGTTTTTTGGTGAGATTTAGTGATCGAATGATCGCAGGATCACGAGTGATTTGCAAGAAGTGCAGGCGCAGGCAGCTCGAATTTGCTGGCTGCGGAGGAAGAGGCATAGAAGGAATGAGGTGCACAAATTGACGCAAAACAAATCAAACAAGCAAATTTACAATTAACTAAACAGATCGAAGTGGCTATGGACTCACGCCCAATATTCGACTCAACACGATCACGTTCCTTCCCATTAAAATCGATCGCGTCCGCCGTTTTCCTCTTGCTTTGGCCGATCATAGGCCAGCGTGTAACATGTGAAAGAAGTCAAACGTCTGGCCACAATAAGTCTTTAAGGCTGCGTACTCTGCGCCAGGGAGCTAGGGTGCTCCTAGCCCGCGATGCGGAGCGCCGCGGTCTGCCCGTGGACACATCCACTTCCTTAGTCTCGATGGAGGCAACCCACGGGCCCAGAGACAATTAAAAAAATTTATTAAACACCCGATTCGTAGTTTTAATTAAATTTCTCGATTTGAATACTTCCTTAGTGCCGTATAAGTTGTGGAAACAACCCGAAGGTGTTGGCCCCTGCCTGATCGCCGGATCCTTGAATGCGCACTGGGCTCGTTTTATTTTGTTGGCGTCACTTTATCCCCCCAACTGGATTAGGCTAGCACCTTCGGGTCGATTAGTTCTAAATAAATTGTGCGCGGTGGATTACGCGATCTTTCGAACGCCGCCGCCGCAGCCTCCGCAGCACAGTCCCAGTGGGCCCTTTTCTCTTGGTCAGTCGATTGCGCGAATTATTGCACCGAACGCCATTTTATTTATTTTGGGCTCTTGTGAACGATTACGCCCATAAATACAATCGGAATATATCAACGTCATTAGCTAATTACATTTTAGCTGCCCTTTTACCAGCCAGCTCCTTTTCTTGGCCTTTTCTGGTATATAAAATGCGGCAATAATTTGCCAATCTCAAAGGGCATAGGCTGGGCGTTAACGTCGTCCATTCCACGTCCAGCGAAAATTGCATGGGATATTTTCGATTGGTTTAAAGAGGGCGGATTAATTTTTTTGACTCATTTCAGCGGATAAAAACTATTTACACATATTATGCTTTACATATATTGAGATTTTGACCAAAACGTCTTCTATTATTTCTTGTAACAGAGAAAGTTCAGAGAGAATACTACTGAATCATTTCGTATTTAGGAATTAAAATGCTTCAAATCGGTAATTTTTCGTTATATTTATACTTTACTTAAGATTGATGGGGAAAAGGTTAACATTTCTAATAAATGAATTGAAAATACTAGATATAGTTTATCATCTTTGAAGCATGCGTATTCAAACCCGACAATTTCCACGCCTGCATGGTTTGTGACTCAGTTCAGGAAGAAGTGGCCGCAAGGCATAAATAATCGAAATGCACATATTTTATTGCATAATGGTGGAGTGGTCAAAGCGTCGTTAAATAAAAAAAAATAAATAAAAATTTCAAAGAATTGATTGCCATTGTCACACCTCTTCCTCTTTCTTTTTATTTCTCAAATTGCCCCGCATTCCGCTCCTGTTATCCACCGCCGCCGCGCCAAACCGCGGCCGTTCGTCCGTCCGTTGGGGCCCTCTGCATCCCCAACGTGTGTATCCCTGGCCAGGGAACGTTTTCGCAAAAATTTCTTCCAAGACCAGTCAACCTGAACAATAACACCACAAAGGCTGCAACAAAATTGCTGACTGCTGCAGAATTAATGGAGGAGCGGACGAGCTGGACAGACAAAACTGGACGACCGGTCAATGCACGGACGTAAGGAGTTTCGGCCGTCAGAGGGCTCACTGGCCGCCGACCGCAGCGCTACTATTCCATTTTCAGCCGTTATGAGGACCGAGCCTTATCACGACGCCTCTGACCTGGCCGGGGCCTTCGCACGTCCCGCCACCGGCTCTGGGGCCCGGCCGCCAAGGAACCAACGAAAGTGTCGTCCGACATTGTTAACTGCAGGGCTCTTCTTTTTGTCTTCGAAGCCCTTCGGGTGGATCTTAAATAATTGAATTTGGCACAGCAAATTGTACACCTGGTTATGTACTGTCAATACCTCTGTTTATTGTGTACGATCCGACGCGGCGCGATGCGCCCTGCAAACAAGAGGAAGGAACGCTCCCTCCTTCGTCTGCTCACTTATGGATTTATGTTAAAGTCCCGCGAAATTCGTACACTACGCGCCATCCAGCCGGGGATTTATTCATCCAACGAGCAATTATTACGCTGTTCTCGAAAATGTAAGTAATTCGTTTTGTTCCACGGAATCGCATAAATTATAACCGCCGACTGCTATATGTTTGCTAAAAACCTGCAAGTGTTTGTGAAGCACTTTTTATGCTACGTTCCCATGGCTCTGTTCTGATTTTATTGCTTTTTATAATTTTTCTTCTTTCTGATTTTTTAATTTTCTACTACTTCAGTTTTATTTTCAAATTTTGGTCAAATTTTTCTGATTTAGTTGAATTTTCTTGAATTTAGTAGAAATTTTTTCGTAATATGCATAGGTTTCTTTCCATTTCGCTATACCCTCTTTTGATTCTCTTTAATGTGTGTCTGTAAGTGTTTTCCACTCCATCTCTCTTCTTATTTTATTTATTTGTAATAATTTAGTTATCTTTTATTACCTCTAATAATTAGTTATTTTTTATTTTATTTTTATGTCAGCCGACAACTAGATATGGATAATTCGCAGTATAGATGTATACGCGGTTGGATAATTCTGCCAATCATATTATTCAGCCGTGTATTCAGCTATTGCTTGTGATCGATATAGTCGAAATTCTGTTGCGAAAGATAAAGATGAAATAAGACAGTTTCGTCTTTCGCAATAGAGTTCGTTATTTTGTTTTTTATTGATTACAGAAATAGTTTTCAGAAATATCTTTAATTTAGCGATGCTTCTTCATGGCCCTGCGAGACATCAATTGAAATCACTTTCCTTATAAGAATATTCTAAAATTGTCTTCGCACGAAAATTTCTCTCGCTGAATTGTCTGACATCTCCGCAGAAGTTCTATTCCGCCACCGTCAGGCCTGAGCGGTCGCAATTCAACGGCTCGAGCTTGCCGGGTTGATGATTTTTATCAGCTCTTCACGTTTTTCCTCTCGACATCTGCAAAGGGATATAGTGACTGAATCCGGCGACAAAATGCTCATTTTTTAGCCCGAACTGGTTGGTTTTTACCTTTGGCGCTGCGAGACGATGGATCTCGCGGTTAACTTTTAGCCGATCTCATCTAACTAGCCAGAGGTAACCTTTTGAACTTCAGCCAACTACTTTGCATCGACTGATATAGAGGCGGAGTGACAAAAAGAGGAGCCCAAGATGCCTGGGGGATATAAGGAAGAGCCCCCAAAGGCACAATCAGACAATTTGCTATGGTTTTCAGGCAGTGGTCTGGTGTGAATGCCTCAGGTAACTCATTCGCGAGTTAATTAAACCATTTAAAGGTGAAAGAAGAGAGATCTGTGCCTTGTAGCGTGCTGTTGGGTCCGTAGCGAGCTCTTGTTTGGAAATTGTCCCCACCGATACTATTTTGTGTAGGAGATCGATGATAGCGTGATGACCTAGACGGTAAGGTGATTCCAGGGTAGCTACAACCTCGCATTTGCTGGGCTATCGCCTGCAGTATCGCCAAGATTTTAAGAATGTGCAGCCGAACTCAAAAATACGATTTGTATTGAAATATCAGCAATTCGGCGAGTAGGGTATCTTAGCAAAAAACAGCAGAGCCATATGAAATTCCATTAAGAGTAAAATCTCCTCAGTTCATAACTACACGAGTCCTCGGATCGTGATACCGATCGCGCGGAATTTCTTCATATTATACAAATAACTGAGGCAGTATTCGTCTCAGTCAAGTGGCAGCGTTACGTAAATCGTCGAGAGGAAAATCTCGCGCGGTAACGATGCACGACTTTTTGGAAAATTTTCACCGTAAATTTTCTTCAATATATCTGACACACCGAAATCGATCAATACTTTCACTCAGCTATGTCAAAAGTAAAAGAAAATCGCCGACGAAAATCGGCACGATCTCCTCGTCGAGCGTTCTCATCATCATCATCATCATCCATGGGGCCTGAATGAGTCTCCTCTAAAAGGCCTCCACATAAGATTTACTCTCGTTCCAAGGTGATTTGTGTTTTCGCAGATTTCAAAACTTCGAGGCTCCTAATACCCCAGAGATACTCTTCCGTCATTTCGTGGCCCATTAGGAAATTTATGATCACTTACAGCGATCTATGATCATTTAAAGGTACTCGGGCGAAATCCGCATATAGGAAAGTGTGCTCCATGTGACTGGGGAGAGTCGGCCGGGTTCGGTGAGCATATTCCGCAACCTCAAAGGGGGATCCTGCCACGCTCTAAAATTTCACCGATCAACAGCCGAAGATAAATAAGTCACGCTGTGAACATTACGTTTGATCGAGAGGACATTAGAACGCACTTCAAACAATTGGCGACATTAAATCTGCGGATTTTAAATACAACTTTCGCAGATGTGCTCTCGCATAGTCAGTCCGTGAACTCCAACCGTTTAATTTTGTGATTTATGTTCGTGCCTATGGATTATGACGAAAGATATTTATTTTTCTATTTACTTCCACTTCAAATTTGAATTAATGTCAGTTTCTTTTTACAGATTTATATGTGCATTTTTATCAACTCAACTTACTGCCTAAATTTGGACATTCACATTCGGGATTTATTGTTGTTGTATCTTAAAAAAGTAAGTACAAGCAGACATTCAGTAATAAGGTAAAAAATAAATAAATAATAATAAATAACGTGGATTTTAGTAAAATATTTATTTGTTTTTTAGCTGACATATTTCTTCAGTCTACTGGGAGAAGTACAGAAGCACTGCTCTAATCTCCGTTGAATTGAAGAAGATTGAAAAGAAAAAGGAAACAAGAAAAAATTGGCTTGGGTAAGTTTCTTAACCAGTTTGGAATTTTTGAGATTCAGTTGTAATGATTAAATCGGACTCTAAATTAGATCAATATTAACGTTAATTTATGCGACACATTGTGTCTTACCTACTGTGCATCGTACATTATACAATTAGGAAAAATAGTTCTTTTAAAAGAATTCGCGCTGGAATCGCTATGTCCATGCTATGCGCCGAGGAACTCAAAAGATGCGTCTCGGCTGCAAAACCAGACCGCTGAGATATCCGCCAAACATATTAGGAATTGCTCAGAATGAGAATGAGCGGATCTTAGGATCTTAGTGGAGCAATGCGTGGACACTATTCGTGGCATATTAATGGTTGTCAACATAGCTTAATAGGTCCATATACAACCGCGGACGGACCAACAGCGTTGAATGGGAAATTAAAGGCCGTCCGGAGGAGGCCCTGACATACAACGCGCCCCTTAATGATCATTTAGAAACTAGCAAGCATCCGTCCGCGGAGCCCCGGCCGGGATCACGGCCAAGGAGCGGCATGTGAATAATTTTTATATTATAGTAGAGTTTCGCCCGTAAGGGGGATTTTTATCCCGACTCACATCTGGCAGCCGCGCACGGACCTCGCGAGGCCCCCGTTCCGAGTTGAATTCGCACACTAAAATTAATGAAGGCGTTCTGCCGGCAATCCATTTAATTTTATAAACGATCTCGTCTTAATGCCACTGTGCCACAGCACTGCGATTATAAATTACAACAGAACTTGCCATATGCACGGGAGTGTGGTGCATGCCTCGGATGCTTCGCGAGGCCGGGGCCCCTCTGCGGCACCGCCGCGGTCTATGAGCCGTCTAAACGCGGGGCTGAATTTATATTTTTTGTGCGCGGTCGTCCGCGTCGCGAACTTTGGGGCCCGGGCGGCGGCGGCGGCGATTGCTCCGTCCAGTGATTATAGGTTGTCCCAGGGAAAAGTGCTTTTTATTGTTATTTATTTTTCCTGCATTAAATTACCTCGAAATTTGATGAGAAATGGTCTCGTGGGCAGGAGGTCGGCACAGCGGCGAGCGACGGCCGGACATCGGCGATTTTGACTAGCGCAAAATTTGCTGGATGAATGTCGCTCGTCCTGCAAAAGGGCCCCGATGTGCACACATCCATGAAATGCGCCACTTCCCAGGGATATTTCACCGGCTGCATTATCTGCGATGCTCTGAATGCCCTGCCTAATAACAGGGCTCTAGTATCGCTCCCTTGGGACCCTTCGGGAATCATTTTCCGCTGCAGGTACGCCGCGAATCAAAGAGGCGGTTTTGAGTTTCGTCGAGTGCATATGGCATCTCGCATTCTTCTATTTAGTCGTGTTCCTGTCCAAAGTCGTCTTATTATTAAATAATTTTGACGTACTCCATCTTGGTCAAATTATAGCAGCGCGCCCCGCTCATATGGGAACGGGGCGGCGGCGTAGCCCGGACGCGAAGAGGAGCCTCAGCCTCCTCCGGCCAAAGGGCCATTGTTGTTCTGGGTTCTTTCTGGGCAATCCTACTGCTCTTCAAAAATTCTATGGGCCAAGGGAATCGTGCGGTTTAGTGCTGCTGCAGTTTTCATGTCGTGTTTCTTGCGCGCTTTTTCTGCCAGACTTTTGTGAAAAGGACCACATCGGCTCTCGGCTCGGCGGCCGCAAGAAGAACAGTCGGGGATCGGATCTGTATTCTATTACAAGAATATCAAGTTCCCAGAATGTACCTTTGTATGTCCGCTAATTTGTCAAAACTCCTGACTTCTAATTCTAAATGACGGCGAACAGGACTTTGATTTTTATCGTTAATCAACTCCTGGGATTAGGAGGATACATGCGCCGACCAAAGGGATCCCATTGCAAAAAGAGTTTACCAAAATTGGGTATGTGATTGCGGGTGATCACCGCCAACAGTCAGCACAGTTCTCATTACGACAGTAAAAGTCAAATATTTAAATCTATATCTAATTTTTTATATCGATTTATAATTGCAGTAAATAAATTAGAATAACTCACTATTTTTGGGTTTACCCGTAAAAGTAAATATCTTTATTGAAATGAGCAGATCTTAGGTTCACTAAACGCAGAAAAAGGCGTAAATTGTGGAGATCGCTTTTTATTTGACTCATATCATGTCAGTGAATTTTTCTTTTTTTTTTCATCAAAGTCGGTGGTATAAGCAGGCATCGTTGGAAATAAAAAACTTATACGATGTGGCCCGTGTGCAAAAAATCAATTTTCTGGCTGGCTCACCAGCGGTAATCATCGGCTTGAATTATCTTCAGTTGAGTCGTAAATCAGATCATACCACTAAGGTTGTCAAATTGCCAATTTCAGCCACAAAAGCAGCGAAAAAATCAACTTATTTCGCTTCGGCAATTCCCCCTCGAACCGCGGTCTTGTTATTAGTCCGTGCAGAAGTCATAAACCAGTGAGGCGCAATTTTCTTCCAGGCAGGAAGTCAATCACTTCGAAGATGTCGTTACTTTTTTTAATTCTTACTTTTTTATTATGAAGTATTGTGCAACTCATTCGTGACCATAATCCGGGCAGCAATAAAACTCTTAGCACTAAATTGATTGTTTCATGGCGCAGGATGTTTTGACTCATTTTATCTTTAACTCCAAAAACTGAGTGAAATCACGGGGATCGTTATGATTAGCTACCAAGATTGGGGCTGTATAGTTTTTAGTTTTATTGCAGATCTGAGCCATATAGGATCACTCCTCTGTCGCCTTTGAATTGGTTTTAATTGAATCCAGGTTTTTCTTTTTTAAATTATACATCATATATTTGATCACTAAAAAGCAGTTATAAGATTTTTTCGAAACAGTAGATCTTATAATATTTTATAAGTCTTTTTCAATAAGAATGTTAAATTTTTAAGCGCAACTGCCAGAAAATTCTAAGAACCGAGACCGGAGGATCATTAATGCGAATGAATTGAATTAAGCCCCGCGCCTTTGGTACTCTCTAGAGTCTAGATGGTCTAAAAAAAAATTAAAACATATCGTGCCTGTCACCTGTCGGAGCTGAGTTTTGTAGAACAAGTCGATAAGACTGGAAGAATAGCGCCAATAAATCTTTTAAACGACATTAATTGAGACGAAATGTTTAATTTAAGAAAACCTCTATGGTGGAAAAGTAGCTGCCGCGCCGCGCACATCTTAGCGGGCCTCCTTCAGAATATCTCGAGATCCGGGCATTTATTTTGCGGTGGCGTACAATTATCCTTAAGGAGACGAGGTTAAATACACGCGCCTCAGGCTGCTTTTATTTTTCTTGAATATCACGTTTATTTTTATACAAAGGCAGGACTGAAGATCCCGAGCAGGTTCTTAATCTTTGCACATGCTGAGCATATGTCATTATAAATCAGCAAAATGAGGAGGGCTCCAAGTCCGGAGCTGGGCAAATCACAGCTCACGTTGGATAATAATATTAGCGCAAAATGTCTTTATTTATCCTTGATGCGAAAATAATTGCGGTGAGTCGAGGGATCCTTTAATCGGTTCCGCCATGCAAAATTTAAGTCAGTGGGTAGTCGAATCGTTCTAGAAGTATTAGCGCACTCTTGGTAGGTAGAAAATATTAATAAATACTTTTAGGATAAAAAAATTAGGAGTTTTTGTTTCACCCTCTGAAATTAACGATTCCGAAAGAGAATAGAAAAAAACATAGTTTTCTTAAATTAGATTTCCAATGACTAACTTCAAGTAGGTATTCTATTCTTAGAATTTTTAATAAGTACCATCCTTCAACATTAGTATTTTGAATTACATTCCTTTTGAATTAGTAATGTTAATTAGAGATGTAATTACTATTGTAAATATATATACACACTTAAAATCTTGAAGAGAAATTTCCCATAATTCCTCGTACATTTACAGCAACTAAATTCTTAAGGAGAGAACTCGTTTACTTATCCTGGCATCAGCAACAGGTATCCATCACAGGCGGTGTGGTTCCCACCTTAAATCAATCTCCGCGAAATTTAACTCTCTTATCGACTAATCGCCCCCCATTAAGGTAATATCGAAACCGTAACTTCCGAGAAGGTCGTCGTCCCTTTGAGGAGTATCGAAAGTGCCGACGAAAATTCTTGCACCTTATGGTGTGCGAAATTTTCACGGTCCGCGGTTGTCCCACGGTGGCTTGAGCGGTATTAAAATGAATTTCCACGTGTTCTGCTATCTTTCGATGAAATATGCCCCCGTAAGTGATGTCTGCACACGGCCGGCGCGGAACCGAGGTGTGGCCAAACACTTCGAACAGTAGCGTACCCGCGAGGGACCCTCTATATGATTGCAATTACCATAAAGAGCAGAGTGCACCGCGCAACTGCATCAGCATCCATTAATAAGGGCCGACCGATAAAACAATCGCAGGGACGCTCAATAGTTCGTGTTCTTGTCCGATGATCGATAGATTGCGATTATTTACATAATTGAGCCTGGATTCGCTCGCGTCAGTGTTTTGACGGCGATTTCTTGTTGGATTAGTGGCAGACAATGGCCAAAGGGCTTTTCTCCCATCCTCCACGCGTCTGTCCGGCGAGCGAATCTTTCTCATCGCGGACCAAACGAACCCCGATTAGTAGTTGACGGCCTAATTGGAATTATTGAGCTTGTCATGTTAGAACTAAATCAGAGAATAAATAAATAAACGTACCACACAACATCTGTAGAGTTATGCACTTTATACTTATTAATGTCTTATACATATAGTGATTCAATAT